>CM059582.1:87720000-88920000 GCA_030407085.1 Trichopria drosophilae | reverse complement strand
ATTTTATTTTGTTATTTTCATTTAAATGCCGTTCATGTATTCTGTTTACTTTCTCGTTGTTTATTTTGTTCCCCTACTACCTATAAATACGGCACCCGAAACATTCAAAATTTTATTCTGAAGATGACCCAAACACGGGTCGAAACGTCAAGCTAAATTTCCCCTTTTAATTCATTATTAGCTTTTTTTATGTTTTAATATATAACCTCCCCCCCCCTATTTTTAAAAAAACTTTTCAATTAATTTTTTATTATTATTATTATTTTTATCATCTCCTTTTTTCACATATAACCCCTTGTTTTTAATTGTTGCCGTTAAACATCAATACTCGTATTATCTCTAATTATTAAAAGCGGCCGAGAAACTGTATTGTTTAAAATGATTAATTTTGAAACGCAAGTTAACTACCGTCATCGTGATTTCTTTAATTGGATTAGATCAACTAAAGGAGATGACGTCGTATTAACTTTAAAACAGTGGTGTAAACTGAATATCTCTCTTGCAAAACATCTTAATCGAAGGATATTCCTGATTAGATGTAGGCAAAATCGTTTATTACCCCCCCACTTAACCCATAGCAAGTCAGAACCTGTATTCAACAGTAGTATAGGGCCCCCGATAGCCAGACGTAAACACCCCCCACTCCTCCACCTTGAGGCAGGTCTGGCGCCAGACGGCACGCGCGCCTTGGGATAGGTCAGGGGTTAATGACCTCATTAATTAGGTGATAATGGTTATTAATGGGTAATTAATGTCAAAACAAGCAATAAAAATGTCAATAAATAATGTTAATAGGTAATTAATGTCAAATAAATATTAATTTATGACCGTAAATAACACCATGGCCGCCATGTGAGGTAAGCCAGCCGTCTGACGTAAACAAAAACGTACGGACAACCTTTGGCACGACGGTGAGGTAGGTCATGGTTCAGCGACCTGATACACGAGTGCTTCGTGGTTAATTGTTATATAAACAATTAATAAAGACGATAGTTATTAACGATAATTGGGTAATTAAAGTCAGATGAGTGTTGATAATGATGATTAATTGATAGTTTGCGTATAAACAAATAATAAAGACGGTAATAAATAACGATAATGACCTTGCGATAAACATATAGGTACGTGGGTCCCTTTGGCGAAGAGTTGAGGCCACACTCCACTTCCTCCTTATTGTGTAATAATATTTACCTACACAACGCTCCACTGACCTTTATATGTATACATGTTGCGCGTGTGTCACTCCACTTGCAGGTCGAAACGAGAAACTGAAATTTCCTACGTCGTTGGAACGCACATATGTGACTTATATTCGAGACACTCGGTTTTCTAGGAAAATCTTGAAGACGAGGGGAGATAAGATTCAAGAAGCAAGCTAGAATAAGTTATGAATAAAAAAATAATATATTATTTTTTAATAATGATTCTTTAAAGTCAATGTACGTATAAACAAATAATAATAATAAATGATAACGCCGTTGTGAGGTCACTACTCGAACATAAACGATCTGTACTGGGTCCCTTTGGCGAGAATTTGAGGTAGGTAATGATTCAACGACCACTCACATACTGCGTATTAGTTGTAACAGTTTTTTGTTGTTGTGATGTCTATTAATATTTACCTACACAACACATCGATGTCGACCTATATATGTTGCGCGTGTGTCGCTCCTCTTGCAGGTCGAAACGAGAGTCTGTAATTTCCTACGGTGTTGAAACGCACATGTGGCGCATGTTCGAGTGACGCAATTTTCTAGGAAAATCTTAAAAATGAGGGGAGATAAGATTCAAGAAGTAAGCAAGAAATTATACTATACAAAATAATATAAAATTACAAACTAGAATAATGAATGTCGAAAATGTATGAGGTCTTTTAAATTAGTAAATATACGAAGGACAAGGATAAAATAAGAAAACATTGTATTTTATTCAAAAATAGTATATTTTGAGCTTACACGATTGGTTACATTTGTTATTATATTGACCGCCATAATTAAACGAGTAATTGATACATGTATCATTTTTTTTATTTCTAGAATACCTATATTTTCTTAAAAATTGTTCGTACCACTTGCTCACGACGTAATCGTTTTTTCTAGTGTCAGTAGAGAAATTCTGATGAAAATCATATAAGCTATAACCGTTAGACATATTATATAAAAACATAAGGCAATATTGACCGCACACAGAAGAAGTAAAGCTCTGAAGACACTTGTCGCTCCAACGGATCGTCTTACAATTGCGTCGGAGGCGAAGAACGTGATGCGTGATGAATGGTGGTGATCCATAGCTGTCAAAGAAGATCCCATTGGAAAATTCGTCAACGTAGAATGCTACCCAGTGCGAACCTGGTTTTGTTTTATCGTCCGTGTTAGCGATTAGTACCGCAGGTTTCGTCCACACCAGAGGAATCAGATCTGCCGGATACACGCCTTTCGTATGCCCTTGGATGTATTGAAGGGGTCGTAACAGTTGTTTCGAATTCATTGGCGATTTTGTTAGACGCCTCCGAACTGCAATCTTCGGCGATGAAACTGAAACTAGTTTCTGTAGAAACACACAATAACGATGACGACGACGAGGTGAAATGCGGCAAACTCCAATCTTGACTTTTATTGTTGTTGTTGTTGCTGCTGTTGTCGTCAGAAGCGGATTTTTGCGAAATCAGCCACTCTCGCAAATTTACAGCATTATTCAGGGCGCACGTGTATTTGTCAGAGACTCTGAGTCCATGATAAATACAGAACGTTTCATTCGATCGAATTTCGGCGAACTTTGGAGCATCCGGGTTTTCTTCTAAATTTGTGAATGGTCTCATAATAATTTTCTCCAGAAATCTTTTTTTTTTGATATCCACGTACGTAAATATGACTCGCATGTCGCGTGATTTCTTGAAGTGAGTGAAATACTTTACACGTGTCTGATTCACCGTCGAACCACTCGATCCCGTGATGATGCTCGGAGAGATACGAATTTGTCTTTCGCGAATTGTCAGGTAATTCGGAGAAATTATCGTTCGATCGTAGAATCCAGTGACCAATATAGTTTTTCTCGATGCAAACAACAGCAATTTCTTTTGGAATGAAATTGTGCTTTTTGTTTAAAAAACCTTGAACGTCGACGATAAACTCCATACTTGTACCGTTATACTCAACTGGGATCGTGTAACTAATGTCAGATTTTCTTCGGTTTCAGTCTTTTAAACGATACAGTGTCCCCTCTCTTTACGAATTTAGGCATTGTAATCAGTAATAATCTGACGTGAAGAGTCGATTTCTAAAACATTATCGTATTCTGCGTAGACTATACAATTTACGGTATTTTCAAGAGCGGCATCGAAGCGTACCTCTATACGTAAGCAACCGCTTTTTACGAGGTTCCAATGAGTAGCGCAACTTGCAGAAAGATCAGACGTTAGATCGAAAACAAACAGACAATAGCCAATTGCAAATTCATCCCTGGAGATTTCGTTCCCCTCGTTCATAAAATGAATACCTGTACCTGAAAACAGTGTGTGATACGCTTCCACGAATAGTTTTGAATTTGTTTTGAAATTTGGCTGTAGAGGTTTGCTAGGTATTTGTGTACCGTCAACGTAGAGCGATAACAAGTTTATACCGTAATTTTTAAAATTGAATGGATTAAGTCGACGATCGCCGTTAAAAGCTTTATTGTCGACAAAACCGATAACCACCCTTTTCGGTAACTGTCCTAGAATAACGTTATCAAGTGTATCACCCAGTATTCCACTACGCAACGCAAACGATTTTACTTCGACTCTCGTGAGAGGATACTTCGCTGTAGTATTTGACAAGGTTTTTGCATGTGCGAGAAGTATACCTGGGTTTATCTTGGCTCGACGTACTAGTAACGTAATATCGTTGATATTGACTGAAAATTTTCCATCTACCGATTCGTCCATGAGAGTAAACGAATCTTTAGAGCGGACGAGTCGCAAGCGTATTTCGACTCCGTTTAACATGAATTTATCCTGATTAAAAATATCGCAGTGCAAATGTCCAATGAGATCCACTGTTTGAGAATTTTCAGTATATTTTTTACGGTTAGTCAGTCCAACATTATGCGTACTTGACGGTAACGAATCCATATGATCCCCAGTGTCTTTATACCAAAGCGTCGAAGTCAAGTGCGAAGACTTTGCCGCTGGACCGTAATTCAATAATGTCTCAATGTACGATCTGTAGGCGTAGGTATTATTAGGTGGTGATACTAGTTTTTGGTTAAAAAAAACATCTACCTGATTAAACATTGAATGCAAAAAGTTATTCACAGGCGCGACTTTGGCGTTGTCTTCTGTATCGTTGGGGTGAATACGAGCTTTGAGACTAATCATAGTATGCGCAAGGTCAATGTACTCTTCGCCATGACCGGGTACAACAAATTCTATCGGCGAGTCATCTGTTAACGAAGAAACGGGTTTATAATGCACCCAGTGCGAGCTCTCGATCGTCGTTTGTGTTGGAGGTAAGGTGAAGAGGTCGAGCTCGGATTTCATGCACTCGCACGAGTGTGAATGGAGAAACGACATTATTTCTATTTTTATCTAAATATGTCGTTTGATTCGATATTACGCTTTCGTTTTCTACTCCTACACTTTGCGATATTTTTCTTCTTTCTCTTCTGAGTTTTCTTCTTCTTCTTTACCGTCTTCTTCTTATTCCCTCGAGAACTATTTATCTTTCGTTTCGAAACACGCCCCGAATTGGTTTTGCGTAATTTACTGGCGTTGCGTCGACGACGTCGCTGTGTGACATGCACTAACGTATTACCAGATGAATACTGAAAAGGATCTATTTTTGATAAACTTTTATACCCCGAACCAGACATCATTTTTGAAAGTTTCTCTCTTACTTTGCTTGTGAGGTTTTTGCCAGATTCTTTGGCGCGATTTCTTAACGATTCCTTGAATGAAACCTTCTTCTCGCCGACATCATCGAGAACCTTTATTCCAGCACGTAAGGCCTCTTTACCAACTGCAGTCGCTCCTTTACCTAATAAGGGTAATATACGTCTAAACAATCCTCCGAGAAAACTTCCGATTCCGTGACCGCGCTGATCCAGAGAACCGACATAAACGTTTCGAATTTGTCGACCTTTACCCAACAAGTTTCCACCAAAACCACTACCAGCCTGTTCATCGTAGTATGTGATGTAATTATTATTATTCAACATTGTACACCATTCAATATTGTCTTTTAAAGTGAAGAGTGACGGTCAACGTTCCGTATTCGAATGGTATTGGTACCCCTGCGTGGTCTCTTATATCTATTGTAATTTCGCGAAATCTTTTCGACAAAAGTGGAATGTAATTGGGTGGTGAAAAACGCCTTACCACAGTTTCACCGTAATTATAATTTTTTCCGCCTACATTAACGATTCGCAATAAAGTCACTTGGGAATCACCGACAATGTTTGGTTCGCAAATATCGGTGTAGACAAATAACTGATCGGGGATCGCTCGGGATAAACTAGCAGGGTAGTAACGATGTATCCGATTTTTCTTATCAGTTTCTTCCCCCTCTTTACGAGTAATGTTCGCTATATCGGGAAGTCCGAGAATCCTATTTACCGAACTGTGAAAAAGAAAGTAATGTGATTTTTTACAATCTTTTTGCGCACAAAACGAAGAAACGATGCCCCCGCGTGTATTTGCATAATTGAATTGTAAGTGTACTCCGTCTGAAAATTGGTCGTAAAAAACTTTTAGACGATCGTTGATTCCGTCTACAAAATCAGATACACTATTGTAATAACCTTCGGAAATATTAACACTGGTTGTATCGATAACTTGCAGTCCATCGGCCCCAAGCTCCAAGCTTCCAAATGTGAATGAATTATTATTACGTCTTATATGTACAACACTGTAAGGTACGTGAATTTCCGATAATCCCACTAACCAGTTCCCTGTTAATTCAATTTCCTTGGGAAGAACTGTCGTGAATCTTGTAGTTGTATTATCGGGAAAATATTTCATACTACTGTTGCTGGGTAAAACTAGAAAAAACTCATCCATTTGTGAGTGATGCATTTTTAAAGGTTATTTAAACTACTAGCAGAGATCCACGAGTTGAATTTTTCGGGAAAACCAACCCAGCTAACAAAGTATTCTTTCTTCGCACCTTGACCTTTAGAGCGGATTACACGGTCAATTTTAAATTCTTGTTCTGTTCGGATTTTCGAGACTGCCCCTAGTTCTTGCGGGTAAAAATAGCCCTCAATCTCTTCGCCGTTCAAGTCTTCGAGCTCGTAAACCAAAAGATTTTGACGTTTTAAAACGGCCTTTATACGAAAAATCTCCTCACTCCAGCCACGTTCGTAGCCTTTCTTGAATGCGTTTTTAGCACTACTGATTCGAACGTGATCACCTATTTCATATTTATACGACTTGTGTCTGCTTTTCGAGCGATATCTGGATTCGATATTTTGACGTGCAATGTGGGCGTTGAATAAGGTTACCGAAGCCGGTATCATTTTTATACTTGTGTGGAAAGAGTTATTGTACGCGTCGGTAATTTTTTGCAAAATATCAACGTAACGCCTGGTATTTTTATGTGTGAAATAGCGCCATATTCGCTCCTTCAGGGTACGATTGAACCGTTCAACGATCGCTGCTTTTACATCGGGGTTGCTAAGAGTAACGTGAAATTGAATGTCTATTTCACGCAGATAATTTTGCACCGCTTTACCGATAAATTCTTTTCCGCGGTCTGTCTGAAGAACGACCGGTGTACGACCATCGTTTCTATCGAAAATTCTTTTAAACCCGGGGAGAACTTCAAGGGCACTTTTATCTCGAAGTGATTCGACCCATACATATTTACTCAATACATCTATGACGACAAGCACGTAGCTTTTATTGTCGTTGTAAGTCTTCAGAGATCGTAAATCTACGAGATCGGCTTCCCAAAGGTCGTCAATATTTGTAACGGAATATCTTAAACGTTGAAAACGTCTTTTGATAGGCCTGTGTAGAGTGTAGCCATCTTGCTGATTTAGCCACTCGTGAATGTTTTTCTCTGAAATGCGATGCTTTTTGAAACGAATAATATTTCGGGCACCCGAGTAGCCGACGGGATGTGAAGGATCGTAGTAGATGTGCTCGAGATCGTTTTCCGTTACATTTCGAGGTCCAGCCATTCCATCTGTCCTGATTTATCGTGTTTGCGTTGTGGCGTTTTCACTCTTTCTCTCTCACTTTCACTGTCCTTCTCCTCTTCTTCGCCGCTGACGACACTTTTCGACAAGTTTTTTCGTAATCTCGCAGCGTTTATAATATCTCGGGCTTTTTTACCAAATCGCGAGGTCGCCGCAAGGTTCCACAAAGATTTGTTACCGACGGAACGTTGCGGGATGCGTTCTGCACGAAGAGCACGGATAAACTCTTCGCGACCAACTGGTCGTGCAGATTTTCGCGAACGTGTTGCATCGTTGACGAGATCGACAATGTCAGACCCGATAAGTTCATAACCGTCGACACTTACAATACCTTCGCTGTCCCAGGAAATACGTTTCGAGCGATGTAGATGATTTAGTAATTTCAAAGCTTTTGGTCTATACGAGATAGGAATACTTTTCAGAATTTCAGAGATAGCAATCGGATTTGTCTTTGGAATCATATCCTTTACCTTCGAGGTTGCTTCATCATATTGAGTCTTAGAAATTACCTGTCCACTGTTTAGCGAATTCTGTTTTTGCTGATGTTCCTGACCCCCCTCATTCTCGATATGACCAATATCTTCAATACCGTTGATATCTTTTGCATTCTGTACGTTTGTTCGTTTTTCACCATATAATTGTTTGGTGAAAAAATGGAGATATCTTTGGAGTGTTCGAATGTACCGAGCGAGTTTACCACGTTCATGAAAAATTTTTGCTGCCTCACCGTCTTTAATCTTAAACGTGGAAATATCATCGCAATCAAACGCCTCACTATTTCCACCCTGGAGAATATACGATAATTCCTCGTCCAATCTCGAAAGTGCCGTCCCGGGTGTTTGTGCCGTTCTCTTATCGTCATTCGCACCGCGTACCTCACTTTCGGGAACTAGTATCATTTTCTTTGCATACTCCATAAGGTAATGTTTTTTAATCACTGCTGGTGCCGAGTAATTTCGAGAAAATAGCACTGATAACTGGTGCTAAAAGAATCGGTATCCAATTTCCATCTTTTTGTAATAGAAGCCGTCGTTTCCGTTTCCACGTACAGCATCCACCAGTACTACCACCACCACCGATCTGTCTAGACCTTCTTTGACCCCTTTTCTTCGCAGACAAGACAAGCGTGCGTAAAGTTTGTTTATGCTTTCGAAGTAAACTCTTCTCTCGTGATTTTAAAGAAATAACACCTCGCAGTACATTGAGCGCACATTCGCAGATGTATTTAAAGAGTTTTTTGTCGGCGGTTTTCAGTAGAGCTTTACGTTGTTGTTTATCAGCATGACACAGAGCGTGTAATAAAGCGAGATATTTTTTTCCAAAGGGTGAAAAACACGGAAGACTGCAGTATCCTCTTTGTGCAGGATTTCTATCTTTACGATTTATTGTGAGGAGATTATTTTTGTTATTTTTATGTTTTCCAACAGTCGATACTGCCATCGCCGCGGTTAACCGGATACTGAAAATAATAATTGCATGTGCGCGTTTTTTTCAGATCTTGTTCACTTTTGTTCATTTACGTCTCGGTACATATGCAACGTGCGGTTGTTCATCCGGGAATATACATGTACGAAATCTAAAATCATCTGGTGTGGTTTGTTTAAGATCTAAGAGAAGATAACCGTGCGGGCGATAAGTTGCATCTCTGTAAGCTTCTTGAAGAAACTTTGAATTTTCCGGATATACTTGCCGTGCGAGATGCTGAATTTGAGCCCTATCTCGAGGATTTTTAAACAAAACTAGGTAATTGGTATTGAGGGAAATGTCGCGCTGTCCACGACCCTGGTGAAAAATATTTTGCGTTATGAAAATTACACTCAAATTTTTATGATGACTGCCTTTGGTAAAAAGATCCATGATTGTATTACTCGACGATTCGCGCATAAGATCGTCGATTATAATCAACTTTTTAATGTCGTTGTCCTTCTCGAAATTCGATCCCAAGTTGCGCAGCGGTTGACTTACCAGCTACAATCATTTTATCACGATATTCAGCTTGCCATTCGCTGTAATAAAAAATCACCCGATCGAACGAGGTATCCGCCATTAGGGGTAAATTTTTTAAAAATTTGGTCACGAAAATTGTTTTTCCACATCCTGTAGGGCCACATACCAGGCACGTCCAGGGGTGTTTCCACCGTGTATCCATAGAGACTTTTCAACTTGACGACATTTTTCGAAACGTCTGTACGCGATAATCTGACGTAAGTGACTGATTTGTCGTAATAATAATAATAGGATATATCGATAAATATACATAACGCGAAAACATTCATATAACCGCGGCGGCGGCGGCGGCGGCGGCGAGGTGCGTCCCGGGGCTCTCGCGAGCTTATCTACCGCGAAAAGCTCCCCTCCAACCGCGGCCTTCGCAAGCTCGTTTAGTGCGAATAGCTCCCCTCCCGGGCTTTCGCGAGCTTGATTTTCGCGAATATCGAAGATGGGGAACCGCGTTTGACAAGACTAACCGGTGTCGCCCCCTTCGACAATGCTTGCAAGCGTCTTCAAAACCGAGTTATTGAAAGTATAATTTGTGTCAAGTCAGAAAATCCGAAACATATGCGGCTACATCCTCTTTCCGGAAATTGCCGTATATAAGTATAAATACAGGCGCAAAGTGAGTATATTATTTGTACACACATGCACACACACACACGCATGCACATACACAGCAGGCTAAAATAGAAATAAACGACGACGCTCCAACATCAAAGACCAAGGCGATACATCTTAGAAGAAGTGATCCTTCTGAATGAAACATTTACTTAAAGCTATCAGGTTACAGATAGGCAAGACGTGGAAACTTTAAAAAGTAATTTATTTCAGCTTGAATGATGATACATGTCAATTTTAAAGTACAGCATTAAACGTGGTTTTTGTATTTTCGATGATTACTTCTAAAAATAGTACGATAAGTTCATACACAGTTATGTTTAACAAACTATATGCAAAGAAAGCCTTTGACATTTGTGATTTCATGGAATTACACATTTCTTCCCGATTGTCAACAAGAATTTGTTCGATACGCAAATCGCAAGGTAGGTTTTTGTAATTTTGTGAAAGAAGATGTCTCAGAATTTCATCCTCGATTCGAAATCTACATTTTTGTACATCTTCGAAAATTTCATTGAGCATTTTCATTCGTTCTTCGACACAGATCACTATTCTTTTCAAACCGTCAAATGTAGATTTGTGCATTACGATCGAGGGGGTAAAAGTTTTCCTTCTCAATATTCTTGTGTCAGATGCTTCCTTCTTTTGTTTCTTCCTCGGTGGTGGCTGGTTAGCACTCTCGACATCGATATGTTTTTCAGGTGTTTTCAACATATTTTTATCTTCGGGAAACTTATTCTCGGCCACTGCTGCTGTTGCTGCTGCTGCTTTCTTACCATTATCACTAAACCCATTTTCATCATTATTATTATCGCTGGCGACTTGTTCGAATAAAACCGCTTTCGCACCGTACGACGTTGTGAAGAGTATGTTAAACTCTTTGACATTTATTTTTGTATCGCGTAAGGCAGCCGAGCGTTTGAAATACGAATCGTCAAAATACGATGACACGGTGTCGATGACTTTCGTGAACATTGACCAGCTATCCGACTGTATAGTTAGTCCAGTTGATGATTGGTTATTATAAATTTTTACAACGGGTATGAATAAACCTGCATCCGTAGGTGCCATACCAACACAGAGTCTTTTACTCGATGATTTGTTCAATGAGTACGTCGTTGACAAAAGCAACGCTAGTGTATTGAGAATACCTGTCTGCACTATAGGCGACATGTGAGCACGCTTTTCATTTGGAGATTGATATGCTTCTACTTCCGCCATCTTGCCCCCGATTTCGACAGAGAATAATGGCGAATGTGTCGATGGTTTCAACGACACCTCATCTTCATTATCAGTCTCTTCGTCAAAATTTTGAGTTTCTTGATACACAATGTGAGTAGCGAGGGAGTGTATGTCATCCGTATTTTCACCATTTTGGTCTAGAGTTGGCATTTGTTTTTTATCAGTTTCCATATTTCTCCCAATTTTTCACTCACTCACTTTTTTATTAGAAACGTCAATCAATCAATCGACACACTACTCCGAGCACGTGCACTATTTTTATCAAAAGCTTGCCACTACACACTTTTTCACCGAAACCTCCCTTTTAACTGTGCGTAAGCGACTGGGACTTTTCTTACGGTTCCTCATGCTTAAATACACTACCCATTACATCGACAACAATAAGTAAATCGTGCACATACACACACGCATACACATAGAAAGAGAGAGAGAGAGAGAAAGAGCGAGCCATAGGACGTTTTGGTCAACGATGTGTACATACGGGTAAGTAAAATCATGTATCAAATGTTTGATATTAAAATACCTTATTTCATCTAGAAAAATTATCAGTTTTTAGAAATCCTTCTAGAAAAGGGGAGAAGGAAATTATAAAGTATGTAATTTACTTCTATCTCATAAATATTCACAATCTCCGAATAACTAAGTCAAGTACACGTGAGGGCGTAAAATTCGTTTTGTGGGAAAAGCGAACTATTCCATCTGCTGGTTGTAATAATTTTTAAGTTTTCTGTGAACATTTCCACATTAGTTTTGTACATTATGTGAGAAAACGGAAAGAAATAATATAAAGTACGTAAGTTATTAGAAACACATGAGATAGAAGGATTTCTCATGAGTTTTGAGGAAAAGTGGCCTGTTTTCACTAGTGTTTTTGTAATAATTTAAAGGTTTATGTGAGAAAAATATGTTTTTTAGTACAGCGACGAAATCATCATAGATGTATAAAACTGGTGAACATAGTTATCAATTCTCACTTGTCTTTAGTTCGTGGGTTCGTATAAAACAAAAAAATGGAAGCGCGTACAATGGCTTTAAGAAAAACAATTTGCCTAATGATATCGTTCATTGGGACAACCCATCCGACGATAATTGATCTGTTCGGGTTTCGATATGGTGCGAGTGCCCACCGGAAATCGTTTGAACGATTGTGCCATGATTTCCGCCAGATAATACGGTATGCTCTGGAGTGCGACGTTTTGGAAAACCTCTTCGATAAAGTGATTGTGCGGTGTGACACAGCGATGCGGCTCACGGGGGATGTTCTGATTTCGCGAGGGTACCGAAACAGTCGACGCTTTCGAAGCATCCTGGATGAATGCCAAGCAGTTATAGGTAAGTGAAATAATTTATATACGTATGAAGCAAATAGCATAGCAAGGGCGAATCGAGAGCGATTGCAACGGGGTGTCAACTTGTTCGCTTCGCACCGTGCGGCAAGGCTCATTGCGATGGTTCTCGTTTCGGTTCGTGCATTTTAATGTAAAAATTTCGTGCATTTGTATATTTTTTCTATTCTTTTACACAGATTTGGAGCGTTTGTGGGATGACTCGCCATCTGTCAATACGAACGATCTTGGTTCGGATAATTCATCGCTTACAGCGGATGACGAACGCAGCATCAGAGCGGATGACCTGACGCAAGGTAACCTGAGGGGGAAAATGCAACGTTTCGACAGCCCACCCTTCAAGACTTCACCCACCATGAGCCGGAGCAAAGGTGTATGATCTACGTCAGCGAAATTAATAATGGTAAATTTAATACTGTCTTTTAAAGATTAATTTGACGATTAAAAATGTATTTAATATTTATTACGTTTTTTTTTTTATATTTTTTTTAGATTATTATAAGCGACTGAGTCTGCATCTCGTGCAAAATGATACCGATTACGGTAACAAGATGCAGAGAGTTGCGAGGTGGCTTGCCTCCACTTTTGAAAATACGCAGGGGGAGGTATACCCACCCGTCAGTATACCTCTGGTAATGAGGTATATCGACGCTACATGCTTCGATACATCAGAAGAGTAAAAAGTATAAGTTTTACTCTAAACTCTTCACATCTTATTAATTTTCTGATCATATAAATAATGAATTTTGATTTTAGATGCAGAACAGACTCCAAATCTTAGCGGTCGTGGTTCCAGCAGCATCAGCACTACTAGTTACGATACAGGTAGTATCGGGACTTACGAAGCCGATAATGAGGAGGAGAACAACGATGACGATAGGGAGGACAGTCAAAATAGTTACAACAACAACTACAATGCACCATATACTGCCGATGCTGACGACGAGAGGGAAGAAGAAGAAAAAGAGAATAATCCGATTCCAGATAGAGGGTTATCGTCATCATCATCATCATCATCATCATCATCATCATCATCATCATCAACACCAAGTAAACTGAATATACTATATAATTCCGAACGTTTTTATAAGCGGTTTCAGCTATCGGGTCGCGAAATTCAGTTTCGAATAATACCCCCTACAGACAATGTGAATCCCATCGTTTATTTGGAGGACGCGATAAATGAACTTTATAAAATTGTAACGGATCATATTGTTAATAATAAATTGGATAGTCATTCGGACTTGATAGGGTTAACTTTTAATTCCGATACATTTTCAAAACCTGCCGGTATGTCCTTTCGTGCAATATCAAATTTTAACGCCGCAGACGTATTTAATGTAATAAATTCCGTAGCGCAAAGTGCTTCCAATTTTAACCTAAACGACACTCTTCAAATCGAGGTACATCATGTACGTATTCCTCGTGGTCGCGGTAACAATAGTATTATTAGTGAAGCGGTTTTTTGAAGCAAATCAATCGTTACTATTAGCAACAGTGACAACATCTGTTTTGCAAGAGTGCTTGCAGTGGGTGAATGGTTTTTGCAAAAGAAGATAATTCCCGCCGATGAGTGGCGGGGAATATGGAAAAGGATTTGCAGCCACAACACCCTCCAATTAGAACAAGCACAGAGAATTATTCGCGAAGCTAACGTGCAAATTCCTGAAAATGGATGTTCAACTCTCCAATTTCAGGAATTTCAACGTTATTATAAAAATAAAAATATAGCACTCGTAATATACGACAGTAACGGTATCGGTGAGTCTGAAGATCTAATTTTTGACGGTCGACGAGAGTTCAATGTGTTCACCGGTGATACAATAAACATATTGTATCATGCAGAAGCGAATCACTTCTCAATGATTACAAATTTGATGGGGATGGTGGGGAAATATAAAAGATATTGTCATCATTGCAACAAGCGATATGCGCGACCAACTTCCCATCAGTGTCCGCACACGTGCAACATGTGTTTCGCACAGTCCGCGTGTGAAAAATCCGATAATTCGTTTCACTGTAATAGTTGCAATCGAGATTTTTATAATGCAGACTGTTTCCGTAGACATCGCGCTCCTGGATCTTATTCGAAATTAGGAAAAGGGCTGCGCACCATATGCGATTATATAAAAATTTGTATGTATTGTCACAAATGTATAAATTCTAAATATGGGCGTCACGTGTGCGGGCTTGGAAAATGCAGACGCTGCAAAATTCAACACGATCTGAACCAGCATTGCTTCATGCAGCAAATTGTTACAAAAAAACAACCGTCAGCATCATTAGCCGATTCTTCTTCTTCTTTTTCACCCTCCGCAAGCTACACAGGTAGCAGCAAAACAATCAGTCACGTGAATAGTGTTAGTAGTAGTAATAGTAGTAGTAGTATTAGTAGTATTAGTAGAAGCAATATAGTACAGTCAAAAAATAGTAATCATCCTCGAATATTATTTATTTTTTACGATTTTGAAACTCGTCAAGACGAAGAGTATCGGGGTAATTCTGAGGTCAATCTCCACATTGTAAATCTTTGCGTAGCGCATCAAGTATGCGAGGCGTGCATAGATTCTCCAAATATCGAGCAAATATGCAATTTTTGTGGAATGCACGAATACGTATTTAAACATGACCCCGTTAAGGAGTTGTTGGAAATTGCGATTCGTGAGAAATCTGCTTTTTCTAAAATCGTCTGTATAGCGCATAACGCAAAAGGTTTTGATTCCCAGTTTCTTCTTCGGCATTTAGTCGAACGAGAAAAAGTCTTTAATAAAACGTGTAAGCCAAACGTCATCTTGAACGGTAAAAGCATTATAAAAATTGAATTTCAAAATACAATATTCATAGATAGTTTAAATTATTTTCAAATGAAATTAAGTGCTTTACCGAAAGCGTTTGGTCTTCCGACAGTAGCGAAAAAGGGGTACTTCCCACATCTTTTTAATACATTAAAAAATAAAGATTACGTAGGACCGTTTCCCGATGCTAAGTTTTACGCGCCCGAACAAATGTCGCCTGACGAAAGGGACAACTTTTATAAGTGGTACAACACGTGTGCTAGGCGAGATGACGTATTCGACTTGAAACGCGATATAGAAGCGTACTGTAAGATGGATGTAGATATTTTGCGTAGAGCGTGTGTTGCTTTTCGCAAAATATTTATCCAGAAAGTGAAGCCGTAACCATTGCGTCCGCGTGTTCTCGAGTATATCGAAAAAATTTTTTGAAAGTAAACACGATTGGTCTTTTACCTCCGGGTAACAGCTATAGGAGGTGTAATCGTCAATCGAAGGTCGCGATAGAGTGGCTTCTTTGGTGCGAGAAGTTATACGGTCGTGAAATTGTGCATGCAGGTCGTGGTCGTGAATATCGTCTACCCGAAGGTCCATTGGTAGATGGCTATTTACAACCAGACGCTAACGACACATCTGAAACCACAAAGGGACACGTATTTCAATTCTACGGTTGTTTTTATCACGGTTGTCGACGGTGTTTCTCAGAGTTGAGAGACAAACCAAATTTCGCTACAGGCGAAAGTTTTAACAAAGTGTACGCAAATACACAATCCATATCTCGTTTAATTCGGTCAAGTGGTTATACTCTCATAGAAAAATGGGAGTGTGATTTCAACCATGAAAAACGAACAGATGCGGAACTTGCTGCTTATGTCAATAACCATCCTATGGCAACGTACAAAATCTTAGATCCGTGAGACACATTTTTTGGCGGACGGACGGGTAATACGGCAACGTACTATACCGTAAAAAATGACGAAAAAATCAAATACGTAGATGTCTGTTCACTGTACCCTTACATTTGTAAAACCGGTCGTTTTCCCGTAGGTCATCCTACCGTTTATGTCGGACAGGAATGCGCGACAATCACGAGTCTGCAAGAGCCTATTAGTTTAGACGGGGTCGAAGGACTTGCTATGTGTAGAATACTACCACCCAGAAATCTTTATCATGCAGTCCTTCCGGTAAAAATGAATTCCCGCTTGTTGTTCCCCCTTTGTAGAAGCTGCTGCGAGAATGAATCGCAAACCGACTGTACACACGATGCTGAAACCGATCGAATGTTGACAGGGACGTGGGTGGCCGACGAGTTAAAAAAAGCCATTCAAAAAGGATACCGCGTTCGTGAAATATTAGAAATTTGGCAGTACAAAATAACACAGTATAATCCACAAACACAAGAAGGAGGCCTATTTAAAGATTACATCGATACATTTTTAAAAATCAAACAGGAAGCAAGCGGATGGCCGGCAGAGTGTATAGACGAAACGTCAAAAAACTTGTACATAGAATCGTATGAACGGGCTGAAGGAATAAAACTGGACAAAAATAATATTTTAAAAAACCCGGGGTTACGTTCTGTCGCCAAGTTATGCTTAAATTCATTTTGGGGGAAATTTGGTCAGCGCGAAAATTTGCAGCGAACCGAGATCGTTACTACTCGAGAAGAGTTACTCGACATTTTTTCAGATGTTACGAAAGAGGTCACGCGTATTCTCCCCGTTAACGAAACTAAAAAGTCTTATTTCTAAATTGGGTTGACAGGGTTGAAACGTCGTCATCGTCAAACTGCACAAACGTTGTGTTAGCGGCTTACACAACAGCTCAAGCTCGCCTAAAACTCTACAGCTACCTAGAAAAATTGGACCGTCGCGTACTTTATTTTGATACGGACTCGGTAATTTACTTATCGGGCGGGCACACATCAGCCAAAGAATACGACCCACAACTCGGGAATTTTCTCGGAGATTTGACTGATGAATTAGCGGTTTACGGTCCAGGTTCTTACATTCAGACTTTTATCTCGGGAGGTCCTAAATTTTATGCTTATCGCGTACATACTACTAACGGTACATACTCCGATACGTGCAAGGTCAAGGGGATTTCGTTAAATTACGAAAATGGAAATAAAATCAATTTCGACTCGATTTATCAGCTAATTATGGCAAATGAGACTTATAATAGTACTACTTCTACCGCTGCTACTACACCACCAAAAATAAAAATTCGATTCAGTGCGATACGGCGAACCGAAATTCACGAAGTTGTAACGCGTAAAGAAGAAAAGACATGTAAAATAGTTTTAAAAAAAAGGCGTCACATTTCGACTAGATATTCGCTTCCTTTTGGATACAAAGCATAAAGTGTAACAAAGCTGTAAAAATGTAAATTTTTGTAAAAAACAATAGTTTTCTCGTTACTTAAGAAAAATTAGCAATGTAAGCGAATTTGTTTTTGATATTCCATTTATTAATGATAATAATAAAAATAATAATAAAAATAAAAATAATAATAAAAATAAAAATAATTATGTCATTTGTGTAATTATTACTTTAAGACCACAAGGTAAGCATATAATGTTACGTAACCTCTTCAGTCGCTTTTCACCCCATTCGAAGTTCATAGGAAGACATCTCCTCTTTCGTATTTTGAGTGATTTCCAAGAAAAATGTAATACTGCATGACCTACCTCAACTTTTTAGGGGCCCAAAGGGAATGATGCGTAACACAATGCAGCTATGCAAAAAGCTGCATCTTAGCCTATCTTCCCAAATGGCCTACTCTCACCTCCACGTGTGCTTATTAAAGCCGGTGGGCCCTGGACTCTTAGCAACCTTGCCAGAGATTGGGTAACCAACCCCAGTGGATGGCGAGGTAAGAGACAAACGAGAGAGGCATAACAACGGGGGGTAGGGCCAACCACCCTACTCCCTGCACATGCGGTTACTATGAATAGAACGCGCAGGGCTCCTGACCATCGGGCTGCTTCGGATGCAGCCCAGTCCCGAGGTGGAGGAGCCGAAACAGGTGTCCCGGGACGACGACCAACTGATGTCCACAGACGATTTCAGTGGACGGAGAATCTCAGGCAAGATCTAATGCGCTGCTACGAGGAGAGCTGTCCGCAGCAGAGAGGCTACATGGCGCGAATGCACAGTCGGTTTCCAGTAATGCATCCCGAACTGGCAGATCGCTTTTCTCAACAACAACTGAGAGATTATGTGGCCTATCTGAGGCGGACAGGTTTCGTTGTTCCCAGCTGTCAACCGGTACCGGATGTGCGGGCAATAACAACTGAGCCCGTACGCGGTGCTGGGAGAGATGCTCCACATTATGAAAGCACGACACTCGTGTTTAGGCAGAATTTAACAACGAAAGTTTTGCCTAAGCAACGAGAAATAGACAGAGCAAATAGCCTACTTCTAGATGCTCTTCCAGATGACTGCGACCTGTGGCAAGTCAATTGTGCCGTTTACGAGGCTGCAAGTGATCTGGTGATTCCGCGAAATCTGGTACAGATATCGGGGAGTCGGCAGATTACAAAACGCATGTCTCAATTGAACGGCAAGATTCGACTGACACGGAAACTCGCTTCCCGAATTCAGTGTGTGATCGACTATTTAACATCTGGCCGTTCATTTACGGCTAAAGTCAAGAAGTTCGCACAACAACTGCGGACGTACTATCACACACTGAACAAGCTGAAGTTGCTCAACATCAAGCAACGTTTGGCTGATAAAATTCGGGTTTTGGCGGATGCCAAAAAGAGGCTGCAAAGACGGGAGGATGGAATTCGACAAAATGCAATATTTTGGACGAATCCTTCCAACCTCTTCAAACATCGTATCGCAGCCTCAAGCGAGTTTCCGTCGATAACCGCAGTTGAGGAATTCTGGGGGAGCATCTACGAGAAAACATCTAGGCTTAATGCAGACACTCCAGGTATTGAAATCTTCACCGAGTTGTGCGACGAAGTCACACAAGAAAGTGAAGATTGCCCACCCGTTAGTGCATTAGAGGTGAAAAATGCCATCACAGGAGCGAGGAATTTCTCCTCGCCGGGCTGGGATGGAATTAACAACTATTGGTGGAAGAAGTTCACTTCTGTCCATCAACACCTAGCCCGAATATTCACCTCTTATATAAATGGAGACCAACCCATTCCGCACTGGCTGGTGGAGGGCCGAACGACACTGATCCCAAAATCGGGAGACTTGTCCGATCCGAGAAACCATAGACCGATCACGTGTCTCAATACGTTATACAAATTGTTCACTAACATTTTGAACGAACGTATTGAGAAATACGTGAAACCGGTGTGGCAACGGATAGTAGAACAACGAGGCTGCAAAATGGGTGTATCCGGCTGCAGGGACAACTTGCTTATCGACAGGTGTGTTTGTCAGGACGCAGTCCAGTACAAGCGTAACCTGTCGATAGCCTGGCTGGATTACATGAAGGCGTATGACTCAACATCGCACGAGCTTTTAAGCTTGTTGCTCAAACGCCTTCATGTCCACCCAAACATAGTGAGAATTGTAGAAGACCTGATGCCTCTTTGGAAAACACGCTTTGTCATGACATCGGGCAAGCGTCGAACCATGTCTAGACTGGTTCAATTCCAAAGAGGTGTCTATCAGGGAGATTCTCTGAGTCCTCTGCTCTTCTGCATCTCACTATTGCCTCTATCCGTTGCACTCCGGAAATCTCAAGGGTACATGTGTGGACCGCCTGGTGAACGTGTACATAAGATCACCCATCTTTTCTATATGGATGATCTTAAATTATACGCATCAGGCGAAGATCAATTACATCGATCTCTGAACATCGCCCTCACATACTCGAGAGATATCGGTATGGAATTCGGATTGGACAAGTGTGCAGTCGTTCATTTGCACAGAGGAAGGTCAGGCTCCCATAACAACGATATGGAGCTCGTCAACGGAAATGTCATCCGCCACCTTAGCGCCGAAGAAGCCTACACATACCTGGGCGTACCTCAAAGGCATGTCCAGGATGTGCAGGCTGCTAAAACCACCATCATTAAGAAATACCGGCGCATTCTCCGTCAGATCTGGTCATCAGAATTGACCGGGAGAAATAAGGTGGCAGCCACGAATATGTTGGCCGTATCACCAGTGCTCTATTCTTTTGGAGCACTGAAGTGGAACGTTGACGAGCTAAGGGATCTTGACCGAAGCACACGGAAGATGATTTGTATGCAACGCAGTTTGCATCCAAGATCTTCCGTGGAACGTCTGTATTTGCCCCGAAATATGGGAGGTCGTGGCCTTTTAAGCCTGGAGTGTATGCATGACCGATTGGTCCTCGAAACAGCTTGCGACGTGATTAATCGAACGGAGGATCCCCTGATGATGCTAGTACATCAGCATGAAATTCAGGGGAAGGGGGCGTTTTTGTACAACGCGGCGGAACGAGCGGCGCGAAACCTCGGTCTGGTTTTCAACGTGGGACGTAGTGGTGCACAGGAGGCTGAATCAGTCATCAATCTGTGCCCAGTGCGTCTCAGGGCTAACATACGGAAGGAACAACTCCGTATGTTGGAGGGAAGGCATATCGACAAGCCGTTGCATGGACAATTCTTTCGAAATGTCCAACAACTTGGCTTGTCGGCAGAGATGACCTTCTCCTTCTTAAGATCAGCCGGCTTGAAATCCGAGATCGAGGGTTTTATCTTCGCGTGCCAGGATGGGGTCATCAATACCTTAGCGTACCGCCAGAACATCTTACACCAGGCGGTACAGAGTACGCTTTGTAGATTGTGTAGATGTCATGCTGAGACACTAATGCATCTTTTGGCAGCATGTCCAATATATGCAGTTTCAGCATACATCGAACGTCACAATGCGGCTCTTCGAGTGCTGTATTACCATCTTCGCAGCACTTATGGTATTGATGCAACCCCAGTTTTGCCGTACGTCCCCACTGATATTGAATCCGTAGTCGGGAATGAGTCTTGCCGAATATACTGGAATTACTCATTCCCGACGAGCAGGCAAATATCAGCCAATAAGCCTGACATCGTCCTTGTTGACTTCGATGACAAATCCATCTTCGTCATCGAGTTTTCTGCACCAGCAGAAACAAATATAGTCAGCAAAGAGGACGAAAAACGGATGAAATATCAGGAACTCCTGTTCGAGATTCGCAAGCTGTATCGAGGGTTCAAAATCAAGCTCGTCGTGCTGATAATTGGAGTGCTGGGAGGAATGAGACCAACTTTCCTCCAAAACATCAAAAGCATTCCGGCCTGTCGAGAACATGCAAATTCCATCGCAGGCCGAATGCAGAAAGCAGTGCTACTGGGATCTCTCCGTCTACTGAGGTCACACGAGATCCTGTAACCACTTACCCAATGGTAGAGGGAGTGGTTACAGTTGCAAACAAATGGCCCGGTGCAGTCTGCAGCGGAGGAGATGGATATCGGAGCCACTTTTCTACTGCAGAATGCACACGTGAATTCTGGAGGGCCAAGGGAGGTTAGGGTTTTAGTCGGTAAACCTTGCCGTTAATATCAAAGGTGAGGGAGTCCGACACACGGGGGGTTACACAACATCTTCAACCCCCTATGGTGCCCAATGCATTTCACCCCTCCAACAAAAAAAAAAAAAAAAAAAAAAAAAAAAATTATGTCATTTGTGTAATTATTACTTTAAGACCACAAGGTAAGCATATAATGTTACGTAACCTCTTCAGTCGCTTTTCACCCCATTCGAAGTTCATAGGAAGACATCTCCTCTTTCGTATTTTGAGTGATTTCCAAGAAAAATGTAATACTGCATGACCTACCTCAACTTTTTGCCAAAGGGTCTCGAACAAATCTGATTGTCGCAAGACCGCTATCGTAATTTATTACAATCTATATTATTTTTTTACACATAACTTATTCTAGCTTACTTCTAGAACCTCATCTCCCCCCTCGTCTTCAAGATTTTCCTAGAAAACCGGGTCTCTCGAATATAAGCCACATGTGCGTTCCAACGACGACGGCGTAAGAAATTTCAGTTTCTTGTTTCGACCTGCAAGAGGAGTGACACGCGCGCAACATGTATACATATAAAGGACAGTGGAGCGTTGTGTAGGTAAATATTATTACACAATATGGAGGAAGTGGGGTGTGGCCTCAACTCTTCGCCAAAGGGACCCACGTACCTATATGTTTATCGCAAGGTCATTATCGTTATTTATTACCGTCTTTATTATTTGTTTATACGCAAACTATCAATTAATCATCATTATCAACACTCATCTGACTTTAATTAACCAATTATCGATATTTATTATCGTCTTTATTAATTGTTTATATAACAATTAACCACGAAGCACTCGTGTATCAGGTCGCTGAACCTTGACCTACCTCACCGTCGTGCCAAAGGTTGTCCGTACGTTTTTGTTTACGTCAGACGGCTGGCCTACCTCACATGGCGGCCATGGTGTTATTTACGGTCATAAATTAATATTTATTTGACATTAATTACCTATTAACATTATTTATTGACATTTTTATTGCTTGTTTTGACATTAATTACCCATTAATAACCATTATCACCTAATTAATGAGGTCATTAACCCCTGACCTATCCCAAGGCGCGCGTGCCGTCTGGCGCCAGACCTGCCTCAAGGTGGAGGAGTGGGGGTGTTTACGTCTGGCTATCGGGGGCCCTATACTACTTTCAACAACTTTTATATCAAAGCATCTTTCAATAATCATAGTATGGCTTACAAAAGAAAACTATTAAATCTAGAGATTAGAGACGTACACTTCATGATTAATGACATTAGAACATCACGAAATCAGTTATTACATAAAATTGTTACTCAATTACCGCAGCACATTTATAATAATTTTTTCTTTTTCGAAAACCTTCAATTTAACAAAATTTTTATAAAAACCCGTCATAGACTTGTAAACAAATTCTACAGACTAACTAAACACTTTTCTGTCATTGAAACGAACGAAAACTCTTTGGTAACACAGAATTCGTGGCTTAAGAACTTAACCAATACGACCATACCGATCGATGTGCAAAATATTATCGCCCTAGGCGACAAATTTGCATTTGAGATTTGTCACAAAAAAGACTTGCCCTTGCATAACATCATTGCTAGTATCGAATCGGGAGTTTCATATGTTTTTGATGAAAACGAGAAAAACCGAATTCGGCTAGAATGCACGCAGGCAATTTACCAATTTCGTTCGTCACAATTTTTAAATACCAACAAATCCAACAACCACCAAAAGACTGTAAATTCTTTCTTAAAAGATAATCCGGATATTTTCCTTACCAGAGCCGATAAGGGAAATGTAACTGTTGCTATGAGCAAATCCGATTATAATCTAAAAATGAACGAAATTCTATCTGATTCGACCACGTATGAAAGATCGAAGTTTGAATACACGGCCACCATCACCAAAGAAATCAACGAAATGTTAAAAATTTGGAATAGTAGAAAGTTAATCGATGATAAAACTCTCAAATCATTAACTGTACGTAATGCCACCACACCTAGAGCATACGGACTTCCGAAGATACACAAAGACGGAAACCCATTACGTGTCATTGTCTCCACCATAGATGGTCCGGCGTACAAACTAGCCAAATTTTTATCCAATATCGTGCATAACGTTCTAGATAAAAAATCAAATATAAAAGATACTTGGTCCTTCGTCGAAACGATCAAAGGTGTAAAAATACCAAAGAAATACAAATTGATTTCTTTTGATGTCGTCTCAATGTTTACAAACATCTCCAACTCTCTAATTATCGAAAGTATTCAGAATAAATGGAACAAAATTAAAAATTTTACCAAATTAGATCAAAATGATTTTATTATGGCAATATTGATTTGTTTGGATTCTACGTATTTTAAATTTGGAAGTTCTGTTTATAAACAAACTTTTGGTATGCCATGGGATCGCCGCTATCCCCGGTTCTCGCAAACCTCGTACTCGAGCATGCCACTGAAAAAATCTTAAACAAATTAGATTTCAAACCACCTTTTTTCTACCGATACGCTGACGACATCTTGACTTGTGTTCCAGAAGGCTCTGAAACTAACATCTCAAACGAATTCAATAATTTTGATAATATAAATAATAGATTAAAGTTTACTTTCGAATTAGAAAGCAAACATGAGATCAATTACTTAGATGTCAAAATTATAGTGATGCCCGATGGTGGAATCAAACTAGATTGGTTCCACAAACCTACTTGGTCTGGTAGATACATTCATTATCGTTCAGCACACCCTCTATCATACAAAACAGGCATGATTTATGGCCTAATTGACCGTGCGTTAAAACTTTCCTCGGCTGAATTCCATGAAAAAAATTTAAACTTAATTAAACAAATTTTATATGAAAACGGCTATCCTCCTCTCATGGTAAACCAATGCATTAATAAGAGAATAAATGTATTAAATTTCAACCAAAATAATAACAATAGCAATTCGAATAATGATTTCTCTAAAACAATTAGTTGTCCGTACATAAAAGGTTTAAGTGAAAAAGTTGCAAGAATTTTCAAAAATAATAATATCAGAATTTTATCCACCCCCTTCAATACTAATATCGCTAGAATAAAGCCGGGAAAAGACATTTTACCAACAAAAAAACAACGGGATGTTATCTACGAAATACCTTGTGCACACTGCAACAAATCGTACATAGGCCAAACATACAGACCTTTGGAAGTGCGACTTAAAGAACACAAAAGAAACTTTTTAACATCAAACAAAGAACAACATACTGGTCTAACGCATCATAGAAACGAGACAGGACATGATTTCGACTATGATAACACCAAGATACTTGCTAGAGAAAAGAACTGGAGAAAAAGGTGCCATATGGAAAATTTTTTCATTAAAAAAGAAGAAAACACTGTCAACATTAGATTTGAAAAATCCTATCTACCGGATATTTATAATTCGCTATTAAATTAATTTCTTAAATTTTATTTTATTATTTTCATTTAAATGCCGTTCATGTATTCTGTTTACTTTCTCGTTGTTTATTTTGTTCCCCTACTACCTATAAATACGGCACCCGAAACATTCAAAATTTTATTCTGAAGATGACCCAAACACGGGTCGAAACGTCAAGCTAAATTTCCCCTTTTAATTCATTATTAGCTTTTTTATGTTTTAATATATAACCTCCCCCCCCCCCTATTTTTAAAAAAACTTTTTAATTAATTTTTTATTATTATTATTATTTTTATCATCTCCTTGTTTCACATATAACCCCTGGTTTTTATTTAATTGTTGCCGTTAAACATCAATACTCGTATTATCTCTAATAATTTAACAAGAAGAAGAATAAAAGATCAATTTCAGTGAGTTCTAATTCGCTTTCGGGGCTGCGATTTGCCCTAAAGCTTTTACTCGTAACCAGAAGCAACTTTACATACTTAGAAAATTTTATAAAAATTAACAGCATTGTTGAATAGAATTTCTTATGTAATTTAACAACAAGACGAATAAAAGATCCATTTGAGAGAGTTCTAATTCGCTTCCGGGGCTGAGATTTGCACTAAAGCTTTTACTCGCGACCAGAAGCGACTTTACATACTTAGAAAATCTTATAAAAATTGCCAGCATCGTTGAATAGAATTTCTTATGTAATTTAACAAGAAGAAGAATAAAAGATCAATTTAAGTGAGTTCTAATTCGCTTTCGGGGCTGAGATTTGCACTAAATCTTTTATTCGTGACCAGAAACAACTTGACATACTTAGAAAATTGTATAAATATTGCCAGCATTGTTGAATAGAATTTCTTACGTAATTTAACAACAACAATAATAAAAGATCTATTTGAGAGATCTAATTCGCTTTCGGGGCTGAGATTTTCGCTAAAGCTTTTATTCGTTACCAGAAGAAACATTACATAGTCAGAAAATCTTATAAAAATTGCCAGCATTGTTGAATAGAATTTCTTATGTAATTTAACAACAAGAAGAATAAAAGATCAATTTGAGTGAGTTCTCATTCGCTTTCGGGGCTGCGATTTGCCCTAAAGCTTTTACTCGTGACCAGAAGCAACTTTACATACTTAGAAAATCTTATAAAAATTAACAGCATTGTTGAATAGAATTTCTTATGTAATTTAACAACAAAAAGAATAAAAGTCCCATTTGAGAGAGTGCTATTTCGCTTTCGGGGCTGAGATTTCCACTAAAGCTTTTATTCGTGACCAGAAGCAACTTTACATACTTAGAAAATCTTATAAAAATTACCAGCATTGTTGAATAGAATTTTGTATGTAATTTAACAACAAGACGAATAAAAGATCCATTTGAGAGAGTGCTATTTCGCTTTCGGGGCTGAGATTTCCACTAAAGCTTTTATTCGTGACCAGAAGCAACTTTACATAGTCAGAAAATCTTATAAAAATTGCCAGCATCGTTGAATAGAATTTCTTATGTAATTTAACAAGAGGAAGAATAAAAGATCAATTTCAGTGAGTTCTAATTCGCTTTCGGGGCTGAGATTTGCCCTAAAGCTTTTACTCGTGACCAGAAGCAACTTTACATACTTAGAAAATCTTATAAAAATTACCAGCATTGTTGAATAGAATTTCTTATGTAATTTAACAACAAGATGAATAAAAGATCCATTTGAGAGAGTTCTAATTCGCTTTCGGGGCTGAGATTTGCCCTAAAGCTTTTACTCGTGACCAGAAGCAACATTACATACTTAGAAAATCTTATAAAAATTACCAGCATTGTTGAATAGAATTTCTTATGTAATTTAACAACAAGACGAATAAAAGATCCATTTGAGAGAGTTCTAATTCGCTTTCGGGGCTCAGATTTGCACTAATGCTTTTACTCGTGACCAGAAGCAACTTTACATACTTAGAAAATCTTATAAAAATTGCCAGCATTATTCAATAGAATTTTGTATGTAATTTAACAACAAAAAGAATAAAAGTTCCATTTGAGAGAGTGCTATTTCGCTTTCGGGGCTGAGATTTCCACTAAAGCTTTCATTCGTGACCAGAAGCAACTTTACATACTTAGAAAATCTTATAAAAATTGCCAGCATTATTCAATAGAATTTTGTATGTAATTTAACAACAAAAAGAATAAAAGTTCCATTTGAGATAGTGCTATTTCGCTTTCGGGGCTGAGATTTCCACTAAAGCTTTCATTCGTGACCAGAAGCAACTTTACATAGTCAGAAAATCTTATAAAAATTGCCAGCATCGTTGAATAGAATTTGTTATGTAATTTAACAAGAAGAAGAATAAAAGATCAATTTCAGTGAGTTCTAATTCGCTTTCGGGGCTGAGATTTGCCCTAAAGCTTTTACTCGTGACCAGAAGCAACATTACATACTTAGAAAATCTTATAAAAATTACCAGCATTGTTGAATAGAATTTGTTATGTAATTTAACAAGAAGAAGAATAAAAGATCCATTTGAGAGAGTTCTAATTCGCTTCCGGGGATGAGATTTGCACTAAAGCTTTTACTCGTGACCAGAAGCAACTTTACATACTTAGAAAATTTCATAAAAATTACCAGCATTGTTGAATAGAATTTTGTATGTAATTTAACAACAAGACGAATAAAAGATCCATTTGAAAGAGTGCTATTTCGCTTTCGGGGCTGAGATTTCCACTAAAGCTTTTATTCGTGACCAGAAGCAACTTTACATAGTCAGAAAATCTTATAAAAATTGCCAGCATCGTTGAATAGAATTTGTTATGTAATTTAACAAGAAGAAGAATAAAAGATCCATTTGAGAGAGTTCTAATTCGCTTCCGGGGATGAGATTTGCACTAAAGCTTTTACTCGTGACCAGAAGCAACTTTACATACTTAGAAAATCTTATAAAAATTGCCAGCATTATTCAATAGAAGTTTGTATGTAATTTAACAACAACAAGAATAAAAGCTCAATTTGGGAGAGATATAATTCGCTTTCAAGGTAGAGATTACCACTAAAGCTTTTAATCGTGACCAGAAGCAACTTGACATATTTAGAAAATCTTATAAAAATTTCCAGCATCGTTGAATAGAATTTGTTATGTAATTTAACAAGAAGAAGAATAAAAGATCAATTTCAGTGAGTTCTATTTCGCTTTCGGGGCTGAGATTTGCTCTAAAGCTTTTACTCGTGACCAGAAGCAACTTTACATACTTAGAAAATTTCATAAAAATTGCCTGCATTATTCAATAGAATTTTGTATGTAATTTAACAACAAAAAGAATAAAAGTTCCATTTGAGAGAGTGCTATTTCGCTTTCGGGGCTGAGATTTCCACTAAAGCTTTTATTCGTGACCAGAAGCAACTTTACATACTTAGAAAATCTTATAAAAATTGCCAGCATTATTCAATAGAAGTTTGTATGTAATTTAACAACAACAAGAATAAAAGCTCAATTTGGGAGAGATCTAATTCGCTTTCGAGGCAGAGATTACCACTAAAGCTTTCATTCGTGACCAGAAGCAACTTTACATAGTCAGAAAATCTTATAAAAATTGCCAGCATCGTTGAATAGAATTTGTTATGTAATTTAACAAGAAGAAGAATAAAAGATCAATTTCAGTGAGTTCTATTTCGCTTTCGGGGCTGAGATTTGCTCTAAAGCTTTTACTCGTGACCAGAAGCAACTTTACATACTTAGAAAATTTCATAAAAATTGCCTGCATTATTCAATAGAATTTTGTATGTAATTTAACAACAAAAAGAATAAAAGTTCCATTTGAGAGAGTGCTATTTCGCTTTCGAGGCAGAGATTACCACTAAAGCTTTCATTCGTGACCAGAAGCAACTTTACATAGTCAGAAAATCTTATAAAAATTGCCAGCATCGTTGAATAGAATTTGTCATGTAATTTAACAAGAAGAAGAATAAAAGATCAATTTCAGTGAGTTCTATTTCGCTTTCGGGGCTGAGATTTGCTCTAAAGCTTTTACTCGTGACCAGAAGCAACATTACATACTTAGAAAATCTTATAAAAATTGCCAGCATTATTCAATAGAATTTTGTATGTAATTTAACAACAACAAGAATAAAAGCTCAATTTGGGAGAGATCTAATTCGCTTTGAGGCAGAGATTACCACTAAAGCTTTCATTCGTGACCAGAAGCAACTTTACATAGTCAGAAAATCTTATAAAAATTGCCAGCATCGTTGAATAGAATTTGTTATGTAATTTAACAAGAAGAAGAATAAAAGATCAATTTCAGTGAGTTCTAATTCGCTTTCGGGGCTGAGATTTGCCCTAAAGCTTTTAATCGTGACCAGAAGCAACTTGACATACTTAGAAAATCTTATAAAAATTGCCAGCATTGTTGAATAGAATTTCCTATGTAATTTAACAACAAGAAGAAAAAAAGATCAATTTGAGTGAGTTCTAATTCGCTTTCGGGGCTGAGATTTGGACTAAATCTTTTATTCGTAACCAGAAACAACTTGACATACTTAGAAAATCGTATAAAAATTGCCAGCATTGTTGAATAGAATTTCTTATGTAATTTAACAAGAAGAAGAATGAAAAATCAATTTGAGTGAGTTCAAATTCGCTTTCGGGGCTGACATTTGCACTAATGCTTTTACTCGTGACCAGAAGCAACTTTACATACTTAGAAAATTTCATAAAAATTGCCTGCATTATTCAATAGAATTTTTTATGTAATTTAACAACAAAAAGAATAAAAGTTCCATTTGAGAGAGTGCTATTTCGCTTTCGGGGCTGAGATTTCCACTAAAGCTTTTATTCGTGACCAGAAGCAACTTTACATACTTAGAAAATCTTATAAAAATTTCCAGCATTATTCAATAGAATTTTGTATGTAATTTAACAACAACAAGAATAAAAGCTCAATTTGGGAGAGATCTAATTCGCTTTCGAGGCAGAGATTACCACTAAAGCTTTCATTCGTGACCAGAAGCAACTTTACATAGTCAGAAAATCTTATAAACATTGCCAGCATCGTTGAATAGAATTTGTTATGTAATTTAACAAGAAGAAGAATAAAAGATCAATTTGAGTGAGTTCTAATTCGCTTTCGGGGCTGAGATTTGGACTAAATCTTTTATTCGTAACCAGAAACAACTTGATATACTTAGAAAATCGTATAAAAATTGCCAGCATTGTTGAATAGAATTTCTTATGTAATTTAACAAGAAGAAGAATAAAAAATCAATTTGAGTGAGTTCAAATTCGCTTTCGGGGCTGACATTTGCACTAATGCTTTTACTCGTGACCAGAAGCAACTTTACATACTTAGAAAATTTCATAAAAATTGCCTGCATTATTCAATAGAATTTTGTATGTAATTTAACAACAAAAAGAATAAAAGTTCCATTTGAGAGAGTGCTATTTCGCTTTCGCGGCTGAGATTTGCACTAAAGCTTTTACTCGTGACCAAAAGCAACTTTACATACTTAGAAAATCTTATAAAAATTGCCAGCATTGTTGAATAGAATTTCTTATGTAATTTAACAACAAGACGAATAAAAGATCCATTTGAGAGAGTTCTAATTCGCTTTCGGGGCTGAGATTTGCCCTAAAGCTTTTACTCGTGACCAGAAGCAACATTACATACGTAGAAAATCTTATAAAAATTACCAGCATTGTTGAATAGAATTTTGTATGTAATTTAACAACAAGACGAATAAAAGATCCATTTGAGAGAGTGCTATTTCGCTTTCGGGGCTAAGATTTCCACTAAAGCTTTTATTCGTGACCAGAAGCAACTTTACATACTTAGAAAATCTTATAAAAATTGCCAGCATTGTTGAATAGAATTTCTTATGTAATTTAACAACAAGAAGAATAAAAGATCAATTTGAGTGAGTTCTAATTCGCTTTCGGGGCTGAGATTTGGACTAAATCTTTTATTCGTAACCAGAAACAACTTGACATACTTAGAAAATCCTATAAAAATTGCCAGCATTGTTGAATAGAATTTCTTATGTAATTTAACAAGAAGAAGAATAAAAGATCAATTTGAGTGAGTTCAAATTCGCTTTCGGGGCTGACATTTGCACTAATGCTTTTACTCGTGACCAGAAGCAACTTTACATACTTAGAAAATTTCATAAAAATTGCCTGCATTATTCAATAGAATTTCTTATGTAATTTAACAAGAAGAAGAATAAAAGATCAATTTGAGTGAGTTCCAATTCGCTTTCGGGGCTGAGATTTGCCCTAAAGCTTTTACTCGTGACCAGAAGCAATATTACATACGTAGAAAATCTTATAAAAATTACCAGCATTGTTGAATAGAATTTCTTATGTAATTTAACAACAAGACGAATAAAAGATCCATTTGAGAGAGTTCTAATTCGCTTTCGGGGCTGAGATTTGCACTAAAGCTTTTACTCGTGACCAGAAGCAACTTTACATACTTAGAAAATTTCATAAAAATTACCAGCATTGTTGAATAGAATTTTGTATGTAATTTAACAACAAGACGAATAAAAGATCCATTTGAAAGAGTGCTATTTCGCTTTCGGGGCTGAGATTTCCACTAAAGCTTTTATTCGTGACCAGAAGCAACTTTACATAGTCAGAAAATCTTATAAAAATTGCCAGCATCGTTGAATAGAATTTGTTATGTAATTTAACAAGAAGAAGAATAAAAGATCAAATTCAGTGAGTTCTAATTCGCTTTCGGGGATGAGATTTGCACTAAAGCTTTTACTCGTGACCAGAAGCAACTTTACCTAGTTAGAAAATCTTATAAAAATTGCCAGCATTATTCAATAGAATTTTGTATGTCATTTAACAACAACAAGAATAAAAGCTCAATTTGGGAGAGATCTAATTCGCTTTCAAGGCTGAGATTACCACTAAAGCTTTTAATCGTGACCAGAAGCAACTTGACATATTTAGAAAATCTTATAAAAATTGCCAGCATCGTTGAATAGAATTTGTTATGTAATTTAACAAGAAGAAGAATAAAAGATCAATTTCAGTGAGTTCTATTTCGCTTTCGGGGCTGAGATTTGCTCTAATGCTTTTACTCGTGACCAGAAGCAACTTTACATACTTAGAAAATTTCATAAAAATTGCCAGCATTGTTGAATAGAATTTTGTATGTAATTTAACAACAAAAAGAATAAAAGTTCCATTTGAGAGAGTGCTATTTCGCTTTCGGGGCTGAGATTTCCACTAAAGCTTTTATTCGTGACCAGAAGCAACTTTACATACTTAGAAAATCTTATAAAAATTGCCAGCATCGTTGAATAGAATTTGTTATGTAATTTAACAAGAAGAAGAATAAAAGATCAATTTCAGTGAGTTCTAATTCGCTTTCGGGGCTGAGATTTGCCCTAAAGCTTTTACTCGTGACCAGAAGCAACATTACATACTTAGAAAATCTTATAAAAATTGCCAGCATTATTCAATAGAAGTTTGTATGTAATTTAACAACAACAAGAATAAAAGCTCAATTTGGGAGAGATCTAATTCGCTTTCGAGGCAGAGATTACCACTAAAGCTTTCATTCGTGACCAGAAGCAACTTTACATAGTCAGAAAATCTTATAAAAATTGCCAGCATCGTTGAATAGAATTTGTTATGTAATTTAACAAGAAGAAGAATAAAAGATCAATTTCAGTGAGTTCTAATTCGCTTTCGGGGCTGAGATTTGCCCTAAAGCTTTTAATCGTGACCAGAAGCAACTTGACATACTTAGAAAATCTTATAAAAATTGCCAGCATTGTTGAATAGAATTTCTTATGTAATTTAACAACAAGAAGAATAAAAGATCAATTTGAGTGAGTTCTAATTCGCTTTCGGGGCTGAGATTTGCACTAAAGCTTTTACTCGTGACCAGAAGCAACTTTACATACTTAGAAAATCTTATAAAAATTGCCAGCATTATTCAATAGAATTTCTTATGTAATTTAACAACAACAAGAATAAAAGCTCAATTTGAGTGAGTTCTAATTCGCTTTCGGGGCTGAGATTTGCACTAATGCTTTTACTCGTGACCAGAAGCAACTTTACATACTTAGAAAATTTCATAAAAATTGCCTGCATTATTCAATAGAATTTTGTATGTAATTTAACAACAAAAAGAATAAAAGTTCCATTTGAGAGAGTGCTATTTCGCTTTCGGGGCTGAGATTTCCACTAAAGCTTTTATTCGTGACCAGAAGCAACTTTACATACTTAGAAAATCTTATAAAAATTGCCAGCATTATTCAATAGAAGTTTGTATGTAATTTAACAACAACAAGAATAAAAGCTCAATTTGGGAGAGATCTAATTCGCTTTCGAGGCTGAGATTTGCTCTAAAGCTTTTACTCGTGACCAGAAGCAACATTACATACTTAGAAAATCTTATAAAAATTACCAGCATTGTTGAATAGAATTTCTTATGTAATTTAACAACAAGAAGAATAAAAGATCAATTTGAGTGAGTTCTAATTCGCTTTCGGGGCTGAGATTTGGACTAAATCTTTTATTCGTAACCAGAAACAACTTGATATACTTAGAAAATCGTATAAAAATTGCCAGCATTGTTGAATAGAATTTCTTATGTAATTTAACAAGAAGAAGAATAAAAAATCAATTTGAGTGAGTTCAAATTCGCTTTCGGGGCTGACATTTGCACTAATGCTTTTACTCGTGACCAGAAGCAACTTTACATACTTAGAAAATTTCATAAAAATTGCCTGCATTATTCAATAGAATTTTGTATGTAATTTAACAACAAAAAGAATAAAAGTTCCATTTGAGAGAGTGCTATTTCGCTTTCGGGGCTGAGATTTCCACTAAAGCTTTTATTCGTGACCAGAAGCAACTTTACATACTTAGAAAATCTTATAAAAATTTCCAGCATTATTCAATAGAATTTTGTATGTAATTTAACAACAAGAAGAATAAAAGATCAATTTGAGTGAGTTCTAATTCGCTTTCGGGGCTGAGATTTGGACTAAAGCTTTTATTCGTGACCAGAAGCAACTTTACATACTTAGAAAATTTCATAAAAATTGCCTGCATTATTCAATAGAATTTTGTATGTAATTTAACAACAAAAAGAATAAAAGTTCCATTTGAGAGAGTGCTATTTCGCTTTCGGGGCTGAGATTTCCACTAAAGCTTTTATTCGTGACCAGAAGCAACTTTACATACTTAGAAAATCTTATAAAAATTGCCAGCATCGTTGAGTAGAATTTCTTATGTAATTTAACAAGAAGAAGAATAAAAGATCAATTTCAGTGAGTTCTAATTCGCTTTCGGGGCTGAGATTTGCCCTAAAGCTTTTACTCGTGACCAAAAGCAACTTTACATACTTAGAAAATCTTATAAAAATTGCCAGCATTGTTGAATAGAATTTCTTATGTAATTTAACAACAAGAAGAATAAAAGATCAATTTGAGTGAGTTCCAATTCGCTTTCGGGGCTGAGATTTGCCCTAAAGCTTTTACTCGTGACCAGAAGCAATATTACATACGTAGAAAATCTTATAAAAATTACCAGCATTGTTGAATAGAATTTCTTATGTAATTTAACAACAAGACGAATAAAAGATCCATTTGAGAGAGTTCTAATTCGCTTTCGGGGCTGAGATTTGCCCTAAAGCTTTTACTCGTGACCAGAAGCAACATTACATACGTAGAAAATCTTATAAAAATTACCAGCATTGTTGAATAGAATTTTGTATGTAATTTAACAACAAGACGAATAAAAGATCCATTTGAGAGAGTGCTATTTCGCTTTCGGGGCTGAGATTTCCACTAAAGCTTTTATTCGTGACCAGAAGCAACTTTACATAGTCAGAAAATCTTATAAAAATTGCCAGCATCGTTGAATAGAATTTCTTATGTAATTTAACAAGAAGAAGAATAAAAGATCAATTTCAGTGAGTTCTAATTCGCTTTCGGGGCTGAGATTTGCCCTAAAGCTTGTACTCGTGACCAGAAGCAACATTACATACTTAGAAAATCTTATAAAAATTACCAGCATTGTTGAATAGAATTTCTTATGTAATTTAACAACAAGAAGAATAAAAGATCAATTTGAGTGAGTTCTAATTCGCTTTCGGGGCTGAGATTTGCACTAAAGCTTTTACTCGTGACCAGAAGCAACTTTACATACTTAGAAAATTTCATAAAAATTGCCTGCATTATTCAATAGAATTTTGTATGTAATTTAACAACAAAAAGAATAAAAGTTCCATTTGAGAGAGTGCTATTTCGCTTTCGGGGCTGAGATTTCCACTAAAGCTTTTATTCGTGACCAGAAGCAACTTGACATACTTAGAAAATCTTATAAAAATTGCCAGCATTGTTGAATAGAATTTTGTATGTAATTTAACAACAAAAAGAATAAAAGTTCCATTTGAGAGAGATCTAATTCGCTTTCGAGGCAGAGATTACCACTAAAGCTTTTACTCGTGACCAGAAGCAACTTTACATACTTAGAAAATCTTATAAAAATTGCCAGCATTGTTGAATAGAATTTCTTATGTAATTTAACAAGAAGAAGAATAAAAGATCAATTTGAGTGAGTTCTAATTCGCTTTCGGGGCTGAGATTTGCCCTAAAGCTTTTACTCGTGACCAGAAGCAACATTACATACTTAGAAAATCTTATAAAAATTACCAGCATTGTTGAATAGAATTTTGTATGTAATTTAACAACAACAAGAATAAAAGTTCAATTTGAGAGAGTGCTATTTCGCTTTCGAGGCAGAGATTACCACTAAAGCTTTCATTCGTGACCAGAAGCAACTTTACATAGTCAGAAAATCTTATAAAAATTGCCAGCATCGTTGAATAGAATTTGTATGTAATTTAACAAGAAGAAGAATAAAAGATCAATTTGAGTGAGTTCTAATTCGCTTTCGGGGCTGAGATTTGCACTAAAGCTTTTACTCGTGACCAGAAGCAACTTTACATACTTAGAAAATCTTATAAAAATTGCCAGCATTGTTGAATAGAATTTCTTATGTAATTTAACAACAAAAAGAATAAAAGATCCAATTTGAGTTCTATTTCGCTTTCGGGGCTGAGATTTGCACTAATGCTTTTATTCGTGACCAGAAGCAACTTTACATACTTAGAAAATCTTATAAAAATTGCCAGCATTATTCAATAGAAGTTTGTATGTAATTTAACAACAACAAGAATAAAAGCTCAATTTGGGAGAGATCTAATTCGCTTTCGGGGCTGAGATTTCCACTAAAGCTTTTATTCGTGACCAGAAGCAACTTTACATACTTAGAAAATCTTATAAAAATTGCCAGCATTATTCAATAGAATTTCTTATGTAATTTAACAACAACAAGAATAAAAGATCAATTTGAGTGAGTTCTAATTCGCTTTCGGGGCTGAGATTTGCCCTAAAGCTTTTAATCGTGACCAGAAGCAACTTGACATACTTAGAAAATCTTATAAACATTGCCAGCATTGTTGAATAGAATTTCTTATGTAATTTAACAACAAGAAGAATAAAAGATCAATTTGAGTGAGTTCTAATTCGCTTTCGAGGCAGAGATTACCACTAAAGCTTTCATTCGTGACCAGAAGCAACTTTACATACTTCGAAAATCTTATAAAAATTGCCAGCATTGTTGAATAGAATTTTGTATGTAATTTAACAACAAAAAGAATAAAAGTTCCATTTGAGAGAGTTCTAATTCGCTTTCGGGGCTGAGATTTGCACTAAAGCTTTTACTCGTTACCAGAAGCAACTTTAAATACGTAGAAAATCTTATAAAAATTGCCAGCATCGTTGAGTAGAATTTCTTATGTAATTAAACAACAAGAAGAATAAAAGATCATTTTGAGAGTTCTAATTCGCTTTCGGGGTTGAGATTTTCTCTAAAGCTTTTATTTGTGACCAGAAGCAGCTTTACATACTTAGTAAATTTTATAAAAATGCCCAGCATTGTTGAATAGAATTTCTTATGTAATTTAACAACAAGAAGAATAAAAGATCAATTTGAGAGAGTTCTAATTCGCTTGCGGGGTTGAGATTTTCTCTAAAGCTTTTATTCGTGACCAGAAGCAACTTTACATACTTAGAAAATCTTATAAAAATTGTCTGCATTATTCAATAGAATTTTGTATGTAATTTAACAACAAAAAGAATAAAAGTTCCATTTGAGAGAGTGCTATTTCGCTTTCGCGGCTGAGATTTGCACTAAAGCTTTTACTCGTGACCAGAAGCAACTTTACATACTTAGAAAATCTTATAAAAATTGCCAGCATCGTTGAGTAGAATTTCTTATGTAATTTAACAAGAAGAAGAATAAAAGATCAATTTCAGTGAGTTCTAATTCGCTTTCGGGGCTGAGATTTGCCCTAAAGCTTTTACTCGTGACCAAAAGCAACTTTACATACTTAGAAAATCTTATAAAAATTGCCAGCATTGTTGAATAGAATTTCTTATGTAATTTAACAACAAGAAGAATAAAAGATCAATTTGAGTGAGTTCCAATTCGCTTTCGGGGCTGAGATTTGCCCTAAAGCTTTTACTCGTGACCAGAAGCAATATTACATACGTAGAAAATCTTATAAAAATTACCAGCATTGTTGAATAGAATTTCTTATGTAATTTAACAACAAGACGAATAAAAGATCCATTTGAGAGAGTTCTAATTCGCTTTCGGGGCTGAGATTTGCCCTAAAGCTTTTACTCGTGACCAGAAGCAACATTACATACGTAGAAAATCTTATAAAAATTACCAGCATTGTTGAATAGAATTTTGTATGTAATTTAACAACAAGACGAATAAAAGATCCATTTGAGAGAGTGCTATTTCGCTTTCGGGGCTGAGATTTCCACTAAAGCTTTTATTCGTGACCAGAAGCAACTTTACATAGTCAGAAAATCTTATAAAAATTGCCAGCATCGTTGAATAGAATTTCTTATGTAATTTAACAAGAAGAAGAATAAAAGATCAATTTCAGTGAGTTCTAATTCGCTTTCGGGGCTGAGATTTGCCCTAAAGCTTTTACTCGTGACCAGAAGCAACATTACAGACTTAGAAAATCTTATAAAAATTACCAGCATTGTTGAATAGAATTTCTTATGTAATTTAACAACAAGAAGAATAAAAGATCAATTTGAGTGAGTTCTAATTCGCTTTCGGGGCTGAGATTTGCACTAATGCTTTTACTCGTGACCAGAAGCAACTTTACATACTTAGAAAATTTCATAAAAATTGCCTGCATTATTCAATAGAATTTTGTATGTGATTTAACAACAAAAAGAATAAAAGTTCCATTTGAGAGAGTGCTATTTCGCTTTCGGGGCTGAGATTTCCACTAAAGCTTTTATTCGTGACCAGAAGCAACTTTACATACTTAGAAAATCTTATAAAAATTGCCAGCATTATTCAATAGAAGTTTGTATGTAATTTAACAACAACAAGAATAAAAGCTCAATTTGGGAGAGATCTAATTCGCTTTCGAGGCAGAGATTACCACTAAAGCTTTCATTCGTGACCAGAAGCAACTTTACATAGTCAGAAAATCTTATAAAAATTGCCAGCATCGTTGAATAGAATTTGTCATGTAATTTAACAAGAAGAAGAATAAAAGATCAATTTCAGTGAGTTCTATTTCGCTTTCGGGGCTGAGATTTGCTCTAAAGCTTTTACTCGTGACCAGAAGCAACATTACATACTTAGAAAATCTTATAAAAATTGCCAGCATTGTTGAATAGAATTTCTTATGTAATTTAACAACAAGAAGAATAAAAGATCAATTTGAGAGAGTTCGAATTCGCTTTCGGGGCTGAGATTTGCACTAAATCTTTTATTTGTGACCAGAAGCAACTTTACATACTTAGAAAATTTCATAAAAATTGCCTGCATTAATCAACAGAATTTTGTATGTAATTTAACAACAAGAAGAAAAAAAATCAATTTGAGAGAGTTCGAATTCGCTTTCGGGGTTGAGATTTGCATTAAAGCTTTTATTCGTGACCAGAAGCAACTGTACACACTTAGAAAATCTTATAAAAATTGCCAGCATCGTTGAGTAGAATTTCTTATGTAATTTAATAACAAGAAGAATAAAAGATCATTTTGAGATTTGCACTAAAGCTTTTACTCGTTACCAGAAGCAACTTTAAATACGTAGAAAATCTTATAAAAATTGCCAGCATCGTTGAGTAGAATTTCTTTTGTAATTAAACAACAAGAAGAATAAAAGATCATTTTGAGAGTTCTAATTCGCTTTCGGGGCTGAGATTTTCTCTAAAGCTTTTATTTGTGACCAGAAGCAACTTTACATACTTAGAAAATTGTATAAAAATTGCCAGCATTGTTGAATAGAATTTCTTATGTAATTTAACAAGAAGAAGAATAAAAGATCAATTTGAGTGAGTTCTAATTCGCTTTCGGGGCTGAGATTTGCCCTAAAGCTTTTACTCGTGACCAGAAGCAATATTACATACGTAGAAAATCTTATAAAAATTACCAGCATTGTTGAATAGAATTTCTTATGTAATTTAACAACCAGACGAATAAAAGATCCATTTAAGAGAGTTCTAATTCGCTTTCGGGGCTGAGATTTGCACTAAAGCTTTTACTCGTGACCAGAAGCAACTTTACATACTTAGAAAATTTCATAAAAATTGCCTGCATTATTCAATAAAATTTTGTATGTAATTTAACAACAAGAAGAATAAAATATCAATTTGAGAGATCTAATACGCTTTCGCGGCTGAGATTTTCACTAAAGCTTTTAATCGTGACCAGAAGAAACTTTACATACTTAAAAAATCTTTTAAATATTGCCAGCATTGTTGAATAGAATTTCTTATGTAATATAACAACAAGAAGAATAAAAGATCAATTTGAGGGAGTTCTAATACGCTTTCGGGGTTGAGATTTGCACTAAAGCATTTATTCGTGACCAGAAGCAACTTTACATACTTAGAAAATTTCATAAAAATTGCCTGCATTATTCAATAGAATTTTGTATGTAATTTAACAACAAAAAGAATAAAAGTTCCATTTGAGAGAGTGCTATTTCGCTTTCGAGGCAGAGATTACCACTAAAGCTTTCATTCGTGACCAGAAGCAACTTTACATAGTCAGAAAATCTTATAAAAATTGCCAGCATCGTTGAATAGAATTTGTCATGTAATTTAACAAGAAGAAGAATAAAAGATCAATTTCAGTGAGTTCTATTTCGCTTTCGGGGCTGAGATTTGCTCTAAAGCTTTTACTCGTGACCAGAAGCAACATTACATACTTAGAAAATCTTATAAAAATTACCAGCATTGTTGAATAGAATTTCTTATGTAATTTAACAACAAGAAGAATAAAAGATCAATTTTAGTGAGTTCTAATTCGCTTTCGGGGCTGAGATTTGGACTAAATCTTTTATTCGTAACCAGAAACAACTTGACATACTTAGAAAATCGTATAAAAATTGCCAGCATTGTTGAATAGAATTTCTTATGTAATTTAACAAGAAGAAGAATAAAAAATCAATTTGAGTGAGTTCAAATTCGCTTTCGGGGCTGACATTTGCACTAATGCTTTTACTCGTGACCAGAAGCAACTTTACATACTTAGAAAATTTCATAAAAATTGCCTGCATTATTCAATAGAATTTTGTATGTAATTTAACAACAAAAAGAATAAAAGTTCCATTTGAGAGAGTGCTATTTCGCTTTCGGGGCTGAGATTTCCACTAAAGCTTTTATTCGTGACCAGAAGCAACTTTACATACTTAGAAAATCTTATAAAAATTTCCAGCATTATTCAATAGAATTTTGTATGTAATTTAACAACAACAAGAATAAAAGCTCAATTTGGGAGAGATCTAATTCGCTTTCGAGGCAGAGATTACCACTAAAGCTTTCATTCGTGACCAGAAGCAACTTTACATAGTCAGAAAATCTTATAAAAATTGTCTGCATTATTCAATAGAATTTTGTATGTAATTTAACAACAAAAAGAATAAAAGTTCCATTTGAGAGAGTGCTATTTCGCTTTCGCGGCTGAGATTTGCACTAAAGCTTTTACTCGTGACCAGAAGCAACTTTACATACTTAGAAAATCTTATAAAAATTGCCAGCATCGTTGAATAGAATTTCTTATGTAATTTAACAAGAAGAAGAATAAAAGATCAATTTCAGTGAGTTCTAATTCGCTTTCGGGGCTGAGATTTGCCCTAAAGCTTTTACTCGTGACCAAAAGCAACTTTACATACTTAGAAAATCTTATAAAAATTGCCAGCATTGTTGAATAGAATTTCTTATGTAATTTAACAACAAGAAGAATAAAAGATCAATTTGAGTGAGTTCTAATTCGCTTTCGGGGCTGAGATTTGGACTAAATCTTTTATTCGTAACCAGAAACAACTTGACATACTTAGAAAATCCTATAAAAATTGCCAGCATTGTTGAATAGAATTTCTTATGTAATTTAACAAGAAGAAGAATAAAAGATCAATTTGAGTGAGTTCAAATTCGCTTTCGGGGCTGACATTTGCACTAATGCTTTTACTCGTGACCAGAAGCAACTTTACATACTTAGAAAATCTTATAAAAATTGCCAGCATTATTCAATAGAATTTTGTATGTAATTTAACAACAAGAAGAATAAAAGATCAATTTGAGTGAGTTCTAATTCGCTTTCGGGGCTGAGATTTGGACTAAAGCTTTTATTCGTGACCAGAAGCAACTTTACATAGTCAGAAAATCTTATAAAAATTGCCAGCATAATTGAATAGAATTTCTTATGTACTTTAACAACAAGAAGAATAAAAGATCAATTTGAGTGAGTTCTAATTCGCTTTCGGGGCTGAGATTTGCACTAAAGCTTTTACTCGTGACCAGAAGCAACTTTACATACTTAGAAAATCTTATAAAAATTGCCAGCATTGTTGAATAGAATTTCTTATGTAATTTAACAACAAGAAGAATAAAAGATCAATTTCAGTGAGTTCTAATTCGCTTCCGGGGATGAGATTTGCACTAAAGCTTTTACTCGTGACCAGAAGACACTTTACATACTTAGAAAATCTTATAAACATTGCCAGCATTGTTGAATAGAATTTTGTATGTAATTTAACAAGAAGAAGAATAAAAGATCAATTTGAGTGAGTACAAATTCGCTTTCGGGGCTGACATTTGCACTAATGCTTTTACTCGTGACCAGAAGCAACTTTACATACTTAGAAAATTTCATAAAAATTGCCTGCATTATTCAATAGAATTTTGTATGTAATTTAACAACAACAAGAATAAAAGCTCAATTTGGGAGAGATCTAATTCGCTTTCGAGGCAGAGATTACCACTAAAGCTTTTAATCGTGACCAGAAGCAACTTGACATACTTAGAAAATCTTATAAAAATTGCCAGCATTGTTGAATAGAATTTTGTATGTAATTTAACAACAAAAAGAATAAAAGTTCCATTTGAGAGAGATCTAATTCGCTTTCGAGGCAGAGATTACCACTAAAGCTTTTACTCGTGACCAGAAGCAATATTACATACGTAGAAAATCTTATAAAAATTACCAGCATTGTTGAATAGAATTTCTTATGTAATTTAACAACCAGACGAATAAAAGATCAATTTAAGAGAGTTCTAATTCGCTTTGGCGGCTGAGATTTTCACTAAAGCTTTTACTCGTGACCAGAAGCAACTTTACACACTTAGAAAATCTTATAAAAATTGCCAGCATTATTCAATAGAATTTTGTATGTAATTTAACAACAAGAAGAATAAAAGCTCAATTTGAGAGAGTTCTAATTCGCTTTCGGGGATGAGATTTGCACTAAAGCTTTTCTTCGTAACCAGAAGCAGCTTTACATTCTTAGAAAATCTTATGAAAATTGCAAGCATTGTTGAATAGAATTTCTTATGTAATTTAACAACAAGAAGAATAAAAGCTATATTTGAGAGGGTTCTAATTCGCTTTCGGGGTTGAAATTTGCACTAAAGCTTTTATACGTGACGAGAAGCAACTTTACATACTTAGAAAATCTTATAAAAATTGCCAGCATTATTCAATAGAATTTTGTATGTAATTTAACAACAAAAAGAATAAAAGTTCCATTTGAGAGAGTGCTATTTCGCTTTCGGGGCTGAGATTTCCACTAAAGCTTTTATTCGTGACCAGAAGCAACTTTACATACTTAGAAAATTGTATAAAAATTGCCAGCATTGTTGAATAGAATTTCTTATGTAATTTAACAAGAAGAAGAATAAAAGATCAATTTGAGTGAGTTCTAATTCGCTTTCGGGGCTGAGATTTGCACTAAAGCTTTTACTCGTGACCAGAAGCAACATTACATACTTAGAAAATCTTATAAAAATTGCCAGCATTGTTGAATAGAATTTCTTATGTAATTTAACAACAAGAAGAATAAAAGATCAATTTGAGTGAGTTCTAATTCGCTTTCGGGGCTGAGATTTCCACTAAAGCTTTTATTCGTGACCAGAAGCAACTTTACATACTTAGAAAATCTTATAAAAATTGCCAGCATTATTCAATAGAATTTTGTATGTAATTTAACAACAAAAAGAATAAAAGTTCCATTTGAGAGAGTGCTATTTCGCTTTCGGGGCTGAGATTTCCACTAAAGCTTTTATTCGTGACCAGAAGCAACTTTACATACTTAGAAAATCTTATAAAAATTGCCAGCATTGTTGAATAGAATTTTGTATGTAATTTAACAACAAAAAGAATAAAAGTTCCATTTGAGAGAGATCTAATTCGCTTTCGAGGCAGAGATTACCACTAAAGCTTTCATTCGTGACCAGAAGCAACTTTACATACTTAGAAAATCTTATAAAAATTGCCAGCATTATTCAATAGAATTTTGTATGTAATTTAACAACAAAAAGAATAAAAGTTCCATTTGAGAGAGTGCTATTTCGCTTTCGGGGCTGAGATTTCCACTAAAGCTTTCATTCGTGACCAGAAGCAACTTTACATACTTAGAAAATCTTATAAAAATTGCCAGCATTGTTGAATAGAATTTCTTATGTAATTTAACAACAAGACGAATAAAAGATCCATTTGAGAGAGTTCTAATTCGCTTTCGGGGCTGAGATTTCCACTAAAGCTTTTATTCGTGACCAGAAGCAACTTTACATACTTAGAAAATCTTATAAAAATTGCCAGCATCGTTGAATAGAATTTTGTATGAAATTTAAAAACAAACGGGATAGAAAATAGAGTAGATCGCGTTCTAATTCGCTTTCGGGGCAGAGATTACCACTAAAGCTTTCATTCGTGACCAGAAGCAACTTTACATAGTCAGAAAATCTTATAAAAATTGCCAGCATCGTTGAATAGAATTTGTTATGTAATTTAACAAGAAGAAGAATAAAAGATCAATTTCAGTAGGTTGTAATTCCGTCGCGTGGCTGAAAAGTGTACTTATCGTTTTATTCGTGACCAGAAGACACTTTACATAGTTAGAAAATCTTATAAAAATTGCCAGCATCGTTGAATAGAATTTCTTATGTAATTTAACAACAAGAAGAATAAAAGATCAATTTGAGAGATCTAATTCGCTTTCGGGGTTGAGATTTGCACTAAAGCTGTTATTCCTGACCATAAGCAACTTTACATTACAGAAAATTTCATAAAAATTGCCTGCATTATTCAATAGAATTTTGTATGTAATTTAACAACAACAAGAATAAAAGCTCAATTTGAGAGAGTTCTAATTCTCTTTCGAGGCAGAGATTACCACTAAAGCTTTCATTCGTGACCAGAAGCAACTTTACATAGTCAGAAAATCTTATAAAAATTGCCAGCATCGTTGAATAGAATTTCTTATGTAATTTAACAAGAAGAAGAATAAAAGATCAATTTCAGTGAGTTCGAATTCGCTTTCGGGGCTGAGATTTGCCCTAAAGCTTTTACTCGTGACCAGAAGCAACTTGACATACTTAGAAAATCTTATAAACATTGCCAGCATTGTTGAATAGAATTTCTTATGTAATTTAACAAGAAGAAGAATAAAAGATCAAATTGAGTGAGTTCTAATTCGCTTTCGGGGCTGAGATTTGCCCTAAAGCTTTTAATCGTGACCAGAAGCAACTTGACATACTTAGAAAATCTTATAAAAATTGCCAGCCTTGTTGAATAGAATTTCTTATGTAATTTAACAAGAAGAAGAATAAAAGATCAAATTGAGTGAGTTCTAATTCGCTTTCGGGGCTGAGATTTGCACTAAATCTTTTATTCGTGACCAGAAGCAATTTTACATACGTAGAAAATTTCATAAAAATTGTCTGCATTATTCAATAGAATTTTCTATGTAATTTAACAACAAGACGAATAAAAGATCCATTTGAGAGAGTGCTATTTCGCTTTCGGGGCTGAGATTTCCACTAAAGCTTTTATTCGTGACCAGAAGCAACTTTACATACTTAGAAAATCTTATAAAAATTGCCAGCATTGTTGAATAGAATTTCTTATGTAATTTAACAACAAAAAGAATAAAAGTTCCATTTGAGAGAGTGCTATTTCGCTTTCGGGGCTGAGATTTCCACTAAAGCTTTTATTCGTGACCAGAAGCAACTTTACATACTTAGAAAATTTCATAAAAATTGTCTGCATTATTCAATAGAATTTTCTATGTAATTTAACAACAAGACGAATAAAAGATCCATTTGAGAGAGTGCTATTTCGCTTTCGGGGCTGAGATTTCCACTAAAGCTTTTATTCGTGACCAGAAGCAACTTTACATACTTAGAAAATCTTATAAAAATTGCCAGCATTGTTGAATAGAATTTCTTATGTAATTTAACAAGAAGAAGAATAAAAGATCAATTTCAGTGAGTTCTAATTCGCTTTCGGGGCTGAGATTTGCACTAAAGCTTTTACTCGTGACCAGAAGCAACTTTACATACTTAGAAAATCTTATAAAAATTGCCAGCATTGTTGAATAGAATTTCTTATGTAATTTAACAACAAGAAGAATAAAAGATCAATTTGAGTGAGTTCTAATTCGCTTTCGGGGCTGAGATTTGCCCTAAAGCTTTTACTCGTGACCAGAAGCAATATTACATACGTAGAAAATCTTATAAAAATTACCAGCATTGTTGAATAGAATTTCTTATGTAATTTAACAACAAGACGAATAAAAGATCCATTTGAGAGAGTTCTAATTCGCTTTCGGGGCTGAGATTTGCCCTAAAGCTTTTACTCGTGACCAGAAGCAACATTACATACGTAGAAAATCTTATAAAAATTACCAGCATTGTTGAATAGAATTTTGTATGTAATTTAACAACAAGACGAATAAAAGATCCATTTGAGAGAGTGCTATTTCGCTTTCGGGGCTGAGATTTCCACTAAAGCTTTTATTCGTGACCAGAAGCAACTTTACATAGTCAGAAAATCTTATAAAAATTGCCAGCATCGTTGAATAGAATTTCTTATGTAATTTAACAAGAAGAAGAATAAAAGATCAATTTCAGTGAGTTCTAATTCGCTTTCGGGGCTGAGATTTGCCCTAAAGCTTTTACTCGTGACCAGAAGCAACATTACATACTTAGAAAATCTTATAAAAATTACCAGCATTGTTGAATAGAATTTCTTATGTAATTTAACAACAAGAAGAATAAAAGATCAATTTGAGTGAGTTCTAATTCGCTTTCGGGGCTGAGATTTGCACTAATGCTTTTACTCGTGACCAGAAGCAACTTTACATACTTAGAAAATTTCATAAAAATTGCCTGCATTATTCAATAGAATTTTGTATGTGATTTAACAACAAAAAGAATAAAAGTTCCATTTGAGAGAGTGCTATTTCGCTTTCGGGGCTGAGATTTCCACTAAAGCTTTTATTCGTGACCAGAAGCAACTTTACATACTTAGAAAATCTTATAAAAATTGCCAGCATTATTCAATAGAAGTTTGTATGTAATTTAACAACAACAAGAATAAAAGCTCAATTTGGGAGAGATCTAATTCGCTTTCGAGGCAGAGATTACCACTAAAGCTTTCATTCGTGACCAGAAGCAACTTTACATAGTCAGAAAATCTTATAAAAATTGCCAGCATCGTTGAATAGAATTTGTTATGTAATTTAACAAGAAGAAGAATAAAAGATCAATTTCAGTGAGTTCTATTTCGCTTTCGGGGCTGAGATTTGCTCTAAAGCTTTTACTCGTGACCAGAAGCAACTTTACATACTTAGAAAATCTTATAAAAATTGCCTGCATTATTCAATAGAATTTTGTATGTAATTTAACAACAAAAAGAATAAAAGTTCCATTTGAGAGAGTGCTATTTCGCTTTCGAGGCAGAGATTACCACTAAAGCTTTCATTCGTGACCAGAAGCAACTTTACATAGTCAGAAAATCTTATAAAAATTGCCAGCATCGTTGAATAGAATTTGTCATGTAATTTAACAAGAAGAAGAATAAAAGATCAATTTCAGTGAGTTCTATTTCGCTTTCGGGGCTGAGATTTGCTCTAAAGCTTTTACTCGTGACCAGAAGCAACATTACATACTTAGAAAATCTTATAAAAATTACCAGCATTGTTGAATAGAATTTCTTATGTAATTTAACAACAAGACGAATAAAAGATCCAATTAAGAGAGTTCTAATTCGCTTCCGGGGATGAGATTTGCACTAAAGCTTTTACTCGTGACCAGAAGCAACTTTACATACTTAGAAAATCTTATAAAAATTGCCAGCATTATTCAATAGAATTTTGTATGTAATTTAACAACAACAAGAATAAAAGCTCAATTTGGGAGAGATCTAATTCGCTTTCGAGGCAGAGATTACCACTAAAGCTTTCATTCGTGACCAGAAGCAACTTTACATAGTCAGAAAATCTTATAAAAATTGCCAGCATCGTTGAATAGAATTTGTTATGTAATTTAACAAGAAGAAGAATAAAAGATCAATTTGAGTGAGTTCTAATTCGCTTTCGGGGCTGACATTTGCACTAATGCTTTTACTCGTGACCAGAAGCAACTTTACATACTTAGAAAATTTCATAAAAATTGCCTGCATTATTCAATAGAATTTTGTATGTAATTTAACAACAAAAAGAATAAAAGTTCCATTTGAGAGAGTGCTATTTCGCTTTCGAGGCAGAGATTACCACTAAAGCTTTCATTCGTGACCAGAAGCAACTTTACATAGTCAGAAAATCTTATAAAAATTGCCAGCATCGTTGAATAGAATTTGTCATGTAATTTAACAAGAAGAAGAATAAAAGATCAATTTCAGTGAGTTCTATTTCGCTTTCGGGGCTGAGATTTGCTCTAAAGCATTTACTCGTGACCAGAAGCAACATTACATACTTAGAAAATCTTATAAAAATTACCAGCATTGTTGAATAGAATTTCTTATGTAATTTAACAACAAGAAGAATAAAAGATCAATTTTAGTGAGTTCTAATTCGCTTTCGGGGCTGAGATTTGGACTAAATCTTTTATTCGTAACCAGAAACAACTTGACATACTTAGAAAATCGTATAAAAATTGCCAGCATTGTTGAATAGAATTTCTTATGTAATTTAACAAGAAGAAGAATAAAAAATCAATTTGAGTGAGTTCAAATTCGCTTTCGGGGCTGACATTTGCACTAATGCTTTTACTCGTGACCAGAAGCAACTTTACATACTTAGAAAATTTCATAAAAATTGCCTGCATTATTCAATAGAATTTTGTATGTAATTTAACAACAAAAAGAATAAAAGTTCCATTTGAGAGAGTGCTATTTCGCTTTCGGGGCTGAGATTTCCACTAAAGCTTTTATTCGTGACCAGAAGCAACTTTACATACTTAGAAAATCTTATAAAAATTTCCAGCATTATTCAATAGAATTTTGTATGTAATTTAACAACAACAAGAATAAAAGCTCAATTTGGGAGAGATCTAATTCGCTTTCGAGGCAGAGATTACCACTAAAGCTTTCATTCGTGACCAGAAGCAACTTTACATAGTCAGAAAATCTTATAAAAATTGTCTGCATTATTCAATAGAATTTTGTATGTAATTTAACAACAAAAAGAATAAAAGTTCCATTTGAGAGAGTGCTATTTCGCTTTCGCGGCTGAGATTTGCACTAAAGCTTTTACTCGTGACCAGAAGCAACTTTACATACTTAGAAAATCTTATAAAAATTACCAGCATTGTTGAATAGAATTTCTTATGTAATTTAACAACAAGAAGAATAAAAGATCAATTTGAGTGAGTTCTAATTCGCTTTCGGGGCTGAGATTTGGACTAAATCTATTATTCGTGACCAGAAACAACTTGACATACTTAGAAAATTGTATAAAAATTACCAGCATTGTTGAATAGAATTTCTTATGTAATTTAACAAGAAGAAGAATAAAAGATCAATTTGAGTGAGTTCTAATTCGCTTTCGGGGCTGACATTTGCACTAATGCTTTTACTCGTGACCAGAAGCAACTTTACATACTTAGAAAATTTCATAAAAATTGCCTGCATTATTCAATAGAATTTTGTATGTAATTTAACAACAAAAAGAATAAAAGTTCCATTTGTGAGAGTGCTATTTCGCTTTCGGGGCTGAGATTTCCACTAAAGCTTTCATTCGTGACCAGAAGCAACTTTACATACTTAGAAAATCTTATAAAAATTGCCAGCATTATTCAATAGAATTTTGTATGTAATTTAACAACAACAAGAATAAAAGCTCAATTTGGGAGAGATCTAATTCGCTTTCGAGGCAGAGATTACCACTAAAGCTTTTAATCGTGACCAGAAGCAACTTTACATACTTAGAAAATCTTATAAAAATTGCCAGCATTGTTGAATAGAATTTTGTATGTAATTTAACAACAAAAAGAATAAAAGTTCCATTTGAGAGAGATCTAATTCGCTTTCGAGGCAGAGATTACCACTAAAGCTTTCATTCGTGACCAGAAGCAACTTTACATACTTAGAAAATCTTATAAAAATTGCCAGCATTATTCAATAGAATTTTGTATGTAATTTAACAACAAAAAGAATAAAAGTTCCATTTGAGAGAGTGCTATTTCGCTTTCGGGGCTGAGATTTCCACTAAAGCTTTCATTCGTGACCAGAAGCAACTTTACATAGTCAGAAAATCTTATAAAAATTGCCAGCATCGTTGAATAGAATTTGTTATGTAATTTAACAAGAAGAAGAATAAAAGATCCATTTGAGAGAGTTCTAATTCGCTTCCGGGGATGAGATTTGCACTAAAGCTTTTACTCGTGACCAGAAGCAACTTTACATACTTAGAAAATTTCATAAAAATTGCCTGCATTATTCAATAGAATTTTGTATGTAATTTAACAACAAAAAGAATAAAAGTTCCATTTGAGAGAGTGCTATTTCGCTTTCGGGGCTGAGATTTCCACTAAAGCTTTTATTCGTGACCAGAAGCAACTTTACATACTTAGAAAATCTTATAAAAATTACCAGCATTGTTGAATAGAATTTCTTATGTAATTTAACAACAAGAAGAATAAAAGATCAATTTGAGTGAGTTCTAATTCGCTTTCGGGGCTGAGATTTGGACTAAATCTATTATTCGTGACCAGAAACAACTTGACATACTTAGAAAATTGTATAAAAATTACCAGCATTGTTGAATAGAATTTCTTATGTAATTTAACAAGAAGAAGAATAAAAGATCAATTTGAGTGAGTTCTAATTCGCTTTCGGGGCTGACATTTGCACTAATGCTTTTACTCGTGACCAGAAGCAACTTTACATACTTAGAAAATTTCATAAAAATTGCCTGCATTATTCAATAGAATTTTGTATGTAATTTAACAACAAAAAGAATAAAAGTTCCATTTGTGAGAGTGCTATTTCGCTTTCGGGGCTGAGATTTCCACTAAAGCTTTCATTCGTGACCAGAAGCAACTTTACATACTTAGAAAATCTTATAAAAATTGCCAGCATTATTCAATAGAATTTTGTATGTAATTTAACAACAAAAAGAATAAAAGTTCCATTTGAGAGAGTGCTATTTCGCTTTCGGGGCTGAGATTTCCACTAAAGCTTTTATTCGTGACCAGAAGCAACTTTACATACTTAGAAAATCTTATAAAAATTGCCAGCATTGTTGAATAGAATTTTGTATGTAATTTAACAACAAAAAGAATAAAAGTTCCATTTGAGAGAGATCTAATTCGCTTTCGAGGCAGAGATTACCACTAAAGCTTTCATTCGTGACCAGAAGCAACTTTACATACTTAGAAAATCTTATAAAAATTGCCAGCATTATTCAATAGAATTTTGTATGTAATTTAACAACAACAAGAATAAAAGCTCAATTTGGGAGAGATCTAATTCGCTTTCGAGGCAGAGATTACCACTAAAGCTTTTAATCGTGACCAGAAGCAACTTGACATACTTAGAAAATCTTATAAAAATTGCCAGCATTGTTGAATAGAATTTTGTATGTAATTTAACAACAAAAAGAATAAAAGTTCCATTTGAGAGAGTGCTATTTCGCTTTCGGGGCTGAGATTTCCACTAAAGCTTTTATTCGTGACCAGAAGCAACTTTACATACTTAGAAAATCTTATAAAAATTGCCAGCATTATTCAATAGAAGTTTGTATGTAATTTAACAACAACAAGAATAAAAGCTCAATTTGGGAGAGATCTAATTCGCTTTCGATGCAGAGATTACCACTAAAGCTTTCATTCGTGACCAGAAGCAACTTTACATAGTCAGAAAATCTTATAAAAATTGCCAGTATCGTTGAATAGAATTTGTTATGTAATTTAACAAGAAGAAGAATAAAAGATCCATTTGAGAGAGTTCTAATTCGCTTCCGGGGATGAGATTTGCACTAAAGCTTTTACTCGTGACCAGAAGCAACTTTACATACTTAGAAAATTTCATAAAAATTGTCTGCATTATTCAATAGAATTTTCTATGTAATTTAACAACAAAAAGAATAAAAGTTCCATTTGAGAGAGTGCTATTTCGCTTTCGGGGCTGAGATTTCCACTAAAGCTTTTATTCGTGACCAGAAGCAACTTTACATACTTAGAAAATCTTATAAAAATTGCCAGCATTATTCAATAGAAGTTTGTATGTAATTTAACAACAACAAGAATAAAAGCTCAATTTGGGAGAGATCTAATTCGCTTTCGAGGCAGAGATTACCACTAAAGCTTTCATTCGTGACCAGAAGCAACTTTACATAGTCAGAAAATCTTATAAAAATTGCCAGCATCGTTGAATAGAATTTGTTATGTAATTTAACAAGAAGAAGAATAAAAGATCAATTTCAGTGAGTTCTAATTCGCTTTCGGGGCTGAGATTTGCCCTAAAGCTTTTACTCGTGACCAAAAGCAACTTTACATACTTAGAAAATCTTATAAAAATTGCCAGCATTGTTGAATAGAATTTCTTATGTAATTTAACAACAAGAAGAATAAAAGATCAATTTGAGTGAGTTCCAATTCGCTTTCGGGGCTGAGATTTGCCCTAAAGCTTTTACTCGTGACCAGAAGCAATATTACATACGTAGAAAATCTTATAAAAATTACCAGCATTGTTGAATAGAATTTCTTATGTAATTTAACAACAAGACGAATAAAAGATCCATTTGAGAGAGTTCTAATTCGCTTTCGGGGCTGAGATTTGCCCTAAAGCTTTTACTCGTGACCAGAAGCAACATTACATACGTAGAAAATCTTATAAAAATTACCAGCATTGTTGAATAGAATTTTGTATGTAATTTAACAACAAGACGAATAAAAGATCCATTTGAGAGAGTGCTATTTCGCTTTCGGGGCTGAGATTTCCACTAAAGCTTTTATTCGTGACCAGAAGCAACTTTACATAGTCAGAAAATCTTATAAAAATTGCCAGCATCGTTGAATAGAATTTCTTATGTAATTTAACAAGAAGAAGAATAAAAGATCAATTTCAGTGAGTTCTAATTCGCTTTCGGGGCTGAGATTTGCCCTAAAGCTTTTACTCGTGACCAGAAGCAACATTACAGACTTAGAAAATCTTATAAAAATTACCAGCATTGTTGAATAGAATTTCTTATGTAATTTAACAACAAGAAGAATAAAAGATCAATTTGAGTGAGTTCTAATTCGCTTTCGGGGCTGAGATTTGCACTAAAGCTTTCATTCGTGACCAGAAGCAACTTTACATAGTCAGAAAATCTTATAAAAATTGCCAGCATCGTTGAATAGAATTTGTTATGTAATTTAACAAGAAGAAGAATAAAAGATCAATTTCAGTGAGTTCTATTTCGCTTTCGGGGCTGAGATTTGCTCTAAAGCTTTTACTCGTGACCAGAAGCAACTTTACATACTTAGAAAATTTCATAAAAATTGCCTGCATTATTCAATAGAATTTTGTATGTAATTTAACAACAAAAAGAATAAAAGTTCCATTTGAGAGAGTGCTATTTCGCTTTCGAGGCAGAGATTACCACTAAAGCTTTCATTCGTGACCAGAAGCAACTTTACATAGTCAGAAAATCTTATAAAAATTGCCAGCATCGTTGAATAGAATTTCTTATGTAATTTAACAACAAGACGAATAAAAGATCCATTTGAGAGAGTTCTAATTCGCTTTCGGGGCTGAGATTTGCCCTAAAGCTTTTACTCGTGACCAGAAGCGACATTACATACGTAGAAAATCTTATAAAAATTACCAGCATTGTTGAATAGAATTTTGTATGTAATTTAACAACAAGACGAATAAAAGATCCATTTGAGAGAGTGCTATTTCGCTTTCGGGGCTGAGATTTCCACTAAAGCTTTTATTCGTGACCAGAAGCAACTTTACATAGTCAGAAAATCTTATAAAAATTGCCAGCATCGTTGAATAGAATTTCTTATGTAATTTAACAAGAAGAAGAATAAAAGATCAATTTCAGTGAGTTCTAATTCGCTTTCGGGGCTGAGATTTGCCCTAAAGCTTTTACTCGTGACCAGAAGCAACATTACATACTTAGAAAATCTTATAAAAATTACCAGCATTGTTGAATAGAATTTCTTATGTAATTTAACAACAAGAAGAATAAAAGATCAATTTGAGTGAGTTCTAATTCGCTTTCGGGGCTGAGATTTGCACTAAAGCTTTTACTCGTGACCAGAAGCAACTTTACATACTTAGAAAATTTCATAAAAATTGCCTGCATTATTCAATAGAATTTTGTATGTAATTTAACAACAAAAAGAATAAAAGTTCCATTTGAGAGAGTGCTATTTCGCTTTCGGGGCTGAGATTTCCACTAAAGCTTTTATTCGTGACCAGAAGCAACTTTACATACTTAGAAAATCTTATAAAAATTGCCAGCATTATTCAATAGAAGTTTGTATGTAATTTAACAACAACAAGAATAAAAGCTCAATTTGGGAGAGATCTAATTCGCTTTCGAGGCAGAGATTACCACTAAAGCTTTCATTCGTGACCAGAAGCAACTTTACATAGTCAGAAAATCTTATAAAAATTGCCAGCATCGTTGAATAGAATTTGTAATGTAATTTAACAAGAAGAAGAATAAAAGATCAATTTCAGTGAGTTCTATTTCGCTTTCGGGGCTGAGATTTGCTCTAAAGCTTTTACTCGTGACCAGAAGCAACATTACATACTTAGAAAATCTTATAAAAATTACCAGCATTGTTGAATAGAATTTCTTATGTAATTTAACAACAAGACGAATAAAAGTTCCATTTGAGAGAGTGCAATTTCGCTTTCGGGGCTGAGATTTCCACTAAAGCTTTTATTCGTGACCAGAAGCAACTTGACATACTTAGAAAATCTTATAAAAATTGCCAGCATTGTTGAATAGAATTTTGTATGTAATTTAACAAGAAGAAGAATAAAAGATCAATTTGAGTGAGTTCCAATTCGCTTTCGGGGCTGAGATTTGCACTAATGCTTTTACTCGTGACCAGAAGCAACTTTACATACTTAGAAAATTTCATAAAAATTGCCTGCATTATTCATTAGAATTTTGTATGTAATTTAACAACAAAAAGAATAAAAGTTCCATTTGAGAGAGTGCTATTTCGCTTTCGGGGCTGAGATTTGCACTAAAGCTTTTACTCGTGACCAGAAGCAACTTTACATAGTCAGAAAATCTTATAAAAATTGCCAGCATCGTTGAATAGAATTTCTTATGTAATTTAACAAGAAGAAGAATAAAGGATCCATTTGAGAGAGTTCTAATTCGCTTTCGAGGCAGAGATTACCACTAAAGCTTTCATTCGTGACCAGAAGCAACTTTACATAGTCAGAAAATCTTATAAAAATTACCAGCATCGTTGAATAGAATTTGTTATGTAATTTAACAAGAAGAAGAATAAAAGATCAATTTCAGTGAGTTCTAATTCGCTTTCGGGGCTGAGATTTGCCCTAAAGCTTTTAATCGTCACCAGAAGCAACTTGACATACTTAGAAAATCTTATAAAAATAGCCAGCATTGTTGAATAGAATTTCTTATGTAATTTAACAACAAGAAGAATAAAAGATCAATTTGAGTGAGTTCTAATTCGCTTTCGGGGCTGAGATTTGGACTAAATCTTTTATTCGTAACCAGAAACAACTTGACATACTTAGAAAATCTTATAAAAATTGCCAGCATTGTTGAATAGAATTTCTTATGTAATTTAACAACAAGAAGAATAAAAGATCCATTTGAGAGAGTTCTAATTCGCTTCCGGGGATGAGATTTGCACTAAAGCTTTTACTCGTGACCAGAAGCAACTTTACATACTTAGAAAATTTCATAAAAATTGTCTGCATTATTCAATAGAATTTTGTATGTAATTTAACAACAAAAAGAATAAAAGTTCCATTTGAGAGAGTGCTATTTCGCTTTCGCGGCTGAGATTTGCACTAAAGCTTTTACTCGTGACCAGAAGCAACTTTACATACTTAGAAAATTGTATAAAAATTGCCAGCCTTGTTGAATAGAATTTCTTATGTAATTTAACAAGAAGAAGAATAAAAGATCAAATTGAGTGAGTTCTAATTCGCTTTCGGGGCTGAGATTTGCACTAAATCTTTTATTCGTGACCAGAAACAACTTGACATACTTAGAAAATTGTATAAAAATTGCCAGCATTGTTGAATAGAATTTCTTATGTAATTTAACAAGAAGAAGAATAAAAGATCAATTTGAGTGAGTTCTAATTCGCTTTCGGGGCTGAGATTTGCCCTAAAGCTTTTACTCGTGACCAGAAGCAATATTACATACGTAGAAAATCTTATAAAAATTACCAGCATTGTTGAATAGAATTTCTTATGTAATTTAACAACCAGACGAATAAAAGATCCATTTAAGAGAGTTCTAATTCGCTTTCGGGGCTGAGATTTGCCCTAAAGCTTTCATTCGTGACCAGAAGCAACTTTACATAGTCAGAAAATCTTATAAAAATTGCCAGCATTGTTGAATAGAATTTCTTATGTAATTTAACAACAAGAAGAATAAAAGATCAATTTGAGTGAGTTCTAATTCGCTTTCGGGGCTGAGATTTGGACTAAATCTTTTATTCGTAACCAGAAACAACTTGACATACTTAGAAAATCTTATAAAAATTGCCAGCATTGTTGAATAGAATTTCTTATGTAATTTAACAACAAGAAGAATAAAAGATCCATTTGAGAGAGTTCTAATTCGCTTCCGGGGATGAGATTTGCACTAAAGCTTTTACTCGTGACCAGAAGCAACTTTACATACTTAGAAAATTTCATAAAAATTGTCTGCATTATTCAATAGAATTGTAGGATGGTGAGATTTTTGAATTGGCGGTATCGCGCATTGTTTCCGAGTGACTGTTCTCAAAAGCCGCCATGTTGCGTTGTAATCGTTGCGCGCCGGCGCAAGCGGGCAGACCGGCGTTGACCTCCGTAGATAGAAGACGCTTGACTCTCGCCGAGCACATCACTTCGACATTGTACCGTTATTGTAATTCTTTTAATTATGTTAATAAAATTATTAAAGTAAATATCCTACAATTTGGGGGCTCAGCCGGGATTGAACGGATAGAACGGATTTGGAATTGATTGAATAAATCGGGATGACGCAAGTTTAAAAAAAAAAAGAAACAAAGAAAAGCTTGGTTCGCGACGCGGGAACAACGAAAGTCTCGAAGTGTGACGACGAAAAGTGTGTTGACGAGAAGCACGACGACGAAAAGTGTGTTGACGAGAAGCACGACGACGAAAAGTGTGTTGACGAGAAGCACGACGACGAAAAGTGTGTTGACGAGAAGCACGACGACGAAAAGTGTGTCGACGAGAAGCACGACGACGAAAAGCGTCTCCACGAGAAGCACGACGACGAAAAAACGAATACGTGGAACGCAACACTAAGAGGCGTTTCGATCAAATATCGACGACAAGACGACGGAAAGTTCGGCGACAAGACGACGAGAGTCGCGGAAGACGACGAGTTCCTGAAAAAGGAAAAGCATACGGTGTTCAAGTGAAAAACGCGTTTTGATTAAAAGTGTCGAAAGTGTTAATAATTGGTGCTGCAAAAGCATTAACAGACTCGTCGGTAACATAAGGGAACGATTTCGGGTCTCGAACCGCATAGCAACAGGCGCGGGCCGCATGACGACACGGCAGACGCGAAGACGCGTGCGCGGATAGTACGAAACAAAAGGTATCGCGACGACCGTGATCGAAAGTGACTACCCGTCTCGAGAAAAGAGAGGGGAATACACGAGTGCTCATCGGTGTGTGAGTGAAAGTAACCTACGACAGCCGGTGATTTTATTCGCGTGATTTTCCTCGGTGTGCGTAGAACTAGAACTGTACTGTTAGCGAAAACCTAACCTAAAAATGGAAAAGTTGGCGCAAATTGAAAATATCAAAGTACAGCTAAAAGTATCGCCCAAAGCTGCAGTTTATGCGCTGTATAAACTAATTTTTCAAAAAGATGGAGACAGAAGCAGCAGGCAACAGCTGAGAGATTTTACGGGATTTCCATTCGCCAAAGAGTCACCAGAGTTCCAAGCCAAGATGGATTTTGCTACAGGATTTACTGTTGGTGATTTGATCTCAATGTGCCATATCTTGGGCATCAGCCACGAAGGAACTAAGGAAAAGTTACGTGAAAGTATTATTTGTTCTTTAATGGATCTCAACTCATTGGTGCCTTACAGTTCGGATGGTGACGACGACGAAAACAGTGAATCTGAAGAAGAACATGATCGAAATAATGATGAAAGTAATGAAGATGAAATTGACGAAAATGCAAGATGCAACGATGACGACGTTAGAGAACGCCGCAGACGAAAAGACAAAGATGCGAGTGGAGGTGTAAAATTTGCCTTCGGTTTTAAAGACGTGGAAGATTCCATTCAATCATTTGACGGTAACGATAGTTATTCGGTTGACCGCTGGATCGCAGACTTCGAAGATGCAGCAATAATGTTCGGATGGAATGACCTACAAACATTGATTTTTGCTAAACGATCTCTGAAGGGCTTTGCGAAACTTTTCGTTCAAAGCGAAAGCGGTTTAACGACATGGAAGAAACTTAAAAAATGCCTGAAAAATGAGTTTTCTTCAAAGATGAATAGTGCCGAATTACACGAAAAGTTAACGCGAAGAAAAATGAAAAAAGAAGAAAGCCTTATGGAATATTTCTTAGCTATGAAGCAGCTAGCTATGAAAGGAACTATCGAAGAAGACGCAACGATTCAATATGTTATCAATGGCATAGACGACGACGTGAGCAGCAAATCTATCCTTTTTGGAGCCAAGAATTCTCAAGAATTCAAAGAGAAACTACGCGTTTACGAGAAGATTAGAAAAGCAAATCTGGAGAAGCGAACGCCAAGAGAAAAACACGACACCATAAGGGCATCACGGGAACGACCGAAAGCTGACACGACGGCTCCTTTTGTGAAAATTAAGTGCTACAATTGTGGTGAAAGTGGTCATAAATCGAGGGATTGTACAAAAAAGTCGCTAGGTAAGAAATGCTTTAGATGTAACCGGTTCGGCCACGAATCAAAGTCTTGTAAAGAAACTTGGCAACCGAAGTCTGAAAGTATGCCCCAAGTAGCAATAAATGATGTAAGCTTCGCCCAATCGCCTAAAATGCTAAAAAAAGTAGAAATCGAAAATATGCAAGTTGATGCTTTAATTGACACCGGTAGTCAAGTCAGTTTAATAAGAGAGGATGTTTTTTGCAAATTAAGTTGTAAGGAATTATCTATGCCAAAACTAAATTTAAGAGGCTTTGCTAAAAGCGAAATGCAAACTCAGGGCTATTTTCCGACTGCTGTCAAAATTGACGATAATTATTTCGATATTACACTCCACGTAGTGCCTCGCGAATCTATGAAGTTAAGTGCTGTAATCGGGTTGGATTTCTTATCGCAAGTAGAGATGACTGTAAACAAAGACGGAGTCGAGATAAAGAAAACCGAGTCGTGTGTCTTTTTTGCCGACATTAATGTACCCAGCAATGGAACAGAATTGAATATTGACGTTTCTATACCATATGAAGTACACAAAAAAATCGAGAGAATGGTAGGCGAATATAAGCCGAAAAAGACAAAGTCAACCAATGTTGAGTTACGAGTCATAGCAAAACACGATGTACCGACCTTTCAGAGACCTAGAAGATTAGCTCCGCCCGAAAGAGAAATAGTCGATAAACAAGTCCGCGAGTGGATTGAAAATGGGATTATTGAGTCCTGTTCGTCCGAATATGCTAGTCCGGTAGTAATTGTCAGAAAGAAAGACGGTACACCGCGTGTTTGTGTTGACTTTCGGAACCTCAATAAGATAATTGTTAAGGATAGACATCCATTGCCGGTGCTTGAAGATTTAATTGACGGATTAAAAGACGCACGTATTTTTAGTACGATCGACCTTCGTAATGGATTTTTCCACGTAAATGTTGAACCCAGTAGCCGCAAGTATACATCATTCGTGGTTCACAATGGTCAGTACCAATTTTTGAAGGCACCATTTGGCCTTTGTTTGTCCCCTGCAGTTTTCCAACGCTTTATAAATGTCGTTTTTCGTGATTTGCTATTGGCCGGGTATGTAATGGTTTATCTCGACGATGTAATTGTTCTGGCGCAAACACTCGATGAAGCCTTGGAACGTATTAAGTTAGTTTTCGAAGTAGCAAGCGAATACGGTCTTAATATAAATTTCAAAAAGTGTCAGTTTCTCAAACGACGAGTCGAATTTTTAGGACACGTGATCGAAAACGGAAACGTTTATCCCTCAAAAGAGAAAACGATCGCAGTCGAAAATTACCCAGAACCGCGAAATGTCAAGGATGTCCAAAGTTTTCTTGGACTTACCGGTTTTTTCCGTAAATTCGTCGCGAATTACGCACGGATTGCAAGACCGCTAAGTGATCTCCTTCAAAAGGATAAAGGTTTCTTTTTCGGAGAAAGCGAGCGAGCCGCGTTTAGTAGGTTAAAACAAATATTGTCAAACGATCCCGTGCTTAAACTGTTTTCTCCGAACAGAGAAACGGAGTTACATACGGACGCGAGTAAGGAGGGCTTCGGAGCCGTGATTTTACAGCGGGATCCGGAAGACTGCCAACTCCATCCGGTTTATTTTATGAGCCGTAAGACGAATGACGCGGAGCGTAACTACTCAAGTTACGAGTTAGAGGTTTTGGCAATAATCGGCGCGCTTAAAAAGTTTCGCGTTTACTTGCTGGGCCTCACGTTCAAAATTGTAACCGATTGTGCGGCGTTTACGCAAACGATGTCGAAAAAAGAGGTTACTCCAAAAATCGCTAGGTGGGCACTGATCTTACAGGAATTCGATTATGCTATCGAGCACCGCGCTGGGTCCGCAATGCGTCACGTTGACGCGCTTAGTCGCTATCCTGTGATGTTTGTGCATGAAAGCGAGGTAGTTTTAAGAATCAAAGAAGCCCAAATTAAAGATGATAATTGCCGAGTTATACTAGAATTGTTGAAACAGAAACCGTACGAGGATTTTTGCGAGCGAAGAGGCGTTCTGTACAAATTTGTAAACGGAATCGAGTTGTTAGCCGTACCGAAGTCGATGCAAACCGAGCTAATCGAGTCAGTCCATAAGCGAGGACACTTCGCCGTCAAAAAAACCGCAGATATTCTAAAAAGGGAATATTATATTCCGAAACTCGTGAGTAAAATCGAAAACGTCGTGGCGAATTGTATTCCGTGTATTTTGAGTAATCGCAAAGAAGGTAAGCAAGAAGGATATTTGCATCCTATCGCGAAGAGTGACGTACCGCTCCATACTTACCATGTCGATCATCTAGGCCCTCTAGAATCGACGCATAAGAATTACAACCATATCTTATCGGTAATCGATAGCTTCACCAAATTCATATGGTTGTATCCGACTAAATCTACCACGACGCAGGAAGTGATATCTAAATTAAACTTGCAAAAGAGTGTGTTTGGAAATCCAAGGCGAATAATTGCTGACCGCGGGTCCGCTTTTCGGTCAGGCGAGTTTGAGTCTTATTGTGTAGAGGAGGGAATTGAGCGTGTTCTGATCACCACAGGATTGCCACGCGCCAACGGACAAGTTGAGCGTCTGAATCGCACCATCATCCCTGTTCTAGCGAAGCTTTCGATAGATAATCCGAGTAAATGGTATTTACATGTGAATAGTCTGCAACAAATAATAAATGCAACCGTCACTCGAAGTACTGGAAAGAGTCCATTCGAGCTGATGATAGGTGTTGAGATGAGGCATCCAGACTATCCCAAGATACGAGAAACTTTAGAGCGTGAGTTTCAAAGTATCTTCGAAGAACACCGAAACAATCTGCGTGAACATGCTAAACTTCAAATCTTAAAAGTGCAAGAAGAGAATCGCAAGGGATATAATCTTCGTCGACGCGAGCCTACTGGATATAAAATTGGTGATCTCGTCGCCATAAAACGAACGCAGTTCGGGCCGGGGAATAAACTTAAAGGAAAATATTTTGGCCCCTACAGGATTACCAAAGTTAAGTCCAACGATACGTATGATGTGAAGAAAATCGGAGTATCAGACGGACCACTTTCAACGAGCACCTGCGCCGAATACATGAAGCCATGGGCTTCACTGAGTAAGCCCATCGAGGCCGATGACTAAATAGGATGGCCAAATGTAGGATGGTGAGATTTTTGAATTGGCGGTATCGCGCATTGTTTCCGCGTGACTGTTCTCAAAAGCCGCCATGTTGCGTTGTAATCGTTGCGCGCCGGCGCAAGCGGGCAGACCGGCGTTGACCTCCGTAGATAGAAGACGCTTGACTCTCGCCGAGCACATCACTTCGACATTGTACCGTTATTGTAATTCTTTTAATTATGTTAATAAAATTATTAAAGTAAATATCCTACAGAATTTTGTATGTAATTTAACAACAAAAAGAATAAAAGTTCCATTTGAGAGAGTGCTATTTCGCTTTCCCGGCTGAGATTTGCACTAAAGCTTTTACTCGTGACCAGAAGCAACTTTACATACTTAGAAAATTGTATAAAAATTGCCAGCCTTGTTGAATAGAATTTCTTATGTAATTTAACAAGAAGAAGAATAAAAGATCAAATTGAGTGAGTTCTAATTCGCTTTCGGGGCTGAGATTTGCCCTAAAGCTTTTACTCGTGACCAGAAGCAACATTACATACGTAGAAAATCTTATAAAAATTACCAGCATTGTTGAATAGAATTTCTTATGTAATTTAACAACAAGACGAATAAAAGATCCATTTGAGAGAGTGCTATTTCGCTTTCGGGGCTGAGATTTCCACTAAAGCTTCTATTCGTGACCAGAAGCAACTTTACATAGTCAGAAAATCTTATAAAAATTGCCAGCATTGTTGAATAGAATTTCTTATGTAATTTAACAAGAAGAAGAATAAAAGATCAATTTGAGTGAGTTCCAATTCGCTTTCGGGGCTGAGATTTGCACTAATGCTTTTACTCGTGACCAGAAGCAACTTTACATACTTAGAAAATTTCATAAAAATTGCCTGCATTATTCATTAGAATTTTGTATGTAATTTAACAACAAAAAGAATAAAAGTTCCATTTGAGAGAGTGCTATTTCGCTTTCGGGGCTGAGATGTCCACTAAAGCTTTCATTCGTGACCAGAAGCATCTTTACATAGTCAGAAAATCTTATAAAAATTGCCAGCATCGTTGAATAGAATTTGTTATGTAATTTAACAAGAAGAAGAATAAAGGATCCATTTGAGAGAGTTCTAATTCGCTTCCGGGGATGAGATTTGCACTAAAGCTTTTACTCGTGACCAGAAGCAACTTTACATACTTAGAAAATTTCACAAAAATTGCCTGCATTATTCAATAGAATTTTGTATGTAATTTAACAACAAAAAGAATAAAAGTTCCATTTGAGAGAGTGCTATTTCGCTTTCGGGGCTGAGATTTGCACTAAAGCTTTTACTCGTGACCAGAAGCAACTTTACATAGTCAGAAAATCTTATAAAAATTGCCAGCATCGTTGAATAGAATTTCTTATGTAATTTAAGAACAAGACGAATAAAAGATCCAATTAAGAGAGTTCTAATTCGCTTCCGGGGATGAGATTTGCACTAAAGCTTTTACTCGTGACCAGAAGCATCTTTACACAGTCAGAAAATCTTATAAAAATTACCAGCATCGTTGAATAGAATTTGTTATGTAATTTAACAACAAGAAGAATAAAAGATCAATTTGAGTGAGTTCTAATTCGCTTTCGGGGCTGAGATTTGGACTAAATCTTTTATTCGTAACCAGAAACAACTTGACATACTTAGAAAATCTTATAAAAATTGCCAGCATTGTTGAATAGAATTTCTTATGTAATTTAACAACAAGAAGAATAAAAGATCCATTTGAGAGAGTTCTAATTCGCTTCCGGGGATGAGATTTGCACTAAAGCTTTTATTCGTGACCAGAAACAACTTGACATACTTAGAAAATTGTATAAAAATTGCCAGCATTGTTGAATAGAATTTCTTATGTAATTTAACAAGAAGAAGAATAAAAGATCAATTTGAGTGAGTTCTAATTCGCTTTCGGGGCTGAGATTTGCCCTAAAGCTTTTACTCGTGACCAGAAGCAATATTACATACGTAGAAAATCTTATAAAAATTACCAGCATTGTTGAATAGAATTTCTTATGTAATTTAACAACCAGACGAATAAAAGATCCATTTAAGAGAGTTCTAATTCGCTTTCGGGGCTGAGATTTGCCCTAAAGCTTTCATTCGTGACCAGAAGCAACTTTACATAGTCAGAAAATCTTATAAAAATTGCCAGCATCGTTGAATAGAATTTGTAATGTAATTTAACAAGAAGAAGAATAAAAGATCAATTTCAGTGAGTTCTATTTCGCTTTCGGGGCTGAGATTTGCTCTAAAGCTTTTACTCGTGACCAGAAGCAACATTACATAATTAGAAAATCTTATAAAAATTACCAGCATTGTTGAATAGAATTTCTTATGTAATTTAACAACAAGACGAATAAAAGATCCAATTAAGAGAGTTCTAATTCGCTTCCGGGGATGAGATTTGCACTAAAGCTTTTACTCGTGACCAGAAGCAACTTTACATACTTAGAAAATTTCATAAAAATTGCGTGCATTATTCAATAGAATTTTGTATGTAATTTAACAACAAAAAGAATAAAAGTTCCATTTGAGAGAGTGCTATTTCGCATTCGGGGCTGAGATTTCCACTAAAGCTTTTATTCGTGACCAGAAGCAACTTGACATACTTAGAAAATCTTATAAAAATTGCCAGCATTGTTGAATAGAATTTTGTATGTAATTTAACAACAAAAAGAATAAAAGTTCCATTTGAGAGAGATCTAATTCGCTTTCGAGGCAGAGATTACCACTAAAGCTTTTACTCGTGACCAGAAGCAACTTTACATACTTAGAAAATCTTATAAAAATTGCCAGCATTATTCAATAGAATTTTGTATGTAATTTAACAACAACAAGAATAAAAGCTCAATTTGGGAGAGATCTAATTCGCTTTCGAGGCAGAGATTACCACTAAAGCTTTTAATCGTGACCAGAAGCAACTTGACATACTTAGAAAATCTTATAAAAATTGCCAGCATTATTCAATAGAATTTTGTATGTAATTTAACAACAACAAGAATAAAAGCTCAATTTGGGAGAGATCTAATTCGCTTTCGAGGCAGAGATTACCACTAAAGCTTTCATTCGTGACCAGAAGCAACTTTACATAGTCAGAAAATCTTATAAAAATTACCAGCATCGTTGAATAGAATTTGTTATGTAATTTAACAAGAAGAAGAATAAAAGATCAATTTCAGTGAGTTCTAATTCGCTTTCGGGGCTGAGATTTGCCCTAAAGCTTTTAATCGTGACCAGAAGCAACTTGACATACTTAGAAAATCTTATAAAAATTGCCAGCATTGTTGAATAGAATTTCTTATGTAATTTAACAACCAGACGAATAAAAGATCCATTTAAGAGAGTTCTAATTCGCTTTCGGGGCTGAGATTTGCCCTAAAGCTTTCATTCGTGACCAGAAGCAACTTTACATAGTCAGAAAATCTTATAAAAATTGCCAGCATTGTTGAATAGAATTTCTTATGTAATTTAACAACAAGAAGAATAAAAGATCAATTTGAGTGAGTTCTAATTCGCTTTCGGGGCTGAGATTTGCACTAAATCTTTTATTCGTGACCAGAAACAACTTGACATACTTAGAAAATTGTATAAAAATTGCCAGCATTGTTGAATAGAATTTCTTATGTAATTTAACAAGAAGAAGAATAAAAGATCAATTTGAGTGAGTTCTAATTCGCTTTCGGGGCTGAGATTTGCCCTAAAGCTTTTACTCGTGACCAGAAGCAATATTACATACGTAGAAAATCTTATAAAAATTACCAGCATTGTTGAATAGAATTTCTTATGTAATTTAACAACCAGACGAATAAAAGATCCATTTAAGAGAGTTCTAATTCGCTTTCGGGGCTGAGATTTGCCCTAAAGCTTTCATTCGTGACCAGAAGCAACTTTACATAGTCAGAAAATCTTATAAAAATTGCCAGCATCGTTGAATAGAATTTGTAATGTAATTTAACAAGAAGAAGAATAAAAGATCAATTTCAGTGAGTTCTATTTCGCTTTCGGGGCTGAGATTTGCTCTAAAGCTTTTACTCGTGACCAGAAGCAACATTACATAATTAGAAAATCTTATAAAAATTACCAGCATTGTTGAATAGAATTTCTTATGTAATTTAACAACAAGACGAATAAAAGATCCAATTAAGAGAGTTCTAATTCGCTTCCGGGGATGAGATTTGCACTAAAGCTTTTACTCGTGACCAGAAGCAACTTTACATACTTAGAAAATTTCATAAAAATTGCCTGCATTATTCAATAGAATTTTGTATGTAATTTAACAACAAAAAGAATAAAAGTTCCATTTGAGAGAGTGCTATTTCGCTTTCGAGGCAGAGATTACCACTAAAGCTTTCATTCGTGACCAGAAGCAACTTTACATAGTCAGAAAATCTTATAAAAATTGCCAGCATCGTTGAATAGAATTTGTAATGTAATTTAACAAGAAGAAGAATAAAAGATCAATTTCAGTGAGTTCTATTTCGCTTTCGGGGCTGAGATTTGCTCTAAAGCTTTTACTCGGGACCAGAAGCAACATTACATACTTAGAAAATCTTATAAAAATTACCAGCATTGTTGAATAGAATTTCTTATGTAATTTAACAACAAGACGAATAAAAGATCCAATTAAGAGAGTTCTAATTCGCTTCCGGGGATGAGATTTGCACTAAAGCTTTTACTCGTGACCAGAAGCAACTTTACATACTTAGAAAATTTCATAAAAATTGCCTGCATTATTCAATAGAATTTTGTATGTAATTTAACAACAAAAAGAATAAAAGTTCCATTTGAGAGAGTGCTATTTCGCTTTCGGGGCTGAGATTTCCACTAAAGCTTTTATTCGTGACCAGAAGCAACTTGACATACTTAGAAAATCTTATAAAAATTGCCAGCATTGTTGAATAGAATTTTGTATGTAATTTAACAACAAAAAGAATAAAAGTTCCATTTGAGAGAGATCTAATTCGCTTTCGAGGCAGAGATTACCACTAAAGCTTTTACTCGTGACCAGAAGCAACTTTACATACTTAGAAAATCTTATAAAAATTGCCAGCATTATTCAATAGAATTTTGTATGTAATTTAACAACAACAAGAATAAAAGCTCAATTTGGGAGAGATCTAATTCGCTTTCGAGGCAGAGATTACCACTAAAGCTTTTAATCGTGACCAGAAGCAACTTGACATACTTAGAAAATCTTATAAAAATTGCCAGCATTATTCAATAGAATTTTGTATGTAATTTAACAACAACAAGAATAAAAGCTCAATTTGGGAGAGATCTAATTCGCTTTCGAGGCAGAGATTACCACTAAAGCTTTCATTCGTGACCAGAAGCAACTTTACATAGTCAGAAAATCTTATAAAAATTACCAGCATCGTTGAATAGAATTTGTTATGTAATTTAACAAGAAGAAGAATAAAAGATCAATTTCAGTGAGTTCTAATTCGCTTTCGGGGCTGAGATTTGCCCTAAAGCTTTTAATCGTGACCAGAAGCAACTTGACATACTTAGAAAATCTTATAAAAATTGCCAGCATTGTTGAATAGAATTTCTTATGTAATTTAACAACAAGAAGAATAAAAGATCAATTTGAGTGAGTTCTAATTCGCTTTCGGGGCTGAGATTTGGACTAAATCTTTTATTCGTAACCAGAAACAACTTGACATACTTAGAAAATCTTATAAAAATTGCCAGCATTGTTGAATAGAATTTCTTATGTAATTTAACAACAAGAAGAATAAAAGATCCATTTGAGAGAGTTCTAATTCGCTTCCGGGGATGAGATTTGCACTAAAGCTTTTACTCGTGACCAGAAGCAACTTTACATACTTAGAAAATTTCATAAAAATTGTCTGCATTATTCAATAGAATTTTGTATGTAATTTAACAACAAAAAGAATAAAAGTTCCATTTGAGAGAGTGCTATTTCGCTTTCGCGGCTGAGATTTGCACTAAAGCTTTTACTCGTGACCAGAAGCAACTTTACATACTTAGAAAATTGTATAAAAATTGCCAGCCTTGTTGAATAGAATTTCTTATGTAATTTAACAAGAAGAAGAATAAAAGATCAAATTGAGTGAGTTCTAATTCGCTTTCGGGGCTGAGATTTGCACTAAATCTTTTATTCGTGACCAGAAACAACTTGACATACTTAGAAAATTGTATAAAAATTGCCAGCATTGTTGAATAGAATTTCTTATGTAATTTAACAAGAAGAAGAATAAAAGATCAATTTGAGTGAGTTCTAATTCGCTTTCGGGGCTGAGATTTGCCCTAAAGCTTTTATTCGTGACCAGAAACAACTTGACATACTTAGAAAATTGTATAAAAATTGCCAGCATTGTTGAATAGAATTTCTTATGTAATTTAACAAGAAGAAGAATAAAAGATCAATTTGAGTGAGTTCTAATTCGCTTTCGGGGCTGAGATTTGCCCTAAAGCTTTTACTCGTGACCAGAAGCAATATTACATACGTAGAAAATCTTATAAAAATTACCAGCATTGTTGAATAGAATTTCTTATGTAATTTAACAACCAGACGAATAAAAGATCCATTTAAGAGAGTTCTAATTCGCTTTCGGGGCTGAGATTTGCCCTAAAGCTTTCATTCGTGACCAGAAGCAACTTTACATACTTAGAAAATCTTATAAAAATTGCCAGCATTGTTGAATAGAATTTCTTATGTAATTTAACAACAAGAAGAATAAAAGATCCATTTGAGAGAGTTCTAATTCGCTTTCGGGGCTGAGATTTGCCCTAAAGCTTTTATTCGTCACCAGAACCCTCTTTCCATACTTAGAAAATCTTATAAAAATTGCCAGCATTGTTGAATAGAATTTCTTATGTAATTTAACAACAAGAAGAATAAAAGATCCATTTGAGAGAGTTCTAATTCGCTTCCGGGGATGAGATTTGCACTAAAGCTTTTACTCGTGACCAGAAGCAACTTTACATACTTAGAAAATTTCATAAAAATTGCCTGCATTATTCAATAGAATTTTGTATGTAATTTAACAACAAAAAGAATAAAAGTTCCATTTGAGAGAGTGCTATTTCGCTTTCGAGGCAGAGATTACCACTAAAGCTTTCATTCGTGACCAGAAGCAACTTTACATAGTCAGAAAATCTTATAAAAATTGCCAGCATCGTTGAATAGAATTTCTTATGTAATTTAACAAGAAGAAGAATAAAAGATCAATTTCAGTGAGTTCTAATTCGCTTTCGGGGCTGAGATTTGCCCTAAAGCTTTTACTCGTGACCAGAAGCAATTTTACATACGTAGAAAATCTTATAAAAATTACCAGCATTGTTGAATAGAATTTCTTATGTAATTTAACAACAAGACGAATAAAAGATCCATTTGAGAGAGTGCTATTTCGCTTTCGGGGCTGAGATTTCCACTAAAGCTTCTATTCGTGACCAGAAGCAACTTTACATAGTCAGAAAATCTTATAAAAATTGCCAGCATCGTTGAATAGAATTTGTTATGTAATTTAACAAGAAGAAGAATAAAGGATCCATTTGAGAGAGTTCTAATTCGCTTCCGGGGATGAGATTTGCACTAAAGCTTTTACTCGTGACCAGAAGCAACTTTACATACTTAGAAAATTTCATAAAAATTGCCTGCATTATTCAATAGAATTTTGTATGTAATTTAACAACAAAAAGAATAAAAGTTCCATTTGAGAGAGTGCTATTTCGCTTTCGGGGCTGAGATTTGCACTAAAGCTTTTACTCGTGACCAGAAGCAACTTTACATAGTCAGAAAATCTTATAAAAATTGCCAGCATCGTTGAATAGAATTTCTTATGTAATTTAACAACAAGACGAATAAAAGATCAATTTCAGTGAGTTCTAATTCGCTTTCGGGGCAGAGATTTGCCCTAAAGCTTTTAATCGTGACCAGAAGCAACTTGACATACTTAGAAAATCTTATAAAAATTGCCAGCATTGTTGAATAGAATTTCTTATGTAATTTAACAACAAGAAGAATAAAAGATCCATTTGAGAGAGTTCTAATTCGCTTCCGGGGATGAGATTTGCACTAAAGCTTTTATTCGTGACCAGAAACAACTTGACATACTTCGAAAATTGTATAAAAATTGCCAGCATTGTTGAATAGAATTTCTTATGTAATTTAACAAGAAGAAGAATAAAAGATCAATTTGAGTGAGTTCTAATTCGCTTTCGGGGCTGAGATTTGCCCTAAAGCTTTTACTCGTGACCAGAAGCAATATTACATACGTAGAAAATCTTATAAAAATTACCAGCATTGTTGAATAGAATTTCTTATGTAATTTAACAACCAGACGAATAAAAGATCCATTTAAGAGAGTTCTAATTCGCTTTCGGGGCTGAGATTTGCCCTAAAGCTTTCATTCGTGACCAGAAGCAACTTTACATACTTAGAAAATCTTATAAAAATTGCCAGCATTGTTGAATAGAATTTCTTATGTAATTTAACAACAAGAAGAATAAAAGATCCATTTGAGAGAGTTCTAATTCGCTTCCGGGGATGAGATTTGCACTAAAGCTTTTACTCGTGACCAGAAGCAACTTTACATACTTAGAAAATTTCATAAAAATTGTCTGCATTATTCAATAGAATTTTGTATGTAATTTAACAACAAAAAGAATAAAAGTTCCATTTGAGAGAGTGCTATTTCGCTTTCGCGGCTGAGATTTGCACTAAAGCTTTTACTCGTGACCAGAAGCAACTTTACATACTTAGAAAATTGTATAAAAATTGCCAGCCTTGTTGAATAGAATTTCTTATGTAATTTAACAAGAAGAAGAATAAAAGATCAAATTGAGTGAGTTCTAATTCGCTTTCGGGGCTGAGATTTGCCCTAAAGCTTTTACTCGTGACCAGAAGCAACATTACATACGTAGAAAATCTTATAAAAATTACCAGCATTGTTGAATAGAATTTCTTATGTAATTTAACAACAAGACGAATAAAAGATCCATTTGAGAGAGTGCTATTTCGCTTTCGGGGCTGAGATTTCCACTAAAGCTTTTATTCGTGACCAGAAGCAACTTTACATACTTAGAAAATCTTATAAAAATTGCCAGCATTGTTGAATAGAATTTCTTATGTAATTTAACAACAAGAAGAATAAAAGATCAATTTGAGTGAGTTCCAATTCGCTTTCGGGGCTGAGATTTGCACTAATGCTTTTACTCGTGACCAGAAGCAACTTTACATACTTAGAAAATTTCATAAAAATTGCCTGCATTATTCATTAGAATTTTGTATGTAATTTAACAACAAAAAGAATAAAAGTTCCATTTGAGAGAGTGCTATTTCGCTTTCGGGGCTGAGATTTGCACTAAAGCTTTTACTCGTGACCAGAAGCAACTTTACATAGTCAGAAAATCTTATAAAAATTGCCAGCATCGTTGAATAGAATTTCTTATGTAATTTAACAACAAGACGAATAAAAGATCCAATTAAGAGAGTTCTAATTCGCTTCCGGGGATGAAATTTGCACTAAACAAGCAAAAGAAGCAACATTACATACTTAGAAAATCTTATAAAAATTACCAGCATTGTTGAATAGAATTTCTTATGTAATTTAACAACAAGACGAATAAAAGATCCATTTGAGAGAGTTCTAATTCGCTTTCGGGGCTGAGATTTGCCCTAAAGCTTTTACTCGTGACCAGAAGCAACATTACATACGTAGAAAATCTTATAAAAATTACCAGCATTGTTGAATAGAATTTCTTATGTAATTTAACAACAAGACGAATAAAAGATCCATTTGAGAGAGTGCTATTTCGCTTTCGGGGCTGAGATTTCCACTAAAGCTTCTATTCGTGACCAGAAGCAACTTTACATAGTCAGAAAATCTTATAAAAATTGCCAGCATTGTTGAATAGAATTTCTTATGTAATTTAACAAGAAGAAGAATAAAAGATCAATTTGAGTGAGTTCTAATTCGCTTTCGGGGCTGAGATTTGCCCTAAAGCTTTTACTCGTGACCAGAAGCAACTTTACATACTTAGAAAATTTCATAAAAATTGCCTGCATTATTCAATAGAATTTTGTATGTAATTTAACAACAAAAAGAATAAAAGTTCCATTTGAGAGAGTGCTATTTCGCTTTCGGGGCTGAGATGTCCACTAAAGCTTTCATTCGTGACCAGAAGCATCTTTACATAGTCAGAAAATCTTATAAAAATTGCCAGCATCGTTGAATAGAATTTGTTATGTAATTTAACAAGAAGAAGAATAAAGGATCCATTTGAGAGAGTTCTAATTCGCTTCCGGGGATGAGATTTGCACTAAAGCTTTTACTCGTGACCAGAAGCAACTTTACATACTTAGAAAATTTCATAAAAATTGCCTGCATTATTCAATAGAATTTTGTATGTAATTTAACAAAAAAAGAATAAAAGTTCCATTTGAGAGAGTGCTATTTCGCTTTCGGGGCTGAGATTTGCACTAAAGCTTTTACTCGTGACCAGAAGCAACTTTACATAGTCAGAAAATCTTATAAAAATTGCCAGCATCGTTGAATAGAATTTCTTATGTAATTTAACAACAAGACGAATAAAAGATCCAATTAAGAGAGTTCTAATTCGCTTTCGGGGATGAGATTTGCACTAAAGCTTTTACTCGTGACCAGAAGCAACCTTACATACTTAGAAAATCTTATAAAAATTGCCTGCATTATTCAATAGAATTTTGTATGTAATTTAACAACAAAAAGAATAAAAGTTCCATTTGAGAGAGTGCTATTTCGCTTTCGGGGCTGAGATTTCCACTAAAGCTTTCATTCGTGACCAGAAGCATCTTTACATAGTCAGAAAATCTTATAAAAATTGCCAGCATCGTTGAATAGAATTTGTTATGTAATTTAACAAGAAGAAGAATAAAGGATCCATTTGAGAGAGTTCTAATTCGCTTCCGGGGATGAGATTTGCACTAAAGCTTTTATTCGTGACCAGAAGCAACTTTACATACTTAGAAAATCTTATAAAAATTGCCAGCATTGTTGAATAGAATTTCTTATGTAATTTAACAACAAGAAAAATAAAAGATCAATTTCAGTGAGTTCTAATTCGCTTTCGGGGCTGAGATTTGCCCTAAAGCTTTTACTCGTGACCAGAAGCAACATTACATACGTAGAAAATCTTATAAAAATTACCAGCATTGTTGAATAGAATTTCTTATGTAATTTAACAACAAGACGAATAAAAGATCCATTTGAGAGAGTGCTATTTCGCTTTCGGGGCTGAGATTTCCACTAAAGCTTTTATTCGTGACCAGAAGCAACTTTACATAGTCAGAAAATCTTATAAAAATTGCCAGCATCGTTGAATAGAATTTCTTATGTAATTTAACAAGAAGAAGAATAAAAGATCAATTTCAGTGAGTTCTAATTCGCTTTCGGGGCTGAGATTTGCCCTAAAGCTTTTACTCGTGACCAGAAGCAACATTACATACTTAGAAAATCTTATAAAAATTGCCAGCATTATTCAATAGAAGTTTGTATGTAATTTAACAACAACAAGAATAAAAGCTCAATTTGGGAGAGATCTAATTCGCTTTCGAGGCAGAGATTACCACTAAAGCTTTCATTCGTGACCAGAAGCAACTTTACATAGTCAGAAAATCTTATAAAAATTGCCAGCATCGTTGAATAGAATTTCTTATGTAATTTAACAAGAAGAAGAATAAAAGATCAATTTCAGTGAGTTCTAATTCGCTTTCGGGTCTGAGATTTGCCCTAAAGCTTTTACTCGTGACCAGAAGCAACTTTACATACTTAGAAAATTTCATAAAAATTGCCTGCATTATTCAATAGAATTTTGTATGTAATTTAACAACAACAAGAATAAAAGTTCCATTTGAGAGAGTGCTATTTCGCTTTCGGGGCTGAGATTTCCACTAAAGCTTTCATTCGTGACCAGAAGCAACTTTACATAGTCAGAAAATCTTATAAAAATTGCCAGCATCGTTGAATAGAATTTCTTATGTAATTTAACAAGAAGAAGAATAAAAGATCAATTTCAGTGAGTTCTAATTCGCTTTCGGGGCTGAGATTCGCACTAAATCTTTTATTCGTGACCAGAAACAACTTGACATACTTAGAAAATTGTATAAAAATTGCCAGCATTGTTGAATAGAATTTCTTATGTAATTGAACAAGAAGAAGAATAAAAGATCAATTTGAGTGAGTTCTAATTCGCTTTCGGGGCTGAGATTTGCCCTAAAGCTTTCATTCGTGACCAGAAGCAACTTTACATAGTCAGAAAATCTTATAAAAATTGCCAGCATTGTTGAATAGAATTTCTTATGTAATTTAACAACAAGAAGAATAAAAGATCCATTTGAGAGAGTTCTAATTCGCTTCCGGGGATGAGATTTGCACTAAAGCTTTTACTCGTGACCAGAAGCAACTTTACATACTTAGAAAATTGTATAAAAATTGCCAGCCTTGTTGAATAGAATTTCTTATGTAATTTAACAAGAAGAAGAATAAAAGATCAAATTGAGTGAGTTCTAATTCGCTTTCGGGGCTGAGATTTGCCCTAAAGCTTTTACTCGTGACCAGAAGCAACATTACGTACGTAGAAAATTGTATAAAAATTGCCAGCATTGTTGAATAGAATTTCTTATGTAATTTAACAAGAAGAAGAATAAAAGATCAATTTGAGTGAGTTCTAATTCGCTTTTGGGGCTGAGATTTGGACTAAATCTTTTATTCGTGACCAGAAACAACTTGACATACTTAGAAAATTGTATAAAAATTGCCAGCATTGTTGAATAGAATTTCTTATGTAATTTAACAAGAAGAAGAATAAAAGATCAATTTGAGTGAGTTCCAATTCGCTTTCGGGGCTGAGATTTGCACTAATGCTTTTACTCGTGACCAGAAGCAACTTTACATACTTAGAAAATTTCATAAAAATTGCCTGCATTATTCAATAGAATTTTGTATGTAATTTAACAACAAAAAGAATAAAAGTTCCATTTGAGAGAGTGCTATTTCGCTTTCGGGGCTGAGATGTCCACTAAAGCTTTCATTCGTGACCAGAAGCATCTTTACATAGTCAGAAAATCTTATAAAAATTGCCAGCATCGTTGAATAGAATTTGTTATGTAATTTAACAAGAAGAAGAATAAAAGATCAATTTCAGTGAGTTCTAATTCGCTTTCGGGGCTGAGATTCGCACTAAATCTTTTATTCGTGACCAGAAACAACTTGACATACTTAGAAAATTGTATAAAAATTGCCAGCATTGTTGAATAGAATTTCTTATGTAATTTAACAAGAAGAAGAATAAAAGATCAATTTGAGTGAGTTCTAATTCGCGTTCGGGGCTGAGATTTGCCCTAAAGCTTTCATTCGTGACCAGAAGCAACTTGACATACTTAGAAAATCTTATAAAAATTGCCAGCATTGTTGAATAGAATTTCTTATGTAATTTAACAACAAGAAGAATAAAAGATCAATTTCAGTGAGTTCTAATTCGCTTTCGGGGCTGAGATTTGCACTAAATCTTTTATTCGTGACCAGAAACAACTTGACATACTTAGAAAATTGTATAAAAATTGACAGCATTGTTGAATAGAATTTCTTATGTAATTTAACAAGAAGAAGAATAAAAGATCAATTTGAGTGAGTTCTAATTCGCTTTCGGGGCTGAGATTTGCCCTAAAGCTTTTACTCGTGACCAGAAGCAACATTACGTACGTAGAAAATTGTATAAAAATTGCCAGCATTGTTGAATAGAATTTCTTATGTAATTTAACAAGAAGAAGAATAAAAGATCAATTTGAGTGAGTTCTAATTCGCGTTTGGGGCTGAGATTTGGACTAAATCTTTTATTCGTGACCAGAAACAACTTGACATACTTAGAAAATTGTATAAAAATTGCCAGCATTGTTGAATAGAATTTCTTATGTAATTTAACAAGAAGAAGAATAAAAGATCAATTTGAGTGAGTTCCAATTCGCTTTCGGGGCTGAGATTTGCACTAATGCTTTTACTCGTGACCAGAAGCAACTTTACATACTTACAAAATTTCATAAAAATTGCCTGCATTATTCAATAGAATTTTGTATGTAATTTAACAACAAAAAGAATAAAAGTTCCATTTGAGAGAGTGCTATTTCGCTTTCGGGGCTGAGATGTCCACTAAAGCTTTCATTCGTGACCAGAAGCATCTTTACATAGTCAGAAAATCTTATAAAAATTGCCAGCATCGTTGAATAGAATTTGTTATGTAATTTAACAAGAAGAAGAATAAAGGATCCATTTGAGAGAGTTCTAATTCGCTTCCGGGGATGAGATTTGCACTAAAGCTTTTACTCGTGACCAGAAGCAACTTTACATACTTAGAAAATTTCATAAAAATTGCCTGCATTGTTGAATAGAATTTCTTATGTAATTTAACAACAAGACGAATAAAAGATCCATTTGAGAGAGTGCTATTTCGCTTTCGGGGCTGAGATTTCCACTAAAGCTTCTATTCGTGACCAGAAGCAACTTTACATAGTCAGAAAATCTTATAAAAATTACCAGCATTATTCAATAGAATTTTGTATGTAATTTAACAACAAGAAGAATAAAAGATCAATTTCAGTGAGTTCTAATTCGCTTTCGGGGCTGAGATTTGCCCTAAAGCTTTTACTCGTGACCAGAAGCAACATTACATACGTAGAAAATCTTATAAAAATTACCAGCATTGTTGAATAGAATTTCTTATGTAATTTAACAACAAGACGAATAAAAGATCCATTTGAGAGAGTTCTAATTCGCTTTCGGGGCTGAGATTTGCCCTAAAGCTTTTACTCGTGACCAGAAGCAACATTACATACGTAGAAAATCTTATAAAAATTACCAGCATTGTTGAATAGAATTTCTTATGTAATTTAACAACAAGACGAATAAAAGATCCATTTGAGAGAGTGCTATTTCGCTTTCGGGGCTGAGATTTCCACTAAAGCTTCTATTCGTGACCAGAAGCAACTTTACATAGTCAGAAAATCTTATAAAAATTACCAGCATCGTTGAATAGAATTTCTTATGTAATTTAACAAGAAGAAGAATAAAAGATCAATTTCAGTGAGTTCTAATTCGCTTTCGGGGCTGAGATTTGCCCTAAAGCTTTTAATCGTGACCAGAAGCAACATTACATACGTAGAAAATCTTATAAAAATTACCAGCATTATTCAATAGAATTTTGTATGTAATTTAACAACAAGAAGAATAAAAGATCAATTTCAGTGAGTTCTAATTCGCTTTCGGGGCTGAGATTTGCCCTAAAGCTTTTACTCGTGACCAGAAGCAACATTACATACGTAGAAAATCTTATAAAAATTACCAGCATTGTTGAATAGAATTTCTTATGTAATTTAACAACAAGACGAATAAAAGATCCATTTGAGAGAGTTCTAATTCGCTTTCGGGGCTGAGATTTGCCCTAAAGCTTTTACTCGTGACCAGAAGCAACATTACATACGTAGAAAATCTTATAAAAATTACCAGCATTGTTGAATAGAATTTCTTATGTAATTTAACAACAAGACGAATAAAAGATCCATTTGAGAGAGTGCTATTTCGCTTTCGGGGCTGAGATTTCCACTAAAGCTTCTATTCGTGACCAGAAGCAACTTTACATAGTCAGAAAATCTTATAAAAATTGCCAGCATCGTTGAATAGAATTTCTTATGTAATTTAACAAGAAGAAGAATAAAAGATCAATTTCAGTGAGTTCTAATTCGCTTTCGGGGCTGAGATTTGCCCTAAAGCTTTTAATCGTGACCAGAAGCAACATTACATACGTAGAAAATCTTATAAAAATTACCAGCATTATTCAATAGAATTTTGTATGTAATTTAACAACAACAAGAATAAAAGCTCAATTTGGGAGAGATCTAATTCGCTTTCGAGGCAGAGATTACCACTAAAGCTTTCATTCTTGACCAGAAGCAACTTTACATAGTCAGAAAATCTTATAAAAATTGCCAGCATCGTTGAATAGAATTTGTTATGTAATTTAACAAGAAGAAGAATAAAAGATGAATTTCAGTGAGTTCTATTTCGCTTTCGGGGCTGAGATTTGCCCTAAAGCTTTTACTCGTGACCAGAAGCAACATTACATACTTAGAAAATCTTATAAAAATTACCAGCATTGTTGAATAGAATTTCTTATGTAATTTAACAACAAGACGAATAAAAGATCCAATTAAGAGAGTTCTAATTCGCTTCCGGGGATGAGATTTGCACTAAAGCTTTTACTCGTGACCAGAAGCAACTTTACATACTTAGAAAATCTTATAAAAATTGCCAGCATTATTCAATAGAATTTTGTATGTAATTTAACAACAACAAGAATAAAAGCTCAATTTGGGAGAGATCTAATTCGCTTTGAGGCAGAGATTACCACTAAAGCTTTCATTCGTGACCAGAAGCAACTTTACATAGTCAGAAAATCTTATAAAAATTGCCAGCATCGTTGAATAGAATTTGTTATGTAATTTAACAAGAAGAAGAATAAAAGATCAATTTCAGTGAGTTCTAATTCGCTTTCGGGGCTGAGATTTGCCCTAAAGCTTTTACTCGTGACCAGAAGCAACATTACATACTTAGAAAATCTTATAAAAATTACCAGCATTGTTGAATAGAATTTCTTATGTAATTTAACAACAAGACGAATAAAAGATCCAATTAAGAGAGTTCTAATTCGCTTCCGGGGATGAGATTTGCACTAAAGCTTTTACTCGTGACCAGAAGCAACTTTACATACTTAGAAAATCTTATAAAAATTGCCAGCATTATTCAATAGAATTTTGTATGTAATTTAACAACAACAAGAATAAAAACTCAATTTGGGAGAGATCTAATTCGCTTTCGAGGCAGAGATTACCACTAAAGCTTTCATTCGTGACCAGAAGCAACTTTACATAGTCAGAAAATCTTAGAAAAATTGCCAGCATCGTTGAATAGAATTTCTTACGTAATTTAACAAGAAGAAGAATAAAAGATCAATTTGAGTGAGTTCTAATTCGCTTTCGGGTCTGAGATTTGCCCTAAAGCTTTTAATCGTGACCAGAAGCAACTTGACATGCTTAGAAAATCTTATAAAAATTGCCAGCATTGTTGAATAGAATTTCTTATGTAATTTAACAAGAAGAAGAATAAAAGATCAATTTCAGTGAGTTCTAATTCGCTTTCGGGGCTGAGATTTGCCCTAAAGCTTTTAATCGTGACCAGAAGCAATATTACATACGTAGAAAATCTTATAAAAATTACCAGCATTATTCAATAGAATTTTGTATGTAATTTAACAACAACAAGAATAAAAGCTCAATTTGGGAGAGATCTAATTCGCTTTCGAGGCAGAGATTACCACTAAAGCTTTCATTCGTGACCAGAAGCAACTTTACATAGTCAGAAAATCTTATAAAAATTGCCAGCATCGTTGAATAGAATTTCTTATGTAATTTAACAAGAAGAAGAATAAAAGATCAATTTCAGTGAGTTCTAATTCGCGTTCGGGGTTGAGATTTGCCCTAAAGCTTGTAATCGTGACCAGAAGCAACTTGACATACTTAGAAAATCTTATAAAAATTGCCAGCATTGTTGAATAGAATTTCTTATGTAATTTAACAACAAGAAGAATAAAAGATCAATTTCAGTGAGTTCTAATTCGCTTTCGGGGCTGAGATTTGCACTAATGCTTTTACTCGTGACTTGTATGTAATTTAACAACAAAAAGAATAAAAGTTCCATTTGAGAGAGTGCTATTTCGCTTTCGGGGCTGAGATTTCCACTGAAGCTTTTATTCGTGACCAGAAGCAACTTTACATAGTCAGAAAATCTTATAAAAATTGCCAGCATCGTTGAATAGAATTTCTTATGTAATTTAACAAGAAGAAGAATAAAAGATCAATTTCAGTGAGTTCTAATTCGCGTTCGGGGCTGAGATTTGCCCTAAAGCTTTTAATCGTGACCAGAAGCAACTTGACATACTTAGAAAATCTTATAAAAATTGCCAGCATTGTTGAATAGAATTTCTTATGTAATTTAACAACAAGAAGAATAAAAGATCAATTTCAGTGAGTTCTAATTCGCTTTCGGGGCTGAGATTTGCACTAAATCTTTTATTCGTGACCAGAAACAATTTGACATACTTAGAAAATTGTATAAAAATTGCCAGCATTGTTGAATAGAATTTCTTATGTAATTTAACAAGAAGAAGAATAAAAGATCAATTTGAGTGAGTTCTAATTCGCTTTCGGGGCTGAGATTTGCACTAATGCTTTTACTCGTGACCAGAAGCAACTTTACATACTTAGAAAATTTCATAAAAATTGCCTGCATTATTCAATAGAATTTTGTATGTAATTTAACAACAAAAAGAATAAAAGTTCCATTTGAGAGAGTGCTATTTCGCTTTCGGGGCTGAGATTTCCACTAAAGCTTTTATTCGTGACCAGAAGCAACTTTACATAGTCAGAAAATCTTATAAAAATTGCCAGCCTCGTTGAATATAATTTCTTATGTAATTTAACAAGAAGAAGAATAAAAGATCAATTTCAGTGAGTTCTAATTCGCTTTCGGGGCTGAGATTTGCCCTAAAGCTTTTACTCGTGACCAGAAGCAACTTTACATACTTAGAAAATCTTATAAAAATTACCAGCATTGTTGAATAGAATTTCTTATGTAATTTAACAACAAGACGAATAAAAGATCCATTTGAGAGAGTTCTAATTCGCTTTCGGGGCTGAGATTGGCCCTAAAGCTTTTACTCGTGACCAGAAGCAACATTACATACTTAGAAAATCTTATAAAAATTACCAGCATTGTTGAATAGAATTTCTTATGTAATTTAACAACAAGAAGAATAAAAGATCCATTTGAGAGAGTTCTAATTCGCTTCCGGGGATGAGATTTGCACTAAAGCTTTTACTCGTGACCAGAAGCAACTTTACATACTTAGAAAATCTTATAAAAATTGCCAGCATTATTCAATAGAATTTTGTATGTAATTTAACAACAAGAAGAATAAAAGCTCAATTTGGGAGAGATCTAATTCGCTTTCGAGGCAGAGATTACCACTAAAGCTTTCATTCGTGACCAGAAGCAACTTTACATAGTCAGAAAATCTTATAAAAATTGCCAGCATCGTTGAATAGAATTTCTTATGTAATTTAACAAGAAGAAGAATAAAAGATCAATTTGAGGGAGTTCTAATTCGCTTTCGGGGCTGAGATTTGCCCTAAAGCTTTTAATCGTGACCAGAAGCAACTTGACATACTTAGAAAATCTTATAAAAATTGCCAGTATTGTTGAATAGAATTTCTTATGTAATTTAACAACAAGAAGAATAAAAGATCCATTTGAGAGAGTTCTAATTCGCTTCCGGGGATGAGATTTGCACTAAAGCTTTTACTCGTGACCAGAAGCAACTTTACATACTTAGAAAATCTTATAAAAATTGCCAGCATTATTCAATAGAATTTTGTATGTAATTTAACAACAACAAGAATAAAAGCTCAATTTGGGAGAGATCTAATTCGCTTTCGAGGCAGAGATTACCACTAAAGCTTTCATTCGTGACCAGAAGCAACTTTACATAGTCAGAAAATCTTATAAAAATTGCCAGCATCGTTGAATAGAATTTCTTATGTAATTTAACAAGAAGAAGAATAAAAGATCAATTTGAGGGAGTTCTAATTCGCTTTCGGGGCTGAGATTTGCCCTAAAGCTTTTAATCGTGACCAGAAGCAACTTGACATACTTAGAAAATCTTATAAAAATTGCCAGTATTGTTGAATAGAATTTCTTATGTAATTTAACAACAAGAAGAATAAAAGATCAATTTGAGTGAGTTCTAATTCGCTTTCGGGGCTGAGATTTGCACTAAATCTTTTATTCGTGACCAGAAACAACTTGACATACTTAGAAAATTGTATAAAAATTGCCAGCATTGTTGAATAGAATTTCTTATGTAATTTAACAACAAGAATAATAAAAGATCAATTTGAGAGATCTAATTCGCTTTCGGGGCTGAGATTTGCACTAAAGCTTCTATTCGTGACCAGAAGTAACTTTACATACTTAACAAATTTTATAAAAATTGCCAGCATTGTTGAATAGAATTTCATTTGTAATTTAACAACAAAAAGAATAAAAGTTCAATTTGAGAGAGTTTTAATTCGCTTGCGGGGCTGAAATTTTTACAGAAACTTCTTTTCGTGACCAGAAGCAACTTTGCGTAGTCAGAAAAAAATTAAAAAATTGCCAGCGGGCCAGGGGGCTCTCCCGGGCCGGATGAGGGTGACATGGCAGGGCACTCTTGCCCAGCGGGTCTTCGTCCTCATCTTCTTTGCCGTCTTGGCCATGGTGTCCTGATGGTATCTGTAACAGACCGAAACACCCTACATTGGTTGGGGCTAATTAAAGCATTGGGACAACCTCTTATTCTTTTACCAAAGCGATGTAACCTATTAACATAATAAATAAATAATTAATAAAATAATAAACCTATTTAAAATAAATCGACCTCTTCAAAAGGGAGGAAGGGTCCCTCAACAATAGAGGTACCAGTGAAGCAGCTAGGTTCTACGGGGCGTGGCATGCTGGTAACCTCGTTCGGACATTGCGTGCCTTGTCGGGGCTATTTCGGTGGTCGACCGCGACGACGCGGTAGTGGTTCCACTCCCACCGAGTTCCGAATCATAATTTCCGGCTGGGACCCCGAAGGGTTTTCGGGTATCGGAGGTGAAGCGGTTAGTTCGCTTCTCGAACTATCCCCGGCGTCGGGGGCGCGATAGGGCTTCAAGTCATTAATATGCGCTCTTGGGTTTCGACGACTATCCAGGTCGTTAAGTTCGAAAATGACGGGGATAGTACTCGGACTATACGATGCAGGCCACTAAATTTAGGTGCAAGATTGGCCGCAAAATTTTGAACTCCCGACGACAGGACTCGTATGCGCCGTAGAACTAAATCACCCACCTTATTCTCTACCTCACGATTTGAGCGATTATAATACTCGGCTTGGCGCGTCGCGGCGCGCTGAAGGTTACGATGTACCCAGTCGTGAATGAGAGGTAGCCTCCTCATCCAATCACGCCAGAACTCAGGGCCCTTAGGTAGTGTGAGTGGAGGAGAGGGAAGGTCGGTACGCAAATTTCTAATCGCTACTGGGTTGCGGCCATAATTCAGAAATGCAGGGGTCATTTTGGTGGACGACTGGACAGCCGTATTCAGGGCGAACGTAAGTTCCGCTAGGTGCGCGTCCCAGTCGCGATGATCGTGTGAAACGAAGGTGCACATCATCGTTTTGAGGGTTCTGTTGACCCTCTCCACTGGGTTCGCTTGGGCGTGGTAAGTGGAGTACGAGCGGGCGTTATACCTAACTGCATCAGATGGAACTGTACGTATGAGTTATCATATTGCTTTGCATTATCTGACAAAAAATACCTTGGACCACCCCAAGGCCTGTGGCCGCCCGAAGGGGGTTCACTTCTACGTATTTGGTAAACATGTCTTGGAAAACCACTATGAACTGGTTTTGACGCTTGCTAGGGGGGGGGGGGGGGACGGCCCCATGACATCAGGACTGACCGTCATCCAGGGACCTTCCGTGGTTCTTTCTCCACTATGAACTGGTTTTGACGCTTGCTGGGGGGGGGGGGGTGGCGGTCCCATGACATCAGAACTGACCATCATGCAGGGACCTTCCGTGGTTCTTTCTCGCATGAGTCCGGCCGGGGCCTGCTGGGAGACTTTTTGCTTCTGACAGGCGGGACAGCGTGCGACGAAGGCAGTGACGTCCTGGAAAACGCCGGTTGACTTCTCAACGCGGTACCAGTTGAGGGCTGATCCCTTGAACACTTCAGGTAGGGCGCGCAGGAGGTCCTCTTCCGTCAAATCCCAACTAGTGACGTATTCACCCAATTTGACGAGGAACTCCGCCGCGTCCTCCCCCTCCTCGCCGGAATAACGGGGTCCGTGCGTCCTCCAATGCTCAATGGCAGGGTTCTGCCATCGGACACCGGACATCGAAAGGCTGGGGTTGAATGATCCACCAGCTGTGGACGCGTTACCGTCAGGGCGATGCGAGATTTGGGGGTGACCGAGCCGCGTACTGTTGTAGGGGGCTGAAGCGGAGACATATTATACGTCAGGTCAGCTGGAAAGTGTACATGGGCCGTGTGCGCGTTCGGATGACGGGGGGAGGGGGGGGGCGGCGTTGTACCGCCATTACCTGACAAGGGGGGTCCACCTGTCGCAAATAGAAATCATCCCGATTTTGGGTGTCGATCTCCCCTGACCATTGTGAGTGGGTTGTTTACCGTACTCCAAGATTGACGGCGTCACGTCGAAATGATTCGGGGGCCGAAAGGGTAGGGTCACGTGACCTGGCGGGTGATTACCCCATTAGCGCGCTGGACGGATTGTGGCAGATATTTGCCGGTACCTCCCGTCGAGGCACATTTTCGCGTTGTGCGTCGCGAGGGGGGACTATGGACCCCATATTGGACCGATCGACCTGGAATGTGGTCGCATCTGCCACCGAGAACTGGAAGCTCTCCTCCCCAAACGAGATCGGGTCCCGATAATGAGCGCGCGATTGGTCAGACGGGAGACCGTAGGTAGGCAACCCTGAGTTTCCTAAGCGAGTTGCCCGCTGGGGTTCGACGGGATCAAGATGGGTGGCCTGCAGAGAACCGCTTAACATGTTCCCATAGAGAGGGCAACTTATATGGGGGGTGTTCGCCTCGTCCATCTGCTTGTCTATCCCAATCGACCGGGGTGTCCGGGAACCGCTGTAAGATCGTATATCTTACGAGCAGATCTCGTACCACCTCTATCGGCCCGGATATCAATAGTTCGGCTTTGTTGTACCGACCGATAAAGTCGCGTAAATAGACTACCCGGTCGATTTCTGCCCGAATTTCCGAAATTAGCTCCGGACTGTCTATGCGTCGCTCAGCCGCACGAGAGGGCGTGACGTGTGTAGCGGTTGCCGTATACGACACGGGCGCGGTCGTGATGGAGAAATGTCCTGTTGTGGTGGTTGGCGTCACCACCGTTAACGTCCATTTTCCGCGGTTGTTATAAAGATTTAAACAGGTGTTTATTACAATTTAAACAACTAATTCGTATTTAAGGGAACTATGTAAGCGTGAGGGTGGGTAGAGGGGGTAGGTATTGGAATCTAGTCGTTAATCACTACCAGAAATACCGGAACCAAAAAAAAATAATCCTAACAGATCGGACGCTTCTCAAGGTCGCGATGCAATTTGAGGTTCTAAGTCGAGTTACCCGATTCAATATCGCGCAACCTGTAGTCCGATGCAGGCTAAACGCAAAAAAAAAGTGTATAAGCGAAAGACCCGCGCGATGAAAACCATTCCGGAAGAGAATACCTTCTTTATTTAAGCTCGGATTGGGCGAACCCAGAAACTACGGTGTTCTCGACTGAATCTATTCTATTTGGAAAATCTACTTGAAATTCAAAAACAAGGGAAATTCAAAAACAAGGGAAATTCAAAAACAAGGGAAATTCAAAATCAAGGGAAATTCAAAAACAAGGGAAATTCAAAAACAAGGGAAATTCAAATCCCAAAACTTTAAACTCTGAATAGCGAGAGAAAGTGTTATCCGCTATATTCGGTAATGCAATGACGGGAGCACTTTTGATAACGAGCACAAAAAAAAATTTTAAATATATAATTCAGGGGCGCGACTCACGACGGGGAATTGGAATTGTTATTTCCTAAACAAAAAAAAATATATATATATATATTAGAGTCGCTGCACTGGTACCTGGAACTTAAGGAAAATGAAATTTCTATAACTTATGAATACATATGTCATACATACATATATATATAACGAAAAATTATATTAGAATTATCATACTATGACAATATATATATGTATATCGTACTGCGAAAACTGCGTATTACTCTTCGTTTCCTAGTTGGGGGGTGGGGGGGGGGGGGGGGGGTCCTATACCTGGAAATCGCGAAAACCGTTAACTATTTTTCAATACAACGGAAATTGCTTATTAGAACTGCTTTCAATTAAATTTAAAAAAAAAATTGTTTATTGAAAAATTTCTAGTTATTTTATTATTTAATTATTTGCACTTTGTTACTCCGTCATCAAGGAAAACCAAATTTAAAAATAATTAAATTTCAATTATCAAAGAAAAATTTACACGTGTGCAACAAATTCAAAATTTTCAGTTCTCATTAAAATTCGAAAATCTATTATCGGATTAACTGTTCAAATTAACTCAATTAATACTTCGATTCGAAAACATTCAATTAAAACAAAAACAAAAAAAAACTGCAAATTAAAATGAAGATTATTTTTGTATATTCAAAATTTTCCTACAATTATCAAATTATTCCATTACGTATATCTAATTATAGGGATTTTCCGGGATGTGTATTTTTGTACCTCACTAAAATTAAAATAAATTACGCATAGTTAACTAATTAAATCTAAATATAAAATTATAATATAATATATAAAATTAAATACACATAATTAATTAATTAAATATCAATATAATATAATATAATATAAAATTAAATACGCATAGTTCGAAAACTTATCTATTCAAAGGAAACGAAACAGAAATTCAAAGTTTCGTTACAAGGTTGTAAACATTCATTTTTAAATGGGAAGTTGCGACGGAATATATGTTCGTTAAATTCTTTTGAACTTTATTTTTTTTCTAACGGCTCGGGACGGCAGGGCAGGTGTTTACCAACACCTCGATTTTACCAGGCCAACTTATTTCCTTGCAACTTGTTTTCGTATTTGTTTTTAAATACGAAAACAAGTGCCCGACCGTTGCAACCACTTTCCGAAAATTTTAATTTTCAACTCGACCGTTGCAACCACTTTCCGAACATTTTAGTTTTCTAACTGGAACTTCTTATTTTAACTTTATTTCCACTGCAAGGGACGCGAAGCTAAAAAAATCACGAAAATGTACCCGACACTACACACTGAGCTTGAAGCATGTCTAAGCTCGACTAAAATGTCAACCAAAACCGTTTATACAGAATGACTGGCATACTATTATACTATTCGAGTTTAAAAAACCACGTTTACTTTAATCGTAACTGATCCCATTTTTGAGAAATTCAGAAATCAATTCTGTACGTTTAAATTCAGCTTACGTAGATTTAATCATTTTACATATTTTTCTTCACATGAAAAATAAGTGAAATTTGTTACTAGAGGGGTTTCGGGGTCGCTGAATATGAATCTAATCTCAGATCTTCAAAATTCAAAATGGTGGATGTAAGGTAGTGGACAGAAATGTGAAAATTTACTTGAGCAAGAAAAAACTTGATACCTGCGGATTTTTGTGGTTGTAGATTATGATTCTGATAATAGAAAAATATTATATAAAATTGAAAAAGTAAAAAAAAAATATAAAAAAAAATAAAAAACATGGTACCAAACTACCGCCACGTCCACGTCGTTGGTTTTGGGATTAGCAGAGAGTGGTAAATTATTATATTATTTTAATTAACCCTTTCGTTGGCATTGACGCAATAGTGCGCGGAATTGGAAGGTGCCCTGTGTGGCATTGACGCAATAGTGCGTATTTAACTTGCTCCGATTTGGAATGCAAGTCTAACTTGGGGGTCTTTGGGGTCGCTGAATCCGAATCAGAAGTGAAAATTTAAAAATTCAAAATGGCGGATGCAATATGGCGGCCGAAAATGAAAAAAAATGAAAAAAGTTACTCGATAATAACGAAATTTGTTACTCAGGGGTTTTCGGGGTTGCTAATTACGAATTCAAGCTTGAAATTTCAAAATTCAAGATGGCGGATTCACATTCGCAATTAGCAACCTCGAAAACCCCCGAGTAACAAATTTCATCACAATCAAGTAATTTTTTTCATTTTCGGCCTCCATATTGGATTCGCCATTTTGAATTTGCAAATTTTGAGTTCACATTCGTAATCAGCGACCTCGAAAACCCTTCAGTACGGGTTGGAGTCGAAATGGCGATAAAAAAAATTCCTGCCATTCTGGGCACTTTTTGTAGAATTTTCTGTGCCAACGAAGGGGTTAAATGCAGTTACATATATTTAATTACGCAGTAAAATTTAACATACTTCCTGAATGTAATTCCGACGAGTTTGTTGTCAGATTCATAATCTGGAACTCCAAAAACCTCCTAGTATTTAGTTTTATCTCGATCAAGCTATATTTCATATATCTGTTGGTCATGTTAGATCCGCCATTTTGAATTTTGAAAATCAAAGATCACATTCATACTCAGCGACACCGAAACCCTCATGGCAACGAATTTTAGCTATTTTCCATGTTAAAACAATACATAACTTAAATGATCAAATGTTACCTACGCTGAATTTAAACGTACAGAGTTGATTTCCGAATTTCTCAAAAACTGGATCAGTTACGATTTAAGTAAGCATGGTTTTTTAAACTCGAATAGTGTACCAGTCAGTCTGTACAAATGGTTATGGTTGACATTTTAGTGGAACTCAGACATGCTTCAAGCTCAGGGTGACTAAAATTCCCGGCGAGTTCCGCCGAACTCGTAACGACTTCTACTCAAAAAAAAAACGGAGGAAATTAATTCTTTAATTTCGTTGGTAAGTCTATTTTGACATTCCCCACCAGGGATACCATTTGTAACCCTTTTCTTGCATGGAAAAGGTCAGAACAAAAATTAATAGAATAAACGCAACTCTAACTCAAAATATGGTCCCCACCAGGGACGCCATTTGTAATCCTTTTCCTAGAGGGAAAAGGGCAGAACAAAAATTTTAAAGGATAGAAACGCCAACGACTCAAGATCCGGCTCCAACGAGGGATGCCAGTTGTAACCTTTAATCCTACCGGTTTCGGAGGGGAGAGTAACGAAATAAACTACTCAGGAGTGTACGGCTTATGAAAAAATACAAGACATAAATGTTTATTGACGAATAAATTAACGGTTCTACAATTTTTACCACACTCGCGACGCGATGACCGGGCGCGGGTTCGAAGTCCTCGGCGGCGGAACTACTCACGAGATGACCGGGAACTAGACGAAAAAAACTGACACTCGCGGGGGGTCTGCGGGGTACGTATAAAAAGGCCTACTTACGGCGATGGTCCGACACGTGGATAGACGTCCTTCCTCGGAGACGAGGCTGCAGGTGTCCGTCTCGGCGGGTAGTGGCGTCGGTCCTGATCCTTGCGGTTCCTCAATTTCTTCACGGCTTGGCACTGCAACACGGTACGTAACGGCGATGCACGTGACTACTCTGTGGTTGAACAATTCTTAGCACGGGCGCGAAAGAACGAGGTCCTCTCCTCGTGAGAGACTTCTCGAGACTGCCTACCCCGGAGGTCCTGGCTGCTCCGGAAACTCAAAGTGGGCCCACACAAAGATTCAACAGCCAGCAACTATCCAAAATTCGAGGAGGCGGCGATGACCAATTTTTAAACAAGAGGAATATTACGGAACGACGGCGTCACTCCGTTCGTCCCGTTCCAAATTCACACGAGGCTGCTGGTCCGCTCCTTCGCTGTCGCGATGGAGTGCGACACCAAATCCTGGCATCACGAAGTGACAGCAGCCAAATAATTGTATCAACGAGACGGATGGAGCAAAGGCCAAAATAAGAAGAAAGATGGACGCCGAATGGATCAGAACATTACATAAGCCTCTTCCGTCCGTTTAATAAATGAAATAATATTGTGTGATATCCCTTTTTGAAATGTCGAATATATTATGTTAGTGAATGTATGTATACGCATGTAGTGAATGTGTGACCGCATTTTTCCCGTACTAAATTATTTTCGTCCGCGCAATTTATTTCGGCACTTGACCATAATTGACAAAATTTCAATGACGATGACAATTCTACACACGTACAGAGGACACGATAATCTTATTTTAATGACTCTTATTTTTTATTCGGGTACTAGACTTCGAGTGTGATTGTATGTGTGTGACAATGAATTGTTTCGGACGACTTCGATTGTATGTAGATTCAAATTGTGAAAATAGAAATTTAATCGAAGGATAAAAAATAATGACCTTTATTTTAGCACCTAATGATTCCAATCTATAATTTTATTAATGATATTGACTTTTTATTTAATATTTTGATTTTTATGATGTGTACGATTCTAAAACACTAATAAACAATGACCGGAATCTATACAATTGTAACAAACTCATTTGTACCATTGGAAGAATCGATTCTTAGATAACGAATTAGTATGTGCTATTCTTGTGTCTTGTTTAAATTCTGAATTGTGACTATTTGGCAAACCTTTTTATCGGACTTAAAATATAGGGTGCCAAACAAGTGCTACGTTTATAACATTTTTGAACAATACAATATCCGAATTCATTTTTGTAGCAAAGATTATTATATGTAATTTCTGAACTTATTATTTTTTATCCCATTTTGTGTGTACCATGTAATTTATTTCGTTTTTGCGGGAAAACATTAAAATAGACCGCATATGCTCGTATATACTTTTAAACCATTTTTGTCTCAACGTGTCCTATAATCGTCGTTATCTACGAATAAGTACTTTTTGTATATCTTCGTATTATGCTATCACAAATACATTGATCACTAATAGCAACGTTCGTTTATACATTAGCGAATTCGAATCGCCGGAGATACAGGTTGCGCCATCTCTGGAGTAAGCGCACACTAGGGACGCGATCATAAAAAACGAGTTACCGAACTCACAGTGCTTTAGTATTGATTGTCTTTATTCAAATCTCGCGGTTTTTCCGTGAATTGTAATGTGGATTGGAAATATCTGGTTCTTAACCTTTTCAAGTTCCAGGAAAGCAGAGGGAATTTCCGTGAAACGGAGTGCCAAGGTCAGGTCTCTGGATCGTCTACGCAAATTTGTCACAACTGAGATTCGACTGGAATTTCCGCGAATTTCCGCGAACTACGGGAAATTCAAACGCCGAACTTCGCATTAGTTCACGGAAAAAAACGATCGCGCATTATTCATGCCGGTACGTAATTTTTACGGACTTGAAACTCTCCGCATTATTTCGTACGTTTATCGCCGTGATCTTATTGAACCCGCATTCATTTTTACTCGCCGCATAGTTATTAGGTTTATTATATTGTTTAGTGGATTTACTATGGAATAAACACATATGAAATGCATCCTGCCTCTACTTATAATACCTCATCCTGAACCACGCATCCGCAATTTTTTGATGCAGGGGTAGGTGGATGTTGTAGAACTTTCGACCTAAAAAAAACCTTTCGCGATCCTGCCAGGATTCGCAGATCCATTGTAAGTAGAGAGTCAATACGCCTAGTCGCACCTGGACAATCTGTAGACAATTTAAAGACAATTGAAAGACAATTGAAAGACAATCAAATCTGGACGGAAGTTCACGCGAGTGAAGCCCTAATAATTAAAAATGTTAATTTAACGCCCGCATCTCATTAGTGCGGGAGTGCGCATATCATTATCGCACGTAAGCGATTAGGGCGTTTCCTTCACCCATCGGGTGTTTTCGAGCCGACAAGTCGGAGCTAACACGACGAGACAGCGATCGGCTTGGCCACCCACGTGGCCCCCCGTCCGCCTCGGCTACTAATGGCTAATCTCCGAATCGTTCGATTCCACGGAACCGTACGTCTTCAGCGCGCGTGACGTCACACGGCCTCAACAGTAGAATCACGCTTTCGAACGACGCTATTGGCAGCCAGGTGTGCACATCTCCTCGCATGCCCCGCTCATAGTACCACCAAACTATCATTCTCGAGTCTCACCGTGCGAAGACAACACCGGGCTCGAGCGCTCGGGAACGTCAGAAATCATTTACTTCGATACGTGCGCTGGTCTGGACTCAGTCATGGAATTATCGGCACTGCAAACCTCCACCCCGAACTCCAACGTCGCTCTAGCTGCTGCATTCACTGAAGTACAACGGCGTACGGAAGTACCAACGCTTAAATTACCTCGCTTTTTAAGTGATTATACCGATTGGATTGAGTTCCGAGATCACTTCTAAGCGATTATATTAAATGATCTCGCGTTTAATTCCTTTCAAAAACTATATTACTTGAAATCATGTCTAGATGGCGAAGCAGCCAAACTATTAAAAAATATCACTTTGAACGCACAAAATTTTGAAATCGCTTGGAAGCTTCTAAAACGCGGTACATAATCGTCGTTTATTGCGCGCATATTTGTTAATCTTATTTTTTCTGAAGTCAATTACGCTCGACAGATCTCCGTCAGATCTCCCCAATTCGTTAGACGCCGCACAAGAGTCAATTGACGCGCTTTCTAAACTTCGTCGTCCGGTGAACGACGACGTTTTACTATTTTTAAATAGCGAAAAACTTGACCGTACGACGCGGGAAACGTAGCAAACGCCCTTGATGGCGAAGATTATGCGACCTACGCGTTCAAACGCATCACGTCAATTCCAACAAATTGCATTCTAAATGCAATAAATGTAACGAAGTGCATGCATTGTACAAATGTAAACAATTTAATGAGCTGTCAGTTCAGCAACGTTGGGACATAGTCAATCGAAATTACATGTCACAATTATCTCTCGACATACCATAAGACCCACGCGTGAAGGAGTGAGGGGAAGTGCGCCAAATGTGGAGCTCGGCATTACTCGCTCTTGCTCGTTCAGGTCCGGACTTCGACTGATGCACCTCCACACGTAGATGCAGGCACAGCATCCCAAGCCAACACATTGGATGTTGATATTAACTGTGTGCAGTCACATTTGTGCACGTCACGCTCTCACGCTCGTGTTGTGCTGGCAACTGCGTGGGTGCTAGTCACCGCTCCATCAAAACGAGTTATAAAATTACGCGCGCTACTTGACCACGGGTCAATGCATACCTTCAATTTGCGAGAACTAGCGTCGGCGCTACAAATAAAATTGTACTCTACGGCAGTGCAAGTCAGCGGACTTGGATGTTGTACTTCGGAAAAGGTCAAGAAGGTCGTACCGTTCTCTATAAGTTAAACGCGTAATAAAAAGGTAGACTTATCTCATTTTGCCAACATTGACGACATATGTACCCAAGTTTCAGCATCCGATCGCTCACTGGACTCACCTTTGTAATCTTACGTTCGCTGACGGCGACCTCACAAGTGATGCATCAATTCACTTAATAATTGTTGCAACGACATTATCCGCGGAAAACCAAACGAGCCGGTGGCAATGAACACTATCATTGGATGGGTGATTTCGGGCGCGTGCGGCACGTCACGCAAGTTAACAACATCGACAGATATTTATACCCATAACTCTTGCTTGCGTGATGACTTACTCGGTACTACACCGCTTTTTTGGGAAACTGAAGAAGTTTCCACTTCCCCTCCTGTTTCGGAGAACGATGCGTTGCGAAACATATTTTATAGATACGCACTCGCGCCTACTAGACGGGAGGTACGTTGTGCGTACACCCTTTAAACCCACGCCGTCCGAATCATTCGGAGAAACGTAGTCTTAGACACTACAGTGTTTATTATCCATCGACCGACGTTTGATGACACGTCCTGAAGAACGAGACGCGTGTGTCCAGTTTATGACTGAGTATCAACGATTAGGTCATATGCGTGTCGCACCTGTAAGCAATTCTACCGAACCAGTGGTGTACCTTCCACACCATCCGGTTATCAAAAGTAGCAGCGCTACAACGAAGACTCGCTTTGTCTTCAACGCTTCGTCGTTGTCAACCAACGGCAAATCGCTCAACGAAGCACAGTTCGTTGAACCTCCACTGCAAGCAGACCTGTCGCTACTTCATATGCAGTGGTGTACATATCGCTTCGTGTACGCCGCTGACATTGAAAAAATGTACTGAAAGATCCGCATAGGCTATCGTGATGTTGACTTTCATCGGATCTTGTGGTGTCAGTCTCACGGTTGCGTATGAAACCGCCAGCGCACCATTTTTTGCGTTAAGAGTATTACGACAGCTAGCAGAAGATGAGGGTAACGCCTTTCCCTTGGATAAAGCCGCACTTCTTGGCAATTTCTTAGTCTTTGACACCCTGTTTGGCGCTGATTCGATCGAGGAGATCAAACTCGTTCGAAATGAACTCACGTCTTGTACTGACTCGTACCAATTCGTTGTAAACGAAAAACGCTTAGCTGGGTAGCGCCAGTAGTTATTGTTGGCAAGGCGTTTATGCAACGTTTCTGGGAATCTAAGATCGACTGAGATATTCTATTGCCAGCCGAGCTCTTTAATGATTGGCAACAATTCTATCAGGCTCTACCGAACCTTGCCAAGCTCTCTACTCCCCGTTGGCTAGGTATGTCTCCTGCGACGTCAATCGAGATACACGGCTTTTCTGATGCCTCGTCAAAGGCTTTCGCGGCTGCCGTGTATATCAGGTGTACGGAACCTTCCGGCCACTGCATAACAGCTCTCCTAACGTTTAAGACTTAGGTAGTGCCTCTCAAAGTGCTAACCATCCCGCGCCTAGATCTATACGGAGCTGTTCTCCTCGCACTACTCTTGACCTAAATTCAAAAGGTACCTACGTTCTCACACTGCAAGGTTCAACCATGGACGGATGCTACCATCGTGTTGGCTTGCCTAAGTCCCCAGCCGTTGAAATAGAAGACATTTATTGCGAACCGTGTAGCTGAGTGTTATACATTGCTACCTGATGTGTCCTGGCGCCATGTGCCAGGTACTGAAAATCCAGCAGACATCGCCTCAAGTGGCATTTCGGACAGTGAATTAGCTGATCTACCCTTATCTTGGTGCGGTCGTTCATGGCTTAAGTCGGATCCTTCCGAATCATGATGATGGCATACTTGAGCGCAAGATTCACGTGCATCACACTACATGCAAACCAGATGATGCAGATGACATTCTTCAGCGATTTTCATCCTGGCCTCGTCTTTGTCGAACGCTAGCACATGCTCTGCAGATCTCACCTCATTGGAGGGACTCCTTCCAAACGTTCGAGAAGCCAACGATAAGCGCGCACTCCCTAGCGCTTGTCACATCGCGTATTTTCAAACTCCTCCAAACTTGAGCGTTTGAACAAGAAATACGCATACACTCCAGCAACGAACCAGACCCAAATGGGTCGCGCTACCTGACAACCAATTAGGTTCTGCCAAAGGCCCGTCCATTACTACGGTTACATCCGTTCCTAGACCCGAACGAATTACTCCGAGTTGGAGGCCGTCTTGAACAGGCCAATCTCAACTCTCCCGCCAAATATCCGATACTGCTACCAAATGGCCACGTCTCCTGCTTATTAGTCACCCAGGCGCATGCGCAGTGCCTGCACGGCGGTATCAACCTCACCTTGAATACCGTACGCCAACAGTCTGATGAGCTCCGTGCTCGCGTCGCGGAGTATGGAGTGGATTGGAAGTTCATTCCGCCAGCTGCTGCTCACTTCGGTGGACTGTGGAAGGCTAGGGTGCGCTCCACGAAGCTCCACCTCAAGCGTGTTCTTGAACCATATACGCCAACCTACGAGGAGTTAGTCACGGTTTTATGCCATATAGAAGCGTGTTCGCATTCAGCGACCAAAAAAACCCACGAGTAACAAATTTGAAGCCATTCTAAGCATTTTTTGACAATTCGTCCGCCATGTTGGAGACGCCATTTTGAATTTTGCCACTTTGACCTCAGATTCTTTATCAGAGACTCAAAAGCTCCTTACAATGCGCAAAAGTTCCACGTCTGTAATTTAAATTTCATCGAAAACCGCATGCTGCCATGCGTTGTTTGCGACCGTAAAGAGTCGCGTCTTCGGGAACTCACTGTTAATCGAAAAATGAAAATATCCAAAAACTGCAATCCACAATCATTCTACAATCATTCCTGAGTACTTTAAAAAAAATTTAATCAAATCGGTTGAAAATTCGCGGGGGGACGGTGGATTTAGCAAAATGTCCGCATGACATAGGTGCCCGACCTCTGTGCGGCGTTTCTATCTCTTCCTCGCGGAACTTGTCAACCCTTTCCTCGGTTTATTCCGGGATTGGTACGTGCCAATGCGGAATCGACCCATATGGAATTAGGTCATAGTCTTTTCACTTTTTTTTATATATTATTTTTTATAAGTTTCCCGCGTTTCTCCTTTCGCGAAACTAAATTTTTTCTCTCCAGAGAAAAAAAATACACAAATATCAGAATCCCGAGACTGGTACACAAAACATACACCGCTATGTGCCAGCACTACAACAAATAGTAATATAAACCAGCAACACAAAAAAAGAGACTTAGATTAGACTTAGTAAAATTAATAAAAAGCGGACTTAAAGGAGAAGCAAGACGAGCTGTAAAAAATAACACATTCGAAACCGTATGAGCCCTGCTTAAATGTTTACGAGAAATTTATGCCACGGCACATTCAATAACAGAAATCAGACAAGAATTAATAGGGATGCACCAATTTAATTTTGAAAATGTTGTCGAATATGGAAATCGCGTCGGAGAAGCAGGAGATCGAATATTAGAAATTTACAAAGCCTTGAGCGAAGATGACGAAGTAACAGACATAGACAAAGAAAGAACCGAACAAGAAATTCTAGAGACATTTTTAACTGGATTAAAACCCGAAATAGAAGTTAGATTATTAAATTCAGAACTAACAGACCTCTCAACTGGTATACATAAAGCAATGCAGATAGAAAGAAGACTACAACTCGCAAATAATGTAAGAGGAATCCCTCTTGAAGAACCAAAAAACGACATTAACTACAGAAAAAAAATGCCAAATCTGTAAAAAAATAAGACATGAAGCTGATACGTGCCTCTTCAGAAACTCAAATCAACAAAAATGTCAACCCAACAACTATCAATCTTACGGATATCCACGGAATAACTATCATCAGAACACCCCTCAATCAAACAATTACAAACCAAACAACTATCAACCTCGAAACTATCAAAAGCAACCTTACAACTCTCAACAAAATCACCAAAAAAATCAACCACAACGTTATACAAAGAACTATAATCAGGAACAACACTATAATCATCCAAAAAGTTCCAAAATCCACACAATCAAAACCAAAACTTTAAACATCACAACTACCACGAATCTAACGAATCAAAACAATGTACATACTGCAAGTCTATAGGACACATATGGCAAGAATGCAGAAAACTAAAATTCAAGGAACAGATACGAGCAGAATTAATCAAGGAATTAAAACTCAACAAATCCGGGAAACGAAAATAGTCTTTCCAGAACAGGCGCAAAGAGGGAGACTGGAAACAAGTGCCAAATGAACCTTGTGACAAAATCAGAAACCAGTCCAGAGAAATAAAAACAGTCAATCTAAATAAACATGAAGCCCCATTAATACAAATAAACTCAAAAGATTTACATACAATGATAAACCTACTGGTTGACACCGCAGCCAGCGTAAACATCATTAAAGAAAAATATGTAAAAGGAGAAACATTAATAGACGAAACCAATATAATAGATCTAAAAGGAATCTCGGAACAACCAGTAACTACAATGGGAGTAGTAATATTCGAGATATTAGGACATGATACACTATTCCATGTAGCTAAAAACAGCTTCCCAATAGATTGCGAAGGAATTTTAGGATCAGAGTTTTTAAAAAGCAATGAAGTTACAATAGACTACAAAAATAACCTTATTAAATGGAAAAATAACACAAAATATTTCAACAGCCCAGAAACTATAAAAATTCCGGCTAGAGCAGTATCCACAGTGTTCATAAAAATAAAAAACAATAACATTCAACATGGGTATGTACCACAGATCAATATCAAAGAAGGTGTATTCTTGGGCGAAGCACTTGTTAAAAATAATGAAAATAAATATGAAAATGAAATAATAAATGAATATGAAAATTAAATAATAAATGAAAATAAATACGAAAATGAAATAATAAATGAAAATAATGAAATAACCAACAAAAACAAATACGAAAACGAAATAATAAATGAAAGTAAAAATGAAAATGAAAACGAAATAATAAATGAAAACAAATATGATAATGAAGATGAAAAAACGAACGAAAATGAAATTAACCAAATGATAAAACAACACTTACCGAAATCTTTCAATTCCTCAATGCAGGAAGATCAAGACTTCTATAATGAAAATGTGAAGCTACTAATCTTACAAAAGAGGAAAACAAACAAACAACACCAAGACCCGTCAAAGAAACCACACGAATACAAGGAAAAAGATAAAAATAAACCCGATGTGGACCTAATAAATAAACCTTCTGAAAATATTACAAACGAAATATCAACTACGAAAAGGGATAATCATATAATAATACATGGTGCAGAAGAACCAAACAAACATCCCAATAAACAAAAAAACTCTTTACATACACAGAATATTTAAACGAACCCCTAACAAGAATGAAAACAACTAAAGTATATCACATATCCAAAGAAACAAAACGAGCAAAGCAAGTAAAACAGCTATTACGAATGGATCATCTAAACACTGAAGAAAAATAAAGTATAGGTAGAATAATAAATAAAAATGCAGACACATTTCACTTACCAGACGAGCCTATTGGCTTCACACCACTTATACAGCATAAAATAATAATAACTGACGAAGTACCTATAAACACAAAACAATGCCGATTCCCCCCTACACATAAAGAAGAAATTAATAAGCAAATATCGGAACAATTAAAGAGTGGTATAATAAAATCATCAGAATCACCATATAACACACCCATATGGATAGTACCCAAAAAACGGATACTCAAGGTAACAAAAGATGGAGAATGGTTTTAGATTTCAGAAAATTAAATAACAAGTCAATAGGCGATTCATACCCTATTCCAAACATTGTCGATATACTAGACCAACTTGGAAGTGCTAAATATTTCTCAATTTTTGATCTTGCATCCGGATTCCTGCAAATAAAAATGCATGAAAACGACTCTCACAAAACAGCCTTTTCTACACCACATGGACATTACGAATTCGATAGAACGCCATTCGGATAAAAAATGCACCAGCAACCTTCCAAAGACTAACGGACATAATCTTATCAGGCCTGCAAGGTAACGAACTTCTTGTATATCTTGACGATATTGTGATATACGCATCATCTTTAGAAGAACATGAGATCAAATGCGAGAAATTAATGAAACGACTAAGAAACGCAAACCTTAAATTACAACCAGACAAATGTGAATTTTTAAGAAAAGAAGTTTGTTATTTAGGACATATAATTAGCGAAGAAGGTCTAAAACCAGACCCGAACAAAATCAATTGCGTATAGAAATTTCCAATACCTAAAAATCAGAAGAATATCAGACAATTTCTCGGACTCGCGGGATACTACCGTAGATTTATTGAAAATTTTTCATCTATAGCCAAACCATTATCAAATTTACTGAAAAACGATATATCGTTCAAATGGGAACAAGAAGAAAACGATGCATTTAACACACTGCGTGAAAAATTATGCAACGCACCTGTCCTACAGTACCCTAACTTCAATGAACCTTTTATAATCACTACAGATGCATCAGGATATGCGATAGGCGCAATACTATCTCAAGGAGAAATAGGTAAAGATAGACCTATTGCTTATACCTCTCGCGTACTAAACGATCACGAAAAGAAATACGAAACTTATGATAAAGAAGCTCTCGCAATATACTATGCCAAATTACATTTCAGACCTTACGTTTATGGAAAAAATTTTACGGTGTTTACTGGTCATAAACTCCTCACATCATTCAGAACAAAAAAAGACCCCAATTCCAGAGTTGCCAAATGGATGTACAATTTATTAGAATACGAATTTGAAGTAATACATAAAGCAGGCATATCAAACGTCAACGCAAATGCATTATCCAGAAATCCTATAGAAATACTAAAAATTAACGAATCAACTAAAAGATACGCATACGTTATACGATATGCATACCTTAATAATACCATGTAACGAGCCGTTTAACTCGACCGCGCGCGGAAGAGAAAGAGCGACGGAGAGAAAGAGGGCCATTACAATTTCTATCGACATGCTAAAGGAAATACCGAAAATACCAAGGACGAGATGCGCGCTTTTTCCGGCCGGTCGGCCATTTTGGATCCCAAGCCCACGTGGGATCCGAGCGCGCATCAAGGGACATGCGCGCGCAATGACAAGGCGCTGGCGCTGGTGCGCCTCTACATGCGCAGAAGAGGGGCAACGGGGCCCTGGCCGCGCAGCCTGAAAAGTGGGCAACAACGGGCCGAGTTCCAAGCTCGGAGCGCATGTGTCGCCGCAATGGGGCGCATGCGCTCCAAATTCAAATAAGGGGCGGGCTGTCAAACTAAAGTCCAGCAAATGACATTCAAATGTTTGACAGTTCCCGTCCCGATTCTTAGTAAAAAAAGGAACTCGGCGACATGAATAGACATAGGGATACTTACCGAGGTATTATAAGACCTGGTAAGTATCCCTCAATCTCTCTTCCATTTGGACTTTCTTCTGCTTGACTCCTGGTGACGACTCGCTGCCTCAACTACGGAGGTCCTGGCTGCTCCGGACAAATAAGTGGGCCCACACACTTCAATAGCCAGCATCAAAAACACAATCGAGGCGGCGAGGATATAATTTGGAGGATACATCGACGAATTGACAACGGTACTCCGTTCGTCCCGGATCACTCAAGGCTGCTGGTCCTCTCCCTCGTGGTCGCGAGGGAGTAAGACACCCATCTCGGGTTCACCAGGTGACAGCAGCCGAATCATCCACAATCTTAAGACGGATGGAGGACCCGAAAACTAAACAAGAGGAACGACGCCGAAGTGAAGAAAGAAGGCATGAATAAAAGTAAGCCTCTTTCTCTTCCGTCCGTGTATTAAATTTCAATGAATATGTGCCTTTAATGTATTATGTTGTGAAACGCACCAAATATTTGTCTATGTTAATGTTATATGATGTATGTATGTGCGTGTGTATTGAATGTGTGTCCGTGTCATTAATTTATTTCATCCGCGTTAATTTATTCCGTCGTTGACGATATGACTAATTTTATACCTATTGACTCACACGACGTACCAATGACTCGGTGACTTTAATTTATTTTTGAGGACTCTTATTATTTTATTCGCGAAATGACTCCGAGAATGTTTGGTATGAGTGTGAAGAATTATTCATTGACGAGTTCAATTATTTGTAGAATTCGAAGGTTTAAATATATATTTTAATTGAACAATGATAAATAATAATGACTTTCATTTCAGCACCTTACGATTCCAATCTATAATTTTAATATTTATTAATTATGATAATGACTTATAATTTGACTCTATAATTTTTCTATGTTTGGACGATTCAGAAAGATTTTATATACTTGACTTCGATTCGTTTCAACCATTACTAAGATGATGGAAAATATGGGATGGATAGGAGCCGGAATAGGCAGATATAATCAAGGAATTAGAGAACCAATCAGAATTAAAACCCAAACCGACCGAAAAGGACTAGGATTTAATGGAGACAGTAATTATTGGATTAATTACAGCAACCAAGATGCACAAGCACTAGAACCAATTAAATTCATTAAAAGTAAACACACAATAGCAAAGAACGAAATTCTTAAACAAATACTACTACACAGTCCAATATATAATATTCAAAAACCTCGAAACGATAAAGTAAATTACACAGGGCCAAAATACAACCTTCCGGCTGTAATACCATTCTGTATTATATGTTATAAATTAAATCACATAGAAATAAATTGTTCTGGAATATTCGCACATAAAAAGAAAAAGGACACAAAAACCGAAAAATATACCAAAGATGAAATAAACAATTTAGAACCTGAATGTAAACAAATCGCAAATATCACGGACTCAGCATGCCTGAGACGAAGTACAAGAAAAACCCAAACTTCCAAAAGACTAGAGATAAATAATAAAAAACAAAAACATATAAAAGTGAGCACCAAGAAAGAGGACGGCCTAGAACAAAAAAACCAACCAGAAAACAACAGCAAAACGACACGAATTACAACCTAAATAACGACAATATAGAATTAGACTCAAGTAATGAAAGCATCGACACTGACGAAGAAATCACTAACAAACGTAAACTCTGTTGCAACAAAAACATTATAGAAATTAAAAATTATATATATACCGTGTGAGTCTTTTGCTCCCGGTCATAGGATGCTTAATTATAACTACATATTATAACTGAAGTTTTTTTTTTAGTCTAATATAAAAACTGGAAACCTAATACTTATCTAATTCAGGCAACATTTTGTGAAGGATTTTTCTCCTTGTTTATTTCATTCGGTTATAATAGTTATGCAATTAAGCATTTGTTTACTTCTGCGTGAGGTATTTTGACTTGGCTGTATTGCTAACGCGCCATTGGCCGACCTAAAGGCCAAGCTTGTCTCTCATTGGCTGAAGGCTATAAGATGGGATCCCCTATGACCGGGAGCAAAAGACTCACACGGTATGCAAAAAGACAATGTAGCCCATTTCGTAACCACATCTGCGGAACTATACGATAATAGAAACTTAAAACACAAAAACAGAAACGAACTCCCAAAATTTGAAAACCTTACTTTGAATGAAATCTCAATATCAAAACAAAAAAATTAATACCATTTTGCACTTCCAATAGCAACAGACACAGAAGAAAGTCAGTTAACAATATTAAAAAATATCAAAACTGTAATAAAATCTTTAAAAAAAGAAACAGATAACTTAGATTTAAACACAATTAGCATTTCAAAAACAGAGGACATAATAGGCATAAACTGGATAAAAGTGAAAGATATTTTACAACAAAATTTTAAAAACGGTAAAACAAAAGATAATAATCTGCAAGGAACAATTAACCACCCTGATGCAAACGACAGGGAGGACATTATAAAAGAACTACACTCTTCACCTGTATGAGGGCACAAAGAAATCAGTAAAACCCTCAAAAGAATTAAACAAAATCATTACTGGGAAAACATGAAATCTGATATAGAAAAATTCATTCAATCATGCAAATCCTGCCAATTAAAAAAATTAAGTAGAATTAAAACCAAACAACCAATGGTCATACCCGACACACCAAGAAAAGCTCTAGAAAAAATAGCAATGGATATTGTAATACCAAACAATAAAACCGAAGAAGGCTATGAAAACATCTTAACTATCCAAGACAATCTAACAAAATATTTAGTAGCTATACCTTTAAAAAAAGCCACAGCCTCAGACCTAGCAGAGGCACTAACAAAATGATTTATATGCATTTATGGCACTCCAAGAAGGAAATTAAATTTACCCCCTCCCCCATCCCCTGGAGGTGGAGTGGGGGCAAAAACAATAAAACTTAAATAGGAACCCCCATTTTTTATTGCAGATTTGGATTCTCCGGAAAAAAGTACACGAATTTGACTAAGGAGCTATTGCATTTTGGTTCACAGGTGGCGCTGTAATCGATAAAAATCCAAATTTATCCGAAGACATTGAAATACCTCGAGAACTATGCACAGAATCAAAAAAGTTGTCGGATGAAAGTTGTTCGACACGAAGGGGGGCATCCAGTGATAATGAAATTTACCCCCTCCCCCATCCCCTGGAGGTGGAGTGGGGGCAAAAACAATAAAACTTAAATAGGAACCCCCAGTTTTTATTGCAGATTTGGATTCTCCGGAAAAAAGTACACGAATTTGACCTAGGAGCTATTGCATTTTCGTTCACAGGTGGCCCTGTAATCGATAAAAATCCAAATTAATCCGAAGACATTGAAATACCTCGAGAACTATGCACAGAATCAAAAAAGTTGTCGGATGAAAGTTGTTCGACACGAAGGGGGGCATCCAGGGGGCAAATAGGGACAATTTGATCCCTTTATGAAAATTTAATATTAAAAATTTTAATATTAGAATTTTTAATATTAGAATTTAGTAATATCAATTGCGAAAATTGTTATTCTGAATATGAAATTTTAATAATGTCCATTCGAAAAATTAAGATTATGAATAATTGATATTCTTCATATTAAAAATCAAAACTGATTACATAAAAATTGTGCATACAATATGGAAGCAATTGTATAAATAAGTTTTCTACCTTCAATAAAATTACATTTTAGGTTTTAAATTTATTATTTAATAAACAAAAAGAGGACATCACGCAATCCATTAAAAAACGCGTCATGTCCCTTCACTCAGCTCATTCATTCTCTCTCTGTATGTTTTTTCCGAAATGGGAATCAATAAGCTGAGCATTGACGGTCAAACCAGCTTCTATTAAACAAAACGAAACTCTTACTTCATTTGGGGATTTCGTCGCCATCTACCGGACCCCGAGAGAACTCACGTGGTTTCATACATGTACATCGCTTGCATTTCGGCCATCACCGGCGCCGGTTCTGTTACATAACGCTAGAGGGCGACATAACTCGAAAATAAAGTAGCATATCATTTTATACATAAGTTGAGTCACACGTAACCAGTTCACCTACATTTTTCTCTACTTTCCTGAAGGGAAGTAAATGGATATCGCGACTTTCTAATCCCCATATTAAAATTTAGTATTCACGGTCTCTCAGTGTAAGACTGTTTTTGAAGTCCATTGTATTGGTAGTAATTCGGTCGGAGGTCACTTTGCTTTTAGAATAACAACTTTCCGTTTACGTGACTATTTTTTGTCTACCCTTCATTGCTTAAATCGAATTGCAAGTTAAAAATGAATCCTGCTACAGTTCCCGAAAAAATCGAAATGATTCTTATTTATGGTGAATGTAAGAGGAATATTGACGATGCTGTTGCGTTGTATGCTGAGCGTTTTCCAGATAATGCTCGCTCGCGTTCTTTTTTTTATAAAGTTGTGAATGCCTTTCACTCTGATGGCAGCGTACAAATATAAAAAAGGAAGCGAAGATTAACAGTTACAGGAGAAGCTAACGAAGTAGCTGTACTAGCAGCTATTCACCAAAATCCACAAAGCACACGACAATTACATCGCGATTCCGACATTTCCAGAGACAGTATTCAAAGAATATTGCATCGTCATAAGTTTCACCCATATCACATTTCACTGCACCAGGAACTAGATGGCGATGATTTTCATAACCGCGTGGTGTTTTGTGAATGGGCATTTCAGAAAATGCAAACGAACCACAATTTCTTTGCTAATGTATTATTTTCAGATGAATCAACATTCACGAACCATGGTGGCGTCAATAGGCATAATATGCATTATTGGAGCGTAGAAAATCCCCATTGGTTACGACAAGTTAATCATCAACGTCCTTGGTCGGTGAACGTTTGGTGTGGAATCATAGGAAATAAACTCATTGGTCCTTATTTCATTGAAGGTAATTTGAATGGAACAAAATATCGAGATTTCCTAGAACAAGAAGTACCATTACTACTTGAGGATGTTGCTATGGACGTCCGACGGACAATGTGGTTTCAGCATGATGGTTGCCCAGCACATTTTTCAAGAGTAGCAAGGGAAATACTAGACCGTGATTACAATGGTAGGTGGATTGGTAGAGGTGGCCCCATTAATTGGCCTGCGAGGTCACCTGATCTAACATCTCTGGATTCCTTCCTATGGGGTTACCTAAAAGGTAAGGTTTATGAACAAGTACCAACGACTCCTGAAAATATATTGGAACGCATAAGAACTGTTTGCGCAGAAATTTCTGCAGATATGATTCTATCATGTATAAAGTCATTTGAAGAAAGAATAAATAAATGCATTGAAGTGGAAGGTCAACATTTCGAACACTTACTCAAGTAAGTGAACAGTGAGACAGTGAGAGGCAAGGGGACTCACGTAAAACAAGCACCCCAAAGGGAACAGAAAAATACTACGTCCACGTCGTTGTTCCTGGGTAACGCTAAATGTATTTTTTCCCGGCTTTGTTAGAATGACCGTATTCCATATCCGCTACGCGGGCGAAAATTGTCAATATTGGAGAATCCAAATCTGCAATAAAAACTGGGGGTTCCTATTTAAGTTTTATTGTTTTTGCCCCCACTCCACCCCCAGGGGATGGGGGAGGGGGTAAATTTCATTATTACTGGATACCCCCCTTCGTGTCGAACAACTTTCATCCGACAACTTTTTTGATTCTGTGCATAGTTCTCGAGGTATTTCAATGTCTTCGGATAAATTTGGATTTTTATCGATTACAGCGCCACCTGTGAACCAAAATGCAATAGCTCCTAGGTCAAATTCGTGTACTTTTTTCCGGAGAATCCAAATCTGCAATAAAAACTGGGGGTTCCTATTTAAGTTTTATTGTTTTTGCCCCCACTCCACCTCCAGGGGATGGGGGAGAGGGTAAATTTCATTATCACTGGATGCCCCCCTTCGTGTCGAACAACTTTCATCCGACAACTTTTTTGATTCTGTGCATAGTTCTCGAGGTATTTCAATGTCTTCGGATAAATTTGGATTTTTATCGATTACAGCGCCACCTGTGAACCAAAATGCAATAGCTCCTAGGTCAAATTCGTGTACTTTTTTCCGGAAAATCCAAATCTGCAATAAAAAATGGGGGTTCCTATTTAAGTTTTATTGTTTTTTCCCCCACTCCACCTCCAGGGGATGGGGGAGGAGGTAAATTTAATTATCACTGGATGCCCCCCTTCGTGTCGAACAACTTTCATCGAACAACTTTTTTGATTCTGTGCATAGTTCTCGAGATATTTCGATGTCTTCAGATAAATCGGCCACCCTGTATATATATGTTTAACCGGAACAGAGACAAACGAAGAACAGAAGTCAATATTAGAAACAAAATGAATAATCTCATAACCACAGTTCTACTACTTATAACACTTCTGGACGTTAAAGCATTTATAGCATTCGAATGCGGAGCACAGAGTTCAAACATATCCACAATCTCATTATTAAATACACAAGATTGCGAAATAGAAAAAAAATCAATCAAATCTGAAAAAATTAAAGCCCAGTTATTACAACTAAAAGAATATGAAGAAATCCAAGTAACACAGTGTAAAATAGAAATTAACCGAATCATCCAATATTGCGGAATGCACTCGCATATGTCTACAGTATCAAACCCTTCAGCAACATATACACTAGAAGTATCACGGGACGAGTGTGACAAAATACACAACACAGGGACGTTAACTATAAATTCTAATATATTCCTAGATCAAATAACACCTAACAAACTTCACTCCCGCAGTTCAAACATGGCTGGTACATCCCAAGTAGATGGAAATTGTAAAGGAGTAGAATATAGCGATTCGTTTGGTTCATGGAGCAACGTGGTAGTACATGCAACAGCAAAAATATTAATTCAAAAATATCAAGCCAGAATAAATCTTAATGAAAATAGATTCCACTTAAGATCAGGAATATGATATCCTTTAACAGATAAATCTTGCCTAGACATCGAAGGCGGAAATACATACTGGGACACAATCCCGAAAGACTTCTGTGGAGCTAACAATTATGGCGTATTATACGAAGGATTTGTTGACAAGACTTATAATGAAGACAAAACAATAGTCTATTCACTCACAACAGACGAAATAACCTTTGCACTAGGAAAACAAGAAAAGAAAAATATATGTGGCTATGAATTAACACTAACAGAACATCCTAAACTGATAATATTTGAATCACAAAATAACGGAGAAAGGAACGACCCATAAAAACATGGAACCTCGATATATGCTCATATGTAAATTCCAAATTTGTTTATGTAGAAAGACACGTAAGATATCAGATAAAACAACGTTACTATGACATGCTGGTACAGAGATGTGCCTTAGAAAAACAAGTACTTCACAACGCTCTATCATTAGCAACACATGCCCCAGAAGGATTTGCCTACAATATCATGAAAGGCCCTGGATACATGGCAGTAGCAGCAGGAGAAGTAGCATATATAATGAAATGTATCCCAGTCGAAGTAAAAATTAGAAGAACAGAAGCATGTTACTCTCACTTACCAATTACATACATCGAAAAAGAAATGTATATGACACCCAAGACAAGAATAATTATCAATAAAGGAAATCAAATAACATGCAATAGTCTAGTGCCACCAATGTATTCAGTTAATAATATTTGGTACAAACTCCTACCAAATCCAGTACAGGCATCAGCCCCAGAACAATTAAAACCTCTAACTTGTAACGGTGTGTTTTGTTATGAGGCACCATGCTTTAGAGGTGGCGGTATTTTAGAGGAATATAAAGAAAAATAAGAGATAGGGAAGGAATCATTCAATTGTTTTGTTTATATTTATTATGATTGTTTACAAACCTGCATGACAATGGTACAAATATCAACTCGGTTGATCAATACCAGTTAGTTTGTGTCGCGAAGAAGATCACCAAGGATCGGTGGCGGTTCCGGTTTTGCGCGTCGCGGTAGGAATGGGTGTGAGTAGTATCCTATATTTTATTATATATATATTTACGATTAGTTTCGTGTCTTGAGCAGGGTCTGCTCACATAGCCCAATTGACGAGTCCATGGGCAGACCTGGGACGGAACACCGATCCATATAAAATAATAATTATTTACATAAAATTAATTACGCAAGCCAAAAAATTATTTTTAACCCCACAATCATAAAAGAAAAATGGTTACAATGGCGCCCGACCGTAGGACATATGAAAGTAGAGGGACTAGGGAGGGGGGGGGGGGTCTGCCGCCCCCCACCCTACCTCCCATCGATGATAGTGTGATGGAAGAATTGCGCAAGTGGACCGTAAGAAGGTCAGGAGTGAAAGGAGGTTATTATAAACAATTTCATGTATTGTTATTACAAATTTCGAAAGCTGTGAAGGTCGAAAAACATAGGTAATTAAATGCATTACATTGTCGAATGAAAAGAGAAGGTAAAGGGCAACCAATAATTATTTCATTAGATATTGTTATTAATAAAATGTCTTTACATTATCATTGAAAACGACATCTTTCTAATGCTTGATCTTACAAAATTCAATCAGAGAGATTGAAATGTTTTGTCCGTTACACATTAGTATTGCCATATGTGGACTGTCGAAAATCAAATTTCAAAAGTCGCCTTCATTAAAGGTCAGATATTGCATCATTATAGTCGCTTATGGAAATACATCGTAAGCTAGGAACCGTATTGAGAGTGAAAGTAAAATGACCTTTTCCTCGTGCCTCCTACTACCATCTCTCTCGCTCTCGCATACTCTTTGTTAGTTCCATCTAGCATCTATATTTCCCGTCGATTATTCATCGATCACTTATTCACCGTACATTTGTTTTCCCGAAACTTTCGAAAATGTATACAGGTCCGCACCAATCATTCCAATGTAGTATTACCATGTGTCGAAAATCAAATTTCAAAAGTCGCCTTCATTAAAGGTCAGATATTGCTACATTATAGTCGCTTATGGAAATACATTGTAAGCAAGGAACCGTATTGAGAGTGAAAGTAAAATGCCCTTTTCCTCGTGCGCCCTACTACCATCTCTCTCGCTCTCGCATACTCTTAGTTAGATCCATTAACATTAGCAGTATACCGTTTTCATGGTCGTCGATTATCCGTCGATCACTTATTCACCGTACGGTTGTTTTTCCGAAACTTTCGAAAATGTATACAGGTCCAGACACGTTTAAAAGATCATTGCACAATTTCTTCAAAACATTATCTGTTTACCAAATTTCGGCAATCCGTGCCGTAAGAGAATGGAGGCAATCTAATTCAAATATTCCAATGTCATAATTTCTATGATCTCTCTCGCTCTCGCATACTCTCTGTTAGATTCATTAACATTAGCGGTATACCGTTTTCAAGGTCGTCGATTATCCGTCGATCACTTATTGACCGTACATTTGTTTTCCTGAAACTCTCGAAATTGTATACAGGTCCAGACATCGTTTCAAAGGAATGTCGCGTTCCTGTGTCTATGTTTGACAGCACGTAAGAGCCTCTATTTCAAAACTTGTATTTCTACATCAATATGGGAGATGTCAAGAAGATTTTTCATCATGGGACGAGGCATTGAACAGGGTTTACAGCACTCTTAAAGAAGACGCTACTGAGGATCAATTTTCCAACTTCATTCGAGAATCCATCGAAAAGATTAAGAAAATCAATTCATTCTTAAGGGCCAATCCTCACATTCCCAATGGGGTGAAGATATCGTTGGAGACAATTATTCATTGCATCACGGTACCGAGGGTTACAGCTGCTCACAGATTAATTAGCGTATCTCAATGATCTCCAATAGAGACAAAACCGTCGAGTCCCTTCATCCAAGACCATTTTGAAATTAACGTAGAAAAGCCGCTAAGCAAGTCTCAACGCGTTCAAAAGACCTGGCGACGACCCCCTAATATTGTTATAAAAATGTCCTGCCTTTAGATGGTCATTGCAAACGGTCTCTTTCTAATGCGTGATCTTAAGAAATTAGATCATAAATATTGAAAAGTACAGACTGTTATAAATTAGTATTGTCATGTGAGGAATATCGAAAAAAAAAATTGCAAAAGCAATTCATTAAAGGGTACACTGAAAGCCCAGTGGCGCTATTTTCGTATGGGCTCTATCGGGCATAAAACGTACGAAGTCGGTAAGACGTTATGCGTAGCACGCGCCCTACCGGAATCGCTGTAAGTTGCACAGGTTTTCGTATCGGGAATGTCCGCACGAAAAAAGAACGAAGGCAGGTCTATACTTGTTCCAATCTCATGGCGAAATCGTATAGGTAGCCCGATAGTAAACAATCCCTACTCTGTCGTTCGAAATTCGTTCCAGTGGCCATCCCATTTTCGCTGTTGTTTGGAACGATTTAGTGTTACCAGTGTTACTTTGTGTTTCTATAACTGAGACGTGACAGCTGACGTAACAACCGAATAAAGTCACGTACGAGATTCTATAGTAAAGTAAGTGTTCATATATTTACTGTTCAATATTAATAATTCCGATTTAACCAATAATTGTAATACTATGCATGTTCGTGAAATGAGTGCGGTACACTGTAAAAAATCTGCAATGAAACAACCAAACATATAACGGTAATTTTACAGCTCATTGTAATTTCCCTACGCTCAATGTAGTAAATTTATAATGAGTTTGTAAAATTACCGTTATATGTTTGGTTCTTTCATTACTGATTTTTTACAGTGTAGAAAATTCGTGTTGAACCTAAAATTTCAAATTTTATTAACGAGGTGTTACGTACAGACTAGAATTGTTTTTAAATGATACACTTTGTATATTCATTTTTTAAGTAATGGTCTAAATTTGTATTCGTATATAATCCTTATTTTACATTAATGAATTTCGAAAAAGTGGATTTAACTTTTATTTTTTTCCTCAAAAACTGTCAGGTTTACAGAAAAATTCATTGATAGCTTTTTTATTTGTTTTTTCGTATAGAACCAGCCTGCATTTTTTATATTGCCCTATGTCCCTTGATAAAAAAAGTCGAAATTAGACAAAAATCAACGACTACTTGAAATTTCAGAAAAACTAATGCCATTTCGAATCTATTGTACGTAAAGGGCTGACATTTTCTATAGCACTTCCTTTTAAGCTGTCATGTGTGTTTCATAAATACATTCCTAATGTAAAATAAGGATTATATACGAAAACAAATTTAGACCATTACTTAAAAAATGAATATACAAAGTGTATCATTTAAAAACAATTCTAGTCTGTACGTAACACCTCGCTAATAAAATTTGAAATTTTAGGTTCAACACGAATTTTCTACACTATAAAAAATCAGTAATGAAAGAACCAAACATATAACGGTAATTTTACAAACTCATTATAAATTTACTACATTGAGCGTAGGGAAATTACAATGAGCTGTAAAATTACCGTTATATGTTTGGTTGTTTCATTACAGATTTTGTACAGTGTACCGTACTCATTTCACGAATATGCATAATATTACAATTATTGGTTAAATCGGAGTTATTAATATTGAACAGTAAATATATGAACACTTACTTTACTATACAAACTCGTACGTCACTTTATTCGGTTGTCACGTCAGATGTCACGTCTCAGTTATAGAAACACAAAGTAACACTGGTAACACTAAATCGTTCCAAACAACAGCGAAAATGGGATGGCCACTGGAACGAATTTCGAACGACAGAGTAGGGATTGTTTACTATCGGGCTACCTATACGTTTTCGCCATGAGATTGGAACAAGTATAGACCTGCCTTCGTTCTTTTTTCGTGCGGACATTCCCGATACGAAAACCTGTGCAACTTACAGCGATTCCGGTAGGGCGCGTGCTACGCATAACGTCTTACCGACTTCGTACGTTTTATACCCGATAGAGCGCGTACGAAAATAGCGCCATTGGGCTTTCAGTGTAGCTATTGCTACATCATAGTCGCATCTCGATGCCTATGTGGAAATACAGCGTAGGCTAGGAACTGTATTTTGAAAGTGAACGTAAAATTCTAACAATGAACTTTTCCTCCTGCGTTCTACTACCATCTCTCTCGTACTCTTTGTTAGATCCATTAACTTCAGCATTATAGCATTTTCACGGTCATCGTCATCGCCGATTACCCGCCGATCATTTTCACCATATATTTTTCCATGTATACAGGTTCAGACGCGTTTAAAGTCATTGCGCAATTTGATCAAAAGATATACCAAGTAACACATTTTCTCTTTCTCAAAATTTTAGACAACCTCCGCCATAATAGAAAGGATATGACCTCAGTTCCGTATTTTATCTAGGAATTACCCGGCGGGCCACCTGTAGACCAACTCACCACTTCGTTAACAAAAGTAGCATTAATAATTAAATAAATAATTTATAATAATAATATTGAAATATTAATAAATCTCACATAATCCGAATAGCGTGTATTAAAATGTATAATATAGAAATGATGCAAGAAGCTAGCAGTAATTAGAAAGAGAGGATGTCACGCTTATTCCCTATGCATTTATCTATTCACGGTATTTACATGTTTTCATGACATTTAAACCATAGCTATAAGAGCTTGAACACGTGGGTAATGTAATTAATTATGCTCCTGGCTGTTTTTTAATGTGTACAACTTACCATATCTTAAACATCACCATGCAGGTTTCGACCTGTTAATTATCCGTAGACTATTCGGTAACAATGAATCTGACTTACCACAAGTGACGACAACATACGAGTATCGACTTGCTTTTAATATAATTAATTAACCTTAATTTAATATTTCCCACCTTTAAAATTTCTAAGAATAAGAAGATCGAAATGCATAGTATCTTTACGCACAGTTTTGTGTCGTTTAAGTAAAAAGTTAAAGGAAATGAGAATGCTGCCATCTTTTTGTATGTTTAAAGAGATTGAAGAATCTGTGTGTCGCAGAATGAAATATGCGGGTGCATCTGAAATGCATAGATTCATCGTAGGCTGCCATCATACACTTGCTAAATTGAATTTAGTTGACAATTAAACTTATTATCGCCATGCAAAAAAATTTTTAAAATACCTATATTGTCATTACGAGACATCCCTCTGAAATTAACACTTTACATAGTCCTTAATCATCGGCGGTTGTCTATCTACGGTATCATTACTCGTTTCAAAATGTTTATCGACGACATTCACGTAAATCTGAATGCATTTGCAAGACGTTTCACTTCATAAAAAATTCTCATTGACCTTTGAAGAGATGCAAGATGGTCTTGAAGACTTTCCAGTATCCAATTTTTAAGCATTTTATATCGCCCGATTCCAATCGTAGACCATGATAATTGTGCATTAACCAATCGTTTTACGTTCAAAACGTACTTTATTACAACATATCCATAATGCACATTTCCTTCGATAGAAACTGATTACCAAATCCGGGGAATCCTTGCACGTCGGCAATATACTACATTTCTAGTACCAAATACTGATTTGCTTGTCCCCTTCATTAATTGATGCTTCATTCTCCCTCTCTCTCTCTTTCTCTATCTCTGTATCTCTCCTTCTCACACACTCTTTGCCACTTCCACATATGGCGTGGTACCTCTATCTTATGGGTATATACGTCGTACCTTTCTCTCTAGATCGTAGTATCTCTTCGTAAAATCCTATGAATCGGAAATCAAATCAGAGTGTAACAAAAACAGATAGTTTCCACGGTCACTAGATCCTTCTTGGTATCATTCGATGTTCCTCTTGAGATTAGGATAGACGGTCCCATACGTGTCCATTGTCGATAGTTTGCGAGTTACGATACTCAGATGATGAAGAAGAAGTTAAACGCAACATTAAACCGTTTCAAGTGCTAGCACCAGTATGATGGTCACCACACTTTTGCAATTGAAGAAATCCTTTCTACGATATTCGATCTCATTGAAATGTACATAGACGCATGAATACAAGTTTCGATCCATTTATAATACAATTGAGCGTGCCAAAGATTTCTAAATTTTGAATAAAAAATGTTCAATCATTAAGTTGACATCGTTTTAACAATTAATTTTTGTATGTATCATTATCTACCCATTTGTTACATCTATACGAATACCCGTGCATAAAATCGAGTCGTGTGCACATTCTTGTGATGTAACATTCACACGTCTATGGAATGAAATTCATTCTGAAAACCCAACAAGTACAAGCGTAAATGTATTTTAGTACTAACTAACGGTATTCCTCTTAATTCGAAATTGTATGTAGCCTAACGGACATGACTATTTGATTCCATTTACAATAATGATTTGGATAATCACACTGCACGAAAAGTTGTTATATTTGACAGATTTTTGTTACTTCCACATTGTATTCGTAATTAGTTAAATAAGTCATTCACGTACAAATACTATTGTCAAAGCGATTTTGTTCAATGTATTGGCATAAGGAGACTTTACTCCTATCCATCACACCTAGTGTAATAGAAAAAGACACAAGTCATTATATCAATAAATAATGTTCATAGTAATAAATTAACCTTTAAGAACTTATGTTTTCACACCATGCACTAAAATTTCATATTATTATTATTGATATTGAATCGTTTATAGAACTGATGTTTTCACACATTATCACTTAAAAAGGCTGCTACAGTATATGAAATAAAAGATCAAACAAAAATTCAACATGAAGACATGCATAAATTAATTCTATTTAAATGTGCGTATGTGATTCCGTAAAACATTAGTCATTTTGAAAGGAAAAGTGAAAAATTTTCAATGATCTGTCTGTAAAGCTTATATAGTTCTATCTTACTTCATGTCGCTTTTCGACAGTTGAAACACATTTTCAATAATCATTGGATATTTTCTTATGTAAGGGAGTAAATATTCGACGATTTTTTCGTAAATAATGATACAATTTAATATATACGATCATTATACAATTTAACTAAACAAGCTTTATTGCAGTGTTTTGGAAATGTTGGTGACAAAAGTATATGAATGTGCAATTAAATGATTCATTTCAATTACATAATTTCTGCATATTATAACACGTACATTTTACAATATTTGCAGACTGTATGTCACTATTTTCATTATCACGTTTAGACTAAAATGTGCGTCAAAATTGACGGGCAAGACCCTCATTAACCGTAGGCATCTAGTACGTCGGAGCCATGGGAGTCCACAGGATTATTTTCAGGGGGAGGCAAAATTAAATATGCGACTATATGTTAATGGAAGTTACATAGGCTAATAAATATACACTGTCGGGCCAGGGGGGGGGGCAACTGTCCCCTCTTGCCCCTCCCTGTGGACGCCTTTGGTCGGAGCTTTGAAACACCTTTACAATATGTTGTATATTTTCTTAAATCTGAATGCATTCACGTTACCGGCGATATTAATTTCATCTTGACCAAAGGTGCGAACGCAACAAACTGAGATCAGTACCATTGCCAGTGTCTGAAATTTCTTACCCACGCCTATCACAGTTATTAATATGATTCTTTATAGGTCATAAGTTTACTGTCGACTAGATTCATAATAAACATATTGTTTAATCTAATAATCTAATTTAATATTAATAAGTATCTACATCCTTATCTTACATTTAATTCCTCACAATATGCAATATGTACCTTTCAAAGCGACGTGTTTTATTTTTGATTATTGTATTTGGTAATATATCTGCTCGCACTCTCTATATTGCATTCATATTTTAAAGATAAATTGTAGCCACTCCAGATATTAACGAACACCTTACTAATAATTAATACCCACACTAATATTCTACATATACCAAAAACATCTAGCAAATAATCGAGATAATATTTTCACTTCAAATTTATTATTATACTTGAAATATTTCTCCGAGTCTAAACTTCTCTTACAAGTTTACTATGTTCTGCATCTTACTTATATCTTATATTGGAAACGTTAGTTAACTAATATGTTATGCGTGAAATTTGCATATTTTCCAATCCATATGTTTGAACACATTTATTCTCTAAAGATTACTCTAAGTGTTTTCTTTCGACTCTGAGAGTACAGCAATCTGCCGTCTTATTTCCTCCTGTGCACATAGTCCAGTCAAATTAGCTTTTAAGATGGAAAGTGAATGGAGTAGCATTTTTTTTTATCTCAAAGGGGAGGTCAAAAAAAGCTTAACCTGACATTTGCACCACCCTAGAGGTCGAGCTTCAAAGATGGCGGCCAAAAACGTGATTTTTCACTAAAAATGCGGTAACTCCGTTTTTTTTGATCGTATAAAGTTCAGCAGGTGCTCATTTTAAAGCTTTTTTTCTGCTCTACACGTTTGGTTGTTAGACATTTTGACGTAAAATCGATAGTTTTCCAGATATCGAACAAAAAAGGAAAAAAATGAAACAAAAAATTTCGTTTTTTGCTTCTAATTAATTTCAGTGGCGAAATATCGAAAAATTCTTCAAACAAAAGTTTTAGGCGACAAAAAACGAACAATTTTTTAGTCGCCTCATTTAGTTGAAAATTTCGCCTTGCAGAGGGCGCCAAAGTTGAGACTCAGCGCTACCGCATCGGTGCGGACGGCAAACAGTACTTCCACGTCGATTTCGATAATGTTAGCGCCGTAAGAATACATTGTAATATTTTTTTTTTACTCTATATGGTGTTTTACATCACTTTTTAGTGTAAGACATATTGTTTTAAATAATATAAAACTCGGTATTTTTAATGCAAATAAAGACAAATAGCACTTACCGTTTCAGTGAAAAATACGTGACCGAGTGCAGTTGAAATCGTTGTAAGTTGATAAAATTTGTTCGTAACTGAATTGTATCAGTAGGAAATGTAAGATAAGGGATTGCAGAAAATTTGTTTGAAATCAAAACGTTTGTAAGTAAAATAATGCATTTATTTTTGTAGGCATATTGAAAAAATTTAATTTGTTACATGCATCGACGTCGCTTATGATGCGGGTTTTCATAGACACGTTCTTGTTGCTCTTGGTGAGAATCGTCAACGTCTATGTGGACGTTGTCATCGTCTACAGCATCTTCGTCATAGTCGTCGCTGTTGTCCAAGAGCTCAGCTTGTCTGTGTATGTATTTCGGCGAATTGGAGCAATTTTCACCAGAGCAGTGAAAGCAAATAGCGGTGCAGCTCAGTCCCGCTTTGCGACAACCGCAAGCTCCAGCGCAGTTAGTTTTGCATTTGCAAGAAATTAACTTGAGCAGTTCTTCAGGAGCTGGCGCGGCTGTCGTCGGGATGGGTTGGAGACGTGCAGATATTTTACGCCAACCCCAGTCTTCCGGATCCTTGTAATTTCCTATCCTTGTTTGGACCTGGTGATATGTCCGCATTACATGCTGTGTCAAGGATGTTTTACTTGGAGGAAGATTCGCTAAATTTACTTTTATTTTCGACGCCGACTTCACGAATTGCTTGAATCGCAGAGTGTCCAAACATTTCTCGTCCTTTGAACCACCGTACAAAGCGATCGAAAATAATTCGCCAGTATTAATGAGCAAGTTTTCATTAATATTTTTCTCTTGAAAAAGCTTAACTGCAGATAGCAAATCCGGACGATTGTTTAAAATGGTTATGTGCTTTAAATTCCCAATATTAAAAAAGCACGAAGTGGTATCGCACCCGCTGAACGCATGCAAAAACAATACGTTATTGCGTATGGAATCTGAATATTGAAGACTTTCAGGACCAAATACTGCTTCTGCCGTTTTGCCTTTCGAAGGCTTTTGGAAATAAATCCTGGAGTTTTTCGGGGCAAGTGCAGTCAGTAGCACAAGAAGATCGATGTCTTCCCCGATTATTTCAACCGAGTCATAGGTAACTAATTTTTGTAATGCAGTATTGACTATTAGCACGTCCGCATCCTCGACAGCTTGTTCGACTTCGATCCCAGACGTAATGAAGAAATCCCCCAACATGTTGACCAACTTTCCCTTGTTATTTTCATTGGAAAGAAATTGATCTTGCGAGACGGTTTGCACTGTGCTTACATCGTACGCAAAATCTGGACATCTTTGTTTTCGTTTGCATTTTATTCTTTCGGCTGCTTTCGTTCCTGCCATCGTCAAGTCATTCGTGTATCCGTCGAATACAACACAAACGTCTGTGTCGTAATTTTGTTCTACGTACGTTACGTATTTCGAACAAATTTCCTGGAATGTTGTACGTTTGCTCCAAGCCACTTTATGTAAAAGAAATCCGCCGTCTACTACGCGCATATGTTTTTCTCCAAATTCAGCATTTTCCAGTGGCTTAAATGCAGTATAAAATGACGATTTCTTCCCTTTGCGCATCCCTTCTTCGTTGAATAAAGAGAGAGGAAATGGTGCAAGGTCGAATGCCAAATGTTTTTTTAGGTCGCTCTCTGAATGTTTCATTATGCACATCCTCTGGAACAGAAGTAATGGATCGATGGCAATGCGAGTTTTCTCTACTGCAATGGAGCTGCAGACATTTGCTAGTGGCTGAACTTTATTACTCCTTTGGAAAGTAATAGAACCGAAATCTTTATCATAGATATTCGACATTATTTGCAAACCAATCTCATGTGCTCGGTGACAATTGATCTTTTCATCTCCAATAATTCCTGTTGAGATGGACATAATATTGTCACCTTCGGGAAATGGATTGTGTTCACCGAACCAAACATCCAGTTTTTCGGTGTCTGCGTTGTCTCGGATTACTCTTGCCGGTCGTACGTCGACGTGCTGTTCCGAAGTCGCACACATCACTCCTGCAAAATCTTCCATTTGTTCGCACACAGTTTGCAGAGACACCATTCCTAAAACCCACGCCGAGATAGAACTCTCCGACAAGCCTCTGTGGTGTAATCCACCAGACGTCCACAATGACCGCATTAAAACCTGTTCGATTGTCTGGTCTGACATAATGCCGGACCAGAATTTTTCACTTCTGCGAATCGTGAAATATCCCTTGTTGGTAAAATTTTCAAATTCGGCAGCAGGTATTTTTTGGTGCAACTTTCGCATTTCTTGTAGATAAAGGTGTGCTGATTTGGCGTACAAAAAATGCCCACTAGCGTGGAAGTATGGGAGCATATTCTGTATTGTCTCCAAATGAAGCTCCCAATTTCCAGAGCGCTCAGCCTCAAGAAAGTTCTTCACCAAAGTCAACATTTCGAAACACTGTATCCACAATTTAGAAGTAGGACTTCTTGTTTTCAATGTTCTTAGTTGATTTTTCAACTTGTCCATCGCTGATTTCACTACTGAATCTTCCGGGGCTGTCAGAACAGTCGGCCGATTAAGTATATTTTTTATATACTACTATTACTATTATTATTATTATTATTATCAATTATTTTATCAGTGCAAACTTTTTATATATTACGTTTATCTCTTGACATGATGTAAAACATATAAACTTTTCACGGCCGCGCTAAATCCTCTGTTACATTCATAAATATTACGCGGTAGCGCTAAGTCACAAATTTGGCGCCCTCTGCAAGGCGCAATTTTCAACTAAATGAGGCGACTAATAAATGGCAATTGTTTGGTTTGTGTCGCCTATAACTTTTGTTTGAAGAATTTTTCGATATTTCGCCACTGAAATTAATTAGAAGCAAAAAACGAAATTTTTTGTTTCATTTTTTCCTTTTTTGTTCGATATCTCGGAAACTATCGATTTTACGTCAAAATGTCTAATCATCAATGAAACTTGTAGAGCCGAAAAAAACCTTTAAAATGAGCACCTGTTGAATTTTATACAATAAAAGAAAACGGAGTAATCGCATTTTTAGTGAAAAATCACGTTTTTGGCCGCCATCTTTGAAGCTCGACCTCTAGGGTGGTGCAAATTTCAGGTTAAGCTTTTTTTTGACCTCCCCTTTGAGATAAAAAAAAATTGCTACTCCATTCACTTTCCCGTTTAAGCAGTTTTTTCGGCTAATTTGCCTGGACTAACACTTAAACGTGTAGAATATACGAATAATATTTATTTTTTAAAGATACTTTCTGCTCAAGGCATTAATTAAACCCTTACTCATAATTAATAATAATTTTATATACATTATTACTTTCCCAGTATTACATTATACTCTCACTGATATTCTTCTTCTAACATCATACAACCCAATCGTAGTATTCACTTTCAAAATTTGTAATTATTTTGAATTTTCTATTTATATCTCATTAGCTTTCTTATATTATATGTTTATTTCGTATCGTCTCTGCTAACATTCTTCATACTATTAATATTCTTTAACTTCATTTATATAGTTTCAATATTTCCATAGCACATACCTTTCGACTATGGCGTAATCGTGTATTTCATATTTTAAAGACAAAAATTGCAGCTACTCCAGATATTAACGAGCACCTTACTAATAATTAAGACTGACAATCAAAGGACATCATTTCCGTTATTTCGGCCGTCGAAGATTTGGTTCTTTTATTTGTTTACGATATTGTGTGAGTTGGTCGGTTTCTGTGTAATACATACATCATTTATTTGACACTTACATTATTGCTCTCTCACACACAAAAGGTATCATAAATGTCTACACGTTTGCTGACACGATTGTGAAATTATACTTAAATATTATGATTTTTGTCGATTTTTGATGATTGAGAGAGGAAAGGGAGAGGGGGATAGAGGTAGAGAGGGAACAGCAATTGAGCAACCGACAAAAATCATAATATTTAAATATAATTTCACAATCGTGTCAGCAAACGTGCAGAAATGTATGATACCTTTTGTGTGTGAGAGAGCAATAATGTAAGTGTCAAATAAATGATGTATGTATTACACAGAAACTGATCAACTCACACAATGTCGTAAACAAATAAAAGAACCAAATCTTCGACGGCCGAAATAACGGAAATTATGTCTTTTGATTGTCAGTCTTAATTATTAGTAAGGTGCTCGTTAATATCTGGAGTAGCTGCAATTTTTATCTTTAAAATATGAAATACACGATTACGTCATAGTCGAAAGGTATGTGCTATGGAAATATTGAAACTATATAAATGAAGTTAAGGAATATTAATAGTGTACGGAATGTTGCAGATACGATACGAAATAAACTTATAATATAAGAAAGCTAATGAGATATAAATGGAAAATTCAAAATAATTACAAATTTTGAAAGTGAATACTACGATTGAGATGTATTATGTTAGAAGAAGAATATCAGTGAGAGTATAATGTAATACTGGGAAAGTACACGGAAAAAAATGCGAAGAATTATACAGCCATATATTTCTGGTCACTAACTTATTGCCGACGCAACGATATTTTTTTACCTTGTTTGCATTACCCGTAGCTACAAACCCCAAACCAATATTGTGGATATCGTAATACATAAATGAGTAGCGAATTTTTGTAACGTGGGAATAAAAATATTTTACTTTAAGTATTCAATCTCTTATTAAATAAGTTATATAATTATATGGGCAATTCTAGTATACAAGTCTAGCATATGTGCGTAATGTTCTGTGTGAATTTAACAGATGGCGCTTTTAGAGAGCTAACCATACTACTGTGTATTAAACATATTAAATTATGGTCAATCCAGGCATACATATATATAGGTACAAGGAAAGTATGAAAATCATTTGTTTTTTTTTTTGTATTTATTGTCCCGCCTTTTTCTTGCGTTAACGGAAAGAATTTTCTAGAGTGTCAGGTGAAACCGTTAACCTTTGTGACAAATATTCGGTGAATTTGAACTGAGATAACTGATAATTATTATTATTATTATTTATTTATTTTGGCATAGGGATATCCCCTTGAGCCAACCAAACATAAGATCATACATAGTTCTTACATAATAAATCTAAAAATATATGTGCAATATGTGCAGCAAGAATTAATTATACTAGTATCTTATATATAATACTCATCAACCGCACAAAAAAAAAACATAAGCGCATAAATTAAATTCTAATAAATTCCAAACGTTATTTTCTTTTGAAGCTTTTGGCGCTCGAATAATAAGTTATAAAATTTAGACTTAAACCTAGGAAGCGAAGAACACATTTGTAGGTCACTCGGCAACGCATTCCACAGATTTGTTGAAATAATTAGGAATGATTTGTCATACGATGCATGCGTGTGCTGGGGTAACCTTAATACTTTGGTACCAACTCGTAAACGTCTATCAGTTATGCTCTCACGCCAGATATAGCTATCGTAAAGATACTTTGGTGATTTATTTGACATAATACTAAATGTTAACACTCCAATAAAATACCATCTACGATTTTCAGCTGTAAGCCAATTTAATTTAGTATAGTACCTAGAAATGTGTTCACCCTTGCGTAAATTAAAAATAAAACGCACACCTGCATTTAAGAGTCTATCTAGTTTGATTTTTAACATCGCGTTAACATCATTATAAACTACACAACAATAATCCAAGTGAGGCACTAATAATGAAATGACAAGCTGTTTACGCAGATTGAAAGGTAACGAACTACCATTTACTCTTAGTTGACGTAAAGTTGAATATATATTCGACGATATTTTGGTAACATGGGTATTCCAAGATAATGTATTATCAAAGTATAGACCCAAATTGCGCACATTTTTCGACCACTGCACAGGCGAACCCCTAAGCTTTATTGGTTGCAGATTATCAAGATCTATTGAATTGATATAATAGGGGCTACCAAGTATCATTGCTTGCGTTTTGTTTACATTAATTACTATTTTGTTATTTACAGCCCATTGGCTGAACCGTTCAGCGTCATCATTGATCCGATCAATCGCGTTATCTATTTCATGCGGAAAGCATCTCAGAAAAATTTGAGTGTCGTCCGCATAAATCATGTATTGCGAGTCTTTAAATACACCAGGAAGGTCATTAATGAACATCGAAAAGAGGAGAGGACCGAGAACTGATCCTTGCGGCACTCCCGTATTAACAGTCATCCAAGATGATAGCGAGTGATTGGTGTTATCAACAACCGCTTGATATCGATTGGTTAGGTAAGATTCAAACCAGGCAATTGCTGCATTTGAAAAATCGGCCTCTTTTAGTTTTAACAATAGTAGAGAATGATCAACCACATCAAATGCCTTGCTGAAGTCAAATAAAATGGTAATAACTATCATGCTTTTGTCAATAGCCTGCCTAACAAATTCTGAGACACTCAGTAATGCTGTTTGAGTACTGAAGCCTTTTCTAAAACCTGACTGATAAGGATCAAACCACATTTTCTCATTTAAGAACTCCACCACTTGATCAAAAACGAGTCTTTCCAGAATTTTTGCAGGTGTGCAAACAATTGCAACAAGCCGATAATCACTAGGGCCACTTGGATTCCTTACCTTGTTTATGGGCACCATAAGAGTTTTCTTCCAGGCACTTGGAAACGTTGATGTATTAAGAGAAGTATTAAACAAATGCAATAAGTATGGAGCAATTACCGGGAAAGAAGAGACAAAAAATCGCAATTGAGTATTATCGGCTCCTACAGCTTCCGATTTCGCTTTAATCAGACAACTCACTAAATTATCAATTGAGATATTTTTGAAAAAGAATCGGTTATCCTTAAAATCCATATGACGAATAGGCAGCGGATTAGCTGATACACCGTAACCGTGAGTACTTGCCAACGACGTGAAAAATACTTTCAATTCGTTTGGAGTGCAATTGAGAGGGGGAGATTTTGATTTTGAATTGATGATGCCCATACGACGTAATTCGGTCCACGTTTCCTTTGGCGTGAGAATACTAGCTAAACGAGAACAGTAGTAATTTTCTCGAGCAGTTCTCCATGCAACCTTATTAGCTTTATTAAGGATTAATAGTTGAGCCTTAAGATGTTGATCGTTTGATCGTCGATAAGCTTTAAGAACAGTGTCACGTTTACGCTTAAGATCTCGCAACTCACTTGAAATCCACGGAGCAGGCCGATGTTTTGGTGAAAAAGTATGAATAGGAGCATATTTATCAAAGCAGTAAAGTAATCTGTTACTTAATGTATCACAAAGTCTATCAACATTAGTATTATTGTCAAACAATCCATTAAACATATTCCAGTCGAATAATTCAAGTTCAATCAATAACAGATGGATATTAAAATTACGATAGTCTCGACAAGTAATGATAGTATCGGTAGCTTTTGAGACTTTAAGTCGGAATTCAATTGCAATAAGAGCATGACCGTAAATAAAAGGGAGATTCTCCTGGTGATATGATACAACATTCTCAATAGAATCAACTATACAGTGGTCGATCCATGTGTCTGCAGTCGATGAGTGAAACGTCGCGTTAAAAGGAACAATTTGCAGAGCGTTTTCAGCTATAAATTGATTGAGATAAACAGAATCCGAGTTATTTCTATTTATATGAATGTTCAAGTCACCAATAATAATAATTTTGGAGTAATTAGAACTAAAACTATAATATATGTCTTCAAATTGATCCTTCATCGATTTATTTGGTGGTCTATATACTGCAACCAGAAGAGCTGGTGGTGTATTCTTACTAATGATTTCCAAAAATATAAATTCCACAGAGTTGAGCGAATTATCAGATGTTGCAATAGGTTTGGTCTTGATTTGATTATAAATGTAGATAACTAGTCCCCCTCCCCTACCATAAGAGCGATCATGTCGAAAAAGATAGTAATTATCAATTTGAAAATATTTGTCATCCAACTGATCAGTTAACCAGGTTTCCGTAAGAATTGGTACACTATTTGAAATTGAATTTACAGATGAAAAAGAAAAGCTAGTCGCTGATGGTTCAGAAGGTTGAGCAGCTGCAATCTGGCGTCAGTTTTGAAGGTGAGAAAGATCTTCCTCAGACAAAATCTCTCGAACTGGTGTAATGATTTTTTTTTATTATTATTATATGCACATATTATTCCATCTATTGTAAGACATCAATCATTATAACTATTTAATTTATGTGAAAAAAATAAACAGATTATTCATATATCGCGGTCATTCGTAAGTTACTACCAATACATAAAAAAAAAACTAATTGATCTATATTCTTTTTATATACAGGTCTTAAATACAATATAATTTTTTCCTCTTGCGTTTACAATCCAACAACAGAAACGGAAATTACGAATGTTAAATTATGACGTTCGAAATGCGCAACGCGTATCATATTAACGTCCGCACTAGAAGTTCACTCACACAAAAAAAACGCGCACTGATTAATTTAAATGTCTTTTAGATTATAAAGCGAGAGAAAGGAGAAGTATCTGTAGAAATAATTATAGAGATCGACATACTTTGGTTTCGTTGATTACGTCGCAGTTGAACATGTGGGAGACAGCATGGCGACAAAATGGCCGATTGAATGAGCGGCCCCAGAAAACCGTGAATTTTTGGGTGAACGCCTGGTCCGTGATGCTGTTTGGTTAGTGTCGATGTTTCGATGACTGCGGTCGTCAGGATGATACTTCCGCAGGAACGCAATCAGAAGAGACACCGTCGTTGTATCCACAAGGGAGAATTGGTTGACTTTTCTTCCTTTCCAGACACTCGAAAAGCGAAAGTCCAAGTGTCCGTGTCGCAGTTCCGAATGTTCCTCGGAGCCTTTTCTTTTTCCCCCATCGACTTCTTGCTTGGAACCCAGTACGAATATTGTCGAATAGCTTTCGTCATTAATAATTCGCACTCCTCCTCCTGCGCGAATTCCTCCGAACCACCACATAGCACCTAATCTGCTTCCTCCTTTCTCTACGCTCCCTTCTCCTTTTCTCTCAATTTAACCCGCGGAAACCCAAATTATTTACACGTTATCGTCATTCGACATTCGCCTACTACACTGGTGCGCCTCTTGAAGGGCGAAAATTTATAATACCTCGATTAACATACAAATATTTATTAGGCATGCCTTTAATTAGAAGTCGAGCTTTCTTCAATAAGTCCAGCGTCTCTTTAGGAAGATGTTCGTTGATATAAAAACGGCTGGATGGTAGCTGGTTATTGATAGAAGAAGCCACAATAGATTTACGCTGTCGCATCGCTTTAATTATATCGTTTCGAAGGCCAGGATTTGAAACTCGAATTATAATGGTTCTTGGCTTTTGTACAGTTGAGGTAGAAGAGGTTTGAGGAGACTCATTACCAACAATATTAGATCGTGATTGAAGTCGCGATGCTGATAGTATGTCCCTTGCCTCAGCTGTCACATTGAGACATTCAGCAATCTTGAGCATAATCGCGGAAAGATCCTCTCGCTCTTGTTCAGGAAAAGCAGAAACAACAATATCACAGTTGCGCGTCTCATATCCAAGTCGAGCACGATCGCCCAGTGCACAAGACATTTGAGATTGCAAAGAATTTACATTCTTCTCAATTTCACACACTCTTTTTTCGAGATTCAGCACTCTGTCCATTTTCTCATTAAGCGTAGAAAATTGTTTATTTTGCTGTTCAACGAACGATTTAAAATAAGCAGGAACAGTTTCAGCTGAATTCGATTCAATGGATGAATCACTTGTAGAGCGCAATAAACGAGGCGGTGCGACTAAGGAATCACCTACTCGCTTTTTACCCTTTTTTGCAGTTATCGTCATACAGCATATGAAAGTACCATTTAATAATAGTGTACTTTCTGAAACCATACATAAAAAGAAGCTATATGAATATGGAAGTCTTGGGGATTAATCCAGTTGGCATCCACATTTGAAGGTAATTTCTAAATTGAATTATAATAAATTAACTTTATTTTATCAGTCAAATCTACACCATGTACTTTTCATTTCATCATTCCTTTCAATCATTTTATTTTTACGAGTCAGGAAATGTTTAAGTATAATACTCTCAAAAACTATGTTAATAAAATATTACTAATTGTTACTCGACTAATTACGTTAGAGTAAATTCGCCTATTAATAATTACGATGGAATTCTTTAAGTAAATAGCTCTGCCATTTTGCTCTCATAATTCAGTTTATCGACATATAGCCACAAAAGTTAGGTTATGTTATGTTACTAATTAAATTACAGAAAATTTGCCTATTAATAATTAGAGACTAGTCTTCTAACTAAATACATTAATAATTTTATTTTACTAATTCAAATAATCAAGATTGCTTGTATTGCTTTATGGGATTTCAAAAGAATTTATGTATCTATAAGCACCATGTGTAAAGAATGCCTTTCTTTAAAAGATTTTTACGAATTATGTTAATATTGTTATCCTCAAACCTGTTTTGTGAAGAAAAGTTTAAAAATGCAATAAATTTCTCCTCCTCTTTTTACTCAGTTTCGAGACATTTTTTTGTCTGAGATGAATTCTTACTTATTCTAGCAACAATTACTAAAATTATGTAATATTTATGACCAATCGATTTTTAATTCTATATAGAGAATGAAATTGATGAGGAATCATTCAAGTGTCTCGATAAAGAGTCAATAACCCTTCTGATACCAAAAATTGGTCCACGGACAAAATTTTACGCAAAATGGAAATCTGAAATCATAAATACCGAGGCAGATGTAAGGGATAAATTACTTGTTCCTAACATTCATTTCATCATAAATAATCCAATCATTTACTATTTATTTTTGCAAATGTTTTTTAAAATTATTTAGCGCTTGTTTACTCTGTTGATTAAATTCTTATGTGGATTTGCACAGATTAACGCATTGCACAACAACGAGTCTTCCTTCATTGACGATATCAAACATTCAGAAGCGTTTCATTTATCTAATAGTAAGTTTGAATTGAAAAATATATAAATAATACAGTTTCTATATCAATAATTACAACGAAATCTTGTTTTATACAGTAAATATTGGTGCGCTGCCAATTCTGCTCGAAGAAGATATTAATAGCATAACGTTGCCAATCGATCAACAAACAGCCTCTGATCAATCAACCAACAATCAATTACCCGTTGATCAATCAACCAATAATCAATCAGCCTCCGATCAACCAATTGTGCAAGTGCCGATTGCTGGGAAAGAAAAGATAATTGAAACTCGATTAGGTGCAGTACTACGTAACTCAGCGGAAGGATTATTAGCTTTAAAGATATATCAAAAGGATAAAATTCTGTGTAATAAAGCCAGATTACTTATAGCAAGTGCAATTGTGTCGGATGAAATTGTGAAAACGTCAGATCACAAGTAAGTACACAAAATCAATATATGCATAAAAACAAATATTCAGACTCATGTTTATTATTGAATAGAGGTTCTGACATTGACGTTTATACATTATATACATAAATATATACCTATAAGGACAATGTCAAAAAAGTTAATGACAGTTTTCAATTCTCCAATTAATTGCAATGCTTATTCAACTTGAAACATGTTCGTAGTACATGTTCGTACTCTTATTGTCTAACTGTTTTACATAATTCTTATTAATATATTATTTATAAATAAATTACATAATATAATTTACCAATAAGAATTATGTTAAAAGACTCGATAAGAATACAAACGTGAATTTTGTTCTCGTAATGACAGTTTTCGTATACCCATTTAATGCACTTGCATGTTACACGAACATTCCTTATTTATGTAGATTTATTTTGTCTTTTTATTTTAGTGTAAAGAATAAATTTTAATATATAGATAATTGTAAGTTTAATAAGCATGGCAATGAATTAGAGAAATGAAAACTGTCAGTTCGTGAACAAAACATTCATACTCTTATCGAGTAACTTTTTAAACAAAATTCTTATAGGTATATTTTGTGTGTGTGTGTGTGTGTGTGTGTGCGTGTGCGTGTGTGTTTGTGTATGTATGTATGTATCTAGAACAATGTGTTCAAAAAGTTACAATGGGGTTATAAATACAAGCTCGTAAAACTGACCTATGTCCTATCTCGTCTAACCGTCATTTGGAATATTCTGTTTCCAATTTAATTAGTAAATTATGACATTTTTATTGCCAAGGTTGACATTGACATACTACTATCACAATATATTATTAACACTGTTTACATTATGTCACTGATTTTTAAAATTATTTTGTTTATCTACATTTTACTTATATTTATACAGAATTTCGTCTGCGAGGCTTCAGCAGCTAGCAGAAGAAATAGTAGAAACTTTTCCTACAGAGAAGGCAGAAAGTTACTTCATCCCCTTCACAATCAATTCTGTCACACGTAAACGTTCACTGGCAAAGGGCAAATTGTACGATAAGTACTGCTTTTATCGTTCTCTCTTCAAGAACAATGGAGTACTCGATAAAAAAGAAACATTAAAAAGTAATTGCAGAAGTACCATTTTGGGACATCGAGAAAATCTTCTTGCATTGGGTAATTATGTACATACATATACATACAATAGAACATGATATACCAAACCTCGATTCCTTGATATCGCAAAAAATCGAATATCGAAAAATCGAAAAAAATCGAAAAATCGAATATGGGTGTGTTCGGAAATACTTTCAGTAGACTTTCAGTAGACTTTCAGTAACGCTGATGGTTCTTTATCTGATACACATGGAGTTAGATAAAGATGCACGTTTACTGAAACTCTACTGACAACATTCCCGAACATACCCTGTAAAGGATTAAACTCGTATCGAAAGGAGTAGAGTGTCATCTTCCACATCCTTGCGTCTACTACACCTCGAGAGTATGAGACAGTCAAAACGAAATTGCAACGGTGCAAATAGCTCGATATGAGAATACGTGCACTGTGGACTATGGTCCCCCGGTGAATACCGTGTATACACACAAACCTCTATAGTCTCAGGATCTCAGGAACATATACATAATTTTGGGTCGGGAGCAGTGCTTTTTGCAGATGGCGTTGCAGAGGTGTAATATGTATACTCGCATAATTTCCACGAGGTGCAGAAAACACCCAACTCCCAGAATTTGTTAAAGCGTAAAAGGTGACACGAATTCCCTATGTTAGTAACTTCCAAGCCTGAGGGCACCATTCCCATAGAGATAAAATAGATCGAGTAGTTGAGTTTATCTTTGTCTAATAAAAAGTATGGCTTCGCAATTAGACAAGGATGAAGACGACTCAACAATCTCGATACTATTTACAGATATACGATTACATACGGAACTTATCCTGTCGCCGGCGATCCCGCAGTTCGGCAAAGTGGGAGAGCGCCCTGAAGCTTGCTACGGCGAACTTCAATACCTGCTACGAGACGGGTAAGCGTCGTTTAAGGGTCGGCTAAAGTCACTACCGGGATAAAGTAGGAATACATTTAAAAGTGTAAATTAAACAAAAACTAAGAATATTTTCAAGTCCTAGTCTATTTTAGGGCGCTTTCGTGTATTTTTTGTGAATGTACGTCAAATATTAGCGAAATCGATTTAGAAATAGGAGAGAATTTACAAGAATAAAATTTAAATTAACATTCGCATTTTTATTCCTGTAAATTCTCGCCCATTTCTGATCCGATTTTGCTAATATTTGACGTACATTCCCAAAAAATACGTAAAAGCGCCCTAAAACAAAGTGGGACTTGAAAATATTCTTAGTTTTTATTTAATTTACATTTTTAAGCGTAAATTCCTACTTACCCCGGTAGTGACTTTAGCCGCCCCTTAAGGAGAATATCAATAGTAATGGCACAGTTCCAATAAATTTTACCTGTGTTGAAACATTTTTCTATCATTTTCTGTGGAGCCCTTTAGTATGAAATGCATACTCAAAATCATATAATTATATGTTCAGATGCTCGGTTTATTATTTATTATATTATAATAATTGATTTAAAAATTATTCACAGATGTGGAAGAAATTTGTGATGAAAAGATTCTCTGGTTAAAAAATTGTTTGGAGCCGTGGACAACCGTTGAAAAATATTGGAAAGAAACGTCAATTTCAAGAATTAAAGAGTTGTCAACAAATGAAAACAATGATTATTTTGATTCCTTTAAAGTGCTGAAGCAACCTGCAGGGTTTAATTTAGTAAGCAATAATTATAATAAATTTGTTTTATACTGAAAATTAAAAGAAAATAAGATTATGTTTCTGTTTTAGTTACAAATTGATTTTTCCGTCCTGTACCCAGAAAAACATCTGGCTCTTTTTTTCTGAGTGGCCGTCATTTCAAAAAGAGATAATAAAGTATTGCTTAAATCAGAAGAGTGGAGAAACCGCAGTAAAATCTTTAATAAGTTTGATTGCTGAATTATCTGATCTATCAAATGACAATGAGATCGACACTATTATAGACAAAATAGAGGGTTAGATTATAGTCAAAATTCAACACAAACACGCAAAATTGAGCAAATGTGTTTAATTAAAAACGTGCATAATTAATTTTCTTTTAGGTGACATATCTGTAATAATTTTGAGGATATTACCACTTTTACTACCTTGCAGTACAATTAAAATTTCTAAAAAACAATTGTGGCGACCAAGTAAAGCAGAAGTCCAAAACGGTTTCCTTCTACATGTTACGGTGAGCTAAGTATTTTTTATTATTACTGCGTATAGTTTGCAGTACCAGAAATCAACATAAAAAGCTTACCGATTGAACACCATAGGTTAGAACCCATATTGAGAAATGAGACGTATGTTGAGATTTTTCTAAAATGAAACTCGAAAACGGATACATATGTCTATATATTATTATAATATATATTGTTTCCCAAGATGCGTCTCATCTTTAAATGAGTCCTGTGCCTCAAAAGCTTCAATTATTTTAAGCATTCTCATTTTTTATTTTTGATTGAATAATTATTTACATTTTCAGAGCATTACTGAACTGAACACTGAATTACAAAATCGAAGAAGAGTCCTTCTAAGTCATGGATTGACTGAACAACCTATCCCAGTAGCAGTTGGTGCAACATTGACAACCATTGAACATGCTTATATTTGTATCAATGACATTCGGTATAAAGCACACAGTACATTAGAAGCGTTAGATGTATGCTTCAAGAGCTTCTACGCCCTGCAGCTTCAGTATCCTCGTGAAGCTGAGCTATCTTGGATTGTCATTCAGTCGCGAATATACCATATTACTGGTGAAGGTGATTCGGTTGTACCAAGCGTTACCACACTGTTATCCGATCTGGCGCATTTTAACGGAAAATAATTATTGAAATTCCCTAATTTATCTCTGTGTAACAATGGCCACATGTTTTTTATGTTACAAAAATTATTCGCTATCACGTTGTAACAGACCAAACGTCCCGTTCTGACATATTTGTATTTCGCGCGCTCTAGGGACCCAATATTGATAGTGTTTCTCCGCTTGTGGCGCTGCGGCTCTTCGAATTAATCGGCTAAGGCGATCCGCCGCGCGTCGCCACATAGGTATCGCGATAAGGGATCCATTGTGGGGGAACACAGCGTGTTTTGATATGTATCGTGTTTCCCGTAGCTTCGCGTAGCTTGCCTCCCCCATACGCTGTGAAACTTCGCACTGGTAAGGGGCGTTGCTTTTCGGGTAGGAGAAAATGTATAAATTCCGGCGTTGGATTATGTCCACCCTCTTTTTCCCGAGGTCCATGGAATCGTTAAATTGTTCCGACGGTACGAAGCATCAAGATTTTCCGTTGCAGGACGGCCACGTGCAAAAATAACACCGGTTGGGGTAAGTGACGATAAAGTGTGCGTTTTTCGTGAGAAAAGGTCGTGGGCTTTTGGCTCAAAATGAGTTTCATCGACCTGTACAGGGTTACTTCTGGGATTTTCCTGGATTCTCCGGGACTCTGGCGGATTGTTGGAGTTATTGCGGATTATCGGACCTTTTGGGGTTTTCCGCCATTGATTCGGAAAAAGGACCTGGACTCCTTTCCTGAGAACGATCCACGTGACCGGCTGATAATCATCTTCGGCGTTCGTCAAGTATCGACTCCAAGTTTAACGATCAGGATCATCCTCGCGACGATAGGAAGCTTTGGAGTGAACCCCGTCTGTGCAAAGGAACTTGCATGACCTTGATCCACTAAATCACCTTGGGATTCAGAAAGGACTTCCTGAACATGTGCCCCAGCTAAGCGTCATCGTGTTGCGATAGGTCCTGGTGCATCACCTGTTCTTGCTTCATCATCGAGTTCCTGGTGGCGTCGTGTTGTGAATTTTGGAGTAAGTGTGCCATTGAATTTAATTTAAATAAGCTTTGAATCCATCGGTTCACCATGTCGAAGTGGCCGTTTCGTCACAATCATTCTGGATTCAAGCAGTCGAATCAGTGCGTGGTCGTAATCAGTGATCGGTCTATTAACTTTCAATATTATTGAATAATTATCGAAGTTGGATGCTATACTTTTAAAGCACATTCTTCTAAAGTGGTCGGACATACGGTATCGGGTTAAGGGATATTAAGTTAGCAGTCATTATCATAAGCGATTGTTGATCGGTCCATAATTGACCTTAATTTATTGATTTTGATTCGGTTGCGATTCAGTTTGAATTAGTTCTGCGTAAACAATTATTTTAATTAGTTGAGTATTTTTGCGTTTTCGAATAATTGCAGTTGCGTTTAGGTTTACCTAGTCTGTTGAGTGATGGTATGAATTTTGACATGTGGCTATACGCGATTTATAGTGTGATAATGCGAATATAATTTCCTTTTGTGGGGGACCGATATAGTGAATTGACATAAGAAGTGAAACAGACGAGTGAATTTATTTTGTACAGTGCAGCGAGCACACCTGCGTGAAGACATTTGTATATTGACACACGATGATCATCTCGAGAACCTTGTTAATTGACATCCCTCCATATCTATGGGGATGAATAATAATAAAAAGAAAAACGAGTTGTCTGTAATTGATAATACTTTGGGTATCTGATTTTATTTATCTAACCTCAAAAGGGGATATCTTTAAAATTTCGAACACGAAAAAAGTAAGTACATTTTACAACGTATTTGGATGCATTTCAAGCATATTCATAAACTGACTTCGGTAAGCACGTACCGATGTGCGGAAACTGATTGTAAACGTATTGTTCCTCATATTCAATCCCTCAAAAGACATTGGTTACTAGATCACCATTTAGAGGAAAGTATACCGGATAACGTGGAAACTGATCGTGAATTTATACCAGAGAACGTAGAATCAGCCGAATCACCAAATATAGCATTTCAATGTAACACTTTTGATAACGAACAATCCGATATTACCGACGCAAAAACAGATAATGTGCGATGTTTAAATGATTTCACGGCCATGCAGGAATCCACACTAGAGCTTCTTATTGATTTGTATTCTTTAAGTTCCCTTCCGAGAAGTCATGTCCTACTTATAGTTAATATTTTTAAAAAATATATAATGCGTGATACCGATATATTGCAACTTAAAATTAAAGAATGCTTCAATTCTATGCCTGATAATAATTTAGAAGTTATGACCAATATACTTCAATCATGCGATGAATTTAGAAGTACCTTTGACAGTTTTCAGTCGGAGTATTTATGCTTAAAAGCATTGAAAGATAGCGGATATTTGATAGAAGCAGAACCGTATATTATCGGCGAAAATTTTCAACGCACAGTTCCAACTGCTCATGGAAACGTTCAAATGGAAGTTACTTCAGCAAAAGCATACTATTTTCCGCTAAGACGAATATTGAAGGCCATTTTTGAATTACCGAAAATTTACGATACCGTTTTAAATTATGTTCATTTATTAGAAGAGCACACGGACATAATTTCTAACTTTTTACAAGGCGATCTATGGAAGAACAAAGTACAAAATATGAAAGGAAAAACTGTTTTACCTTTATTTCTGTATTATGATGACTTCGAGCCAGGTAATCCCTTAGGAAGCCACTCTGGAGTAAATAAAATAGGCGCAATATACGTCAGTATACCGTGTTTACCTATTCAATACCAGTCATCCTTATCAACAATATATGTAGTTCAACTATTCTATACAAATGATCGCAAAACTTTCGGTAACATGGCTATATTTGGTAAACTAATAAAAGATTTGCAATACTTACAAGATGAAGGCATAGCACTTAATTTGTCCCAAGGGAAGCGTACTCTTTATTTTAAACTTGGACTGATCCTCGGGGATAATCTTGGTCTGCATTCGATCCTTGGGTTTGTTGAAAATTTCAATGCCAATTTTGCGTGCAGATTTTGCAAAATGGGTAAGCTTCAAAGATCAAAAACTTGCATTGAAATAGAGTCATTATTAAGAACCCGAAGTAGTTACGAAAAAGACGTTCTTTTAAAATATGTATCTACAACTGGAATTAAAGAAATATGTGTTTTTCATTCCTTAAAAGATTTTCATGTAACCGATAACTTAGTTGTGGATATTATGTACGATGTCCTCGAGGGTGCATGTAATTTCGTTATGCGGCAAGTAATACTATACTTAATCCAGGATATTAAAGTGTTCACTCTTGACGATTTAAATTGTAGACTGCAAAGTTATGACTATGGCTCCTTAGATATCCGAAATGCTCCACCAATTATTCGCGAAAATCACCTTCAAAGTAATATTAAAATGTATTCCTCGGAAATGCTTACTTTTATTAAACACTTTGGTTTAATGGTGGGGGACTTTGTGCCAGAAAATAACTCTGTTTGGGATTTGTATATAATACTCAGAAATATTGTAATGCTATTAATGTGTAAATCTCTGCAAGTTGGCTGCGATGTTTTATTGAAGACTATGATTCAAGAATTAAATAGTTTATATATACAATTGTTTAAACGCGATTTACAACCAAAATTACATCACATGATCCACTACCCTTAAATTATGAAAGAGTGTGGGCCACTAGTCAATCTGTGGTCTATGCGATTCGAATCTAAGCATCGCGAATTAAAGTCCACAGTTTTGGCGACTAGTTGAAGAAGAAACGTCATTGCAACAATTGCGTTTAAAACTCAATTGAAATTTGCACAGTTATTAAAATATAAAAACATCGTTAATTCCCCAGATCTCGAAATAGGGCCACGTGAACAATCAGAGAAATGTATCTTGTTAAGTGGGTTACACGATTTGGAACCACTTATAAGAAAGCAATGGCAACACCCTTAAGAGAAGACGATGATAATATGCTACAAGTATTCGAAATAATTAATTTTATAGGAATAGAACAAAATACAGTACAACTAATATGTAATGAATTAATTGTACAATTTTGCGAACATTATTGCGCGTACGAAGTTTTAGGGACTTGTAAATACTCAAAAATAATATGTTTAAATTATATTCTTAACTTTATGCCAATTCATTTAACAAAAATATACGGGAAACAATTTATTGTATTAGGAACTATGTTGTAAATATAACAGTTTGCTTTAAAGAATGTCGTGTTTTTATTGTCCCCGATGACAATTCCTTCAACTGCAATATATGCAAAGTTATAATAACGTAAGGTTAGTATTTATATTTTTAGAAATTAAAATCATTATTTCATATCAAGTTAGTAATGGTTTTATGAAGAGATTTTAGTTTGTTTATTTCTGCCATAAATAATTAGAACAATCGTATTAAATAGTAGTTTTCGTGAAGGCCGCATTCACATATGTACTACAAGAAAATGACTTTTTCGTTATTAATATATTGATTGATTCCTGCCCAACAATATAGATGTCATAGGTTAACAAATATATTTTGCAAAATTTTAAATAACCGTTTCGCTATTTTTCTCACGATTATTTAGCATAAATTTGTATTTGATGGTTTCGTTTGTAATAGTTCTAACGTTTGCTACGGGATGGCTAATATACCTTGTTGGCAATCTCGTGAACATTAGATTCCACTGTTTTACCTTTATATACCAGATCTCGAATTCATTTGATTGTATACATTCATATGATATAAGTATGCGAGTGCGACATATATGTAATGCGTGCGTAGATTTAGGTTCTGATATGTCATAGGTTAAGGTTTAAGTTAAGTTGTCGTTGTGTAATATAAAACTTTACAAATTTACGAAAGTGTACAAAGTGATGATTTCTCAGTTATAAAATGCTCCAGTCCTCGTAAATATTTGTGTATATAACTCTACAGTTACCATTAATTATTATTTTTAGACAAAAAAATTATTTTGAGCGATGTTAACGATTTATTTTATATCCATCAAGTCTGGCTAAAGAAGGTATACTGGGTTTCTAGATATTATACTACAAGTACTGCTGAATTTACAATATTACAATATACGGGAATCACCTATACAAAATATGGTCTAATCTCCTATACTGAAAAACACTAAATTACTTATAGAAATACCTGACTTCTAATAGTGATCATTTACTCAGAAAAGTATAGCTAATAGTATAATACAGTCTGGCAGTAGCCATTTCAAAGAGAAAATATGGGTAGATTGGCGATAATTCTGGCTGAATCCTCCGAACTTTTGTTTCCGTGTAATAATGTATATAAAATTATTATTAATTATGAGTAAGGGTTTAATTAATGCCTTGAGCAGCAAGTATCTTTAAAAAATAAATATTATTCGTATATTCTACACGTTTAAGTGTGCACAGTATGAAATAAGACGGTAGATTGCTGTACTCTCAGAGTCGAAAGAAAACACTTAGAGTAATCTATAGAGAATAAATGTGTTCAAACATATGGATTGGAAAATATGCAAATTTCACGCATAAAATATTAGTTAACTAACGTTTCCAATATAAGATATAAGTAAGATGCAGAACATAGTAAACTTGTAAGAGAAGTTTAGACTCGGAGAAATATTTCAAGTATAATAATAAATTTGAAGTGAAAATATTATCTTGATTATTTGCTAGATGTTTTTGGTATAGGTAGAATATTAGTGTGGGGATTAATTATTAGTAAAGTGTTCGTTAATATCTGGAGTGGCTACAATTTATCTTTAAAATATGAATGCAATATAGAGAGTGCGAGCAGATATATTACAAAATACAATAATCAAAAATAAAACACGACGCTTTGAAGGGTACATATTGAATATTGTGAGGAATTAAATGTAAGATAAGGAATTAGATACTTACCGATCTACATTAAACAATATGTTTATATTATGAATCTAGTCGACAGTAAACTTATGACCTACAAAGAATCGTATTAATAACTGTTATAGGCGTGGGTAAGAAATTTCAGACACTGGCAATGGTACTGATCTCAGTTTGTTGCGTTCGCACCTTTGGTCAAGATGAAATTAAAGAAGCATTATTATCGCCAGTGCATTCAGATTTAAGAAAATATACAACATATTGTAAAGGTGTTTCAAAGTTCCGACATACTAGATGCCTACTGTTAATGAGGGTCTTGCCCGTCAATTTTGACGCACATTTTAGTCTAAACGTGATAATGAAAATAGTGACATACAGTCTGCAAATATTGAAAAATGTACGTGTTATAATATGCAGAAATTATGTAATTGAAATGAATGATAGAGATACGTGTGTTAAATGAATCATTTAATTGCACATTCATATAATTTTGTCACCAACATTTCCAAAACACCGCAATTAAGCTTGTTTAGTTAAATTGTATAATGATCGTATATATTAAATTGTATCATTATTTACGAAAAATCGTTGAATATTTACTCCCTTTCATAAGAAAATATTCAATGATTATTGAAAATGTGTTTCAACTGTCGAAAAGCAACATGAAGTAAGATAGAACTATATAAGCTTTACAGACAGATCATTGAAAATTTTTCACTTATCCTTTCAAAATGACTAATGTTTTACGGAATCACATACGCACATTTAAATAGAATTAATTTATGCATGTCTTCATGTTGAATTTTTGTTTGATCTTTTATTTCATATACTGTAGCAGCCTTTTTAAGTGATAATGTGTGAAAACATCAGTTCTATAAACGATTCAATATCAATAATAATAATATGAAATTTTAGTGCATGGTGTGAAAACATAAGTTCTTAAAGGTTAATTTATTACTATGAACATTATTTATTGATATAATGACTTGTGTCTTTTTCTATTACACTAGGTGTGATGGATAGGAGTAAAGTCTCCTTATGCCAATACATTGAACAAAATCGCTATAACAATAGTATTTGTACGTGAATGACTTATTTAACTAATTACGATTACAATGTGGAAGTAACAAAAATCTGTCAAATATAACAACGTTTCGTGCAGTGTGATTATTCAAATCATTATTGTAAACGGAATGAAATAGTCATGTCGGTTAGGCTACATACAATTTCGAATCAAGAGGTATACTGTTAGTTAGTACTAAAATACATTTACGCTTGTACTTGTTGGGTTTTCAGAATGAATTTCATTCCATAGACGTGTGAATGTTACATCACAAGAATGTGCACACGACTCGATTCTATGCAAGGGTATTCGTATAGATTTAAGAAATGCGTAGCTAATGAGAGAGAGAGAGAGAGAGAGGGAGAGAGAGAGAAAGAATGGTCGACAATATTAAAGAATAAAGTTCAAAAGTCACATTTGCTATAAATAAGGCCATCTTATGTGGGCTATTATACACGGTTCTAATGTGAACAAATTTGTTATTATCATAAAGATAAATACTTTGTCGACTTTCGTTTTGTTTTTACATTGACAGAAAGAAAGATGTAGTGTAGATAAGATGACTAAGACCATGTAAGATTTATGCATGGACTGACTTTAAGATGTGATGATTTCAAGTATTTGTTTTTAAAGTGCAGTACATCGCGATTCAATATACATACAAAAATTAATTGTTGAAACGATGTCAACTTAATTATTGAACATTTTTTATTTAAAATTTAGAGATCTTTGGCACGCTCAATTGTATTATAAATGGATCGAAACTTGTATTCATGCGTCTATGTATATTTCAATGAGATCGAATATCGTAGAAAATATTTCTTCAATTGCAAAAGTGTTGTGACCATCATACTGGTGCTAGTACTTGAAACGGTTTAATGTTGCGTTTAACTTCTTCTTCATCATCTGAGTATCGTAACTCGCAAACTATCGACAATGGACACGTATGGGACCGTCTATCCTAATCTCAAGAGGAACGTCGAATGATACCAAGAGGGATCTAGTGATCGTGAAAACTATCTGTTTTTGATACACTCTGATTTAATTTCCGATTCATAGGATTTTACGAAGAGATACTACGATCTAGAGAGAAAGGTACGACGTATACCCATAAGTTAGAGGTACCACGCCATATGTGGAAGTGGCAAAGAGTGTGTGAGAAGGAGAGATACAGAGATACAGAGAGAGAGAGGGAGAATAAAGCGTCAATTAATGAAGGGTACAAGCAAATCAGTATTAGGTACTAGAAATGTAATATGTTGCCGACGTGCAAGGATTCCCCGGATCTGGTAATCAGTTTATATCGAAGGAAATGTGCATTATGGATATTTCCGACAGTCATGTAGTAAAGTACGTTTTGAACGTAAAACAATTGGTTAATGCACAATCTTCATGGTCTACGATTGGAATCGGCCGATATACCCTTTGATGCAATCAACGAAACGTTGGAAGACATCGTTACATGTGCTCACAAGATATACATAAAAGGCGCAGACAAAAAAAAAGATATAGGTTGCAGGAAATTTTAGATGCTGACAATGCTGTTGACCTAGATATATTGGCCCGTCCATCTCTACCGAAACTCATAGGATAACAACAACGCCGATTGTCGATAAATTGCGAAAATCATACATTTAACGGAAAGTGTGCTAAACAAAATGTTAAAATGCTTAAAACTTGGATACTCTAAAATCTTCAAGACTAGCCTGTATCTCTTCAAAGGTCAAGGAGAATTTACTATGAAGTGAAACGTCTTGCATTAATGGAAACAAAAGACATCGAGTCTACCTATAGATTTCATCTCAACGTTTGCAGAACGTGAAATTGAAGAAGTATGGTCATGCTTACCATTCACAATGCAAATGCATCCAGATTTACGTGAATGTCCTCAATAAACGTTTTGAAACAAGTGATGATACCGTAGATAGACAACCGCCGATGATTAAAGACTATGCAAAGTGTTAATTTCAGAGGGGTGTCTAGTAATGACAATATAGGTATTTTAAAAATAGCGAGATTGCTTTCGCTTTGCAGTAAATGCGCGGTAATATTTAACAATTTCACTTTCATATTCTTTTGCATGGCGATAATTATTTAATTGTCAACTAGATTTAATTTTCAAGAACCTCATATTCAATTGTAATCGCTCCATAGCCACTCATATCAGCAAGTGTATGATGGCAGCCTACGATGAATCTATGTATTTCAGATGCACCCGCAAATTTCATTCTGCGACACACAGATTCTTCAATCTCTTTAAACATACAAAAAGATGGCAGCATTCTCATTTCCTTTAACTTTTTACTTAAAAGACACAAAACTGTGCGTAAAGATACTATGCATTTCGATCTTCTTATTCTCAGAAATTTTAAAAGTGGGAAATATTAAATGAAGGTTAATTAATTATATTAGAAGCAAGTCGATACTCGTATGTGTTCGTCACTTGTGGGAAGTCAGATTCATTGTTACCGTATAGTAAAGTCTATGGATAATTAACAGGTCGAAACCTGCATGGCGATGTTTAAGATGTGGTAAATTGTACACATATTAAAAAACGGCCAGGAGCATGATTAATTACATTACCCACGTGTTTAAACTCTTATAGCTATGGTTTGAATGTCATGAAAACATGTAAACACCGTGAATAGATAAATGCATAGGAAATAAGCGTGTCATCCTCTCTTTCTAATTACTGCTAGCTTCTTCCATCATTTCTATATTATACATTTTAATATACGCTATTCGGATTATGTGAGATTTATTACTATTTCAATATTATTATTATAAATTATTTATTTATTAGTGCTACCTTTGTTAACAAAGGGGTGAGTTGGCCTACAGGTGGCCCGCCGGGTCATTCCTAGATAAAATATGGAACTGAGGTCATCTCCTTTCTATTATGGCGGAGGTTGTCTAAAAATTTGAGAAAGAGAAAATGTGTTACTTGGTATATCTTTTGATCAAATTGCGCAATGACTTTAAACGCGTCTACACCTGTATACATGGAAAAATATATGGTGAAAATGATCGGCGGGTAATCGGCGATGACGATGACCGTGAAAATGCTATAATGCTGAAGTTAATGGATCTAACAAAGAGTACGAGAGAGCGAGAGAGATGGTAGTAGAACGCAGGAGGAAAAGTTCATTATTAGAATTTTACGTTCACTTTCAAAATACGGTTCCTAGCCTTCGCTGTATTTCCACATAGGCATCGAGAAGCGACTATGATGTAGCAATAGCTACCCTTTAATGAATTGCTTTTGCATTTTTTTTTTCGACATTCCTCACATGACAATACTAATGTGTAACAGCCAGTTCTTTTCAATATTTATGATCTAATTTCTTAAGAGCACGCATTAGAAAGAGGCCGTTTGCAATGACCATCTAAAGGCAGGACATTTTTATAACAATATTAGGGGGTCGTCGCCAGGTCTTTTGAACGCGTTGAGACTTGCTTAGCGGCTTTTCTAAATTAATTTTCAAATGGTCTTAGCGGTTTTGTGTGAAGGGACTCAGCGGTTTCGTCACTATTGGAGATCATTGAGTTACGCTAACGGCTTGTCAAGACGACTGTCATATTGATGGATAGATTTCCCCGACGAGAGAAAATTCTGAAAGGTGAATTCGAACTTACAACATGACAAGGGAGAGGTCAACGCTCTAATTGTAGGTTTTTAAAATTTGTGTGAGATTTAAAAAGTAGGTCTTCGATATACGAGATTGCGCTAGACACCTTCAAACTGCTATTTAGACTAATGGAAATCTACGCTTTCAATTCATCAAAAAAGATGTGTAACATCCGAATTAGGTCGGTAACGGTGTGCCATATTGAAAGAGAGATTTCCCAACAGGGCACATTTAAAAGATCGAAAGATATATGCATAACGCTACAGCATTAATCTTCGACAACTCAATGGGACCGTCCACGATGTCCTTGCGTCATCTTAATGACCTCATTAGTGACGGTCAGATTTCCCAATGAGAGAGTCTTGAATTATAAGCCTGCGTACTAAACAGCAAATCAAAAATGCGAATCGATCCTCGAATACGCATGCCAAAAAATTATTTTTAATCTGTCGGCCATTAAATATCGTTACAAACTAAACAAACTTGGACATATATAAATCCTCAGAATTTAGCCACAAATGGAATCTACAGCCAAGAAGACCTCAAGAAACTAAAAGAATATATAATATTCCCCGCCGAAAAACCAGCACTCCTCAATACTGTAGCAAGAAGTTGAACAGGACAACAAACAAACTATCAAGGTACATCAGTAACAAACTTATTAGACGAAAACTCCATAGGGAAAATCATAAAATCAGCATGGAACAAAACTTGGCAAAAAAAGGAAAAGATACAACTAAAAAATTACATAATAATAATGTCGTCCACAAACTTAATTGCAAAGATTGTGAATCTTCATATGTGGGACAGTCAAAACGAACACAAGAACAACAGCAAAAAACTGATTCCAAATAATGTTATTTCTGAACACACATTCAACCAACAACATGAATTCAATTGGGAAGGAATACAGATATTAGATAAAGAACCGAAATTGAACAAACGTTTAATTTCAGAAATGACACATATTCACCTTCAAAAAATACCACTAAATAAAATGGAAGATACACAAAATCTATATAGTTGTTATCGACAAATTTTAAATAACTGTAAAGTTAAAAATTGAAAAAATACTACTCACAATTATTACTGTAAATAGTAAACAAGAAGCCATTGTCATGCGTTTGATTGTTCTCGACACCTACATATTATTTGTCAATAATTCTCAAACCACTTAGTACACGAATAGTTACACATGGAACGATGTATTGTTTCGTAACGTCTAAAATAACTATTTTTATTAATTCTTTTCTGACTTGTCAAAAATAGTCTCTTTTGACATTTAACATAATGTTTACTTGTGTCCAAGGTTGTGATTTTTAAGATTAATTTAGTTACGTATAATATATATATATATTTATTATTAATATATGAATGTTCAATTGTTTTTTAGTTCTGAAGATGACGTCAATTGAACGTCGAAACGTTAACGAACATAAATAGTGTTCTTATTTACCTCCTGACACGGAATGATTGTTTAAAAAATGATTATTTTTATTAAAACTTGGCAAAAGTTTATAATATTCGGATCAACAACAGCTGGTATAATGGGAATATTTGTAATAGTCAAAATAATAAAATCTATAATAGACACAGGCTACGCACTACATAATGCTTATGGATGGTCAATCTTTTTATTAGGAGCTATTTGGGATTCTGTAACTCATCTTCTACTACACTTATCAAGGAAACACAATAACAAAAAGAATAACAATCATACAAACTACCAGCAAATTTCCCAAATCGAGCTTCAAGAAATAAAAATTGAACAAAACGACTAATTTCAACCTATCACAAGACACGAGAAATGTTGAAAACAATCAAATATGCCCAAACCTACACAAAGAAACCATAGAAATTCAAAACGAACCGCAGGAATTAAACGTAAAAAAACAATTTTCTAATAGAGAAAACAAAGCATTTACATTAAAAAAATAATAATATATTCCTTATTTAATTTTTTTATATATTTACTACAAAAATTCCTTTCTATCTACAGGAATCAACAAAAAAAACAACAAAGAAAACCACACTTTTACATTACTTATTACTCATAACCTTAGGAGTAAGAATCAAAGGCGAAACGATACTTGTAAAAAGTTGTGAAGTGAAATTTATGAAAACAATAGACTCATGTGACAGAAAGTTAATAGTAGAAGACGATAAAAAAGTCAATATCTCAGTAGAATATTGCAAAAATATGCACAAGGCTCGCAAAATACAACTTCTTGGAGTAGAAATCAACGATTTAGAAATAGACAAATATGCAGAAAAAGACCTGACGACATTTGAAGACTCCAAAGATGATGGAGTTAACACAGAAATAACAAACTACCTAATAACAGCAATAATAACTGAATATGAACCACTATTAGAAAATAATAACGTAATACTATATAACGGACAAGAATGCCCCGTGAATGGAACATGCTCCGACGACTATGAAGGCAGCTTTTGGGACACAATAATTACCACAACGACACCATGTCCCAAAATATAGCGATACACTTACCATCACAAACACTAATAGTTGCTGGGATTTACTGCCTTATCGTTACCATACTACTAACTGTTATAATAGTAAAATTATATAAACAAAATAAAAACAAACCTACAAACCAATAAAACACGACGATATCGAAATAATGACACATACAGGATCAAAACAAGATGAACCAATATCCGACAATAAAACGAAAATCAACTTTGATAACATCAAATTCATTCTAACTCCTACTCAAGAAGATTCAAGACAGGAACCCATATATGATATACCTAAACCAACTACAAAAATAACTAAAATTGAAATGATACACACAAATGAAGAATTACAAAATTAAGTTAAAAAAGTAATAAATTTGTTTTAATCCTTAAAGAAGTCTACCTTATTCTCACCTGACATTTCCCCTTTAACTCTACTATTTTAATAAGAAAATCCATGCCATCACATTACTGTACTACTTTTGTTTTTCTTTCTTCTTCTTTTGTTTTAATTTTCTAGTTTCATTAGTATTATTTTAATATTCTCATATCATATCCTCTAGTTATAAGCGTTGCAAGATGGAGCCAAGCCGAAAGGCAGGTAAAAATTACCTCACCAAAAGAGAAATACATATTTTTCTTTTTGGGAGAAGGTAGTGCACAAGTTCTCATTGGTATAACCGAAATGACATCTTTCTACATAACAATGAAGAAAATTAAAAACTCCGCAAAAAAAAATTTTTTTTCCCTCTTTTCTCTTCTTTTATTTTTCCAAAAAAAAACAATAGAAAGCATACAAGGGATAGCATACTTCTCATCTGTAGGGAAGAGAAGTGAAGAAAATACATATTCGCACATACAAGTATATGAATAATATTAATAATAACTGACTACATATACATAAATGCAAAACAGCATATGTGTATATGAAAACATCGGCTTCGTGGCTCAGGCGGTTAACGCACTGGACTACGAAGTCGTAGGTCGTGAGTTCGATCCCCGTCTGGTGAACAATTTTTCGATTTCGTTTCCAAGCAGCAGCTCGCTGTTGGTAAGACGAGCTACGTTGTTTGTGTTTACGTTTCGAAAGTATTGTTTATCTGGCGGAAATCGACTCATGACCGCTGCAGCACTTGGTTTCTGCAGTCCTACATTTCATACACAAATGTGAAGTATGGCGCCATCTGTGCAAGTCGATCTGCAGCTGTGGCAAAATCATAGTCAATAATACGGCAACAATTTAGTAAAAAGGTCGATTTCGACCGTTAATTAATTAATAACAAAAAAAAAAAAAAAAAAAAAACTCTGTTTTAGGAACACTATCTACACGCGGCAGGCAAAATAAACAGTAGAAAACAAGCATAATAGATTTCAATTTGCATAAATACACAATTTTTTTCTTACAGAATCTTTATCCTTTTTTCCTCCTCTTCAAATCATAACCAAAAAAGAAAAGTATATAACAATATTCTGCAATTGTGCTGTATAACATTGAATTTGATGAAATGAACAAAAAGTATATTTGTATATATATATATATATATATATGTAACATATAAAGGACACAACAAATGTTTAATATCAAAACAATATAATTAATTTCTAATCATTTTTTTAAGCGGATTCAAACCTCACATAATAGAAAAACGATAAGAAACTCGCCGTTAAGTTAGGCTTTCTAGTTGCGCTCGAGCCGTCGGACGGAACGGACGTAATTAATACGACATCGCAAATGAACAGTAATATTGTTCATTCGTAAGCGATATAAGTGTATATAGCACCATCAACTAAATTTCGAAACGCGAGTGAAAACGATTAAGTTACTTAAATTATTAAATATGAAAGTGAAAACAGACAAAAAAGAATAATATTCCCAATAAGCATTGCATTCGGTATAGGGAATCCGCGGCCGCGAGGGCCTGCGGAAGAAGAACCGTAGCAATTCAACATTCCGGCGAATCTGATCTGCTGACTCAGTCATCGGGTCATTCAACGATCTTCACCTGCAAACAGAAATGCGACTCCTGAAGGCCAATGGAAAATTGCAGAAAATAAAAAAAAACGTGAAAGATGTAGTCCTGATGATATTAATAAAGGCCGCAATGCAAAACAAACGAAAATGGTTGATTATTGGTTAGCCACACCACCAACCACTATAGCAAACAGTTTTGCATCATTGGAAAATGTGGAAACTGAAGATCCCGAACACATTAAAAGCACTGCAAAAACGGTTAAAGCCCCGCCCATATTTTATCTCGGGTGTCGGAAATGTCAGTCCATTAATGGATCTGCTTAATACAATAACGAAAGATAATTACTACATTAAAGTACAGAATCAAGAACAGGTTAGAGACCAAGCTAAATCTATCGAAACCTACGATGTAATAATTGCTTCACTAAAAGAAAAGAATACAGAATACCACACCTACCAAAAAAAAAAAGCAAGAAAAACTGTTTAAAGTGGTACTCTGTTATATGCATCATTCTACAGAAATAGAAAGCATTAAAAATGAAATAGAAAGCCATGGGCATAAAGTTCGCAATATAATGAACATGCGTCAGAAAACAACAAAAAAAACTCTGTCCCTATTTGCTGTGGAACTAGAACCAGCAGACAATAATAAAAGTATTCATACTATTGAATTTTTACGTAATATGAAAATCAAGTTTGAAGCACCGCATTATCGTCGCGAAGTACCACAATGCTCTAACTGTCAGAGATACGGACATACTAAGAACTTTTGCTCTCGTGTACCGCGATGTGTCAAGTATACTGGCAGCCACAAAACATCAGACTGCTTACGTACAGAAAAATCTGATCAAGTTAAATGCGTACTATGCGAAGGAAATCACCCTGCTAATTACAAGGGATGCATCATCTTCAAACAATTGCGAAAAGCCCAATTTCCAACTTTTAGAAATAAACCGACAACAATGACCCACAATGTTGCGACAAATATCGCACAAACCTCGCTGCCCGTTCCACGGCCTAGGTCGGACGGACCTATTTATCCAGGTTCTACTTATGCCCAGGTAACAGCCAACCAAAAGACTCAAGATCACTCAACAAACAATGTCGCACCCAACCAACCATATCATATCCAGCAATCTAACGACCTTCAGGAACTAAAGTAAATGATGAAAGGCCTAATGGAACAGATGAGTACTATGTTAAATCTGCTCACCTCAATAGTCTCTAAAATGTCGCAATGTTGACTCTTCAACTAGCAACCTGGAATGCCAATGGCTTATCCAAACATAGAAGTGAAGTACAAGCTTTTTTGCTAGACCAAAATATTGATATAATGCTAATATCCGAAACTCACTTCACCTAGAAAAATTATATTAAATTCAATACAAATGCTATTTATCATACCAGGCATCCAGTCGGTACAGCTCATGGAGGGTCTGCAATTGTCATTAAAAATAACATCAAACATCACGTCATTAATGAATACCAAACGGAACAAATCCAAGCCACAAATGTAGTGGTGGACGAGTGGAATATACCGCTTACCATCTCTGCTGTGTACTGCCCTCCAAAGCATGCTACAAAACAGGACGAGTTTGAAAAGTACCTAAAAAAGCTGGGAAATCGCTTTATTACAGGAGGTGATTTTAATGCCAAGCATCCACAATGGGGCTCTCGATTAACATCTCCTAAGGGTAGAGAACTTTGTAAAGCCATGAAGCATTTGAATCTAGAATCAGTGTCAACCAACGTACTGGCCCACAGATAGAAGAAAAATACCAGATGTGATTGACTTCTATATTGAATATTACGAAATGCATAAATAAAATATACTTAAAAGTAAAGTCATGCCTTGATCTATCTTCAGATCACTCGCCTGTATTACTTACATTAAGTAGTATAATTATCGAAAAAGAAAAACCGTGCGTATCGTGTAGCAAAAAGACCGATTGGGCATATTATAAAACTCAAGTCGAAGAAACGGTAAACATATTTCTACCGTTAAAAACAGAAAATCATCACTGAGCGGTAGAGCATTTCAACCACTGTATCCAACAAGCAGCATGGAATGCAACTCCAGCCAACTCAACAATGAGAAATGTTGATGTATCTTCGGCACTAGTAAGACAAAAAATACCAGAAAAACGACAAATAAGAAAACAGTGGCAAATAACTAGATCCCCAGAGCTAAAAAGTAAGTTGAACAAGGCTACTAAAAATCTGCATAGATTGCTACAAAGGGAAGCAAACAATAATATACAGGACTATCTACGAACGATATGAAATACGCCGAAAACTTAACGAAACCTATCAGCTGGAACCTCCAATAAGAAAGTTTAAAATAAGCGAAGTAATTAAAACTATTCAGCGTGATTTAAGTCCCAAAAAAGCACCAGGATACGACTTGATCAATGGTCAAATATTACAAAATTTTCCAAACAAAGGCTGGAAATTTTTAACCCAGCTTTTTAATGCAGTATTGAGAACCAGCTTCTTTCCACTGCAGTGGAAAGTACCACAGATTATTCTGGGCTTGCCACAGTTGAAGCAGAGAGCGAAAAATGTACATATTAAGAAGGATTATAATCACTCATGTTCATTTTACCAAATCATTATTAGAACTTAAATGCTAGCAACAAAAAAATATATACACTAATACAACTGAAATTTTATAAAATTATTATTTATTCTCCTTTCAATAATTTTCATACAAATTTATATATATATATAGATTTATATATAGTTTTATTTTTTTTATTTTAAGATGCTCAAAATATGAACTCTTATATTTTTCAAATTGCACGAATAAGGAATACCTTTGATAATAACATGTATGCCATTTCACAATTAACAAAATAAAATAATTGCACGAGGTCGAGTTACAACTAACAACAAAACTAATAGACACATATGCGTACAGTGAAAAAAAAACAATGACACTAAAACTAACCAAAACAATAAAATTAACAGGCGTTCATTAACAAAGGACATATAACACGACATTTACTGGCTGTCCTTCTCATTGGGCGCGTTGCTCCAGCAGGAATTTGCATAATTTGCGAGCTGGTTCCCGCTTTCGACGGCGGACACCCTTATTATTTCGGGCCACTGTAACAAACGTGGAAAAATTTAGTTTCGCGGAAGGAGAAACGCGGGATACGTATAAAAAATAATATATAAAAAAAAGTGAAAAGACTATGACCTAATTCCCTATGGGTCGATTCCGCATTAGCACGTACCAATCCCGGAATAAACGGAGGAAAGGGTTTACAAGTTCCTCGAGGGAGAGACAGACACGCCGGGCCAAAAGATTTGGCCCTGGTCCCGTGCTCTGTCCGGGTTCAGGTTAGTCGCCTGGAATCTAGCTTAGAGGAAGATACTCACTATTATTTCTCCTTCGATGACTCGCTGAGTGGATGCAAGTCCCGAACCCTCTTCGGAATTTGGACTGCTGGGCCGAACTGACGTACTTGTCGAGCTGAACTAGTAGAACTTAACTGCTCGAGCTTAACTGCTCACCCTTAACTAACTTTTTTGGTCCAGAAGGGGCTGTATTTATACTGGATACCGACCGTGGTGCCCAGTTCCGTTTTAAAGCGTTGTGTCGTGTCACGGTTTTCGAGCCAAAATTCATGTGAATGCGAGATTTGCAGTTTCCGTCCGAATTGAACAGAATCTTTTTGCGCGTTTAGAAAATTACGTTAATTTTAAGATTGTACAAAAATGAACGGTAGTTGTATCTAGTATAGAACTGGAGATATTTATTTGTTAATATTTACTAAAATAGTTTTTTAATAATCCGATAGATTTTATGTAATTTTTATATGTCGTTGTGTTATTTTAATAGTAAATTTGTATTTTTAATAAACTGTTTTGCAATAATTGTTTTAATATAACTGTTATTGATTTTTGTACAATTTAACAGTATTTTTATTGAAGGTGTTACGGACGCTAGGCTTCACGTGTGCAGAGTCGCACCGTGAACGAAACCGAGAAGATCTCCGTTAGAGTCGCGTCGTAAAAGATCTCCGTCAGAGTCGCGCGCACGGAACTTAGAAACTTCACGACACGTTAATCCGCGACCCTCCGCTTTTTTAACCATGGTTTGTTACTACTATATTCTCTTTAATACAAATATTCAATTACATAAAATCCCGCATTATGCATTGTAACAACAACAAAAATTATTATATATAAAAGAAAACTAAAACGATTCGCTCGACGTTCTGGCAGAAGTTTCAAGAGCATTAAGATATTACGGGTATCTAACATGGTACAAAAGTACATGTCATTCTTAATATCTGGTTACTTCTTGCAAATCTGAAATAAAATAAAGATTAAAGAAAGTATATATACTGAGACGGGGACATTTCACAAAACAGAAGTATGTCTAGTATATTTACTTTAGAATGGTAGAAAATCTTCATGAGTAATAATTCTTATGCCATGATGATACAGAAAAATATTGAGCTGTGTAGGAAAATAAGAACATTAAGACGGGGATAATTCACAATGGCACACTGCTCACTGCTTCCGCAATTGGTGGTGCTCGTGCTACCACATATACCGGACCTGCGGGGGCCTCTTGGTGTCTACCGTTTGTCGTTTTTCCGCTTTTATAGCCCCCCATTTTTTTGTATTTTTTGCGAAAGTCGCTATTATTAATTTTTTATTCACGTTTGTTTTGTATTAAAAATTTCCCTTTTTTAAAACAATGTTCGCAGGATGTAACAAATTGCAATTTTGATAATATTCAAAGTTAGTTAAAATAATATTTCGGAGTTAATTACAACAATATTTCAAAGTCAGTTGTGACAGTATTTCAAAGTTCATTGTGTCAGTATTTCAACATTAACTGAATAAGCATTTCAAAATGAATTACAATAGTGTTTCAAAATGGATTGTAATAGTTTTTTTTTTTTAAATCAACAATATTTCAAAGTTCATAAAATTCACAACTATTGTTAAATGGTTTACAAATTTTCTCTCTTTTTTTGTTCGTGAAATTTAAATATGATTTTGAGCAAAAGATTGATAAATTATTCCAGTTTTTTTTTTGAGAAAATTTGTACAGAAATGCAAATTTACTTACGTAGCTGCACGCATGAAGTAGACAATCAGCGTCCTCGATGTCTTCTCTACTCTAGTTGATGGGTTGAGCTTCCTCAAGTTACTGGACAGTCCCTCAGGTTAGTGAAGCGCCCTCGTGAATCTTGAATTGTATAAGGTCTCCTCCGCGTTCTGGAGCAATGAATCTTGGATAGCTGAGTCTCGAAACAGCTCGTATTTATTCACAACTTTCTGTACGTAAAGTTATTTTACGCGAACTGGACTCCGTTTACCCGTTCTGATTTTCTTGAAAAGTTATTTTTGAAGTTCACCAGTCACTTGCGGATCCCACCGCTGCCACCATTTTTTATGTTACGATTTTTATGTTTTCGTATTTAAATTCTTATAAGGATCAGGAGTTATAAAGGTTGATTCTCGGTAGCTGAGAATCGTTTCTGGGATCTTACGCATAAAGGGGATCGACACCCCAAGTGACGAAATACCGGCGAATATAGGAATAATAACTTTATTTTATTTAGAGAAATGCTAACTACAGGTCGTACAGTATCAGATCGACCGGGTATATAGGAACTAAGTCCTGTATTGATTCGCGGAGAGTCGCGGATTAACGTATCGCGAAGTTTCTAAGTTCCGTGCGCGCGACTCTGACGGAGATCTTTTACGACGCGACTCTAACGGAGATCTTCTCGGTTTCGTTCACGGTGCGACTCTGCACACGTGAAGCCTAGCGTCCGTAACACCTTCAATAAAAATACTGTTAAATTGTACAAAAATCAATAACAGTTATATTAAAACAATTAATGCAAAACAGTTTATTAAAAATACAAATTTACTATTAAAATAACACAACGACATATAAAAATTACATAAAATCTATCGGATTATTAAAAAACTATTTTAGTAAATATTAACAAATAAATATCTCCAGTTCTATACAAGATACAACTACCGTTCATTTTTGTACAATCTTAAAATTAACGTAATTTTCTAAACGCGCAAAAAGATTCTGTTCAATTCGGACGGAAACTGCAAATCTCGCATTCACATGAATTTTGGCTCGAAAACCGTGACACGACACAACGCTTTAAAACGGAACTGGGCACCACGGTCGGTATCCAGTATAAATACAGCATCTTCTGGACCAAAAAAGTTAGTTAAGGTTGAGCAGTTAAGCTCGAGCAGTTAAGTTCTACTAGTTCAGCTCGACAAGTACGTCAGTTCGGCCCAGCAGTCCAAATTCCGAAGAGGGTTCGGGACTTGCATCCACTCAGCGAGTCATCGAAGGAGAAATAATAGTGAGTATCTTCCTCTAAGCTAGATTCCAGGCGACTAACCTGAACCCGGACAGAGCACGGGACCAGGGCCAAATCTTTTGGCCCGGCGTTTCGATCCCTCCGGACACGGGCGAACTCGTCTCCGCGGCTATTCTTTTTTTATATTTTTTGTTTGGGGTAAACTAGTTCCGAAAAGGGACAGAGCTCGGGACCAGGGCCAAGTCTCTCCCTCGAGGAACTTGTAAACCCTTTCCTCCGTTTATTCCGGGATTGGTACGTGCCAATGCGGAATCGACCCATAGGGAATTAGGTCATAGTCTTTTCACTTTTTTTTATATATTATTTTTTAAACGTATCCCGCGTTTCTCCTTCCGCGAAATTAAATTTTTCCACGTTTGTTACAGTGGCCCGAAATAATAAGAGTGTCCGCCGTCGAAAGCGGGAGCCAGCTCGCAAATTATGCAAATTCCTGCTGGAGCAACGCGCCCAACGAGAAGGACAGCCAGTGAACACCCCCCACCATAATCAGTCTCCTCCCCCGCAGAAGATAAAAATTAGCTTAGAGGAATATCGCCGCCGTAACGCGATCTCGAAATAAAAAAATTAAAATCCTTAAAAGAAGAAAATCGAGTTTTATTTATTTTAACCTTTCCCCTTTCCTTTTGAACGAACACATTCGGCAGCTCCGCCCACCCTAAAAGAATCCTCAAATCGACTCTTCTGGTCGATTTGGCCCTTTCACAGCAGAGGTGGCGTCATCGCAGCCATAACAGAACTATGGAACATTCTGGAAATTAGAAACAATGTATCTAAGCTCCTCCAAGATAATGCTTAAACTCTAAGGATAGTCAAACTTAGTGGAGTTGCATGGGCGACATAAAAATTCGCAAAGGAAATCAGTCTCCTGCCTATGTTGGAATAAATGGAAATCATCTACTGCCTAGGATTTCAATACCCTTTGTCACCATCTTCAGTCGATCCATCATATCATTTTATATAATCATTACTAAATGACCTTGCCTGGCAACGACATGTTCCTTGCATAAGAAAGTTAGTGACCCAAGCAATTAACATCAGCTTGCAGAACGATATTCGCTTAGAAGACATCAAGTGGATGATAACTTATTGTCCTAGAGTGACGTACTTAGACTTACGTTGAAATCCGCAATTACCGGCAGATAAGCTCATCGCTTGTATTGGATCTGCGACCATGCTTCTACGCCCTGGAGAGCGTTTTATGCTGTTGATTGATCTAATGATGTTAAACACCGTTCCAGATCAAGTCAACGTAGAGTGCCTAAAAGTAAGAATAATAAGAACCAAAAGAAAAACAAGAACATTTGTACCTTTATTTGGAGATGAACATAACGTCAAAGGATTTCACTCGATGGCACCAACTATTCAAAGGCACCGAAATTATGATCACTTATCTGACTTCCGGTAATGAGCAAGAAGAAGGATAACATCATGCATCGTGCGGCCAACTGAAGACTTATAAGTAGAGGGTATATACCATCTGTAATGTAGGGTCTTGTTATTCTCCGAGGAGTTCATTTACAATTACCGCATAGAACGATGCTGATGTAATAGCGGTGCTGAGAGTAACTACGCCAATTCAATGGTAAGATAGAGTAGACCATACGGCAGGGAAACTTGTAGGTCCTGGTTGTATCTCGGAACGATGCCTTGTGAATACTTCACTGTGTACGCCAAATTATGCTATTATTACTAAGAATTATCATGATCTTAGAATGTAAGGGATTCTTAGAATACGGTTTAGTTGTTCTTGGAGGTGTTGCTTGGAAACATTGTACGAAGCTAGACATACGAGATGTACTAAGAACAACAATACTAGTTAGAGATAACGTTGATGATTGTAATGCAGTTTGGATTAAATTAGTGAAAGAAGATAGGAAGCAATCCCTGTAACGTAGAATGACAGCATAGGTGACCGTGGAACGTATGCCGGATGCGTCAGCAGGATAAGTGGGGACGGGTGTTACGTCCCGTATAAATCCAAAAGTTGCAATGTATTTAATTAAATTATAATCAGGGATTGTTCGTTCCCATGGAAAGCCGTTTAGTCGACAGTCTCGTTGGTACAAGGAAACAATTCCTCAAATTACTGCGCCGATTGGCGACTGAACGGTAAGTTTCTTACACTCCGCGAAATGTTGAGACGCCCTGGCCACGGAAAGCTTTACAAACTATGGTGCTGACTCTGGGGATTCCTACAGAGGCATACCATGAGATATTCCCCTCTGCGGGGTAACTACGAGGCAATGAGTGACCATCGCACCGAATTAGGGTGTTCACTCACATCTCGACCAAGTGGCAATCGCCGCGACCCGATGTCCCCGCGTTTTATCAAACATAAGTATAAGTCTGCGTCGCATAAAAGGAAGAAAGGGACTCTAACGCGTAATGTGATCCGGGTGCTACTGGAAAACGAGTAAGACAGTGGTTTGCCCGATATATATCGGTAGGATTCGGAATCCGAGGAAATTAGGTGGGTGAAATAACATTTTTTAACTTTTGATTATTTAATCATTTTTATAACATCCATCTCTATTGTTACTTCATTGTTTCCCTAGATTAAAATCAATGATTGTTTAAAGTCAAACTCTGCTATTCGAAGGTAATTCCACTTCCCGTTAGGGATAATAGCAGAACTACAATTTATGCATTAACCTCAAATTAAAATATCGATTATTTCGTTATTTATAAACTCACTATTAAATTCCAATGATTGAAGCTATATAGTTAATAATTGAACAAAAAACCTGTTCCTCGGACAACCAAGCGGCCCATACGGGAGCTTGCGGAAGGCACCCGAATTATAAATTACTTCTAATTCTAATGCAGGATTGCTATACACCAAAGTCTAAGAATAGCTGGTGTCAGATGTTCTACACCATTTATTCGTTACGATCGCAATAAAATTGTGTGAACCATCAGAATACCAATTTATAGGTCAGAACCTCATGTGGGGCCTAACATAATTCTGCCTAATTATGATACTTATCCTTAGATTACACCTTTGTTTAATAGAAAATTTTTTTGTTACGAAAGTTTTCATTTTTTTACTGTCCAGTTATGTGCCATTGGAAGTTTCAGAAAGGTAGATGGCAAAAAACGGGGTATTTTTCTATCGCAATGAAAAAAAATGTAGTGCAAATTAGAGGTCAGTATAAGTTTTAAATTACATTGTTACGAAGCATGCTGTGCACGCTGAATATATTAGTGTATAAAAGTAATATTGACATGGAGTTGATAATGTAAAACGAAGGAAGTTAAATATTAGGCAATAATTAAATGCTATATATCGGGATTATGTGAATACAAAAAAAACTGCATAAAATGATACATATCTGCGGATGATGATTCTTCATACATATTTACAGAATTCATTTCACATCTTACATTAATGAGGATACTGATAGTAAATACTGATAATCAGAAACAAATTAGTGACACTGAAATATTGGAATAATGAACTGGCTCACCTGGGTTAATGACTGAACAAGAATATAAAGAGGATTTTGAGCAGATTGAAATGCTTTAACTGCTTGTTTATAAGAGATATTTCTTAAATCTTTTCCGTTGACTTGGATTATTTTATCACCCGGCTGTAAATAATAACATTTTATTTACCTGTCGACTATGGACATATGAAATGGGAAAGCCACATTTCTCTGCATTTTACATTATATTTTATATGTATTTGTTATATAGAATTCGGTATTGCATGAATGTCGTCTAGAATAATGCATATAATCTAAAAAACGCCAAACAGGTTTAAAATCAGTTGTCGAGTAAATTTTCTATCAGTGGAAAGGTAACAATATTTTCCCCCTGGCAACTATCTGCCCTTTCCTCCTAAATTTTTCTCCACGCATTTCCTAAATTATTAGCTGTGAGTTCTATGCTTGACTCGATTACATAATGCAGATGTAAATATTAATTTCTTTTACGAACTGGAGTATAGTATGAGGATGGTTCGAGAGCAAAAACGACCGCAATATATTTTGTCTGCAGAGCCTGGTAACATTTAATTTCATGTCGTAATTGTTATTTATTACTATTATATATTTTTATTTATTAATTAATTAACGGGCGGAACCGCCCTTATTACTGAATTGTTGCCTTTTTTTTCAATCGTAAGTTTCTTGCGAGAACTGCAGATCGACTTAGACAGATAGCGCCATACTTCACATTTGTGTATGAAATGTAGGACTGAAGAAACCTACACCAAGTACAGCAGCGGTCATGGGTCTATTTCCGCCAGATAAACAATACTTTCAAAACGTAAACACAAACAACATGGCTCGTCTTACCAACAGCGAGCTGCAGCTGCTTGAAAACAAAATCGAAAAATTGTTCGCCAGACGGGGAACGAACTCACGACCTACGACTTTGTAGTCCAGTGCGTTAACCGCCTGAGCCACGAAGCCGATTTGAATAAATGATATTTGAATAAATTTTAATTTTGTTAAAGTATATTTTGTTATATTTAACTTTGTTTATTTATGCATGATTTTTTTAGACTTCACTTTGAAAAATAGTGAATCTAACCTTTAGAACGTGTCAACTACCCCTGGTTCAGCGCCTGAATCAGAGAAGTTGCGTTTGGTAGTAGATAAATAATAAACTACATGTCACGCAATACATCCAATTACTTTGCACTGGGATGAGTTGGAGCATGATGCAACAACATAAGTTATCGTTTGCCAGTATCTTTGAACCTTTCAATTACTGCTCGTAGAGAAAGACGTCCTGGTACTATTCGAGAAAGTGGAGCTTGTCCATTCATGCATTTTTGTTTGTTTGTGGAGATCACTCTCAATGCTTGTTTGATGAGTTCTCTTAAATAACGTTGCGTTCTATATTTCCCAATCATAAATAAGTTGTTTCGATGGGAGCTATTTGCACAGGTAAAAAACATCAGAGTCACCGGAGTTTTTTGCTATTTCCATTCTAGTGCACTTTTCAAATGTTTACTCGACATCATACGTCCTGATAAACATTTTCACATAAGACTACTTTCATCAGCATTATTTTGGTCTCGATCAATACCAAAATCATTGTCAAAACTCTGAAAAGTGTGTTTAAACTTTATAGCACTATCAGAATTAGCCTACAATTTCTCACCTTGTATGCTGAGTGAGCGAATACGATGCCTTTTCTTAAATTTATGGAGAAATCCACTTGTTGATTTAAAATTATTGAACACATTGCACGCGTCATTAAAAACAGCAGCTGCTTCCTGGTTGCTTCCGTCACTAATCAGTTCGCCAGCAGCTTGGTTTTGGTTAAACAATCGCACAAGTTTGTATTCTCTATCTGCGGATATGACATTGGAAAACCTCTTTCGATTAGCATGTTGCATAATTTATTGTTAATTTTCAAAAACACGACTGACTCAGGCTTGTCTTATGTGGAACATCTCAGCCACATCAACCTATTTCGCATTTCTACTCAATACTGACTTGATTAACTTTATTATTGTTAGATTCTCATTCTAGCCAAATTCCTTTTTTCTTCTGTGACAAAGAAATATTAAATAATAAATATATAAACACCATATCGATTGTATGTAAGTGTCACATAAGTGAGGTTAACTTATAATATATAATATATATATAATTTAGAACAATCGGCACTTTCCAATTTTTACTTTTCCAATTCTGTAAATGTAATTCTGGAAAAGTGCATGAATGTCGAAGGAAACAATTTATTGTCTAATGTTTATTACTGGAGTTTCGGTGCCCTGGCTGCATCATGGTTAGAAAAGCGGTTACCAGATTTATGGGTCCAGTTGGATGCGATGGTAGGGAATGGATGGGATTTGGGAAGCGGTTGGGTTCCACTGGACAAGCGGATGCTGCAGAGATTTAACGGCCTCTGTGGTGTTTTTCATCCTACACGTGGAGGCACGTAGCTACTTGCCGGATCTGCTCCGATAACGCACTGCCGAACTCGTCCCAGTCGTCTGCCATTCTACCCCGGAAAGAGTAAACCCATAGGCGCACTACCGCTTGGCTGCCTTGCTCAGCGAATTTCACGAACTTATCGGCGAAGAGGACGGACTCCAACATCTCCCTCGTTCCAAATGCATTTTACATCTTCACTCTTAATATCTTGTATGTGTGTATATGTGCCACGAAGGAATACTAAAAATTCAGGTAACGTGGGGGAGAGGTGAGAGGAAATATAGCTTAAGGGAGGTCGTCGCCATGTTGTCCCACTACAGTGCACAACTTAAGGCGGGCACTAGTGTACGATAAGAAAATTTGTAAAATATAAGCTCGAAATCAAAATATAATTTACAGTTGTTGCAAAATTTCCTTGTTAGGATTGCAATGTAAGGTAAAACAGTATCCAGGTGAATCTTTTTTTTCTAGCTTATATTTATGTGTTTTTTATTTACTCAAATAAGATTTACCGAAATATGTTGCTAAAAATGTTGTGCTTTCATTTTTTTTATGATAGATGTGATACAAAATTCTGGCATTCGCTAGTGCCGATTAAATCAACCAAATAAAAATGATCCAAATCCATTGCTTTGATCTTACGCTTGTCTGTACCGCTTAACCGTTGATCATGTAAATCTACACCAGCCAATAATTTATGACAAAGCATAAAACTGGTTTTGGAATTAAAGTTCTATTTTATGTACATGACCCGGGAAATCTTGTGTCTTGAAATCAATACAGCGCGTCCCCAGATGGCGCATAAGGGAAAGACCGTTTTAACCCTTTAAGGCCGGGAAGGACACTTTTTTCAACTATTATCAACGTTAATTTTCTTTACTACTATGGGTGTAAAATAAAATCGGAATAACCATGTCTTACGTATTTGGGATCTCTCTTTCAGAATCTGCCAATAAAATTGAAAAAAAATGAATTTTCAAAAAGTTGCGGCCATTTTTCTGAAAAAAAAAGGAATTTTTGACAATTTTGTTTCATCTGAAGTCCGATTTCAAAAATTCAAAGTGGCGGATCCAATATGGCGAACGATATTTTCAAAATTGGTCGGATTATTTTAAAAATTGTTACTCGGGGACAAACCCATTTGAGTTATAGCCCAACTTAGCATGTTTTGAAGTTTTAATTTTTAGATAAAATGTTCCACGTTCTGTAGCCATTAATAGAATTATTAATGTTGCCCGGCTCAAACCGCGAGGAGGTAAACGGGATTTGAAGAACCATTTTTTTTGTTTTTTTTTTTTTAACTATTATTTTTAAATCTTTTTTTGTATTTTTAGAGGGAGTTTCATTATTTTTTTTTTTACTTTCATTTTTAATATTTTTTTTATTTTCGTCTTTATTATTATTTTTTTTGTAATTTTGTAATTATTTAATACAAATTTATGAAAATTTAAGTGTTATGAAGAAACGAGGAAACTCTAGTAGTACAATCACATAAATTTCGTGAACTTTACTAAAGCAGGTTTTGCCAATAATATGCCTCACAATTTTTACAAAACATTTGTGTTCTTATTGGACACTTGTCGCCACAACAATTTTTTTTTTTTTCATTGATCATTATTTCATGTTATTTGATACGTGCTGGAGATTTGTTGACATAATTCTCTGCAATTTTGATTTCAAACTCTTTTACACCAGATTTTTTCCTTCGAACTGTACAGCATTAAACTTTATGACTGTGTTGGAAATAGAAGATTGAATTAATCTTATAAGAACTGGCCAGGTCCATTTTTTACTTCGCAAGGAAGGTAAAACTTTGCTGCAGTACTGATCGCGTATATCAACACCTCCCATGAATTTATTATAGAGTGAAAATGCCTCTGGCATTGGCAGGTCAGTTTTAGCTTTATTTTCTTTACAGTAACGCTTAACACTTTTCAATGGTCTTTCTCTCGCAGCTGTCGAAAGCATTGATACAATTTTAGAGTCCATAAATTTGATGTAATTCATTCCGCTATTTACATCATGCTTCATACTGTAAGTGCCCCTGGATGATTTTATGTTGATGGTGTTGCTTTCCTTTACTCTATCCTGTCTCACCGTGCCAGTTGCAACTAAACCAATGTTTTTGAAATGCGCTACCAAATCTGGATTGCAAAAAAATTATCGAAGTAGACATGATACTCATTTAACTTTTTGGCAACAGTTATACGTAGTAGATTTTGTAACATTTTCATTACAACTCGACTTCCCAAAGCACGTGAACTCAACAAATTATTCTGCTTTGTATTTTTTTCGCAATAAATGTCACATTTGAATAAAAAGCCATCCGCACCGCACAGAGCCCACAACTTCATTCCAAATCTGACGGGCTTATTCCGAATAAATTGCTTTATATTCAAACGTCCGTAGAACTTAATCGTCATCTCGTCTACGGCTAACGCTGTTTCGAAAAAGCCGAAGCATTTGATATTTTTGCGAAACATATCAAAAATAATTCGAACTCGCCAGGCTGTTTCGTTTGGATCATGATCTTTATTTGGATTTATTTGGGTCATGAGCCTTATTACACTTCAGGTTTACTTTAATTTGTAAAAATCGGTCACGAGGCATTGTTGTTCTGACAATAGGGCATTCAAGTAGACAACTTTTTGACTAATAATCTCTTTCTGATTTCCGTGTATTAAAAGTAGTTAGAATGACTATTCCTAAGAATGCATTTAACTCGTTCAATGTTATGTGTAGACCATTTTCGGATGAGGCAGCGATGAGGTAATTTTTCATTTCGTTAGAGAAAAACATCTCAAACAGTTCTGTTGGTGAACTCTGGCGGATTCGTTTCTTTTGAACATCTGTCAGAAGGTACTGATTTTCAAATGTACGATTGTTGTTTTTTCTCCACGAACCCACTTATATTCGTGATCGTGTTCTTATTTCTTCTGTGTATTTGAATAATTTTCAGAAACTGTCCTGTAGGATAGTCTCATGATCATTTGGCGATAAATCAACTTCATCATAATCATCACTATCTACATGAGATTCTACGTCTGAATTTATCGAATCTGGTAAAAGTATTACATCAGTCTGACTGTCACTCTCAAAAACCTCACAAGCCTCAGATTGTGCAATTTTAGAAGTATCAGTAGATCGCTTTCTTTTAGGTGGCATTGTTAAATATTTAATACTAAAATGAAATAAACGATCGCTATGCTCTTACCAATAAAAAGATCTTACCGATGAAAAGACTTTAATCCTGAAGAAATAATTATTTATGTCATAGGAAAGATAACTCAATGCAGTTACAGAATAAATGATAATCAAACACTGCTACAAAACGAAAGCATACGAGATGCAGAAGAAATGATTGGTTATAGAAACTGCAAAGGGATTAGAAATACATATTGCTTCCAAAGGAAACACAATTCACTACAAGTAAGAAGTATTCAATCTGCATTGACTGCTTAGAAAATTCGGTATAACTAATACGTGACAGTAGGCTTTCTTATGTACTAAAAGAAAATCCATTTTTCTAACGGGCACAAAATGCAGAGCCTTCTGTCATCTAACGCACTTACAGAAAAAAAAACTACCTCAAACAAATTTTGAACAGAAATCAGAAATACGATAAAGATAGACTGCTGGCAAAGGAAAAACCATTTTCATACAACTATTTTCTAGCAAAAGAAACTCCCTGCTGTTGAAAGAATTAACAAAGAAATATTATCAACAACATATGTAACAGCAGTTTCGTTTGTTTTTCATGATTTCAATATTCTACAATTTACGTCAAATATTTTAAAAAATTACAAAATATATATTAAAAATGAAAATACAAAACAAAAACAATCAAAATAAAAATAAAACATAATCGGCTTCGTGGCTCAGGCCGTTAACGCATTGGACTGCGAAGTCGTAGGTGGTGAGTTCGATCCTCGTCTGCTGAACTATTTTTCGATTTCGTTTTCAAGCAGCAGTTCGCTGTTGGTAAGACGAGCCACGTTATTTGTGTTTACGTTTCGAAAGTATTGTTTATCTGGCGGAAATCGACTCATGACCATTGCTGTACTTGGTGTAGGTTTGGGCAGTCCTACATTTCATACACAAATGTGAAGTATGGCGCTATCTTTCTAAGTCGATCTGCAGCTCTCGAAAAATCTTACGATTTATAATACGGCAACAATTGAGTAAAAAGGGCGATTCCGCCCGTTAATTAATAATAAAAAAAAATGAATAAAACATGCAAAAAATGTTTTTCACATTATCTTTACCTCCGGCTCAAACCGTGAGGAGGTAAAGTTTTAGTTTTAAATTTCTATTTTCAACGCAGTCACAATTTTTAATGCTGTACAGTTCGAAGGAAAAAATCTCGTGTGATAGAGTTTGCAATCAAAATTGTTGACAATTATATCAACAAACTACGTATAAAATCACATGAAACAATGAACAATGAAAAAAAATTGTTGTGACCACAAGTGTCCAATAAGAACGCAAATGTTTTGTAAAAATTGTGAGGCATATTATTGTATAACCTGCTTTAGTGAAGTTCACGAAATTTAAGTAATTATACTACTTGCTTTTCTCGTTGCTTCGTAACACTTAAATTTTCGTAAATTTGTATTAAATAATTACAAAATTACAAAAAAAATAATACAGACGAAAATAAAACAATATTAAAAATAAAAATAAGAAAAAAACAATAAAACTCTGAAAATAAGAAAAAAAAATTTGAAAATAATAGTTAAAAAAAAAAATGGTTCTTTAAATCCCGTTTACCTCCTCGCGGTTTGAGCCGTTTAACATTAATAATTTTATTAATGGTTAAAGAACGTGGAACATTTTATCGAAAAATTAAAACTTCAAAATAAGCTGAGTTGGGCTATAAATCAAATGGGTTTGTGTTGTCCCCGAGTAACAATTTTCAAAATTATCCGACCAATTTTGAGAATATCGTCAACCATATTGGATCCGCAATTTTGAATTTTTTAAATCGGTCTTCAGGTTCGTCTTCAGCGACCTCAAAATATCCCGAGTAGTAATTACCAAATAATCCGACCAATTTTGAGAATATCGTCCGCCTAATTGATGTGAAACAGTGTTCTAGTTACTTGCCGTATGAAAAGAAAATCATTTTTGAAACAAAATTGTCAAAAATTCCTATTTTTTTCAGAAAAATGGCGGCAACTTTTTGAAAATTCATTTGTTTGCAATTTTATTGGCAGATTCTGAAAAAGCGATCCCAAATACTTAAGACATGGTTATTTCGATTTTATTTTACACGCATAGTAGTAAAGAAAATTAAAGTTGAAACTAGTTGGAATAAAGTGTCCTTCCCGGCGTTAAAGGGTTAATTGGTCGAAAGACTTGCAGTGAAGTAACTTTCTTTTGAAATAAACTATGCCCGATTTAGGTTCACCGACCCATTTTCCAAAAAACCAACCTTACTGCTGAAATAATAATATATGCCAGAAGGAAATATAAATATATATCATAAGGCATAAGAATTGATATACATTTAATTATAATTTTCGAACGATTTATAAATTAACATATTCTTAAATTTTGTTTTCGGTCACATAAATGTTAGAAATTAAGAATGGTGTGATCCCCAAGCTGCATTTTCACTTCCGCCCATCCGTCGCCATCGCTCTTGGCCGCCTGCAAAATCGAGGGCCACAAAAATCGCACGTCGCACCGGATGGTAAAAGAGGACGCCAGTCGAGCCGAGGCTCGACAAATTGATAGGCGCGCCGCACGCGCTGATGTGCTGGCTAGCTCAGCCCCGAGTTCCCGGCTCGGCAAGGGAGGGAGAGGGCAGTATTCTCTGGCGATGAACTCTACCAGCACTTTCTAAATGCGATGCCCTACAACGGACTCGACAGAGACTTTTCACACGCGGGGCCTGGCGAGGAACTCTACCAGAACTTTCTAAATACGGGGTGCCCGTCGATGAATTCGACAAGGACTTTCCGAAGCGCGCTGCCTTGCGGCGGACTCGGCTGGGACTTTCGAACGGGGCCGCGGCGCCCTGTGACGAATCCGTCGAGGAACCGCGCTCGTCCGATAACCACGCGGCCTGCCCAATATGCCAAAATACTGCCTACACAAACTTATACGAATCACATACCGAAAATACATTGAACGAATTTTCCGGGCGGTACGAAACTTTACCGAAACCTACTAAATTGACCGATTATGCCCATTTACCGAAATCTACCAAACGCGGACAAATCACCGAAATTACACTACCCGAAACTCACACGAACTCACCGTGTGAACTAACGAACTGATTAAGTCCCGAATTGCCTAATTTAACCATCTGCACTTTCGGTGAACGTTACTAAACCTGTACGAATTACCCGGACGCTATCGTTTTACCGAGGACACTGATATTTAAGTTAACACACTCATACTTTTATGCAACAAATGTAGCGTCTCCGTAGAGACAGTTAGCCTCATGTATGGAAACATAACAAAAAACAGGCACTACCTTCCGGCGGTGCTAGATAGCCTTGGCCCCACAAAGATTGCTCGTGAATCGGAAATCTAGGTAACTTAACCGCGCAGAGGGCCCGGTCCAGTTAGCAACGCTCGCATGGTCCTTTCCTTACCGACAGAGCAGCTGGAGTATTACCCGAGAAAAACATTATTGCATAAAAATTCCGCTCGTTAATTTATAAGACAGCGCCGTCCCACAAGCGGGCAAGATACCAGATAGCCACAGTGTTCACTCTAATAGAGTGAAAAGAAGGTACGATCACTCACAAGAGCGATCCAGCAAACCAAGGTGAAATTAACGAGCTTGCGTTTTCGTTCATAAGAAGCTAAATTATTAATTTACAATACCCACCATGCTAGTTAACGGCTCCCCAAGCCAACTGGAGATCGCGTCGCGGACCGGGGTTTGGAACCGGCGGCCATCGTGTCGGCGTCGCGGCGTGACGTCACAGAGCATCACGTTCGGCGGACTTGGCTTTCCTCGCGTCTTACTTCCGTTTTCGTTACCATCCTTATTTTGGAACACCGGACCCGCACTTCCGAAACGATAAAGATAACCACACTAGATTTGACCTTACGTTCGCACGACCCGCTAGTTATTTCTCCCGGATATCAAACGATCACAAAAGATAACCACGTATCGAGTCTTTCCTGAAGTCCTCGAAAGGACGAAGCATCTCCTGGAATTCTAAGTGAAAGATCTTCGATCGCGTTTCCGGTAGTTAACCATACCGACGCGCGTGACCTTTGGGCTTGGTCTTTCCGAAAGTAACGAGAACTAGAAAATTGTAAGAGAACCACATTTTTCCCGTATATGCCGAATAAAACAATCAGAGATAACCACTGTCACGGTAAAGAATCTACTCGAGATATTCTCCGCGAAAAGAAAGTTTCCCGGAAGATAACCATAGAGAAATTCGCGGCCAAAGCAGAAATCTACCGAAACACGATACGAACCGAAGACCCGACTCATATAACCGAAGGCGATTCGCGTTTTTCACTTTCACTTTCACTTTTACTCGCGAAACGGCAGCGGAAATCAGAAAAGCGCTTTTTAATTAAACAACCGTCAGCACAAAGAATAGAGTTATTGGCCTACGGAAGGACTTCGTAGCCGGAAAGTACTCGTGCTCAGGGCTGTTGATACCTTTTTGATGAACAGACGTACTTCCAGGCTCCAGGGCTGCTACCAACGGCCTGGCGATCCGACTCGCCGGTGGCAATCGTGCCGCTTAAGCCGCGCCGGCCGCCGTTTACCCTTTCTACACCGCGATCTCGATAGTAGGGAGAGACCCCGCGGCCCGTACGGGCATACACGTCCCCTCCCGTCATTATTTCTTAATTCTTCTCGAACTTTCCCGAAGTTTCGGCATGTCGCTTTCGCTTTCCCTCTCCTTCGCGAACGTTCCAGAATCCCCCGCATCGTCCCCCCTGTAAGCCCATAATAGGCAGCGTGCTTGACGGTATACGATGGATGTTTACGTCTTGTACTTCTGGAAGTCGAAAACAAGGCCGTCCTTGATCCGACTTCCAAAACAAAGCAATTACGAATACCAATGTTTATGCCTGTAATATTTATCGCATGCAATATATTATTTCAGGAAATAATCAAAATAAAATTAAATAATGAACAATAACCCGAATTATACGCACTTTTATAATTATCAATTATTTACTTCCTAAATTAACAATTCGAGTTCCAAATTGTTGCCATTTTAAAAACTAGCGCTTCTTCGGAGCAGTCCCCCCTATAACGACATTACCCCTTGGATAAAAGCCTCCCGGCAGATTCATAACAAGTACTCATTCTAATTCTAAACTATCCCGTCTACATCGTGATTCTGCAATATTAATAATTAGCGCTTCTTCGGAGCAGCCCCCCTCTATAAGGTGATGAGATCATTTCGGAAATTGCACCCATTCAAAATATTAGCGGTTCTTGAAGACCAGTCTCCCCCTTAAGTGTTTTGCGACGTAACAATGGTTATGTATAATACAAATTTTTAAAATTAGAGGAAGATGAAAACAAAAACAAACAAGGGTCAATAATTTAGAGGGTTCCCTTGTAATATAAATAATAAATACAAATTTAGCAACGTTTCCACTCTGATATGAGTTCTGTTTGAGGCTATGTGTACACACACAATTCACAATCTGTTGTGTTTTCAATGTAAGTTATTTGGAATTCATAGTTGCCGATGGTGATGAATTGCTTACTGTTTCAAAATCTTCCATTGGCATACATGTCGACTTGGTTTACGGTTCAAGGTTGTTTATAATTTTGAAGAGTCTATAGCTTCAGTTGTTTTCAATTTATACCGTATATAGGTGTCATTTATTTATAACTTTGTATATAATTCATTTATATATAACTTTGTAAATAATACAGAAATTTTAAATTCATTTACAATTGGAACTTATTTTTGGAAAATTTGTGAGGCCTCGAATTTGTTGTTAAACGACCCCGCACATTTTAACGGAAAATTGGGTTTCGATTAAATTCTTTCATTTTGAAATATGTTGTTCTTGATCCAATGCTGATTAAAAGTTATCATTACCGCAACCCTCTAAAATTAAAGCTTTGAACTTGCAGGCGCGAATTCGTAAAATGAACTTTCTTTTGAGGACTTTTTAAAAGAAGTGACTCGAAACTCATGATGTACTCTTAAAATCGGTATACCTGTCAAATAATAATTTTGAATAATATATATCTACTATTTAATGAAGATTCACATAAAAATGTAAAGAAATATATCGATAGATGAATTGTTCGTTAGTTTAATGAAATATTATTAAACAACTTGTACTGATTTTGGTTAATATAATTATGCTATGCGTATATAACACTTTTAAATTGCATTTTTCTGTAATATTTACTACACTACTGTAACGCCGTTCCCTTTATTTTCGTCCCAGGGAAGGTAAATAAATCTAACGTAATCTAATCTCTCTGCTTTGGGAAATTCGTGTCCATGGTATAATAGACATTATCAATCTATCTCTATCTCTCTCTGTCTCATTTCTTTTGTAATAATTGAATTTATAACACTGTTTGAAATTCGATTTTAAATTCATGTTGTATTTTCAAAATAGTTTAGAATAGTTATTTAGAGACATTTTATTTAATTTTACATATAAATACATCATGAGCCATAATCAAATAATTAGAGCTTGAAATAATAAAATAATCGATTTATTTTTAACAGAAACTCATAATCAATAACATATATTACAAAATTACAAATCTATACGAATAAACTACAATGATACAGTTGACAGGAATTAATCTTCAATAACATTATTGTCATTTTCAGAATTTTGATTCTGATGCCTATCACCAGCAACGAGTGTGGTTTCTAAAAGAGTTAACCAAGGATATTTTTAGTTCGGCCGAAGTCTGGCATAACCAAGATACCAAAGAACACTTGATATGTGGGCACAAGTACCTAATGTACGGGCTCCAGTTTTGCAGGTACAATAGTAGCTTAGTACAGGGTTCTCGATATTTTGACGATAATTACAATCGTAGTGAATCCACTGCTGATATTTGGTCGCATTACGAAATCTAGAACATATACGTGTTCTAATAAGTCCGCGTTTATTTATATGTACATCTACTTGCACTTTTTCTTCTTCATCTCTTCTCAGTTTATCCTGGATGTATGACTGAGCTAAGTGAACTTGATAAACTCCAAAAGTCAATCCCTTTAAATAACCGATCGTCAAGTGAGGAAATAAAGTTCATATTCGTTTAAGTGAATCCATTTTGCATTACTTGTTTGCAGTTGTTCGGCTTCAACACGTGCTTGCGTTTATTTCCTGAGATCGAACTAATATTTGGCGAGCAAGTGCCACATTAGCTCCTTCCATGTAAATAGGTTCGTGATAATTATTAATTAAAGCTCCTGGAATTTCGATTAGAAATCACCAAGGTGAACTGCGTGTGTTAAGGATATAGTGTCAGCTAAGAATTTAAAAATAGATTTTATATGCCCGTTCCTGGCTTCGACTATTCACCGCGTTTTTGTCATTAAACGGGAATCGGTGGCGTCCTCAGTTGAAAGCTGTCGTTCTCCCCATCTCAGGCGGGGAGGAATTTTATAACTGATTCCAAGACGTTCTAATAATGGAATAGCATCTCGGTAACGTCGATCGACGATCAGAAAGTCATCTTCTTCAATCCATGTGGTCATACCAGCCACGTTACGTTCAAATTCATTCTTAAGCAGTTCGGCGTCATTATTTTTGGAATCATAGAAGTATGAACCTTTAATGTCTAGGATGTAACCATTTGGTGCTACTAGAAGAACAGGTTTTAAGAGGTGTCGACCCTTATGTAAACTGTACGATTGTCTTAAAACCTTGAAGTTACTGCATTTGGGTACGTGAACATATGTGCCATCGACATATATTACAGCTTTTCGGGTTTCAGGATCAGGATTATATAATTTATTCGAAAACTCCGTGACGTGTCTTTCTATGTAATATTCTCGCGTGATAGAATCAAATCCAATATTCTGAGGCACATCGTCCCATTAATGACTTGCGTATATTTGAAATGATTAAACTCGTGTTTTGACGGATCGAATAATTAAACATTACTTTTATACAGTCGTCAGAAAGTCCTTGGTGCATTTTACAAAGAAAAGCCATTAAGTCCTTTTGTTGAATATACCGTCGAGAACCTACCTCTCCAACAGGATCACAAAATTGAAATAAATCTTGGAACTGTTCTTTGGTAAAAGAAAACCTGATCTTAAATTCAGGATCGCTAAATGAATGTACATCATCATATCTTCGATCGACTGATGTATCAGCCAAACATCGAAGTTTATTTTAAAAATGTGAAAGTTGAGGTCCTTTGATCACGTAAGGTCTATTAAATGATCGTAATCCCGGAAGCAAACATGGTAATATATAACCCCTTTCGTTTAGATGCAATTCACATATCTTGGCATTTTCAGAAATACAAATATTCCTTGTAACAGAGGCGTTAACGCGACTGTCAGTTGATAATATTACCACATTACGATCTGTATTACATATCATACAGCGATGACTGGAGCCTTGAGTTAAAAAAAATTTAGTCGAATACATGCTGGATCTTCCTCTACGATTCTAATTTCATTAATAATTATATTTCGATAAGTGAAACAAATTCTACTATGCACTTTTACGTCAAGCGGAGGAAAACCAGCTTCTTCCCGTCTTCGAATAGATATTTCACATTTGGCTTCGTTATTATCTCCGCTAATTCCAGACATTTGTCGGGGGTAGCCGCTTGCATTACATGCATAGCATCGTATACGATTTCTATTATTCATTACAATCGCTTTTATCCGAACATTGTAGACTACGAAGTTAATGAAAAAAAGTAAAGCAAAAATAAAACGAGCAACTTAACCAATTAGTGTACGGACACACTTGAAATATAAATACACTTGATATTAGGCAAGAAACTGAAGCCTTAAGAGAAATCGATAAACAAAACAATATCGACATATACGATGACTCTATATCGATGGTTAATACAGATGATGATAATAGTTGGTAGTATTAACTAGCTTTAGAAAAGATGACAGTGCACCTATGACAGAACCGAATCAAACTAGGATCAACGTTTGAAGCCCAATTGTTGCTCAAAAGTTGCCCTATTCCCATATTTGTTGCTATCAATTGTTAAAAATGCACGGTTAATTTGTTGCACATTTATTGCTAAAAGAATACCCAACAAATATTGATTTATTGTATTGTACCCCATGGAATGTTTATTGGGTGTTCCTTTAACAAAATGTGAGCACCAATTAACGCATATCTTCCATTTTTCAGCATATGTTCTTACAGCTTTTGTGCAAGGTGTGAGAACCGACTTATTTACTAGAAAATAAGAGAGAGAGAGAGAGAGAGAGAGAGAGAGAGAGAGAGAGAGAGAGAGAGAGAGAGAGAGAGAGAGAGAGAGAGAGAGAGAAGAGAGAGAGAGAGAGAGAGAGAGAGAGAGAGAGAGAGAGAGAGAGAGAGAGAGAGAGAGAGAGAGAGGAGAGAGAGAGAGAGAGAGAAGAGAGAGAGAGAGAGAGAGAGAGAGGAGAGAGAGAGAGAGAGAGAGAGAGAGAGAGAGAGAGAGAGAGAGAGAGAGAGAGAGAGAGAGAGAGAGAAGAGAGAGAGAGAGAGAGAGAGAGAGAGAGAGAGAGAGAGAGAGAGGAGAGAGAGAGAGAGAGAGAGAGAGAGAGAGAGAAGAGAGAGAGAGAGAGAGAGAGAGAGAGAGAGAGAGAGAGAGAGAGAGAGAGAGAGAGAGAGAGAGAGAGAGAGAGAGAGAGAGAGGAGAGAGAGAGAGAGAGAGAGAGAGAGAGAGAGAGAGAGAGAGAGAGAGAGAGAGAGAGAGGAGAGAGAGAGAGAGAGAGAGAGAGAGAGAGAGAGAGAGAGAGAGAGAGAGAGAGAGAGAGAGAGAGAGAGAGAGAGAGAGAGAGAGAGAGAGAGAGAGAGAGAGAGAGAGAGAGAGAGAGAGAGAGGGAGAGTAATGTTTAAGCTACGAAATGTCGTGTTAGATAATGGTAAAATTGTGGCCATGTGAGCGTTAAAGGGTTAAATTGTTTCATTTTGAAATATGTTATTCTTGATGCAATGCTGATTAAAAGTTGTCCATTCCTCAACCCCCCAAAATCAACCGTTCACGATTTATTGACGATTAAAAGTCACTGCGCGGAGAGGTTACGAAGCTTTTAACTTGCAGGCGCGAATTCGTAAGGTGAATTTTCTTTTGAAGACTTTTAATAGATGTGACTCGAAACTCATGTTGTACTCTTAAAATCGGTATACCTGTCAATAATAATAAGAATTTTGAATAATATATATCTACTGTTTAATGAAGTTTCACATAAAAATGTAAAGAAATATATCTATAGATGAATTGTTCGTTAGTTTAATGAAATATTATAAGACAACTTGTACTGATTTTGGTTAATATAATTATGCTATGCGTATATAACACTTTTAAATTGCGAGAGAGAGAGAGAGAGAGAATTAATTTGATATAACAGAACTAAGCGTTTCATCAATGATATGAACATAACTATTGTTTAATCTACGAAATGTCGTGTTAAATAATGGTAAAATCAATAATGTACTAACGTGAACACTATATTAATAATAGAAATCGTATACGATGCTATGCATGTAATGCAAGCGGCTACCCCCGACAAATGTCTGGAATTAGCGGAGATAATAACGAAGCCAAATGTGAAATATCTATTCGAAGACGGGAAGAAGCTGGTTTTCCTCCGCTTGACGTAAAAGTGCATAGTAGAATTTGTTTCACTTGTCGAAATATAATTATTAATGAAATTAAAATCGTAGAGGAAGATCCAGCATGTATTCGACTAAATTTTTTTTAACTCAAGGCTCCAGTCATCGCTGTATGATATGTAATACAGATCGTAATGTGGTACTATTATCAACTGACAGTCGCGTTAACGCCTCTGTTACAAGGAATATTTGTATTTCTGAAAATGCCAAGATATGTGAATTGCATCTAAACGAAAGGGGTTATATATTACCATGTTTGCTTCCGGGATTACGATCATTTAATAGACCTTACGTGATCAAAGGACCTCAACTTTCACATTTTTAAAATAAACTTCGATGTTTGGCTGATACATCAGTCGATCGAAGATATGATGATGTACATTCATTTAGCGATCCTGAATTTAAGATCAGGTTTTCTTTTACCAAAGAACAGTTCCAAGATTTATTTCAATTTTGTGATCCTGTTGGAGAGGTAGGTTCTCGACGGTATATTCAACAAAAGGACTTAATGGCTTTTCTTTGTAAAATGCACCAAGGACTTTCTGATGACTGTATAAAAGTAATGTTTAATTATTCGATCCGTCAAAACACGAGTTTAATCATTTCAAATATACGCAAGTCATTAATGGGACGATGTGCCTCAGAATATTGGATTTGATTCTATCACGCGAGAATATTACATAGAAAGACACGTCACGGAGTTTTCGAATAAATTATATAATCCTGATCCTGAAACCCGAAAAGCTGTAATATATGTCGATGGCACATATGTTCACGTACCCAAATGCAGTAACTTCAAGGTTTTAAGACAATCGTACAGTTTACATAAGGGTCGACACCTCTTAAAACCTGTTCTTCTAGTAGCACCAAATGGTTACATCCTAGACATTAAAGGTTCATACTTCTATGATTCGAAAAATAATGACGCCGAACTGCTTAAGAATGAATTTGAACGTAACGTGGCTGGTATGACCAAATGGATTGAAGAAGATGACTTTCTGATCGTCGATCGACGTTACCGAGATGCTATTCCATTATTAGAACGTCTTGGAATCAGTTATAAAATTCCTCCCCGCCTGAGATGGGGAGAACGACAGCTTTCAACTGAGGACGCCACCGATTCCCGTTTAATGACAAAAACGCGGTGAATAGTCGAAGCCAGGAACGGGCATATAAAATCTATTTTTAAATTCTTAGCTGACACTATATCCTTAACACACGCAGTTCACCTTGGTGATTTCTATCGAATTCCAGGAGCTTTAATTAATAATTATCACGAACCTATTTACATGGAAGGAGCTAATGTGGCACTTGCTCGCCAAATATTAGTTCGATCTCAGGAAATAAACGCAAGCACGTGTTGAAGCCGAACAACTGCAAACAAGTAATGCAAAATGGATTCACTTAAACGAATATGAACTTTATTTCCTCACTTGACGATCGGTTATTTAAAGGGATTGACTTTTGGAGTTTATCAAGTTCACTTAGCTCAGTCATACATCCAGGATAAACTGAGAAGAGATGAAGAAGAAAAAGTGCAAGTAGATGTACATATAAATAAACGCGGACTTATTAGAACACGTATATGTTCTAGATTTCGTAATGCGACCAAATATCAGCAGTGGATTCACTACGATTGTAATTATCGTCAAAATATCGAGAACCCTGTACTAAGCTACTATTGTACCTGCAAAACTGGAGCCCGTACATTAGGTACTTGTGCCCACAAAGCAAGTGTTCTTTGGTATCTTGGTTATGCCAGACTTCGGCCGAACTAAAAATATCCTTGGTTAACTCTTTTAGAAACCACACTCGTTGCTGGTGATAGGCATCAGAATCAAAATTCTGAAAATGACAATAATGTTATTGAAGATTAATTCCTGTCAACTGTATCATTGTAGTTTATTCGTATAGATTTGTAATTTTGTAATATATGTTATTGATTATGAGTTTCTGTTAAAAATAAATCGATTATTTTATTATTTCAAGCTCTAATTATTTGATTATGGCTCATGATGTATTTATATGTAAAATTAAATAAAATGTCTCTAAATAACTATTCTAAACTATTTTGAAAATACAACATGAATTTAAAATCGAATTTCAAACAGTGTTATAAATTCAATTATTACAATAGAAATGAGACAGAGAGAGATAGAGATAGATTGATAATGTCTATTATACCATGGACACGAATTTCCCAAAGCAGAGAGATTAGATTAGGTTAGATTTATTTACCTTCCCTAGGACGAAAATAAAGGGAACGGCGTTACAGTAGTGTAGTAAATATTACAGAAAAATGCAATTTAAAAGTGTTATATACGCATAGCATAATTATATTAACCAAAATCAGTACAAGTTGTCTTATAATATTTCATTAAACTAACGAACAATTCATCTATAGATATATTTCTTTACATTTTTATGTGAAACTTCATTAAATAGTAGATATATATTATTCAAAATTATTATTATTATTGACAGGTATACCGATTTTAAGAGTACAACATGAGTTTCGAGTCACATCTATTAAAAAGTCTTCAAAAGAAAATTCACCTTACGAATTCGCGCCTGCAAGTTCAAAGCTTCATAACCTCTCCGCGCAGTGACTTTTAATCGTCAATAAATCGTGAACGGTTGATTTTAGAGGGTTGAGGTATAGACAACTTTTAATCAGCATTGCATCAAGAATAACATATTTCAAAATGAAACAATTTAACCCTTTAACGCTCACATGGCCACAATTTTAACGTCAACTTCAAGCTCTTGCCTTTCAATTATAACCCGTGTGAAAAAAATATTGGGATACATATTCTTGTATAAAAAAGTCTCATCTTTCGAATGGCATAGCCAAATTTATCAATAAATGACCGCAAAATGTTTTTTTTTCAATAATAAACAAAAAAAAACGCTGATTTTCGATTTGTGTTTTTTTTTAAAGGAATTTTTTTAACTATGTTGCCGGCACTTAAGAACATTCTAACCCATCAGGATGCGGGACCCAAAAGTTGTACTTCCAAAATATATTTTTAGATACTTTTATTTTTATTGTTAACCGATCCAAAATGGCGCCCGAATGCCCGAAATTATTGCAAAATCACAGTAATATGCACTTTTGAGGTCTAATCTAAGTTTTAGCGGGCAAAATAACTTTTGTCAATTTTATGCCAACAGATTGGATGCATATTAGCATAATTAGCTCATACAATTGATTTTCAAGATGGCGGCCGTGATGAGTCAGCGGAAATAACGTATTTACGCAGCTTTATAGCCACTGTATAGTCTTCAAACCTCTTTGTTCAATAGTTTTATAAACTCACAGGATCATTAGATCTAAATTCATTACTAGCTTATCAAAATTCAAAATGGCGGATCCAATATGGCGGACCGCAAACTCAAAAATAGCGATTCATGAAAAATAAAAAATACTACCGTTTTCTACCTGAAATTTGGAATAAAAATACTTCTATTCATTTTCTCGCTCAGAGCAGAAAAATCCAAACAGCATTGTCAACCTATCGAACAATATAAATTCTATTGTTAATAGTATTCCGTTCGATAACAATCTTTTGGCGAATTTCTTTATGAATTTTCAAAATAATTAGACTGTAGGAATGTTGTCTACGTTTACCGAAAAAAAAGAAAATCCGCTGAAATTCCTAAATGACTTGGAGAAATATTTTGTTCGAAAAAGTGTTCCAGAAAATTTAAAGTTATTATTGGTCGAGGATGCGCTGATTGGACCTGCTCGAACATGGTCCGAGGTGCAATTCTGCCCTATCGAAACTTATTATAAATTTAAAGAAACTTTTCTTAGTGAATTTTATAGTATTGAAGCTCTAAATAGAATAAAAGGGTAATAGGCTGCTCGTAAATAGCATTCGGGAAATCGATATGTTCAGAATGAACATCTTCGATCATCCCGATATTTTTCGCCCCAGTTGAATCCGTACGGAAAAGTATTAAAAGCTTTATTTATTAAGCTTTAATTAAGAAAATTATTTATCCCGACTAGATGTTATGCCAAAACCTTCGTCGAATGACTTCCATTCTCAACCGGTAAATAGTTTTAATCGACATAGGCGGAATGATGATCGACGATTTCATCACCGGACGGAACGTCGGAATGATGCTTTACCTTATTTGGGAAATAAAGGAGGGCGAGTCGCGGAAAATTATCGACTTAGGCACGAGGCAATAATGCTATCCCTACACCACGTGGAAATTTAACTGAATCGCACCGAAGGGATAATCCGGTGAATCAAAATTCAGTTATACCAAATTTGGGTAATCGTGGAAATCTTCGCAGAGATTCTCGCGCAGAAGGGAAAGGGGTGAAAATCATGGCATGGCAAACGTTCGATCTTTTTTACTCAGAACTATTCACGATCTATGCTAGATTGTTCTCGATATACCATCATTTCGAAAAGAAAAAAATAACTATTGATTATCGTGGATACGGGCAGCGACGTTACATGTATTTCGGAAAGGTTATGTAAAGAACTTTATCAAAATGAAAACATTTTGGAACTTCTGGTTAGCAATTTCAATATTTTGACAGTTGGACGGAAAACTACTAAAACTACTAAACAAGTTCAATTTCCCATTTCTATAAATAACGTCACTAACTCAGATCCATTCCTGGTAGTGCCCAGGCTCAGTAATCTGAATTTAGTAGGGGTTTATTGGCGGCCAAGGCATGGTGGGATCGTGGATATTGATAAAGAAAGGATTTATCTGTGGGAGAAGTATTTGCCTCGGGATTTGGTAACTTTCGGCCCGAATATATCAGAAAAATACGATGTTGCGTTGCACACTATGGTGATGAATCAACTCACATGGTACCGGTCAATGGTGTAGCCAAATGTTCGTGATGTAACGACTTCTTATGGAAAGGAATCGACGAGAACAGGTGATAAGAACGGAGAAAGCGTAGTCAAGTTATATGAAAAGGGGTCAGGCACCTATGTCGGGCACAGTGAAATTCAAAAGCACCTACCTTGGAATATATTACTATTTCCCTAATGAGGGTGTTTTTTTCGAAGGGGTGACATCACCTAAATCGGGCATAATAGATTTCAAAAGCACTTAAATAAAGTAAAATCCTTATATCGTAATGAAATAGATTTACTTTTTTTTGACATTTTACTATTGGCATGTATTATTATTATAGTCGTAAGGATAGTTTTTTTGAAAATACAGCTAAGAGCACCTAAAGTGAGCATAGTTTATTACAAAAGCACCTAAATAAAGACAAATTCTTATTCACTTTTAATACTGATTTACTCGTTTTATTTAGCACTTTACTCTTGGCATATATTATTATTCCAGTCGTAAGTGTGAGCATCGGCGAGGGAAACCGTTTTGGAACGATAATTCAAACAAAGGTATCTCGACACCACCACGAAAAGTCTGAATCGACTTGAGGAGTCGATCCTCAATTCAAAAATTTGTGGGGGCTGCTGCTAATACAAAATAATAGGATTAAAGGTTGGATTAAAAGAAAATACAAATGCAGCGCAAACAATTGCATTTATTTAGCATTGTTTCTAAAGAACAAAAAGAAGGAATGATTGGAAGAAAATGAGGGATGCGAGTAATTTGATCTTCGATTCTCCGGAATTCCAAGTTCAAAGGGCATTTCTCCGAGATCAGAAAAATAAATGCGCGTGTTATAGTAATAGTAGTAGTAATAATTTATTTCCTTCATAAGATACAATGATCTGTAAAGATAGGATACATATAATATTATGCTATATAATCAATAATTACAAACATGGAAATTATGATAAAATAAAACCTTAAAATGTAGGGAGTGTTGACAAGATAGTTCGAAATTATTCAAAAGAAGCGCTACGGATGAGTGCGTTTTCGCATGACCTATAGCAAGTATCATAATCTGCACGTCTTAATCTAGCCTAATCTAACATGTAGCGGCTAACTAAATCTAATAGTTCGATACATAAATACAGTGTTTTAAAAAGCTGTATCACGTATGTCGATTAACTATCGCGATCGCGTAGTTTGCAGGCTTTCCTTAGGAAGAAATGCAAAGACCGCAGCGCTTGGCATGAGTTATTGCTTAGATGGCTACAGAATTCTTCGTTTCGGCCGTAGATGCCCGTGGTTCCGTTGTAAATTTTAGCAGTGAATGGCTCAGTTGTTCATAGGCGCTACAAAAGAGAATAAAATGCTCCAAGGTTTCCGATGGACAAACCCCACAACCAACACACTACCTACCCGGCTCCAAGTGTCTGAAGATTTTCCCCAAAAGGAGACGATTTGAGTGGATAGTCGCGAGTCTAACCTGCAGTTTAGTGCGAAGGAAGGGGAGTGGAGATCATGCTGGAAAATGGCCCAGAAATCCATCAACACCAGCAGGATGCAAGTGAAAAATGAGCGCCGAAAAATGCGCCGTTCTCTGTATATCCTCGTGTCTCAACCTTTCTTCCTGTACAGCCAGTATGGTGGGAATTCGGTCGGCCCAAATTTTGACATTGAGATCTGACCAGAGGTCAGCTAAATCAGAGATAGCCATGACGTTCACCTGTTGAACCCAGTTGTCGGTAACATTGCCAAGACCGCCTATCTCATCCAACTCTACAAGCCTACACAAGACCATGCGTCGGATCCTATCCCCAGACATTTCCAGTATTCTGATTATCCAGTTGAAGGTCATCTAAGTACAGTGCACGCAATGGGTGAAATCCCAAGTTCAGCCCTTAGTGCATGACCCGGTGTAGAAAACAGGAGGGAGAATAGCGTTTTGAAGAATTTCATTTGAACTCGCTCAATTTCGTGGAGATAGTTTAAGGCTCACACCGGAGAGGCATAGAGAAGAACTGAATGAACCAATGATATATGCAGTGTCTGCATGGCTGACCATGAATCGACGCCTGCCGATCTTAGAATGGCAAGAAGAGCACCCGATGCGGTTGTAGCTTTTGCTATAGCGAAGTCGGTCGCCGCCCTACCCGACGTGGATGCAGAAAATTCGATCCCTAAGTATTTTACACGCTGAAAAGAACAATCGGTTGTCCTTTGTAATAAAAACCAGTGTCGCTTGCACATGGCCTACCCGATCGCTTAAATATAACAATTTTAGTTTTATCGGTGTGTACTATTAGACCGTTCTCGTCACAATAGTCAGCTAATCGAGTTAATTTTCGGCGGAGATCAGCGAGCGAATACGCAAAAATAATGAGATCATCGGCGTAAAGCATCATCAGCAAGTTGTACGTCAGAGTGAGATCAACGCCTCTACATCCGAATAGCCGAAAGAATTCAATGATATCTGATATATACAGAATAAATAATAGAGGGCTAAGGATCTTTCCCTGGAGTACTCCTCCTATGACATTAACAGTGTCCAAGGGACCGGCACTAGTTCGCACGTGCACAGTGGCGTGATGGTACAACGATTGTAGAATACGAATATACTTAGAACTAATTCCGAAGGAATACAGTTTTCGCCAGAGAAGGTCGTGAGGTATTGAGTCGAACGCTCTTTTGAAATCGACAAATACTGTGTATAACTTAGCCCCCTTCTTTCTCGTCATTAGTTTTGCGGTGGCATAGAGCACAAAAATATTATCTTGCGCGCCCCTTCCCTTAGGAAAACCTAACTGCTCTTCAGGAACTAACGCACGCATACTAACCCATGTCTGTAACCTATTACACAGTAACTGCGTGAAAATCTTAGCGCCGACGTTGACCATCGCCAGCCCCCTATAGTTGGCAAGGTCAGATATAGATCCCTTTTTATGCAACATTACTAAAAATAATCTTGTCCATTCATCCTGTGCTACTTCATTCGCAAGCACGTTGTAAAGACCGAGCAAAAGAAGGAGCCAATCGCGTTTAAGAGTTCTATAAAATTCACCCGTATTACCATGCTATCCTGGTGCCTTATAGCGCCCTAGGCCTCGCACAACACCTACCAGTTACTCAAATGTAAAAGGCCTATCAAGAATTGGATCGTATATCCCAAAGAATGTGGAGAGTTGCGGGCGCTCCTGCGGATATGTCTCACGAAGGAAGATGCTCCAATTAGCTGGAGAAACCTCCGTCGGGGGAACCCTTTGCCTCCGGAAGTGCCTAACGGCTCCCCAAAACTCAGTAGAATTACCAACCCTTGAGAAAGCATCACGAATTACCATGCAAAAAGCTTCCTTCTTTTGCTTGACAAGCGTACGGTGATTTTTCTTAGCCTCCTGGTATCGGATAGATAGTAATGCGGTATAATTGGATGAACGGAGCCTAGTTAGCGCAACACGTAATTCTCTCCTTGATCGAAAACATTCATTATCATACCAGTCTTGAGTCGAGCTTCGTTTCCTGAAGGACCCACCGGCCGCAGTCATGCCGCTCTTTTCTGCTCCATCTCGATTGGCATCACAGAACCATGCATATAACTCTTCTGGAGAAAATAAATGAGCTTGTAGAGGGAGCTTAGGAGATGAGCCTAAAACGTCGCAATATATTGTGGCTTTGTCTAGACGCCATCATAATTTCTTGTACATTATACGTACAGGGACATTACCGAAGGCGGGGACAATTCTAGCACCAGGAGAAAGGTTAAGTGACACAGTTACTGGAAGGTGATTAGATCCAAGCATATTTGTACCGACAGCTGGATCAAGAATCAAATAAGCAAAATTTGATGTAACTAACACGAGATCGACGCAGCTGAATCCGCTAGGTCCCAGGAACGTGTAATGCGCCGGATTGCCGCTAAATGAATGCCCATTAATAATAGTAAGACCATTGTCGCTTACGAATTGTATTAACGCGGAGCCACGTTCAGTGACTTTGACATCGAAGGAGGACCTATATCCGAGAAGTCTCGAGCCATCGAGGCAGGTCTAGATCTGAAGGATCTATATTACCAAGTCGGGCGTTAAAATCTCCACCAATAACAACCGGGTATTTAGGATACATTGTTTGCACCAGTTCCAGAGCATCTCGGAGTCTCGAGAGATCTGCTGAAATATCCGCACTAGGTTTAAAATACACAGAACACACAATCAAATTCAACGGAGTAGCAGACAATTTACACATTATAAAATTAGAATCGCATACAACAACTGAAGGAGAATGCACCGTATTCGCAAATAGTAGAAGGCCACCTGAAGCTCGTCCATAACGGGAGTGTTTCACAGCCGGTACAGAAATCTTGCTGAAATTGGAGAAGGCTCCTGGCAGAAATACATCTATGTCTGACATAAGCCATGTCTCACAGCAACAGATTATCGAGTCAGTAGGAATTAAACAACAGTTACTTATATTGGCTATACCATGAATATTCCAAAAAAACAATATTGAAAGTAGGCAGAAGATCGTGTGATAATTGATAATTGGGCCGGTTGTAATTGGTTGTAGAAATAGGCGACGATATTATTTGATCGTGATGTTGCTTTGAGTAGCCCAGTTTTTCTTTGTGAAATTTCCTGTACCTCCATTGTAGAGGATAATGCTTTCGGGGTAACCATGTTAGCCTTTTCCATATCAACAAAGTCATTCAGAGATTCGTTCCATTTATACCATTTATTATCAACTGCATATTTGAGGTGGCCTTGTCTTGTTTGTTTTCCTTGCCGGCGTGCTTCTTTCAGAATACTACGTATTTTTCCATAATTGCACTTTCATACATTGTGTAGTCCGGGTCGATGTAGATGCTGGTGTTGCGTAGCTCATCGGCTTTAGATGCCATAATCTTCTCCCTGTCTTCCCATTTGCAGAGTTTGACAACATAACTATTATCTTTGCGTGAACGAGGATATGCTTGTCTAACCTCTGCATCGACGCCGAATTTGGTTTTTAAAAATTCTCTGATTTCGCTGCGAATATTTCCAGAAGCAGGCGTACGTATGAATCTTCGAATGATGATGTTAAGTTCGCGACAGGCTCTATCTAGGGATTCAATGCGTTTATCTATTACAGCAATATGGTTAGTATGCTCCGAGATATTCTTGTCGCTATTGAGGTTACACGCGACAATTTCATTCTTCAAGGAAGTTACCTCACTTTTAAACGCAGTAAATTCTTCTCTAGATGCTGCGATTTCTCCCAATAAAGTATCCAATTTATTAATAATCGTGTCATACTTGGGATCCTCCATGGCGTTGTGACTGATAAATGAACTCGATAAGGATTCGTGAATTTCTTTTGAGTCTGGAACTACAGAACCTGAATCAGCCAAGGAATTGCTGGACACATTTAATTCTAAATCAATTCTTCGTGCTGGATTAAATTCACAGAATGATGCCTGCTTCCTTTTATCGGATAAACATTCACGTATAGTAGCACGAGATGCAGATCTAGACCAGTACCATGACGCAGCCTTAGTAGGTTTTCGAATTGCTTGACGCCGGGAGAGGTGAAGACATCCGGAATGGATGCAACGTGTAAAACTAATACTTGTTCGAAAATCAGATTCGATGCGCTATCAGCATCTGTCAGTTCGATTTCAGTCCGACATTTAAAACTGGTTTGAATCACCAAAAACCAAAAAACTATTGTATGCTTCGCTTTTGGAACAGTTACATAAGGTTTTATCATTAATTGAGCTCTAAAATCACAGCCAATCTCTTGAGTAAGACTCAATTACGCCATTGGCGTTAAAAAATAATGGAGATATTTTATATCTAGGTATTATTTAATCTAATATTGACACTTCAAGGGATAAAATAATTTTTCGATAAATTTTATCATGTAAAATATTATAAACTGCATATTCTTGTTGCTTCGTTATGATTCAAAATAAATATTCGAATGTATACTTTCGAACTGTTTATCACTATATCACGTCGTTCACACATATTTGCACACAGCTCCGTGCGTTAGTAGTAGTATTACTCAGAACGATGTAAACAATTAACATATACACTCAGTTTGCGATTTAAATAAAACACTGACAAAAAGTATTATAGATTGAACACAATCTATAGGCACGTAGACATCCACGTAAACAAATCTTTTTGGCGAGTAAAACAGTATACACCTAAACACAAATTTGTCCGTACAAATACTCAAAACTAAAAGGCGCACTTGTCGGCGCACGCTAAACACGTCAGCACACAACCGATGACAAGACAACACTCCTCAATGCGCGTGTTATAAATCTAAAGATTAGATAACAATAATTATTTAATTACACAAAAGCAATGAAATGAAACTATAAATCTTGGAATTGATATAAAAAGTAATATATTGACTTAATGAATATTAGAGCAAAAATAAAGATATAGAAATGAAATAAATCGAACTGAGAAAGATAAAATTTGGAAAATACGAATTGCTGAATATTTTGAGTTTAAATTTAAAATAAGTGTTAATTGTTAAAACTTGATTACATGTACTTTTAAAGAAATTATAAAATTTGATTTTTAATTCAGTTTAAAGAAATTAAATATTTCCCAGTATTGAATGAATTGTTAAAAATTAGTAAATTGTGGAAAGTACATATTGGAGTTTCTGGGTGTGTATTAAAAACAGAAAGAATAAAAGAAAAGTACATAATAATATTACTAAATTAAAACCAACAGTCCTTGCTGCTGCTGGTGGATCAAGCGGCCCTTCGTGCAAAGAACGACGCCGCGCCGTATGGAGTCACTAGTATGACTAATAAAAAAAAATTCTCTAAGTTGCTGTTACTTTTATTTCAAATAAGGAGAAAACAAAACTTGGAGGAAATCAACTTCGTCTCAGTAAAAAAAAAAAATAAACAATGGTGAGACATTGTTAGTTAATTATCGCCTCTTCTAGGGAGGCAGATGGGAGGGAAGCGAAGGAATTCTAATTAAGAAATGTTAACTGAGTAATAATCAGTGAAATGAAAATAGATGACTTACAATTAGGGTGGCGCAAAAAAAAGTTTGAATATTGGCAAGATCTATTATCGCAACCGCACAGGTTTGGTTGTAAGAAGCAAGCTAGTTTTATGATGACAATCGAACCGGGGTGGTTCTCATAAGTAATTGTTAATTGCATGAACCAAATTTGATATAGAAAGAACTATTGCCGTATGGAATGAAATTTCATTTTTATGAGCGCTAGAGTTCGGTACAATGCGGTGTATTCGAATCGATACGAATATATCGGCTATTGCAGCCAATAGTTTGATAAATAAACTTCGATACAACCACACTGGTTTGGCAAGAGAGATGTTTATTAGTTATATTCGTTTATTTCTGTATATCAAAATAAAAGAGAGCATTCGTTATAGAATGATCACCACCGCACGCTGTGTGACATTAAACCACGTCATCTTATAACGTCGTAATTAAATTGTGGTAGGGCGATACTTTTCGAGAGAAAATCTATATAAACGCATTAAATATGGAATATAAATTTGAAATAAAGTGGACAAGACATAAAGGTAATATTAAATTTCGATAGAGGATTTTGGATTACTGTAATTATGAAGGCCGATACGTGATAATATTACCAATTGAGCCGGATAAGAGTAATTTGAAGGAAAAGCGCCGCATCAGGCCGATCGAACAAGAGACGATAGAATCGCTATGACGATCCGTCGCGTCGGTACGAGCATGGTATGTGTGCGGCACGAAACGTTATAACGGTTCGCCGTAAACTACTCGCATATTCAAGAAGAGAGTGAAAAACAGTCACAGGCGGGCGAATGAAAGTGCGACCAATCGGGGAGTAGCTCAATTTTTTAACTCGTTACTTACCGCGAAGTGTTGCATCAACCAATCTGGGAGTTGCGTGCTCCGGTGTTTTTTGTTTTTATTCTCCGCGTACGCTATTGGTTCGGAACAGTTCCTTGGAAGGCTATTTAATACGTTCTCCAAAATGATAGGCAAACCAGTCTGGTCGCGATTTCCGATTAGTAAACATGCGTGTTCCATCGTGTCTTTCAAGAGCGGAGACATGCTGAAATTCGAGCCGCAATTAGGGCTCGTTCGGCTTTGTTACGAGCTGTGCACGCGACGTCCGAGAATCATCGGCACTTGGAACTAGACATTGACGAAATCTACATTCCGGACGGAGCGCCTCGTTGGGAAACGAAATGAGTCAATCCGCGTAGTTTTCGGCCCCCCGATTATCTGTTGGCTACGGGGCTATCACCCTGCGACTCTCGGCTCGTTCTCGTTCTCTCTTCAGATCCGAAAGATAAGAAGTCGGCAACGGAAACTCCGACTTGGCAATATCGTCAACAACGCACGCGTATAGCTCCGACGGTTACTTGGCGTGTTGTTTTTAAAGCTCGTACGTATCAAAGCGAGTTCGAAGAATTAGATAATATTGTAAAAGCGAGAGTTTATAAAAAAACGATTGCGAAACGCTAAAACGAAATTAAAGCGATATCAACAGGAACAATTATCCAAAACTTCATAATTTTAAGTTCCAATGTATCTTACACTTACATATTCTAATATTGTTCTAAATGACTTTCGAAGACTTATTTTTACTTTTTGATTTCTTCAATAAATTCATTTTTAAAATTTATGCGGCATCCCCGATTATTATCACCCAAAATCTTACTTGTTCTGGGGCATGCAGTTTCAGTAGTTAGTCATTAGTATTAAGTTGCACTAGTTGTTAACGCAATCACGGTTTCATCCTTCTGTTGCTAATTTTTTGCTTTGTTAAAACGCCTTCGGATTACTTCAACTACAGTTTCTTCAAGCACTTCGATATAATACTTTCGATAATCTAGCTAATATAATGTGACCTACGACAAGATCGAACGTATTTCACGAGTTCCAGCTCGTTGGGAGGGGCAGTCTGTTGGCCGAAAAGCAGGTAAGAAACACGCGCTCGAATCGGCTTTGTGGGGAGACCTTTATGTGGATTTCAAATATGCAATAGACAGCAAGTTTATGCCCTCCGAACGAATTTCGAATCTTTTGAAACTCGTGCAGTCGTGAATACGACATACAAAATAAATCGCAGATTGATGTTTGTGATGCGCACATTGTGACCCGAACTACAGTCGATAAACGTTTTCTGCTCATTATTGGAATTATGTACCGGCTTTCCAAACAACGCTTATTACCCATTTCTCGATAATCTGTTGAACGCTGCGAAGAACACTTATTCAGCGTAAAGCTGTTGCCGCAGAAATGATGAAAAATGTGGAAGCAGAAAATGAAGAAACGCATTTGAGCGTATTTGGCGATGGATCATGGAAAAAGTAAGGACTTTAATCTTTATTTGGTGTAGCGACGCATTGATCGGCATGTACACACACAACGTTTAAAATTTTTCCGTCATGTCATATTTTTGTCAAAGCTGCAGTAAGTGGGCATCTAAAAACAATACTGTGGAATGTGAGAATTGGTATGACTTTGACCAAAGTATCTGCAGCATAAATCATAAGGGAAGTGATGTTAGAATCGAAGTAGAATCCACGAAGGTAATATTTTCTCTTTCTCATTTGTTGGGCGTAAAATATACCAGGTACTCGGCGACGGAGATACTAAAACTTTTAAAGCTCTCCTTGAATGCAATCCGTACGATGACCTCGAGCTTCAAAAGAAAGAATGCGTAGGCCATGTGCAAAAGCCAATGGGTAAACGACTAGGCGATGCCAAGAAAAATCGTAAATGAATCAGCGGCAGAGGTGCAGGGAAATTGATCGATTAAATTGTTAAAAATCTTACTTTGTATTTTGTCCTTGCGAGAAGAAGAAACCGGGATTCGGCCGAAGAAAGGAAAAAGGCTATGTGGGCCACATTTCTCCACAAATGTTCCACAGATGTGTACTTTTTAGTCCTTAAGCCTTACAAAGAAGTTATCGAGTCGTGCTTAACCTCTATCTCCAATCCTGGTGGTTTTGAAATATTCGAAAATTTATCCAATATTACATTATATCAATTTTCTATATTCGGGATTTTAACTTCCATGATTTCTTGCGTTATTCCAAAAGCATATTCGTAATTTGATCTAACAATGATCCGTTTTTAGCATCAACTAGCAAACCATAATATGCTAGAAAATCTACTCCTATTATCGGGTGCAACACATCAGTTATTACGAATCTCCACACAAAACTTCTCCTTAATGCTAAATTAAGTTCTAGTGTGTGAGTTTAGTAAGTTTTAATAGGAGTGCCGTTAGCTACCTCTAGAATATATGTATGCAGTTTAGTAAATTTAACGAAATAGAGAAAATAAAAGCGTATTGCGGCAGCGGAGAAGACTGTCAAAAATCGCGAAAAAGGACAGGCTAGACAAATTTTCTGCCAAAATCCATCAACAACTGTAACGCGACGATCGTGTATCGGTAAAAATGTGTAAGGAGAGAAGGCCGGGAGAGAAGGAAACTATAAATAAAAACACGTGCGCGAACGGTGACGACTGTATGCCGCCATTAGTAGGAACTAACCAAACCCGAATTCCGACCGCCGCGCAGAAACGGGAGCGACCGCCGCGCACCACCGATTAAACGACGTAGCGCGACGGTATCAAAGTTGGCCGCAGGGAAGAAGTGCCGCGGGAAATTCGAACGAACGGGGTGGACTATCAATTCAAAGGCACAAATGACATTTAAATGATTGACAGTTTCCGTCCCGTTCCAAGTAAAAAATTGATGCGGTTGTTCCAATTGGGGTTCCACGGGGTATATAAGCGGGTTCCAGGGTGGAACTCGCTCACTCTTCCTTCCCGATATTGGACGACCCGGCACGTTACACGAAGTCGGCAGCCATCACCAGGATCCAGGGTGCCGACGAAGGACCAAAGGAAATAGATCCGGTGCCGGGGATTATTTGTATAACATGCTGTAGATTCCACCGATTTCGGCCTACTGGTCGAAATCCTAGGTGAGCGACTTCAAATTCCTTATTTTCTATTCCATCTTTTTTGAACAAAGAATCTGCCGCAACTCTTACCCCCTCCCGGTCCTCGCAGGTCCGGAACGACGAAGCGGCGGATTCAAAAGCGCCAAGGAGGAAGTTGCTCGCCTCACCATCTCGAACTTTGACCGCCGATCAAGGAAGCACCGACGGGATCCACCAGGGCCGGCCCAAGAATGGGGCCCCAAACAATAAACGACGGAAGGAAGAGGAAAAAATTCACGACGACGAGGAAAATCCGAGGAAAAATCCTTCTCTCCCGCGGTGTGGTAATGTGCCAATTTGTGTATAACTATAACAATGTGCAAATTTTCGTGTAGTTAAATATTAACATTTGTGTGTTCGCGATATGAATATATGTGTATGTGTGTTTGCGTAAGTTATTCCGAATATGACTATAGAAATTTTAGCCGGTAACTTCTTCCGTTTTTATGACTAATTTATTCGCGTAATTTATCCCGTAGTTGACCATTATATTTTTTTATCCGCGTAAATTATTTCGAGTATGTGTGAGGACGAATGACAAGCGAAACATCGCAAATGTATATAAAGTAAAAATTATTTGTATACGCGTTGAGTCAATTGTTAAACCATGCAGTGAGAAAGAAAGAAACATAAAAATAATAATAAATATATATGCGTAAACTTCAATTTTGTTACACAGCGGATGTACGAAGACGAGGAAGGCATAATATATGAATATATGGTGCTGGGATTACTGACTGAGCGTAAGTTGTCAAAATACAAACATTAAATACGCTCCTTCAGTACGTAAAACTGTAAACTCGTTTTTCTCGAAACAGAATTTTTTGGGGCGCTGTCCTCTACAGTTTCAGTGAATGAACCGATTTTTAATGAGTGGCAGATCAATAGAAAGCTGATTAAATTTAGGGGGTCTTTAGGAGGAATTTTTTTCAAACAATTAATTACGAATAATGTTTAACGGACGTTGAAAACTAAAAAAATTGGGTAATACAGGTCTCCTTTTTCAAATTGCTGTCATTTTATTTTAAAGGGTATTGTTAGATATCTAAAAACGATAAGGCCCCCAGATTTCATCTATTTTAAGAATTTTGTTTTGTTTTTTGGTTTCAGATCACCCGATAAGGCTGAGGATGAGCCCGCCCATGCCCACTCGTGTACCATAGGATTGCACAACAACGAACCTGGACCCGCCATTTTTTAATTTTTTCAATTGAAAAATCATCTTTAGTTATATACAAATAAAAGCCAAAAAAGTTCTCCCGAAATTAATTTATTTTATATGAAACAAAATTCCTGAAATTGAGGTATTTTTGGGGCCTGAGAATGAGAACCTAGCCTTAATGGTCGTCTGATGTAACAAATATTCATTGAATTTATATAGTACATGCTATGTATGATGAATGATAAATTATTATTTTTTTAAATAACATAAACCTTCTAATCCACATTGTAAGAGATCGTGAACCTATTTTGATCTAATGAAATATGAGATATGATTTTTTTAATCTTTTTTTTTGACAACTTTGATTGAAAAAACTGCATTTTATGTAAAAAAAATCCGACTGTAACGAGAATGCCTTTTTAGTTAATTCCTTTAATATTATATTTATGGCATCACGTTATGTCTCGTGCTTAGACGACGAATACATATTATTAATTTAAATTTAAGTTTAGTTTTCAGATGAAAATGTAAACAAAGGGCGTGCTCGCGAGAATCTACGTGAGTCGGCAGACCTGGCTAGCCCTTTGTTCCGCGCGGTTCAGAACGAATGTTCTTATATATTAATTTATTTTCACGCGTCTACACGTTTTCCTGTACAAACCTTTTTTTTTATTTGCGCGTGTGTACGTGAACTTTTGTAGTCACGCGACTCTAAGTTTTGTTGGCCGAATATATTGGCGACATCCCGACCAGGCTGCAGCCCCGCGAGCGAGAAGGTGAACGTACCTAATTTTAGAGCGAGCGAGAGATCGTCAATTTGTAAGTACCGGCTTTTCTCCTCAATGGTGTTTGCGAGTGTCGGGCTCCCTATTTATTTTTGTAATAGATGTCCATTTTAATTATTAACGTCAAAGATGAGTAATAATAAGTGATTTAATTGATATCTGAATTATTCTTTCTCCTTGTCGTTCCGTGACTCCTATTCCAGTAAAACTACGGGAAAAGACGGGCTTCGATCGTACGTTGCGATCGCCAAAATTTAAAGTCGATCGACAATTTACCGGTTGATGCCATCGGGCGAACGACCAAATATCGTTCGACCTTTTGAAACTGCCGTCGCGGTACTTGACCTTGTGGCGATTTAGCCCAACGTATTTAATTTTAATTACTCGACTAACTCTTTTCATTTTAACCTTTCCTAATCAAAAAGGCAGTTACACGACAACTGCTATAATTTTTTTCAGAAAATAGGCATTCCATTATTTTGGCCTAGTAGAATATGAGATATGATTTATGGAATATTTTTTTTCGTTATAATTTCGATTAAAAAAATGACGGTGCTGTATGTAACCAAAATCTACGAATCTGCTATTATATTTTTTTTACATAACAATAAGTAGTTTTAATAGTATTGATTTATAAAAAACAATTGAAAATGAAATCCTATTTTAATTACGCGTAAACTCCGTTAACCGACAATTTTATGCGAGTAAAACGAAGTAAGTGAAGTTAAAATATATGACACAAATAAGTAGTAATTTAATACTTTATAATGCAGTTACGAAAAAGAAAAAATTGGTACTTTTAATAATAATATTCCAAACGGACGGTTTATCAGCATCAGTTTGAACATCCACAATTTGTGCATAAATGCATTTGGAAAAATTTGAGCTTCGTTGTTCTGACGTGAAATTTTATGCTTTTTCAGAACCTTTTAATAAAATTTCACTTAAATGAACCGTAAAAAAGTTATACACGTTTTTCTGTAAAAAATATGGTTTTTACATTTTCTTTTTCATTAAAACATCACTTTCACCTCGAAATGGAGCTGGGAAATATATCTAAGATGAGAATATCGCGTCCATAGACCCTCAAAATTAAAATTTACCGTGACACAGTTCGTAATTCAAGATGGCAGCTTCCAAAATGGCGCCGAAAACCTCAAAATTTTTTTTCTTGAAAACTATAGACTTTAAAAAAATATAAATATATTATTGAATGGCTTTTTGATGAACAAATAAGATGCAATTTTTGCAACTAACATATTTTGTAATTTTTTCGGCTGTTTTCCTTCTGAAGTCAGAAACTTATCCGCCCCATCAGAAGCGTTGCAAAAAAATTCCGAAAAATTATATGTCAAATAAAGATGAAAAATATTTTTAGAAAGATATGTTAGTTCCAAAAATTCCATCTTATTTGTTCATCAAAAAGCCATTCAATATCATATTTATATTTAATAAAACGGTAGGTGGACAAATTTCCCCACCTATTTTTCCCCGCCTATTTTTCCCCTGGTCTTTTTTTCCCCCTCTAATAATTTTCCCCCTTTCCCGAGCATGGGCAATTCAATTTTAGGCTGAACGTCGATGTCGATGTCCATTTGTTATTAACCCCATACTTCATGTCAAAAACCAACAGTCAAAATTAAACGTAACCATAATTTTTTAAATTAAACGCTAATTTAACTACATTCGTATATTATGATTGAATTAATAAGAACCCGTGGGAACGGAAATTTGCTGCATATAGGCGGATTTTTGTACTACAAACCTTCAGAACGAAATTGTGTAACTAAGTGGAAGTGTCGACGAAAGGGTGAGCGTTACGCGTCGGTCACAACTTCTCCAGGGCGAACTCCCAATAACCACGGAGGTCCTGAGGTTTCAATACACAAGCATGCGCCAAATTTGGAAGAAGCTACGGCTCTGATGCTTAGGGCAAATCTGAAAGTTCTTTCTACTGCTAACCCCGAAGCAAGACCAGTGCAACTTTTGCTAACATTGCAAGACGTTCCCGCAAATGTAATGGTGGAATTGCCAAGCCGAGAAAATTTGCGAAAGACTATCGTACGTGACAGACTTCGAGATCTGCCAACAAATCCAACTTTGGATGACCTTCTTGACATTCCTGGAGAATATCAGGTCGCTCTGTCAGGTGAAAAAATTGTTGATGTATGACTCTTTCGACGATAATGATATTCCCAGTGAGCGGATTCTCATTTATTCAACGCAACAAAATTTAGTAGCATTATACAGATGTCGTACATGGTTCATTGATGGTACGTTCGACACGGCACCGTCCATTTTCATGCAAGTGTTCGCTATTTTAGGCTCCCTTTCACAGCAACCATCTGATGGCATGGAACAAGAAATTGCTCTTCCTTTTGTATACGCATTACTTACAAGTAAAACGGAAAGTGCGTACACTAAAGTTTTTCAGGTTATTTCGGCTGAAGCGATAAAAATTGGAAGTAACAGAGAACCACAGTTTGTAAACTCTGATTTTGAGGTTGCTATACTGAATTCCTGTAAAAATATTTTGGCTAAAGGAACAATAAAATGCTGCTTCTTTCACCTAAAACAAACGATCTATCGAAGAATACAGGCCGAGGGGCTCACAACTGCGTACACTAATCGAGATGATAGAAGTTTAAAAACTGCCGCTCAAATGATGGTAGCTCTTGCTTTTGTACCTGAAGAGGATGTACCAAAGGCATTCGATACATTTTCAGTACAGGCACCAGCAAATTTTCAGACGATTGCCGATTTCTTCGAAGTACGTTATTTTACTATATGTGGCCGATTTATCTGAAGACATCGAAATATCTCGAGAACTATGCACAGAATCAAAAAAGTTGTCGGATGAAAGTTGTTCGACACGAAGGGGGCATCCAGTGATAATTAAATTTACCCCCTCCCCCAGCCCCTGGAGGTGGAGTGGGGGAACAAACAATAAAACTTAAATAGGAACCCCCATTTTTTATTGCAGATTTGGATTCTCCGGAAAAAAGTACACGAATTTGACCTAGGAGCTATTGCATTTTGGTTCACAGGTGGCGCTGTAATCGATAAAAATCCAAATTTATCCGAAGACATTGAAATACCTCGAGAACTATGCACAGAATCAAAAAAGTTGTCGGATGAAAGTTGTTCGACACGAAGGGGGGCATCCAGTAATAATGAAAATTACCCCCTCCCCCATCCTCTGGGGGTGGAGTGGGGGCAAAAACAATAAAACTTAAATAGGAACCCCCAGTTTTTATTGCAGATTTGGATTCTCCAATATTGACAATTTTCGCCCGCGTAGCGGATATGGAATACGGTCATTCTAACAAAGCCGGGAAAAAATACATTTAGTGTTACCCAGGAACAACGACGTGGACGTAGTATTTTTCTGTTCCCTTTGGGGTGCTTCTTTTACGTGAGTCCCCTTGCCTCTCACTGTCTCACTGTTCACTTACTTGAGTAAGTGTTCGAAATGTTGACCTTCCACTTCAATGCATTTATTTATTCTTTCTTCAAATGACTTTATACATGATAGAATCATATCTGCAGAAATTTCTGCGCAAGCAGTTCTTATGCGTTCCACCATGTTTTCACGAGTCGTTGGTACTTTTTCATAAACCTTACCTTTTAGGTAACCCCATAGGAAGAAATCCAGAGATGTTAGATCAGGTGACCTCGCAGGCCAATTAATGGGGCCACCTCTACCAATCCACCTACCATTGTAATCACGGTCTAGTATTTCCCTTGCTACTCTTGAAAAATGTGCTGGGCAACATCCTCAAGTAGTAATGGTACTTCTTGTTCTAGGAAATCTCGATATTTTGTTCCATTCAAATTACCTTCAATGAAATAAGGACCAATGAGTTTATTTCCTATGATTCCACACCAAACGTTCACCGACCAAGGACGTTAATGATTAACTTGTCGTAACCAATGGGGATTTTCTTCGCTCCGATAATGCATATTATGCCTATTGACGCCAGCATGGTTCGTGAATGTAGATTCATCTGAAAATAATACATTAGCAAAGAAATTGTGGTTCGTTTGCATTTTTTGAAATGCCCATTCACAAAACACCACGCGGTTATGAAAATCATCGCCATCTAGTTCCTGGTGCAGTGAAATGTGATATGGGTGAAACTTATGACGATGCAATATTCTTTGAATACTGTCTCTGGAAATGCCGGAATCGCGATGTAATTGTCGTGTGCTTACATGTGGATTTTGGTGAATAGCTGCTAGTACAGCTACTTCGTTAGCTTCTCCTGTAACTGTTAATCTTCGCTTCCTTTTTTTCATTTGTACGCTGCTATCAGAGTGAAAGGCATTCACAACTTTGTAAAAAAAAGAACGCGAGCGAGCATTATCTGGAAAACGCTCAGCATACAACGCAACAGCATCGTCAATATTCCTCTTACATTCACCATAAATAAGAATCATTTCGATTTTTTCGGGAACTGTAGCAGGATTCATTTTTAACTTGCAATTCGATTTAAGCAATGAAGGGTAGACAAAAAATAGTCACGTAAACGGAAAGTTGTTATTCTAAAAGCAAAGTGACCTCCGACCGAATTACTACCAATATAATGGACTTCAAAAACAGTCTTACACTGAGAGACCGTGAATACTAAATTTTAATATGGGGATTAGAAAGTCGCGATATCCATTTACTTCCTTTCAGGAAAGTAGAGAAAAATGTAGGTGAACTGGTTACGTGTGACTCAACTTATGTATAAAATGATATGCTACTTTATTTTCGAGTTATGTCGCCCTCTAGCGTTATGTAACAGAACCGGCGCCGGTGATGGCCGAAATGCAAGCGATGTACATGTATGAAACCACGTGAGTTCTCTCGGGGTCCGGTAGATGGCGACGAAATCCCCAAATGAAGTAAGAGTTTCGTTTTGTTTAATAGAAGCTGGTTTGACCGTCAATGCTCAGCTTATTTATTCTCATTTCGGAAAAAACATACAGAGAGAGAATGAATGAGCTGAGTGAAGGGACATGCCGCGTTTTTTAATGGATTGCGTGATGTCCTCTTTTTGTTTATTAAATAATAAATTTAAAACCTAAAATGTAATTTTATTGAAGGTAGAAAACTTATTTATAAAATTGCTTCCATATTGTATGCACAATTTTTATGTAATCAGTTTTGATTTTTAATATGAAGAATATCAATTATTCATAATCTTAATTTTTCGAATGGACATTATTAAAATTTCATATTCAGAATAACAATTTTCGCAATTGATATTACTAAATTCTAATATTAAAAATTCTAATATTAGAATTTTTACTATTAAATTTTCAGAAAGGGATCAAATTGTCCCTATTTGCCCCCTGGATGCCCCCCTTCGTGTCGAACAACTTTCATCCGACAACTTTTTTGATTCTGTGCATAGTTCTCGAGGTATTTCAATGTCTTCGGATAAATTTGGATTTTTATCGATTACAGCGCCACCTGTGAACCAAAATGCAATAGCTCCTAGGTCAAATTGGTGTACTTTTTTCCGGAGAATCCAAATCTGCAATAAAAAATGGGGGTTCCTATTTAAGTTTTATTGTTTTTGCCCCCACTCCACCTCCAGGGGTTGGGGGAGGGGGCAAATTTAATTATCACTGGATGCCCCCCTTCGTGTCGAACAACTTTCATCCGACAACTTTTTTGATTTTGTGCATAGTTCTCGAGATATTTCGATGTCTTCAGATAAATCGGCCACCCTGTATATATTAGATATATTCTATACATCGCATGTGATTATTATCCTTTTCTTAGATTAATTACATCCTCCGGAAACCCGCGAGGGGCCGACGCAAAGCAGTTGCTTCGAGATATCCACCGGAGTTGTGGAACGTATATGAATCTGTTCGCAACAACGTTGCTAGAACGAATAACCAGTCAGAAGTTTGGCACAACAGATTCCGATTTGTAGTCGGAAAGTCCCATCCTAGTCTGTACACATTCATAAACGAATTAAAAAAAGAGCAAGGCGACACGGATGCCATGATTCGAGAGCTTAACCTAGGTAGACTTGTGAGGAAGAAAAGACAACATGTACAGCTCAGACTTGAAAAACGCTTTCTCAATATCGTTCCGAAATATGATACATATGTAGAAAACAACGAAATTTTAAAATATTTAGAAAATATCGGATGCAATATTTCATTATAGTCAGTAGAAATTAAACAAAATAATATATAAATAACATTTTATTTCGGGGGGACAACTTGTTAAGGGGAATGACGTCCGTGGGGAATAATACCCGTGGGGAAAAATGGGAGGGGAAAATTGACCGGGGGAATGATCTTTTCGACACTTTCAAGATATCTTTGACGAATTATATGTATATATATTAGTATATAAGATCATAATAATACAGACAGTAATTAGTAAAACATAGTAAGCATGTAATATTCATAACTTTTATTTATTTATACTTCGGCTGGCTTGTCGTAGGGGTCGAAGTTTTGAAAATGCTCATTTTCAATTTTACGTCGACTCAGGCCATAGATCATAATTGTTAATCATTTTCAATTTGCATACATATAAGAAACACTATATTGTTGTAACATATCTATCGAAGCCACTTGGACCTAAATATGACTGGCCCCCCAAATATCGGTATAATTTTATAATATAATTGAAAGCTGTTAGTAAACGAACGAGTATTAAGGAATAGCCGACCCTCCACTGGGTCGAATTTTCTGAGCGAGCGAAGCGAGCGAGCCACCACGCCAACACCAGTTGTTCTTATTAAATTTTCTCTAAAGATTATAGTTTTCAAGATACAAATTTGTTAGTTTTAATACGAATTTTGAGCATCACAGGAGCTTTCATTCTATCGAAATACCGACCGCCATATAGGATCCGCTATTTAGTATTTTCAAAATCTTAAGTCAGATTCGTAATCAGCGACCCCAAAAACCACCATGTAACGAGTTTCAAGCGATTTCGTTAATTTTTTTTCAAAAATCTTCCGCTATATTGGATCTGCCATTTTGAATTTTCAAAATCTGATACCATCATAGGCCCTAAAAACCTACGAATATTGTTGTCACATAGAAAATATAAATGCAAAATTATGAAAATGTTGATTTTGTTTATAAAAATTGTTTATAACTATAACTTATCCCGCCTAAATTACAAAACGAACATCGGATTCGGATTAAGCAGTTCGAAATACGTGAAAATAAGTTGGGTAGAACCGTAGAGCATGTATGCTTGCCTCTGGATGGTTAGCCGTCATTCTCGCTTTTGCAACGTTTGATGCTCCGTATCTCGAAAACGGTCCATTTTTTCAGCTTGGGTCCTTGGACACTTTTGATCAGCGTGATAAGAAATACGTTATATTAAATTTTGGTTAAATTACACCGGGACCGAAATCCCATAGGGACCGCTGCGGGGTCCTTTCGTGTTAATCGTATTATTTAAGTGAAATGCAATAAATTGCCACGAAAATAGTAGCCATTTTCAAGCATTAATAATAACGAAAAAAATGTTTGTAATTGGCCGATTTCTTGGGAATTCACCATATATTAGAGTGGTCTAGAAAATGTCAAGGTCAAAATTGGGGACCGCGCGGATTTCAACGGAGAGAACAATAATGAACAATTTTTCTATTTGCCACTTTTCGATGGAATGACATTTATAGGTGGAGGTTTTAAGTTGAAGTTCTTCATATAAACAACACGGAAAAACAGCATATTGTCAATTTTTATTTTTTTTTCGAGGAAACAACTAAGTGAAAAAATTCGAACGCCGAAAATTTTGAAAGAATATACATCTCTAAATATATCTAATTTTCTTCAGAAATTTTCAGCTAGACCTTCAAATTGTGTCGGCTACTCAATATCACAAATACAGTTTAAAGGTAGACATCAAATTAGTATTATGTTTAGAGAAAACTAAGTAAAACGAAGAATTTTCTTAAAACTTGTTACTCAGGGGATCCCTGATTAGGAGTCCGACGTTAGATTTACAAAATTCCAAGTGGCAGAGAAAATATGGCGAAACAAATGTAAAAAAATTAAATTGAGATTGATTTGTTATTAGTTACTCAGAATGTAACGTCAAAATTAGAAAATGGCGGATGTAGCATGGCGCTTAAGAATATCAAATATATTTATATGCATTAAATAAGTGACGCGGTCGACAGTTTACTTTGTCTACATTTGCCGTAAAAAAATATGTTATAAAATTTCACTCTTTGAAGCATAAACTTTTCTTTCCTAGAAACGCAGATGAAATTTGTTACTCGGATGTTTTTGGTGTTGCTGATGATGAGTCTGGCCTCAGATCAGCACAAGCCAAAATGACGGATGTAAGAATAACAACTTTTTAACTTCGTCAAAATGATGCAGATAAAAATTTTAATGAAATTGGATACTGTTAAGATTACCACTCTTAGTGCGTGCTTCGAGGGTAGCTCGAGAGATGGCGCGAGTGCGCCGTAATTCGCGGCGGCGTGTGCCGTTCTATTGCTGGTTCGAGTGGTCCGCATCAGACTGCGATATACACGCGACCGGTTGCAGCAAGAAAAACAGAAGAAAGAAAAGGAATCATTACAGTGAAAGATCTCGAGTGTGTACGACCGCAGATTTAATAAAGAGATAATTTTCTTCAACTTCCACAAGGCCACGAATCAATATCGTTTCCCTTCCATAATAAGTTTTAATAGGTTATGGGCCGGGGGACGAAATGGAATTGGCAGGAAGTCCGAGGCGAGAAATAGACGAGGTAAGACATACGAAAAATTAAGTGTGCGAATAACGACGGGAATAATGCTATGTCGTCGTGTGGCCGCGTAATGAAAACGCGTTTCTGAATTTTGTGAAGCGGAAGCGTTTACACACAAGAAGTACCGGACGCGACGCAACTTGATGACAGGAAAACAGCGCGTTAGATAAAGAAAAACCTGAGAGAGAGAGAGAGAGAGAGAGAGAGAGAGAGAGAGAGAGAGAGAGAGAGAGAGATGACAGTTCGAAAGTTCAATTCATTACGAGTAAGGCGATCTTATGTAGGCTATTGTACACGGTTCTAATGTGAAGGGATTTGTTATTATCATAATGATAAATACTTTGTTGCCTTTCGTTTTGTTTTGCATTTACAGAAAGAAAGATGTAGTGTAGATAAAACGACTTAGACCATGTAAGATTTATGCATGGACTGACTTTAAGATGTAATGATTTTAATTATTTGATTTAAGACTGCAGTATATCGCGATTTAATATACATACAAAAATTAATTGTTTAAACGATGTCAAGTTAATGACTGAACATTTTTTATTTAAAATTGAAAGATCTTTGGAACGCTCAATTGTATTAATTATTAATCAATCGAAACTTGTATTCATTCGTCTATGCACATTTCAATTAGATCGATTATCGTATATTTAATTCTGCGTTAAACAGATTCTGCAATCTCTTTAAACATGCCAAAAGATGGCAGCATGGTCACATCCTTTAACTGTTTACTACTTAAAAGACACTAAACTGTGCATAAAGATAGAAAGAAACTGTTGAATCTTACATGCTTCTCTTAAATTTTTACATCTTCATTTCGATCTTATTATTCTCAAAAATTTTAAAGGTGGGAAATATTAAATGATGGTTAATTAATTACATTAAAAGCAAGTCGATACTCGTATGTGTTCGTCACTTATGGGAAGTCAGATTCATTGTTACCGTATAGTAAAGTCTACGGATAATTAACAGGTTGAAACCTATATGGCGATATTTGAGATGTGGGAAATTGTACACATATTAAAAGATGGTCAGGAACCTGATTAATTACATTACCCACGTGTCCAAACTCATACAGCTATGATTCGAACGTCATGAAAACACCTAAATATCGTGAATAGATAAATGCAGAAGGAATAAGCATGTCATCCTCTCTCTTTCTAATTACTGCTAGCTTCTTCCATCAGTTCTATATTATACATTTTAATACACGCTATTCGGATTATGTGAGATTTATTACTATTTGAATATTATAATTGTAAATTATTTATTTATTTGTGCTACCTTTGTTAACGAAGGGGTGTGTTGGCCTACGGGTGATCCGCTAGGTCATTCCTACAGATAAAATACGGAACTGAGGACATCTCCTTTCTATTATGGCGGAGGTTGCCTAAATTTGGGATAGAGAAAATGTGTCACTTAGTATATGTTTTGATGAAATTGCCCAATGACTTTAAACGCGTCTGAACCTGTATACATGGAAAAATATGTTGTGAAAATGATCCGAGGGTAATTGGCAATGACGATGACCGTGAAACTGGTATAATGCTAAAGTTAATGGATCTAACAAAGAGTACGCGAGAGCGAGAGAGATGGTAGTAGAACGCAGGAGGAAAAGGTCATTATTACACTTTTACCTTCACTTTGAAAATACGGTTCCTAGCCTACGATGAATTTCCACATAGGCATCGAGAAGCGACTATGATGTAGCAATAGCTGATCTTTAATGAAAGCGACTTTTGCATTTCATTTTTTTTTGACATTCCTCGCATGACAATACGAATGTGCAACAGCTAGTATTTTTCAATATTTATGATCTAATTTCTTAAGATCACGCATTCGAAAGAGACCGTTTGCAAGGACCATCTAAAGGCAGGACATTTTTATAACAATATTAGGGGGGTCGGCGCCAGGTCTTTTGAACGCGTTCAGACTTGCTTAGCGGCTTTTCTATATTAATTTCAAAATGGTCTTAGCAGTCTTCTTCAAGAGTGTTGTAAACCTTCTTCAAGGCCTCTTCCCATGACGACAAAATCTTCTTGACATCTACCATATTGATGTAGAAATACAATATTTGAAATAGAGGTGCTTACGTACTGTCAAACATAGACACAGGAACGCGATATTCTTTTGAAACGATATCTGGACCTGTATACAATTTCGAGAGTTTCGGGAAAACAAATGTACGGTGAATAAGTGATCGACGGATAATCGAGGACCGTGAAAATGGTATACTGCTAATGTTAATGGATGTAACAAAGAGTATGCAAGAGCGAGAGAGATCATAGAAATTATGACATTGAAATATTTGAATTAGACTGCTTCCTTTCTCTTACGTCACGGATTACCGAAATTTGGTCAAGAGATAACGTTTTGATGAAATTGTGCAATGACCTTTTAAACGCGTCTGGACCTGTATACATTTTCGAAAGTTTCGGGAAAACAAATGTACGGTGAATAAGTGATCGACGCATAATCGACGACCGTGAAAACGGTATACTGCTAATGTTAATGGGTGTAACAAAGAGTATGCGAGAGAGAGAGAGATGGTAGCAGGACGCACGAGGAAAAGGTCATTTTACTCACGTATGGCAATACTGCATCGGAATGCTTCCCAATTTTAAGATATGACGAATGTTGTCTATGGGAAATCAATGACCCTGTAAATTGTTTACAAAATTGTTGTAATATTCTAACCATTTACCGAGAAACGAACCATCAAAACTTCTCTACACACGCACACGTTTAAAAATTTAGAGGTCATTAACGAAATACGGGTTCTGTAGTAAACAGATGGAAAACGTCCTTACAATTTTACGCTTGATTGCCTTAAATTTCCTAACTTACCGTGTATTTCTAAGACGTGTGGAAACCCTGACAACAAGGCCTCGAGCCGAAAATTGAGAAATGCTACGGACTGATTAATTAGATGTATTTAGAAAAAATATATGTGGGCCACGTCTGGTGTAGGTCTATTCGTACATTTCAAAAGTAATTACGTGGAGAATAGTACGTACGACGAAAAGATCCGGGAGACGCATCATAACTTGTCTACAAGGGCGCACGCATTTGAAAGTTTAGAGGTACAGATGACGAACGTGCGGTATCAATGACCGTGAAAACTAAATGTTCTTGTCACGACAAATATGAGCTCGGCAATGAGTGCGAGAGAGAAGGTAGTAGTAAACAGCATGACGAGGACTTTTACGTATCACTGCGGTTCCTCGCGCATAGAGCGATCTGCGTTGGTATTCCTACAGGCGACGGCCTTCGGCCGCGGATGTTTACTCATGATAATAGTAAATTCTTAATAACAAATTGTTGCATATCGTTAGATTAGGTCATAACATCATCAAATAAATAATTAATTGTTTAAATAAATCGACTAGGAGGTAGGGTGGGGGTATACGGGACCGGTTTATTTAAACTATCGACTGGGAGGTAGGGTGGGGGTATATGGGACCGACTGGGAGGCAGGGTGGGGGTATACAGGACCGAACGGGAGGTAGGGTGGGGTATACAGGACCGACTGGGCGGTAGGGTGGGGGTATACAGGACCGGATGGGAGGTAGGGTGGGGGTATCCAGGACCGACTGGGAGGTAGGGTGGGGGTATACAGGACCGACTGGGAGGTAGGGTGGGGGTATCCAGGACCGACTGGGAGGTAGGGTGGGGGTATACAGGACCGACTGGGAGGTAGGGTGGGGGTATCCAGGACCGACTGGGAGGTAGGGTGGGGGTATCCAGGACCGGCCTAGTTACACTACTCTCGTGGGCAAAAAGCGATTTAAGATCGCAAATTTGTGAAATCTCATTTTAATGTATATTATTTAATGTGTCGATTATAATTTTAATGCGTGTTTGTTTCTACATTACAGTTTTATTAATTTAATAGAAATAAATATGTTTATTTAATACCTTTGTAACTATATTCTTATTTAAAATTAATATTTTACTAGGGAAAAGTCTTAAAGGTTGCCATCCCCAATATATTTTGGCGTTCTATCAATGTCAACACCATATAATCCGAATGATAGAGACGTCAAGAAATAGATTACTTTTTAAGTGTTTACTGAACAAAGGTTGTTTTTGCTAAAAAAAAACAAATAGTTAAGATTTTCATTATTTCTCTACTCACAACATTTTTATCGATAATTCAAAGTAAGTATTATTGTTTTCAGTTGCTTTATCATTGAAATTTGAATCTCATGTCAAAATTGTAAGATTAAAAATCCAAATAGTATTCCAAACATCTCAAGAATTGGCAATTGTTTTCTGGAATTTTTCAGAGGAATCGTAACATGCAAGCTACAGCTTCAGGTCGACCTTAAATATTTTAAAAAATTTGGTATATACACGGAAAAAACGAAAGCCAACGAAAAAAATATTTCTACCAACTAAAAAAGATAGTAAAATATGCGCCTAATAACATTTATCGTTGTTCCAAATATTCCCAGATAATAAAACTTACTATTTGTGAAGATAGTCAATTTTACTATCTTCTTTAGTTGAATCAAATATAAAAATATAACCATATAAAATTGACTATTTCTTTTTTCTTTGTCATTTCCGTTCTCCATCGCCTTCCGTAAATATTTATAGGTCAAGTAAAATATGGATTTCTTTATTTAACTTTTAAATATTTGCTCTTGATTATGGAGAATGACAATAACCAAAAAGAAATTAAATAGTTAATTTTACTATTTTTTTTACTTGGAGCAAATATTTTGTTCGTTATTCTGGTTGGATTTTTTTTATTTACCATATAAATATTCACCACAGGTGATAGAGAACTCAAATAGCCAAGAAAAAAAGAAATAGTTAATCTTACGATCTCCTTTTAGTTGAATCAAATAAAATTTATATATTATATATAATATTTGGTACAACTAAAAAAAAAAAACAGTAAAACTGACTATTTCTTGTTTTCCTTGTTATTTCCGTTCTCCGTCGCCCACGGTAAATATTTATAGGTTACGGGCACGCCGTAGGCAACATTTTTACCGACAATTCGGAACAAAACATTTTTCCCGAATTTAAAGCCTGTTATCTAATTTTTATGGTTGATTCATTTCGCAAATTCTTCGTTATTGTCATGGGCAGGGTGGTAACTTTTTAGTTGTCACCATAAAGTGTCTATATACGAATCAAACACAAGAATACTACGAAGTACAGCATGATACCTACAGATGGCGGCGTTAACATCGCAACTTAATTTTGTCATTTCACAGAATATTTAGTAATTATTAGTGATAAATATATGGTCTCCATCCTGCGTGAAGCAATATTGATTAAGATTTAATTTGTATTAGTCGTAAAAAATTGCTAACTTCCTTCAAATACGCGAAAAACATTTCGTTATAACCTAACTTAAAAATTTGACTAGGGCGTCTCCTTAACCCTTTCAGTCACGCATTTTTCCTTTTGTCCAATTTAGCTGAAAATTGTTACTCGGAAGTTTTGGGGTCGCTGATTACGAATCCGGGGTTAGTTTTGTGAAATTCAAAATGGCGGATCCAATATGGCGGACAAAAATTGTAAATATAACTGTATTTGGACATAATTTATCACTCGGAGATTTTCATTTTGGCTGATTAAGTATCCGAATTGGTATTCAAGATCTCAAATGTAATATAACATGTGAAAATTGTAAAATATTACTCTGTTTGAACGACATCCGGTATTCCGGCATAAAAAAATATCATTATACATCCATATCAAATAAATACATAAAAAAAAAAAAAAAAAAAGGGACTTAAAATCGGCCTGAGGAACTTCCACGTAGTGAGTCCTGGATGCTTCTATGAAGTAAATAATCCCAGCCGATAGCCTCTTATCCAACGTGTAATACGAATTAAATATGTCATAAATTTTATCTACAGATACATTTAAAATTTTGTCCGCCATATTGGATCCGCCATTTTGAATGTCACAAAACTAACCTCGGATTCGTAATCAGCGACCCCGAAAACCCCCGAGTAACCAATTTTGTCCAAATACAGTTATGTTTAAAATTTTTTGTCCGCCATATTGGATCCGACATTTTTAATTTCACAAAACTAACATCGGATTCGTAATCAGCGACCCCGAAAACCCCCGAGTAACAAATTTTGTTCAAATACAGTTATATTTAAAATTTTTGTCTGCCATATTGGATCCGCCATTTTGAATGTCACAAAACTAACCTCGGATTCGTAATCAGCGACCCCGAAAACCCCCGAGTAACCAATTTTGTCCAAATACAGTTATGTTTAAAATTTTTTGTCCGCCATATTGGATCCGACATTTTTAATTTCACAAAACTAACATCGGATTCGTAATCAGCGACCCCGAAAACCCCCGAGTAACAAATTTTGTTCAAATACAGTTATATTTAAAATTTTTGTCTGCCATATTGGATCCGCCATTTTGAATGTCACAAAACTAACCTCGGATTCGTAATCAGCGACCCCGAAAACCCCCGAGTAACCAATTTTGTCCAAATACAGTTATGTTTAAAATTTTTTGTCCGCCATATTGGATCCGACATTTTTAATTTCACAAAACTAACATCGGATTCGTAATCAGCGACCCCGAAAACCCCCGAGTAACAAATTTTGTTCAAATACAGTTATATTTAAAATTTTTGTCTGCCATATTGGATCCGCCATTTTGAATTTCACAAAACTAACGCCGGATTCGTAATCAGCGCCCCCAAAAACTTCAATGAAAAAATGTTCAGAAAAAAATATTGGATCCTTTTCTTAAAACTGCATTTATTCGAAAAAAAACGCATTTTTTTAAACTTTGTTTGTTAATAACAATTATATTATTAGCAAAAAAAAAGGAGAAACAGCTTTATTTACTGATGATTAAGGTCTATATAAGTAACAGAAAAAGATTTTATCAAAATAGATCTTATATTGCACTCGAAAAACAGCAAAATCTATGTAAATTTTGGTGGGACATCTGTCCCACTAGGACGCAAAGGGTTAAGGAAAATGTGGATTCCTTTACTTAACTAATATATATTTGCTGTTGATGATGGAGAAAGGAAATAACCAAGAAGAATTGGAATAGTCAATTTTATAATTTTTTTTTACTTGGAACAATTATTTTTGAAATAGTTGATTTAACGATCTTGTTTTTTCCGTGTAATTATTATTTTTTGAGAAATCAAAATATTTTTGGTTTACAGTTGTGGCTTTTTAGGTACTTTTTCCAATATTATGTGTAGATTAACTATATGTTAGTTTTATAACGAGTTAAGAGCAAACAAGCATCAAGTCAACCGGCAAGTCTCTCCCCTAGATAATAATATGACTAGACTCGATATTCTTGCAAGACTTACCTAGTATTGTCTCGAAAATACAATATTTTCACGAGGATGATCTTGTCTCGGATCTCGTCTCGGTCTTGTAGACAAGACAAGACAAGGCCAAGAAAAATATTGTGGTATCGTGAAGCCCTACTACACATGTTATTCGCCTTTAGCAGAATTCGTAATAAGCAATGATTTAAAAAATGATTCCAGTGGCGAATTGTTTCAAAACGTTATTTTCCTTATTTCCAAGGGTATTTAACAAGTTTTTGCAAAAGTGTAACTTTATAAACAATTTCCTGCACAAGTTATATGCCTTTCACAGAAATCGTAATAAGCAATGATTTAATATATGATTCCAGTGGTGAATTGTTTCAAAACGATATTTTCCTTATTTCCAAGGTTATTTGTGATGTGTTTGCAAAAGTTTAACTTTATAAACCATTTCCTGCACAAGTTATATGCCTTTCACCGAAATCGTTATAATAAACAATGATTCGAGTCGCGAATGGCTTCCAAACGATATTTTCCTTATTTCCACCAGTATTTTTGAAGTCTTTATAAATTTTAAATTTTATAAACAATTTCCTACACACGTTATTCGCATTTCACAGTCATTATTTCAGACAATGATAATTTAAAAAATGATTCCTGTGGCGAATTGTTTCAAAACGATATTTTCCTTATTTCCAAGGGTATTTAACAAGTTTTTGCAAAAGTTTAACTTTATAAACAATTTCCTGCACAAGTTATATGCCTTGCACAGAAATGGTTATAATAAACAATGATTCGAGTCGCGAATGGATTCCAAACGATATTTTCCTTATTTCCAACAGTATTTTTGAAGTGTTTATATAATTTAAAATTTATAAACAATGTCTTATTCGTGTTATTCACCTTTCACAGATATCGTAATAAACAATGATTTAAAATATGATTCCAGTGGCGAATTTTTTAAAAACGATATTTTCCTTATTTCCAAGGGTATTTGTGAAGTGTTTGCAAAAGTTTAACTTTACAAACAATTTCCTATACAAGTTATATGCCCTTCACAGAAATCGTAATACACAATGATTTAAAAAATGATTCCAGTGGCGAATGGTTTCAAAACGATATTTTCCTTATTTCCAAGGTTATTTGTGAAGTGTTTGCAAAAGTTTAACTTTACAAACAAATCCCTATACATGTTATATGCCCTTTACAGAAACCGTTATAATTAACAATGATTCGAGTCGCGAATGGATTCTAAACGATATTTTCCTTATTTCCAACAGTATTTTTGAAGTGTTTATAAAATTTAAAATTTATAAACAATTTCCTTCACACGTTATTCGCATTTCACAGTCATTGTTTTAGACAATGATAATTTAAACAATTATTCCTGTTGCGAATGGTTTCAAAACGATATTATCCTCACTTCCATGGGTATTTAACAAGTTTTTGCAAAAGTTTAACTTTATAAACAATTTCCTGTACAAGTTATATGCCTTGCACAGAAATGGTTATAATAAACAATGATTCGAGTCGCGAATAGATTCCAAACGATATTTTCCTTATTTCCAACAGTATTTTTGAAGTGTTTATAAAATTTAAAATTTAAAAATAATGTCTTACTCATGTTATTCACCTTTCACAGATATCGTAATAAACAATGATTTAAAATATGATTCCAGTGGCGAATTTAAAAAAAACGATATTTTCCTTGTTTCCAAGGTTATTTGTGAAGTGTTTGAAAATATTTAACTTTATAAACAGTTTCCTGCACAATTTATACTCGTTTTACTGAAATGGTTATAATAAACAATGATTCGAGTCGCGAATGGATTCCAAACGATATTTGCCTTATTTCCAACAGTATTTTTGAAGTGTTTATAAATTTTAAATTTTATAAATAAATTCCTTCACACGTTATTCGCATTTCCCAGTCATTGTTTTAGACAATGATAATTTAAAAAGTTAGTCCTGTGGCGAATTGTTTCAAAACGATATTTTCCTTATTTCCAAGGGTATTTAACAAGTTTTTGCAAAAGTTTAACTTTATAAACAATTTCCTGCACAAGTTATATGCCTTTCACAGAAATCGTAATAAACAATGATTGGAGTCGCGAATGGATTCCAAACAATATTTTCCGTATTTCCAACAGTATTTTTGAAGTGTTTATAAAATTTAAAATTTATAAACTATTTGCTTCACACGTTATTCGTATTTCACAGAAATCGTAATAAACAATGATTTAAAATTTGATTCCAGTGTGTGACCTCCACAACGCTGGGCCGTAGCTCTCGTTGTTGTTTTGTCCTAAATTTAAAGGCCGGGGCACTTTTTGTTATATTTGCTTCCCTGAGGCTTTCGGATGGGACCGAGCGGCGTTCTCGCTCATCATGCATCGTGGTGCGCATGCCCGATTCCAGGGAGCGGGCATGACGTCTCAGTCTCGAGAGTGGGGATAGGAGTCGACCTGTTCGAAGAAAATCTAAAGACGAGCACTTCTCGTCCAGCTCCTCGGTGAGAGGTGTCTGGCCTGAAGCCGCTTCCTTTTCCTAGTCTCGCCCAGGACTCCCGCTGAGGGATCCTGGCACGACTTCCTTCAGTCCTCGCACTAGGTCTCCTCGCTGAGAGGGACTTCGGCGTTCTCCTTTTCCGAGTCTCGCCCAGGACTCTCGCTGAGGGATCCTGGCACGGCTTCCCTAGGTCCTCGCTGAGAGGAACTTCGGCGATTTCGACGTTGAATAATAGTTTTGGGATTATTATTTTGAATTATTTTGTATTTAGGCAGTAGTACTGCTCGGGACCCCGCTGAGGGGGACGGCAGTACTTAGAGGCAATTATTTTTCGGTAGCGAGATCGCTGAGGCGATCCCGTCGTATTACTCTTCTAATTTTCTGGTCCGCATTTATTTAAAAGCGGCTAATCCGGACTTGCCCATTATTTCATATTAATTACTGATAATTTTATTTTCAGATTCCGAGTATTCAAACTCTTGTGAAACATAGATTTAAGTATTTGTATACAATATAAGGTTAAGGTCAAGGTCGTTATTAAATAAACATATTTTCATGTGGTAAATAAACGACTTGCCATCTGTCTGTGCGTACAATATATATTTACATTTCATTAGAGCCTGGAGTATTATTATCTTCCGGTAAATCGTCAATTCAGAAAATCGATCGTGAATTGAAGGATTTCCGCGAAGTACAATTAATAACCACACGAGGGAAAACATGTAGGTTATGTGGCGAAATGTTTCAAAACGATATTTTCCTTATTTCTAACAGTATTTTTGAAGTCTTTATAAAATTTAAAATTGATAAACAATTTCGTACACGTGTTATTCGCCTTTCACAGAAAACGTAATAAACACTGATTTAAAATATGATCCAGTGGCGATTTGTTTGAAAACGATATTTTCCTTATTTCCAAGGTTATTTGTGAAGTGTTTGCAAGAGTTTAAATTTATAAATCCTTTGCTGCACAAGTTATATGCCAGAAATCGCTATAATAAACAATGATTCGAGTCGCGAATGGAATCCAAACGATATTTTCCTTATTTCCAATAGTATTTCTGAAGTGTTTATAACATTTTAAATTTATAAACAATTACCTACACATGTTATTCGCCTTTCACAGAAATCGTAATAAACAATGATTTAAAACATGATTTCAGTGGCGAATTGTTTCAAAACGATATTTTCCTTATTTCTAACGGTATTTTTGAAGTCTTTATAAAATTTAAAATTGATAAACAATTTCGTACACGTGTTATTCGCCTTTCACAGAAAACGTAATAAACACTGATTTAAAATATGATCCAGTGGCGATTTGTTTGAAAACGATATTTTCCTTATTTCCAAGGTTATTTGTGAGGTGTTTGCAAGAGTTTAACTTTATAAATCCTTTGCTGCACAAGTTATATGCCAGGAATCGCTATAATAAACAATGATTCGAGTCGCGAATGGAATCCAAACGATATTTTCCTTATTTCCAACAGTATTTCTGAAGTGTTTATAACATTTTAAATTTATAAACAATTACCTACACATGTTATTCACCTTTCACAGATATCGTAATAAGCAATGATTTAAAATATGATTCCAGTGGCGAATTTAACAAAAAACGATATTTTCCTTGTTTCCAAGGTTATTTGTGAAGTGTTTGAAAATATTTAACTTTATAAACAATTTCCTGCACAAGTTATACTCGTTTTACTGAAATGGTTATAATAAACAATGATTCGAGTCGCGAATGGATTCCAAACGATATTTGCCTTATTTCCAACAGTATTTTTGATTTGTTTATAAATTTTAAAATTTATAAACAATTTCCTTCACACGTTATTCGCATTTCCCAGTCATTGTTTTAGACAATGATAATTTAAAAAATTATTCCTGAGGCGAATTGTTTCAAAACGATATTTTCCTTATTTCCAAGGGTATTTGTGAAGTGTTTGCAAATGTTTAACTTTACAAACAATTTCCTATACAAGTTATATGCCCTTCACAGAAATCGTAATACACAATGATTTAAAAAATGATTCCAGTGGCGAATTGTTTCAAAACGATATTTTCCTTATTTCCAAGGTTATTTGTGAAGTGTTTGCAAAAGTTTAACTTTACAAACAAATCCCTATACATGTTATATGCCCTTTACAGAAACCGTTATAATTAACAATGATTCGAGTCGCGAATGGATTCTAAACGATATTTTCCTTATTTCCAACAGTATTTTTGAAGTGTTTATAAAATTTAAAATTTATAAACAATTTCCTTCACACGTTATTCGCATTTCACAGTCATTGTTTTAGACAATGATAATTTAAACAATTATTCCTGTTGCGAATGGTTTCAAAACGATATTATCCTCACTTCCATGGGTTATTAACAAGTTTTTGCAAAAGTTTAACTTTATAAACAATTTCCTGTACAAGTTATATGCCTTGCACAGAAATGGTTATAATAAACAATGATTCGAGTCGCGAATAGATTCCAAACGATATTTTCCTTATTTCCAACAGTATTTTTGAAGTGTTTATAAAATTTAAAATTTAAAAATAATGTCTTACTCATGTTATTCACCTTTCACAGATATCGTAATAAACAATGATTTAAAATATGATTCCAGTGGCGAATTTAAAAAAAACGATATTTTCCTTGTTTCCAAGGTTATTTGTGAAGTGTTTGAAAATATTTAACTTTATAAACAGTTTCCTGCACAAGTTATACTCGTTTTACTGAAATGGTTATAATAAACAATGATTCGAGTCGCGAATGGAATCCAAACGATATTTTCCTTATTTCCAACAGTATTTCTGAAGTGTTTATAACATTTGAAATTTATAAACAATTACCTACACATGTTATTCGCCTTTCACAGAAATCGTAATAAACAATGATTTAAAACATGATTCCAGTGGCGAATTGTTTCAAAACGATATTTTCCTTATTTCCAACAGTATTTTTGAAGTGTTTATAAATTGTAAAATTTATAAACAATTTCCTACTCACGTTATTCGTATTTCACAGAAATCGTAATAAACAATGATTTAAAATATGATTCCAGAGGCGAAATGTTTCAAAACGATATTTTCCTTATTTCCAACAGTATTTTTGAAGTCTTTATAACATTTAAAATTTATAAACAATTTCGTACACGTGTTATTCGCCTTTCACAGAAAACGTAATAAACAATGATTTAAAATATGATTCCAGTGGCGAATTGTTTCAAAACGATATTTTCCTTATTTCCAACAGTATTTTTGAAGTCTTTATAAAATTTAAAATTTATAAACAATTTCGTACTCATAGTTCAAAATCCGAGATGATGTTCATTATTATTATTATTATTCATTATACATTGAGAGGATGTTCATTCAATACGCGGTTTAAATGGAAATTGACGGATTTTACTGCCGCCTCCCATAAACTCCCAAAATGCGGCGATTGTGCAGGAATAAAAATGCCACTCGACGTTAACTTCATCGAAGTAACGTCGAAAACTATCTGTTTCAAGTAATTTACAGCTAGCTTGAATTTCATTATTAGCTCCAATAAAATTAGAGCCATTATCCGAATAAATATTTTTGCAAAGACCACGCCTCGATACAAATCGCTTAAATGCGGCTAAAAACCCGTCAGTTGTTAACTCAGTAACAAGTTCAATGTGAATTGCTCTTGTCACTAAGCAAACAAAAATGCAAATATAAGATTTGATTATTTTTTGATTTCTCAATTTTCAGTCCTTTATCAAATATGGTCCAGTATAATCGACTCCACTTTTCCAAAATGGGCGATCTTGATTGACACGAGCAATTGGAAGATCTCCCGTTCGCTGGGAAAGAGTAATCGGTTTTGCTCTAAAGCAAACTCCACAATTTCTAATAACTTTCTTCACTACCTGTTTGCCGTTAATAGGCCAATAATTTTGACGAATTATTGAAAGAGTTAATTGTGTTCCAGCATGAAAATCTTTTATATGTTCATGGCGAACCATAATTTTCGTTACTACGTGTTGTTGAGGTCAAACAATGGGATGTTTATGATCAAATTTTACATTTGCCTTCGACAATCTACCACCAACCCTAATCAAACCTACATCATCGAGAAATGGACTTAACGTGCACAATTTGCTTGCCGAACTAACAGTGCTTGTACACTTTAAAGATTTAATATCTTCGGAAAATGATTCACTTTGCACTAGCCTAATCAATAAATTTCGACTTTCTAAAAGTTCATGAACCTTTAAATGTGTATCTAAAATTCGTTTTTCTGCAGTCGTTTTTATATTTTTAACAAACCGCATGCAATAAGCGACAACACGATTTAATCTCGTCCATGATGAAAATCGGTTAAAAATATCCCATGATAATGTACATACCAAATTAACAGTTGGAACTCGTCTTTCGTTTGTTACCATGTCAGAGTATATATTATCCAAATCGGGTGAACTATCAAACCAACTTTTAGGCTCTTTTAAAAGAAATGACGGACCTTCCCACCAAAGCTTTGATTTCAGTAAATCGCAGGGGTCCATACCGCGAGATATAATGTCGGCAGGATTCTGATTTAAAGCAATATGATTCCAGTTTTTAACCGTTGTTAATTGTTGAATATCTGACAACCTGTTGCTAACGAAAGTTTTCCAAGTTTTTGGTTCAGCTGCTAACCAAGCTAAAACTATAGTAGAATCAGTCCAATGAAATATGTCATCAATTTTTATATCCAAAACTGTGACAATTATATTAGCTAATTATGCTACCAATAATGACGCACAAAGTTCTAATCTCGGCAACGAAATCGCCTTCAAAGGGGCTACCTTGCATTTCGCTGCGAGAAGTCGAACTTTAATTCTACCCTCATTATCAGTGGACCTGACATAAACGCATGCCCCGTATGCACGTTCCGAAACATCTCCGAATGCATGTATTTGAATGTTTGTAAAATTAACTAAACTACATGACGTGGTATCTTTATTTCAATGGACCTTGAAATTTGCGAGCGATTTCTTTGCCAGTGTAGATGTAAATTCTCGGGTATTGGTTCGTCCCAATCAATTTTCAGTACCCAAAGTTTTTGCATGATGTGTTTTGTATGAAATCTCCAACGATAATACACCGTACTTGATCTACTTCAGTGCTGAAAAAATGGCATGTTTCCTATGTAAGGAGGAGGGTCACCTCGCAAAGTCATGCAAAAACGTAGAATCATACGCTCAGAAAGCTGACAACATTATCTGTGAACAAACTGAAATTGAAGAGCAAAATATACTAACACAATAAAAAAATACAACTCCGCCCCAGACAGTACTGTGCGGTGGGAAAGAAAATCTTATAAATGACAACAAAAAACTTCGCTCTAATACATCATCGACAAATGAAAGAAAAGATAACTATCTAGAACTCGCTCATTCTGGTAAAGAAGAAGCGAAAGCGGAAGAAAATAAAAATCAAAATAAAAAACTAAAAAGCCTCTCTCCAAATGATTTATTAACGGAGCTTGAACCAGCGAGGAATCATATTAATGAAAATGTATATAAATATCCACTAGCCTTTGAAGGCTTAACGAAATTCCTTCAAGAAACACACGGAAATACAGACGCACTTAATATCGCTCAAAAATATGTGTCAAATATATAGGACTTAATCGAAATGCTATCTGATACTTATGGCCTAATAACTCAACGATCTCTAAAATGTCGAATTACCAGGATAAAAGGACATCTGCAACCAAATTCGAACAACGAACATGTGTCTTCCAGTGAAGAGCTGTATTAACAAAACAACTTTCGACCAGTGCCTAAGAATCTTACGGATTCTAGTGTGGAATGAAAGAAGTTTCCAAAAGCGAAAACATGAACTAAGTAATCTTTTACTCAATGCGGACATATTCGTATGTATAGAGTCGTGACTTACAGTTTCCGATGACATAAATAAAATTGTACGTTTTCCCGGTTTTGTAGCTTATAGGAAAGATCGAATACATTCTAGAGGGGGTGGTATGCTTTTCTTAATTCGCAAGAACCTCGCATATCTCGAATTAAAAAACATAGTCTCTCCAGATATATCTGTAGAAATGTGCGGAATACGTATCAACAACATAAAACCTGAAATAGATCTAACTGCTTGTTATCGCGCCCCAGGTATTATTCTCTCTCAAAAACAGTGGGATTTGACAGTTGATAATTTAGAGGTAAATCAAAACACCCTTCTTGTAGGTGACTTCAACTCTCACCATACCATTTGGAACTGTAGAGATACAGATACAAACGGTGAAAGATTTTACAATTCAATTAGTAACAACAACTTGTTTATACAGAATGATGATTCAATTACTCGAGTAGATTTACACAATAATTCAAGATCAAACTTAGACCTCGTCTTATCACTTATCAATATTAGTGACAAAATAAACGTATCAATCTACGACGAAACATGGGGGTCGGATCATTTTCAAATTTCGGTGACGGTAAACGTGGAAAGAAACTACTACATAAAAAATCGTTCAAAATACATACCGCCAGAACAAATTGGGAAGAATTTACTTCCATCCTAGAGAATGAATATAAAAATTTTGTTTCATCCGAACATGATAAGCTACCTGCTTGAAAGAAATATGATATTTTTATAAATGTCATTACTGATGCCCTCAAACATTGCACTCCGATTAAAAAATGTAACAAATTATATAATCGCAAAAATCCGGTACCTTGGTGGGACGAAGAGTGTTATAAAATCAAACGTCTTAGACGAGCAGCCTTTAAGTAATGGAATTATACAAATAATCTCGAACACCTAATAAATTACAAAAAATGTGTGCGGTAGCGATCAAGACCGAAAAAAAAGAGAATTTCAAGTTCTTTGCAGAGAGTATAAACCATCGGACGAATGCTAAATACGTTTAGAATAAATGTAGAATATTAAAAACCGCTGGGTAAAATTAGATTCCACAAATACCACAAATAACTTGCAAACGGAAAATAAAATCAAAGTAGCACTAAATAAAATAAGTCCCCCATGGGTCTGCACTGACCCAAATAGTTTACCACCTACTATCGAAAATGAATTCTTTGACACATCATTCGATTTTGCTGAATTTAATATCGCTCTCAATTCGGCTAAAACCAAATCAGCTCCAGGTATTGATGGAGTAGACTATATGATTATAAAAAAATCCCTATAAAATATAAACTATTGCTACTAGACATATATAATGATATATTCAAAACCGCAGATTATCCCGATTTATGGAAAAAATCATCTTTGCACTTTATCGACGAGCCTGCCGGTGAAAGCGTTCGTCCGATAGCTTTAACTCCGTGCCCGGCCAAATTGTTCGAATCAATAATAAAAAATAGGTTATTATGGTGGGTCGAGCACAATAGACTAATTTCCGCTGATCAATCCGGGTTTCGAAAAGGAAGATCGTGTGTTGATAACATAGTACATCTAGCATTACAAATAGAAGAAGCTTTCGTAAACAAAATTGAAGCATTAGGAGTTTTTTTAGATGTGTCCAGTGCGTTCGATAACGTAAATATAGACATTTTATTGGACAATATTGCTTCGATAGGGTGTACTAAAAATGTCTTACATCATCATTTTCACTTGCATAATTATCGGTCCGAGGAGACCCATGGGGTCAAAAATTCGAGAAATTGCGGATAGTATAACTCGTTTGGATGACGTCACACTATTATCCGAAATTGCGCGAAAAGTGTAAATAAATTCATCCGTGTTTGGATTCCATGCTATTCCTAGTGTTTTGATTTGCTGGTCATCTGTTATTATTATATTTGGAATAGATTTATTCCCTTGTAAATTACTTAATACCTCTTGTTTATTACTCGCAAATTTTCGTAATTCAAATTTTCCCGACTTCAATATATGTGCTAAATTTTTTCTGATAATCATTACATCGTTTACATTCTCGGCTCCAGTCATGACGTCATCCATGTACATTAGGGTGGTCCAGAATATGTCAAGGTCAAAAAGGTCATCGGGACCGCGCGGATTTCGACGAAGAAAAAAATAATGAACAACTTTTCTATTTCGCACTTTTCGATTAAATGACATTTACAGGTGGAGGTTTTGAGTTGAAGTTTCCCATTTAAATACCATGGGAAAATGGAATTTTGTCTGTTTTTATTTTTTTTCGTGGAAGCGACTAAGTGAAAATATTCGAACGCCTAAAATTTTGAAAGAATATACATCTCGGAATATTTCTGATTTTTTCAGATTTTTTCAGCTAGCCCTTTAAATTGTGTGGGCTACGCAACCTCACAAATGTATCAAATACAGCTCAAAGGTTGGCATCAAATTAGTTTTATGCTTAGAGAAAACTAGTTAAAACTTGATGAATTTACTTGAAACTTGTTACTCCGGAGTTTTTGGGATCGCTGATTTCGAATCCGACGTCACATTTACAAAATTCAAAATGGCGGATCCAATATGGCGGAACAAAAGTAAAAAAATTAAATCGAGCATGATATGTTATTACTGACTAAGAATGTAACGTCAAAATTGAAAAACGGGGGATGTAACACGGCGCTTAAGAATGTCAAATATATTGATATACTTTAAAAAATGTCAAAGTCGAAAGTTCACTTTGTTGATGTTTGCCGTGAAAAATGCGTTACAAAATTTCACCCTTTGAAGCATACATTTTTCATTCCAAGGAACACAGATGAAATTCGTTACTCGGGTGTTTTTGGGGGAGCTGATTACGATTCTGGCCTCAGATTTGCAACATTCAAAATGGCGGATCCAAGATAGCGGAACGAAATTTGAAAAATTACTTGATCTGACTGAAACTGTGTACTAGGGTTTTTTTGGGGTCGCTGATTAAGATTCTGGCCTCAGATTGGTACAATTCAAAATTACGGATCTAAGATGGCAGATTTTTATAATTTAAAGAATGAAATTGGATATCAAGGTTATTCTACTCCAATTTTTATTTATTTTCAAATTAGACATAAAAGTTTAGTTTATACAAAATATGATATGAAAATTTTAAAAATGGCTGATTTAACATGGTGCTTAAAATTTTCAAATGTATTGATATCCGTTAATAAAGTGTCAAAGTCGAAAATTAAGTTTATTGATCTTTGCCGAGAGGAAGTGTGTTACTGGAAAGTTTTTTTCTCTAAAGAAGTTTTCGAAAATAAATTATACGCATATTTCAAGCCACGAAACAAACAAGTATTTTCTACTTCGTGAATTTAAAATACAATTTACTGCTCTGAGGATTATCGAGGTTTGTAACAACGAAACATGAAGGTTCATATGGTGTTTACACTTGCTTAAAATGTTTGTAAAGGTATAACTTGTATAGAACAAAAGAAATTGACCAAAATTAAAAAATAAGCTTAGCCAAATGATGTTTTTTCCCCAAAAAATCTCCCATAATAAATTTCCTTTTAAAAGCGCACGTTACTCTCTAAATTGTTTAGAGTAAAAATTTAGCCATTCCTGCTTATTCACTCCTCATGTTGTGCCTGAATCAGTTTCAACCTCAAGGTGATATAACTTGAAATATTCCTTCTGAAATTAAAAGTGTGTTATGTGTACAAATTTTTCCCGCAAAAAAGAAAATCATCGAATAAGCCGTTTTTAAGAACTGCTCATTACAAATATTAATTCATTATTTAAAAATAAATATACATGGGTTTTTGAGGTCACTCATTACGAATTTAAACTCAGAATTTCCAAATTCAAAATGGCGGATCCAAAATGGCGGAAAAAATATAAAATATTAATAAAAATAAACGAAACTTTGTATTCGCATGTTTTTAAAGTCGCTGATTACGAATCTGAACCCAAAATTTCTAATTTCAAAATGGCGGATCCAATAGCGGTCCAAAATCTAAATTATTACTAAAAATAAACGAAAGTTTGTATTTGTACTTATTTAAGGTCGCTGATTACGAATCTAAACTCAGAATTTCGAAATTCGAAATGGCGGATCCAATATAGCGGATAAAAATCTAAAATATTAATAAAAATAAACGAAACTTTGTATTCACATGTTTTTAAGGTCGTTGATTACGAATCTGAATTCAGAATTTCGAATTTCAAAATGGCGGACAAAACAGACAATTGAACTAAATATAGTAAGGCTTTTTATTCAAGAAAATGCTTGTTTTAAATATTAAATTATCAATATACATGAACGTGCAAATTACTTCCTATTTTTTTATATCGGCTGCAATTTTTTCCTTGATTTACTTACAAAAAAGGTGATACGTAATCTTTTGTATTTGGCTGCAATATTATTTTTACCGCTCAGTTATAAACAAAGTAATTTTGGCTATAAATAATGTAGTTGTTACTATTTTTAATAAAAAATTCCATAATTTTCGGTTGTTTGTAAGTTTATTAATTTTCGACAAGGTATAGTAATCATAATTTTGTTTAATGCGGTTTAACTTTTTATATTTCGATCCGTCATCTTCCCAGCAATCGAAAATGGATTGGTGCGTATAAAAAGGGATTAGTTTCATAATGTTTGATTCCCGATTTTGTCCAATTTCAATACATTTGAATTCATAAATAGGGTTGCTAATATTATGAATACATTTAAATCCAAATATACTAAATTCGAAATATCGCGTTGAATACTTTTGAATTCAAAAATAATAGAAACCGAAAATGCATCAAGAATCGAATACATTTGAATTCATAAATAGTGTTTCCTTTGTTGTGAATACATTTCAATCCAAATATACGAAATATGAAATGTCTCACAAGTAACACTAGGGAAGTGATAATCGCCGATTTTTTTGAAACTGCGTATACAAATACTTCTTTAAAAAGTATTTAACGCGTGCTTTTTTGTCTTTCCCCAAAAACCATTTTTGGGGTAGAAATCACCCTTGAATGTTTATAGAAATGGCCCTTGAATGTCTTTACGGTTGAATAATAGTATATTAAAAATTATTTGTAGCATGTCCGTAAATATTGGGATATTGACGTTTTGAGGTCGCTAATGAAGAATTTAAAGTAAAATTTTGGAAATTCAAAATGGCGGATTCAATATAGCGGTCGAAGTTTTATTAATTTTTATGAATGTATAATAAATATTGGGATCTTTATGTTTTTGCGGTCGCTGATAACGATTCTAAAGTATGGTTTTGAAAATTCAAAATGGCGGAACCAATATGGCGGACGAATTTTTATTAATTTTTATGAATGTAATGAAAATTGATATCTTTATGTTTTTGCAGTCACTAATGACGATTATAAAGTCAGGTTTTAAAAATTCAAAATGGCGGAACCAACATGGCGGACGAATCTTTACTGTTTTTCAGGAATTTTGTGAAACATGGTTGGCTAGGGATTTTTGGCATTACTGATTATCAACATGATGTTAGAGTTTGTGAAATTGTAGATTAAGAATAGCCGTTGCAACACGTTGTGAGAAGCAAGGGAACTCGCATAAAAAAACACCCGTCATTGTGAGAGGTAAGGGGACTCACTTACAAAAATCACCCCGATGGGAACAAAAAAAATACTACGTTCACGTCGTTGTTCCTGGATAACGTAAAAAGTAGAGAACGTAAATTTCAACTATTTACTTCATGACATAACACTAATGCAGTTTATAATTGTTACGTATCCGGAAACTTGTTGACCGTGTTGTAACGGCTATTCTTAATCTACAATTTCACAAACTCTAACATCATGTTGATACTCAGTAATGATAAAAGTCCCTAGCCAACCATGTTTCACAAAATTCCTGAAAATAGTAAAAATTCGTCCGCCATATTGGTTCCGCCATTTTGAATGTTCAAAACCTGAAAACCTACCGCAATAACATAAAGATATAAATTTTCATTACATTCATAAAAATTAATAAAAATTCGTCCGCCATATTGGTTCCGCCATTTTGCATTTGCAAAACCTGACTTTAGAATCGTCATCAGCGACCGCAAAAACATAAAGATCCAAATTTTCATTACATTCATAAAAATTAATAAAAATTCGACCGCCATATTGGATCCGCCATTTTGAATTTTCAAAACTTGACTTTAGAATCGACATCAGCGACCGCAAAAACATAAAGATCCAAATTTTCATTAACTTCATAATAATTAATAAAAATTCGACCGCCATATTGGATCCGCCATTTTGAATTTTCAAAATTTGCCTTTAAATTCTTCATCAGCAACCTCAAAACGTCAATATCCTAATATTTACAGACATGCTACAAATAATTTTTAACATACTATTATTCAACCTTAATGACATTCAAGGGAACATGACATTCATGGCAAACATCAACAAAGTGAACTTTCGACTTTTTTAAAGCATATCAATATATTTGACATTCTTAAGCGCCGTGTTACATCCGATGTTTTTCAATTTTGACGTTACACTGTGAGTCAGTAATAACAAATCATTCTCGATTTAATTTTTTACTTTTGTTCCGCCATTTTGAATTTTGTAAATATGACGTCGGATTCGTAATCAGCGATCCCAAAAACTCCGGAGTAACAAGTTTCAAGTAAATTCAGCCAGTTTTAACTAGTTTTCTCTAAGCATAAAACTAATTTGATGCCCACTTTTGAACTGTATTTGATATGTTTGTGAGATTGCGTAGGCCACACAATTTAAAGGGCTAGCTGAAAAAATCTGAAAAAAATTAGATATATTAGGATATATATTCCGAGATGTATATTCTTTTAAAATTTTAGGCGTTCCATTTTTTTCACTTAGTCGCTTCTACGAAAAAACATAAAAACAGACAAAATTCCATTTTCCCATTTATTTAAATGGGAAACTTCAACTCAAAACCTCCACCTCTAAATGTCATTTAATCGAAAAGTGCCAAATAGAAAAGTTGTTCATTATTTTTTTCTTCATCGAAATCCGTGCGGTCCCGATGACCTTTTTGACCTTCACATATTCTGGACCACCCTAATGTACATATCCGTTTGAATAATTTTGTTTTCCGTTGGAAATAAATTTTGATATTCCTTTGACAATTGGTATAAACATCGCGTTGCTAAAAAGAAAGCAGGCGCGGTTCCCTATGTTAGCGTATTTAACCGATAATGTCGCAGCGGTTCATCGGAATTCGCACGCTAAACCGTACGCTGCAAATGGAACTTACGTTCCGACCGCAACTGGTATCTTTATCACTTCTGCCACCCGGTTGTTTTAACGGCATTAACAACCAAACCGATTATTAATTTTGTCCTGGAAACACATATGGATCAATGAATAAATAAATAAATAAATAAAGGCTCGCTCTTCGCTAGCCCCCGTACGGGTTGCCTGATCGATATAAGTTATTTTGGTTATATTGGGAGTTATGACAAGTGCGTTGAGAATTCAATTTTATCTTTAATAATATTTGGCTTACAGATAAATTAATAAATTAGAGGCCACCGATCATTGTATTGGATAGTAGAGGGTTTCCCCTCCGGATGGCGAGTAAAGTTATAATTTGAATTATATGTAGCAAATAACAAGTCAAAAAGATTGGATACGAGAGAGAAGGAAGGGTAGTCATAATTACTTTGAAAATACCTGATGAGTATAATCCGTCAACTATTGCACAGTTACACTTCACTGAACCCAATTCTTATCCTACCGGAAAAGTTCTTATTTTACCGGGCACCAGTCAAACAACACGCAAAGTTCCGATATCGCGCGCCCACTTTTCACGGTTAAACGGACTTAAAAATGCGCGGGAGCACCTACCAAGGCGATTGCCATGCGAACGCGGAAAGAGTGAACTTCGAGTCATAGTGCGTCGGTCACACGTCACCTCGTACCAGGGTGTGAGGACGCAACTCAGAAAGTCATGCGATCTGCTGACTCCTGCATTTCGGCAGTCCACGGCCTGGGAAGTAAAGAGTTCCCAGCGCACTATGCATCTTTCGAGCGCGTAATCCGAGGAGTTTCAAGAACTCCTCCGATAACGCGCACGCTGTAAAACGTTTAGTGGAAGTTTGAACGATGCATATTGTTATAAATTATGCCGAATGTAGAAAATTATATTCTGTGGGAAAGATAATCTTAAAATTTTATATGATATGTACGCGGAATGTAGCATTATATTCCGTGGGAAGGATGATGTTAATTTAATAAAAAGTAATTTTACGCGGAACGTAACACCACTCCCCCCTTATTCAGCTGACATTCCTGAAAGCTGGTTGCCGGGTGATTTATGCTATCGTTCCTCGTTATTGAATTCTGAATTGTTTTCGCCTTCCTTCTGTCTCTTCTGAGCTATCTAACATATGGAATAAATTTACTGTTGTCAATACAGTTGTCTTTAGTACTGTTGCACATTTTGCTTCGTACAGTGAAGAAGCACTTCGAAAGACAACCAGAGCCGGTACTACAGTTTTCCCTATAATTTTCCCCAAGTTATCCATTCTATCTTATTTTATAATTTGCATGGTTGCTCCTAGTATCGTTATTACATTAGCGTCATACAATGAGGTGATTGTAAAACAATCCCTCGAGAACAACCAGGCCCTGCATTACAATAGGTATATCTTCTTTGTTCTGAGGTTGGTCTTGACCTGGCCACAGTGATGCTGGTGATGCTGTTGATGTCGTTCTTCTTGGTTGCATCATGCACTAGTCGGTTTCTGCTTCTTGACGAGACGGGTTGATAGCTGATGTTGGAGGCATGGATATGGTAGCTGTTGGTTGTGGTCCGGAAGTAAAAGCAACGATAGGGACAGACCTACGTCGTCTTTTGAATTTGATAAGGACCCATGCGACGAGCCCAAAAATAAGAATCAATGATAATGATATTCCGGTCACTCCGCCATACGTACGCATTAGGTTGGTTTGGTTTTCTCTGTGATGATCCCGGATCGCATTATAGCGTTTTTCCAGCTCACGGATTGGTTGTCCGAAATTAGGAATTTCCTTGTGGTCTGGATGGTAAGGCGTTACTCCCAATGCTGACACTTCTTCCATGATTCCCTTCAGGTTCGGCGCAACCATTGAGAGGTTCAGATGTGATTTAGGCGTATATTGGACCGTTGTTTTTCCATAAAACGTCCGTAGCATACTCAATGTAACGTCCCAATGTTTTGCGCTGCACCCTGGTGTTAACATTAATATTCCATTTCCTTCGATTACGATTCGACTTACCGACTCCTTACAGAATACATGAACATCTTCTCGTCCGTTAATCGAATAGAGCCACCCGCCGATGAACTGTAATTCTATCCACTCCGGTCGATGGAGTGGATGGTAGTGAATGTTGCAGTTAGTGAGGTCAGCGGAAGTTGGGTGCAGTAACAGTGATACCTCGCAAGATGGTCTCGCAGTTACATCAAAGATTGGATGGCTCATCGCACAGATGAAGTGATAATTTGTAGATGCACAATCGGTTAGATGATCGATGTAGTAGTATCTACTCCAATCTTTACTTATTCCCAAATAGTTGGATTTTGGGAGGATGTAGGATGATCCTGTACGATTCTGGAAGATGAATTGAGGGCTGGTCCAGGGGTGAATTTTAAAGATATAATAATGCATTCGGGTTAGGAGGGGCATGTAAAGAACGAGAAACATTTTTCCCTTATTCATACCGTGTTCTAACCACCCAGCTTGGTCCAATGTATCTATTCGTAGGTAATCTCGGGGTATAGGTAACTCGTAATCTGGTGCATTTTCTTGTATGTCTCTAGCTATTATGGTTAATTGGTTTCTGGTAATTAACTTTGGATGGAAGGTACCCTTTGCTACTGATTTTAGTATTTCTACGAGAGTCATGCTGGAAGATAATCTTGAATCAAGGTTTGCTTTCAATATGGCCGAGTATTCTGATAATTTGGCCAGATAATCCAGTTCCACATCCTTTCGTGTTCTGTTCCTGATATATTCTTTGGTGTGGTGCAGAAATTCTTCGATGAACACAAGCCTATGGGTGTTCTCTTGCGTGATTCGATTGAAATTATCAAATCCTGATTCCATGATGTGTAATTGGTTATCCGCTAATATTGCCAATTCCTTATTGTCTGCAAAAAGTTTGTCCATCTGAGAATTAAAGTACTCAGCGTCATCCTCTGTCAAAGTACCGAACAATGTTTTGCCGAGTGACCCTAGGAATGCAAGGGGAGCTCTCCGTTTTGATCTTTCCGTGTTGCTGGGTGTTGGTACATTCATCAGTTCCTTAAGAATATCCGTTATTTCTTCTCTAATTTCATTGAGTCGGTTTTCCTTTTCTAATAATATGGCTCTTCTGCATACACCAATACAGTGATCCTTTACAGGCAAAGACAAGCATTTTAGATATTCTTGCTCTGCACTTTTTATCATCGGACGGACGTCTTCAGCTAAGTATTGGTTCAAACTCATTACAATAGTCAATCTCCATTCTGAGCCACGGAACCGTGCAATGTGAGCTTTTTCAAAATAAAGTCCTGGGTTTTTCAGAGGTATAACCTTAGTTGCAGCTGTTATCACAACGGCTCCCATGAGGACGGAAATAAGAAGGGTTCCAATCATGCCGGTCCGGAGTTCAAATCAGGTACCTTAATCTTATCAAAATGCTTTTTGTATCTAATACCGGAATCAATTTCAACAATCACATTATTCAAATCAGTAACTTCAACAATTTTAAATGGTCCAATATAATAATTATCCAATTTACCTTTACGGGGTTCCTTCAGGATGTAACACTCGTCACCTACCTTACCTTTGAATGGTCTCGATTTCTCGTCATAATTTCTCTTACCGCGATATTTAGCGACGAGCAGATTATCTGCCGCCATAGTGCGAATTTCACTCAATCGAAGAATCAAATCTCTTAAATATGAATTATAGGTTTCTAACTTACGATTATCTGGGAATTTACTGGGCATTCTGGCTGGTTTTCCGAATATTAATTCGTGGGGGGTGAAATTAGTACCCTCGTCCACAGAAGTGTTGTACGAAAACATAGCGTACGGTATGAAAGTATCCCAGTCATCGAAATCATTAATGTAGTGCCTAAGATATTCTATTAATAGTATGTGGCTACGCTCCAAGGATCCGTTCGTTTGCGGTCGATAACCCGAAGTGGTGATTTGTTCTATTTCGAATGTTTTTGCTAATTGTTTTAGAATTCTCCCTACGAACGATGCTCCCCTATCCGTTAGTATAGCTCTAGGAGCTCCGTACTGCGCTATAAGGTAAATTGCCATAGCGTTGGCGATAGTGTCAGCTTTAATATCGGGGATGGGTATAGCTATGCAATATTTTGTAAGCAGGTCCTGCATGGTCAATATATGCCTATTTCCTTGTGGAGTGGTGGGCAGTGGACCCACCGTATCCAACGCTACCTTATCAAACGCATCTAATGGCGTATCCGTGATCAATAATGGTTCGCGAGTTTTTGCTCGAACTAATTTTGCCTTTTGACAGGATTGACAGTGCCTAATGAATTCCGTCACTTCCGCGCGTAAGCCGATCCAATAATATTTTTCTCGCATTTTCCGATATGTTTTGGTCATGCCTTTATGGCCACCAGATTTACTACTATGATATTCCTTGATAATATCAAGTCGATCGGACTCGGGAGGTATTAATGATTTTCCATAGCATATGTTGATTTTGATGTCGAGATCCCCAAAGATATCTGCTATGATGTCGATTAGTGGTCCGCGTGGCAGATTATCAGTGATTTCCCCAACGGTTGAAATTCGGAAACTCACAAATTTTTAAACTCAGAAGTACGGACTTCAGATTTTCGAGGCCCGCGACTAGGTTTCGGACACTTAGGGTTTCATAATGTCGTTGACTTACCACTACCGTAAATAATTTATACGATCCATAAGGCGTGATTATGACCTGTCGTAGTCTGATTTTCCTTTCGCGGATCTCATCTGGGTCAATTATACCCAGGTCTATCAGCAGACGGGTGTTCGGGCTTGGATCTTCGCCATCAGCTGAAATGAAATGCACCATATTATTCTTGTTGTACGTAAGTGACTCTCTGCATCGTATGATGGATTTCATATTTTCATAGGTTCGAAAATCTCTTGGAATATCATCGTCTGGGATATTGCTCGATTTTCTTCTTTCAGTCAATATTCCGGATACTTGGCTTGGCCCAGATTCTTCCCTAGTGGTTTCTAATATTTCCGGCAGGTAGACGGGTCTGCGGTTTCGCAAAAACTGATATTCGTTTCTGGCCCGTGGCGTTTCAATATTAACCATACCCTGTTTGATGGTTGATGGGGTAGGTGTGCTCGCTACCTGCTCCATTACCCGAGGTTCCTGTGATTCCTCTTGGGCACAGAATGGCGTTGAATGCGCCATTGGCTTCCTGCGGCTGGGTGAAATTGTCTTAGGTTCTATTCTTTCTTCTTCATCGTCTGCATCGCTTTGTTCTCGTTGCGAGAGTGCCTTTACTCGCCGATCCATTTCTGCATTCATGGTCTCGTCATTATACGGGTCTAATTGTTTTAACAACTCGCGTATTTCATCGCTTTTTTCGTTTCCTAGCGATAATCTCGTAGGTAGCACAATATCTAATGGTTCTTCATATCCATCCCATTGTAGGGATTCATTTCTGCTTCCTGTGGTCTCATCATGCCTTTAAAGGGAGTGTTGTAATTCCTTCAGGAATGATGATCTTGGTTTCCTGCCTATTCCAAAATCTTTGGTTGATGCGGCCGGGTCCAAATCAGGTTTTTGACCAATTGAAGGTGAGGCTGGAATTGCTTCGATTTCGCCCGAAAGTTCATCGCTTTCGTCTGACTCCTTTGGACTGAAGAACATGGCCATGCTGTTTATATTCTCACCTTCTTCCTCTTCGTCACTCGAGGGGTCCGATAAAACTGGATTTTGGTGGATTGGTTCGGGAGATGTTTTCCTAGTAGGTCTGGGCGGAAGGTCAAGGCTAGGTATCAAACGCTTCCGTTTTTACTGGATAGGAGTATCATCCATGTCATCTAACTCATCAGTCGATGACGATTCGGATGGTTGTGGTCGAGACGTCTGCGTCGCTGCAGGTTGTACTGATTGAGTTTGTGCGCGAGTTCTCGTCGCGATCGCACTTATATCTTGTGGGGTAACCACTAGCGGAACACTTGGCTTATTTTTGCTTCCTACCGGTCTTCCTCTGGGTTTGGACACGTGAGCAGTAACAGGTGAGGACGTTTGCGGTACCTGTGCACGTAATTCAGATGACCTCGTTGCCCTTGGTACGATTTTTGGGCGTTTTATTGGTAAAACCTTAAATTCTTCCGTATCATCCAGATCTTCCGAGCTAGAGTTCGAGCTACCCACCGGGTTTCGAGATAGGGCATCCGCATTCGTATTTCTTTTTCCGGATTTAAACTCAAAGTCATATTTATAGTTCAATAATTTCAATTTCCAACAGATCAATCGTTGACCGATATCTCCTTTGGAATTTACCCATTTTAGTGGTTCGTGGTAACCCACGAGGGTGAACTTATTCCCATACAAATACGGCCTGAATTGAATCATCGCATACAGTGCAGCCAAGCATTCCTTTTCTGTGGTTGCATAGTTACATTCTGATTTTGATAATGATCGGGAGAGGTAAGCAACCGGTAAATCGTCGTCGCCTATCCTTTGGCTCAGGATCGCGCCTATCGCAGTATTTGATGCATCAGTCGTTACTGTGAAAGGTTTAGTAAAGTCAGGGTAACGTAGAATTGGGTATTGGCATAAGGCTCTCCTTAGTTCTACGAAACTATTCTCCTGCTCTGCAGTCCATACAAATGGCTGTCCCTTCTTTAGTAACAGTGTGAGTGGTTTGGCTTTCATTGAAAAGTCCTTTATAAATCGGCGATAGTAGCCGACCAATCCTAGGAACTCTCTGATATTTCTAACTGTCTTAGGTCGCGCATAATGTTCGACCGCTTTTATTTTCCTTGGATCCGGCTTGAGTCCGTCACGAGTTATTATATGCCCCAAGTATGTTACCTCCTTCTTGAGGAATTCGCACTTATCCGGCTGGAGCACTAAGTTTGTCTGCGCTAGTTTCCCGAGTAACCGTCGCATCCTTTTACCGTGCTCTTCCAAATTTCTTGCGAACACAACTATATCGTCCAAAAATACGAACAGTTCGGTACCCTGCAATCCCATGAGTATCTGATCCATGAGTCGTTGAAATGTCGCAGGGGCGTTATTTAAACCCTCCGGCATTCGAACGAACTCGTAGTGACCGCCAGGCGTTGAGAAAGCAGTTTTTTGACTATCCTTGTCATTAACTGGTATTTGCTGAAACCCATTTGCTAAATCGAAAACAGTGAAATACCGGGCTTGTCCGAGGTAATCAAGGATATCTGATGTATTCGGTAACGGGTATCCATCTCCAACTGTTTTCGCGTTTAATTTCCGGAAGTCAATAACTATTCTTCATCGTGGGTTCCCTTTTGAATCGGGTTTTTTTGGGACAATCCAAAGAGGTGAATTGTATGGAGACACTGATGGTTTAATAACGTGATTTTCCAATTTTTTCCGCATTTGCCGTTGAATTTCTTCGCGGTGGATGGGCGGTAATCTGTACTGCTTGGTAGTAACGGGAACGTCATCGGTAGTAGGGATGTCATGAGATGTTACTGATGTACAGGGTAAGTTGTCTCCGGGAAGATGGAATTGGTTAGGAAACTCTCGGAGGATATCAATTACATGTTGTTTCTCTTCATCATTCAGATGGTCTAACCGAAGGAGATTGACCAGCTCTTGATGGCGATCATCCGTTGCGCAATCTTCCTCGGAAGATTCATAATCCAATTGCTGAGCCTCTTCCTGAAAGTAGTGCCAATTAAATGGAATTAGTTCTTGTGGCTCGATTTCGATGTCAACGTCTTCGTTTGTTGTGTTTATTGCCAATATGTGGCAAATACCGTTATCATTGGAGACCACGCCTTCGCCAATAAGTATTCCATCAGGCGTTTTTAGCTGGGGTAGGTAACCCTCTTTAATCTCTGGGTTACTAACAGCAATCCCTATTGGTTCGCGCATCCTTGCCCGGAGGTGGTATATACTTGCCTTAATGGGTGATTTGCGAAAGGAATTTTTGTGTTTGGAGCCTGCCACTGAATCTATGAACCGAATAGGTCTAATAGGGTCACTGGCCGTTACTAGGGTTCTAAGGGCAAATGATATATCCACTTGTTCTTGTTTAAGGAAATCTTTACCTAGGATACCATCATATTCCATCGGAAACCTAGACGACACAGCATGAACGGGAAAGGGTCTTCCAAAAAGTGTTAGTATCACGGTGCCCTTTGTTTCAATCTTATGAGGTGAAATTCCCGATATTTCTATTGCGTTGTCTGGATCTATTTCTAGATCTCTATGTAAAATTCCGACCTTTACAATGTTGATATCAGCACCAGTATCAATTAAAAATTTCGCCTTATTATCATCGAGTCTTATTTCAGGGCACCTCAATTCAATGACAGGCGACTCAGATTCTCCGTTGAATCTGAAAATTTTACAGCCGGTTTCCTGGTCTCACGCTGGGTGTCCTGACTCGCAGCCGCGCTGTAACGACGAGCCGGCGATGAGTTTAAAGACCCGGTCTGTTTCCGTTCTCGCGACAGCTCTCCTGAGTCGGGGTAGGATGAACGGTATGGCGAGTTACTTCGGTAAAATGAACCGAAGCAGGTGCGGGTGATACACTTCGCTCCCGCGTATTTAACGCAAAGGAATCGTTCGGCCAACGCCGATGTTCATCCGCCGCTGGTGATTTATTCCTGAAATCACCGTCACGGTTACGCACGGGCGAGTCTGATCGCATGGATCGGTCCGATTGGTTAACGTTAGGAAGTACTGGTCGAATTCGTGACGTCATAGATGCATTACTCGGATTGTGATGTACGTTATGCGTCTGATAAGACTGAGGCGCATATAACGGAGGTATTTGAAACGGTGGTGGATAGTAAGGATGGAAAGGATAATAATGCGGGTAATACGGTGTCGGAAAATCGTGCTGCGGTGGTGTTGGCGAATAACTCGAGGTAGTAGGTGTTCTTCGCAATATACCTATAAAATTTGGTAACGAAGTGTATTCGGGACTTCTATCACGAGCATACAGCATTTTTAATCCCCTAACCTCTGGTATTATACCCGATTGCATCCTATTTTCTATTTGTTGCGCGATCTTTAGGGCTCCCTCGAGATCTTTAGGTTCTTTTAAGTCTACACTAATTGCCATTTCATCGGGTAGTCCACGTACGAACGCATCTAAAATGCACAACTCCAAAGGTCTCATCATAGGGTCGGTTACTTGCTCGACTTCACCTTGCAATGCGGTGCGCGCGCTACTTAATAGAATACTAAGTCGGTCCGCGAAATCCGCTACGGTTTCATTGCGTCGCATTCGGGCAGTTTCAATTTCATGTTGGTAATAAGGATAGTTTTTTCCGGGCGCGAAACGACGTTTAAGATGGTCGATTAAACTATTTACGGTCCGGAATGTTTTTCCATAAGTAATGTTTCGCGCTGAACCTTGAAGTCGGCTCAGAACAGCAGTTACATACACCTGATCTGACCCCTCAGGAAGTAATGCCAATCCATTACGCACGGCTTGCAAAAAATCCTTCAACGGGATATTCTTACCATCAAAATAGGGTAGACTGCTAATACTGTTTTGGAGGGCAAAATTTTCTGCCATAGACGCCATTAAGGCCAGCGACGCATTCATCGTTTGATTATTTTTGTCGCCCATTTTTGACCAACTATATAATTTGTTAGCTTGTTTAATTTATGATTTCCGACCTATCTTATAGGTCATTTTACCTAATAATAGCAAATAATGGTAATAAAGAATTTAATCCAATTATAGATTGGAATTCTTTGGCCAGTAAATTCCCAAATTTCTTTTTCGCGTGACAATAGATATACATTCACGGATGTTCATATACACATGAAATTCTAGAGAAATAGGAATTAAAATATTCTGAAAAATTTCGAAAGAGATTCGGTCGCTACCTGTACTTCAACAAATACAAATTTTATAAAATTTAATATAATTTCATCATATTCCTAAATGCGGTCTTTTATCGGTTTCTTAATTTAAAAATTATTCAATTGACCATTTCAAAGGCTCGAGGTGATTAAAGATTAAATCTCAACTTAAATTCGATGTCAATACACATTTCCAATTTCAAATTTAAATTTCAAATCAAGATCGCACTTTTCTCTCCAAATTCTGATTGATCTTTTAATTTCGACACAACATTCTAATCATTTTAATTCAATACAACATCATATATGATAATATCAGTAAAATTGTAATTTCAATATCTTAGAAATAAAAATTTTAATTTAAATTTTAATGAAAATTCTAAATTTTAAATAAAAATTAATTAATTTTACCACTTTATAGAACTGTTGAACACTGATATGAATAAATTAGAACTTCTTCCTCCTGCTCTCTCGAGTAGTGTAAAAGAAAAATAAAGGAAAGAGGAAAAATTAATTGGTTATGACTTATATCGACCAATGCGCGAAAAAGATTATCCCACTTCTGACACCAATTTTACCTGTTACGTTCGCAACTGGTATCTTTATCACTTCTGACACCAGGTTGTTTTAACGGCATTAACAACCAAACCGATTATTAATGTTGTCCTGGAAACATATATGGATCAATGAATAAATAAATAAATAAATAAAGGCTCGCTCTTCGCTAGCCCCCGTACGGGTTGCCTGATCGATATAAGTTATTTTGGTTATTTTGGGAGTAATGACAAGTGCGTTGAGAATTCAATTTTATCTTTAATTATATTTGGCTTACAGATAAATTAATAAATTAGAGGCCACCGATCCTTGTATTGGATAGTAGAGGGTTTCCCCTCCGGATGGCGAGTAAAGTTATGATTTGAATTATATGTAGCAAATAACAAGTCAAAAAGATTGGATACGAGAGAGAAGGAAGGGTAGTAATAATTACTTTGAAAATACCTGATTAGTATAATCCGTCAACTATTGCACAGTTACACTTCACTGAACCCAATTCTTATCCTACCGGAAAAGTTCTTATTTTACCGGGCAGCAGTCAAACAACACGAAAAGTTCCGATATCGCGCGCCCACTTTTCACGGTTAAACGTACTTAAAAATGCGCGGGAGCACCTACCAAGGCGATTGCCATGCGAACGCGGAAAGAGTGAACTTCGAGTCATAGTGCGTCGGTCACACGTCACCTCGTACCAGGGTGTGAGGACGCAACTCAGGAAGTCATGCGATTTGCTGACTCCTGCATTTCGGCAGTCCACGGCCTGGGAAGTAAAGAGTTCCCAGCGCACTATGCATCTTTCGAGCGCGTAATCCGAGGAGTTTCAAGAACTCCTCCGATAACGCGCACGCTGTAAAACGTTTAGTGGAAGTTTGAACGATGCATATTGTTATAAATTATGCCGAATGTAGAAAATTATATTCTGTGGGAAAGATAATCTTAAAATTTTATATGATATGTACGCGGAATGTAGCATTATATTCCGTGGGAATGATGATGTTAATTTAATAAAAAGTAATTTTACGCGGAAAGTAACAACTGATCTAATTTAATTTGGCGATACATTTCCGAAACATCGCCCATTATAACCACGGCATGTTTTCGAAAACGAACGACTATATCAAATAAATTATTTTGAATCGAAGGTCCGACCTTTAAAGCATCGTTCAAGGACATACAATTGTTACTTTTAGCAGAAGCGTCAAAAACGACTCTCAACCGAGTTGTCAAACTATCTTTTTTTTCACCGTAATGATGTGGCAAATAACAAATTAAACTATTTGTCTCTGCGTTCTCATGAGAGTTAATTTTTGACATATGACCCAATTCTTCATATTCTCTTATAAAATCGCAATATTCGCGTTTAAGCATCACGTTCCTTTCCAATTTTCGTTCCAGAGAATAAAAACGTCGAATTGCAATTTCTCGCGAATTACCTAATTTGTCAATATTCTCCTTTATCGGTAATTTGACTACAAAGCGACTGAATTCATCGCGTCGAAAACTTTCGCAAAAATGATCTTCGTACTCTACTTCTTCGGCGGTATAATGAATCTTTGCATCATAATTGTCTTGGATTTGCCAGAATTTGGCAATTGCATTCTGCAAATCGCAATTAGTAACTGCAAAACACACTTTCGAAGCGACCGATGATTTCGGCGAACTAAGATTTAATACTCCCGCGATAATCCACCCATGCTTTGTGTCTAACATTACAGGCATATTTTCACCAAGCGCAATTCGTTCTGTACGTAGCAAGTCATAAAATACACCAGCGCCGAGAAGCATGTCTATCTTACCCGGTCGATAAAAGTGAGGATCTGCCAGTAGCAATTCGCGTGGGATATTCATTGCAGCTACATTAATAGAATGCTGAGGTGTATTTTCCGTAATGCGTTCTATCATTAAGCAAGACAATTTAATATCAAAATATTCGTCCAATGATCTTATTGTCACATTAACTCGATCGGTAATGTTTACCAATGCATGATTTAAACCCATAACCGGAATGTTTATTTTTGATGTAGGCAAATTAAGTTTGTCTTACATTTCCTCTGTAATGAAATTTGATTGCGAACCGTTATCTAATAATACACGGCATTTAATTTGTCTACCATCAACATCTTTGACGAGAACTAGGGCTGCTGACAACAAACAAATGAACCGGACATCATGTATGTATACGAATTTATTACCATATTGTTCTTGTGTTTATTTTGGTTGGACGGAATTTCAAACGATTGAGCGTTGACATTCATACCTGAATTCGTGTTTTGAGCATTTTATAAATTATCATTTGCTGCATTATAATAATTTAAATGCAATAATGAATTATACCTTTTTTGACATTTTTTACAACCCTGTGAATTGCATTCTTGTTGAATATGCCCCGATCTTAAACAGTTATTACACAGGTTCAATCGTTTGACTTCGGACAATCTATCATTAATCGGTAATGCGATGAACTTTTTGCACGTATAAATGAAATGCGGCCCCTTGCAGGACGGGCAAGATATTTTGTTCGTTGTAATATGAGTGAATACCTTAGAACTAACGGGTCGCTTATTTACATTATTTGAATTTGTATTTAATCTCAATAGCTTCTAGCAATCGAGCACGACGCGTGATAAATTTGGAAAGGACATCTACTGTTGGTGATATATTATCTTTAATTTCTATCTCCCATTCTTTCTTAGAAACCACGTCTAATTTTGCAGTCAATATGTAAATAATTAATCGATCCCACTGATTAACCCCTTCTCCTAAATTTTCAAGCGAACGATAATGTTTAAAAAATGTATCTAACAAAGTTCGCAAAGAAATATTCGACTCCTTTGACAATGTCGATAAATCAAAAATTCCCTTTATGTGGGCCTCTATTATAGCTTTTTGTTTTCATACCTCTCTGTTAAAAGTAGCCACGCAATTTCGTAATTAGCGTCAGATAGTGTTAACGAATTAATTATTTATGCCGCTTCGCCTTTTAATGAGCCTTGCAAATAAAAGAATTTTTGGACATTACTCAAAGAAGTACACAGAGAGAAAAAAATTGTTAATGGAACCACGAAAAAATAGTAAAATCGATTTTAACCTCTTAAGTAGTAGAATTAACTATATGTAAGGTTAGAGTCAATATTTGAGGTTATGTACGAACCATTTAACCATCGAAAAATAGTAAATGGAACAATTTTATTGTACCGTTTACAATGGAAATAGTTAATACAACAACTTTTCTTATTTACGCGTTTTACTATTACAAAAAGGTTCCGTTAACTATTTCTTTTCTCTCTGTGTATTCTTATGAATGAGTGCTTGAAAGGTATCACTAAATTGTGTCCACTTGTCATAAGATCCATTAAAATCAACTAAATGAATTTGCGGTAATTTTAGACTTCAACAAATACCATCGTTATCGAGAATAGGAGAATTACGAATGTTCTTACTTACACTTGTTATGTCATTTACATTCAATTGTATGTATGTATGTATATGTATGTATATGTTTATTTTCCTTAAATCAGAATACAAAAATTCTATTGGGAAAGAGGTTTTGTTCCCGGATTACAATCTATGACGCTATAATTACAATAAAGATACAATAAAAATTATAATAAAAAGAAGCGCGAACGCAGAGCCAATGCCGCTTATAAACAATGTACATTACTAGTTAGTCGCACAAAGGTAAACGCCGGTACATTAAAAAGAAAAAAGGATAAAGAAGACACGCTCTTACGGGTTTAACAAATAAGACCTTCTACGGAAACAGCTTTTCGCGAAATAATAGAGAATCTTCGCTGCATCAAGGTGTTCGGCCGCCAGCAAAATGAGCAGTGGGTTCGACGCGGAGCACTCACCCAATCTCGCACTTCTGCGTAGACGTTCCCGACACGGTTCAGCATGCGGACAATTACCTAAAAAATGATAGAGGGTATCATTTTCATCCGCGTTACAGAGCGGGCAATTCGCAGTTGGGTCAAACTTAAAAATAGCTTGGTCGAGAACGAAAAATCGCAGATGCACCGTAGCAGTTCTTAATTGCATCCTCACTCGAGCATACGCTATGGGGCAACGGCTTGGATATAAATTGTCGAAGCCATCAGTGAACGCTCTAAGAAGAGGGAACAGGGGCGAGTTCGAGGATGAGTAACGCTGCAAGTCATTTACACGCTGTTGGTGCGCAAAGTCGTGACAGGCTTTAACTATATATGCTTCCCAAAAGCCAGGGGACAGATTGGACCACAAATCGGCATACTTTGGTGAGCACAGAAGGAGCTTTAGTTGGGAGACCCAATTATAGGAATGAAGGTTATTCCTCATTTGGTCTAGTTCAAAGAGGCGCAATAACACCATACGGGGGAGATTATCCGAAGGCTGCTTTAGCAGTCGTAAAATTTATAACATCGCTCGTTTTGTGATCTCGACAGATAGAGGGTAGAGACCGAGCTCCAGACGAACCAAATAAGACGGAGTCGCTCTAGGCAAACGGAAAACACGCTTGAAGAATTCAATCTGTATTGCTTCAAGATGCTCAAAGTATTGAAGGGCCCAAAATGGGGCGGCATAGAGCAACACCGAGATGATCATCGCCTGATATACTTTCAGGATACCTGCCCACGCATCCGCCTTCACCGAGGCCACCAGCGCGAGGACAGAGGCAGACGCCTGTTGCGTCCTCAATATGGCGTCCTCGGCAGCCCTGCGACCCCTTGCCGACGACGAGACGATTATGCCTAGATATCTGTAAACGGGGACTATCTCAACCGGATTCCCTGCATATGTAAAATATCTTGAGGCCGCGTCAAGGCCTCCACCTTTTCTGAAAATGACTATTTTAGTTTTATCAGTATTGACAGTAAGTGAGTTTTGGAGGCAGTATTCCTCTAGAATACGGAGCTTTGCCTTTAAGTCCACCGGAGAGTAGGCAAAAATCGTCAGGTCGTCGGCAAAAAGCAACATCAGAAGGTCGTACGTCCGCGTGATGTCGATACCTCTCACCCCTCGTGTACGAAAATAATCCGGCATGTCGGCAAGAAAGAGAATAAAAAGGAGAGGGCTAATAATTTCTCCTTGCAGTACACCGATAGAAACTCGAAAGTGTTCCGAGACAGTCCCCGCATTCGTGGTGAAGACCAATGCGTTCGAGTACATAGCCTTTAAAAATCTAATCATTTTGGCACTTAGACCGAGGCTGTAGAGCTTTTGCCACAGAAGATCGTGGGGGATCCACCAAACTTTCAGCTTGCCCAAGCTCCTCAGGAATTCCTGTTCCGTAATGGGGGAATCAAGTACGCTGTCATAAGTGCCAAAGAAAGTAACCGCGGAGATACAAATAATCGAATAAAGAGTTGACAGGTGCGCATTCCACGATTCAATGGAGATTTCCGGGGTTCTCTTTGGAGCACGTATGATGGTGCGGATCGTAGACCAGAACGTGCTGGCATCCTTTACCGCAGCAAACTTGTCGGTAATTTTTGCAGCGTGAAGCTTTTTTGATTTCGCGATAACCGAAATGTATCGCTTTTTAGCAGCCAGATATTCGAATTCCGATTGTAGAGAGAAACTGGTGCGTAGTGCGGTAAGAGCCAGGTTCATTGCTTGCCGTGCTTGCTGGCAATCTCCATTAAACCACGGCATGTTTTGACGCGAGGATTGGCGAGTGACGTACGAAACTCGCAAAAGTCCGGCGGTTGTAGCTACCTCCGACAGGGCCGAGGAGATAAGGGGGAGGATCGTATCAAAAGGCTGGTTGACAAAATCTGCAGCAGGCGGGCTGCTGCTAGATAATGCTTCTTTAAAAATGCGGGATCCTTCCGGATTTATGAAGAGCCTCCGTCCTCCTCCTCGACCCGTCAAGGGCGGCGAAATCTCATATCCTAAAATAGATACATCCAGACTTATAACGACGGACAGGTGGTCTGAGCCCCCGGGAATTGTTCCAATTTCAAGATTACTCACAAAGGGAAGGTGAGAACCGGTGATCCAGACCAAGTCTATCGTGCTACGACCTCGCTCATTTAAAAAAGTAAAGTTGGCCGGAGAATCTGAACTCGCACGCCCGTTTAAAAGTACTAGGTTATTGTTGTTCATAAAATTGTACAATAGGACGCCACGGTCATTATACGTAATATCACGAGAACATCTGTCGCGAGCGAGAAGCGAACCATCGAAAAGATCGGCGAAGACCCGTTCGAGATCGAGAGACCCCACCCGAGAGTTGAAGTCACCGCCAAGTATAAAAAAAGCTGTGGGATAGGAGATAAGGAGTTTATCTATGGTGGATTGCAATAAGTCAAGGAGGAGTGAGAGGTTTGTGGTAGGAGCGAGATAGAACGAACCGATAATAACATACAATGGAGCAGTTTTAACCAGAGAAAAAATCCAATTGGGGGTGACCTCAAGAGACTCAGGTGAGCCCTGCGACGGTATAATCGTAAGTAGACCACCACTGTACCTACCCCTGGAGCCCTCCCGCGATGCTGGCGAGTTGATGAAGATGTGGTCCTGGAATTGCGGCAATGTTACGTCGTCGTGTCTCCAGGTCTCGCAGATACAGGCAATGTTGGCAGCAGCTGTGTCGATTAGGGAAAGATTCTGCGGACCATGAATATTCCAGAACAAGACCGAAGTTTTCTGGGCCTTTGCCGCCATTAAATGTCCATCATCCCTAGTTGACCTTGACGGCGGCGGTGGCGACACGAGTGATCGAGGAACGAGTCGAAGAGCAAGGTTTACGGTGGCACGGCAACCGCCCCTAACCCTGCTTACAGGGACGGTAGGCGGCCGTTTTTTGGATCGCTGCGTACTGAAGGTTCATTGGATGACGATGAAGCAACCTGTTTTGTAAAAGGTGCCGTATTCACGCATCTAAAAGCGCCTTGCTCTTCAGACCAGGCATGCCATACACCATCCACCTGAACCCGAAGATGTCTTCTCTCCACCTTTTTGCCCTCTTTTATTGCTTGCCTGGCCAGTTGACGGGCATGAACGGCTATCTTCTCCTCGTGTTTAGTTTGGTCGCCCGTGATAAAAATATTGCTATTCTTGCCAAGAGACGAGCGTTTGTTGGCCAGTATCTGAGCTCTGGCACGGGCTGACGTTAGTTCAACCATGATGGTAGGTGGTTGTTTTTTTATGACATACGCAACGTCAACTACATTCTCCAGGTTGAAGGTAGATTGGAGAAATTGTTCTACCGCGGCGGAAGTGTCACCAGAAGACTGAAGGCCTTTTATGATTAGGTTTTTTTTTCTTCACTCCTTATCTTGCTTCTCCAGCCGCATCGTTAACTGACGAATTTGTTCTTTTTTTTTTGGTAAGTCTTCTTTAAGGCCCGAAATTTCCTCGATTACCTCCGTCTTAAAAGAGGAAAACGCATTTAGCAATTGCGTGGTGTCAGTTCTTCTTTCCAAATTAGCGTCATCAATTTTATTGTTGACAGCGTCAATTCTGACACAAAAATTTACATTCAATTACGACGAAATAACTGGAACCAATAATCTTTTCGCTTTCGAAACCGCTTCGTAATAACGATACTTAAATTCCTCGCAATCCTTATCAATATCATCGAAATTTGTTTCCAATACTTGCATTTTTTCATTAATTTTATAATATTCCGCTAAAATTATCTTTATTTGTTCAAGGCGCAGGCATAATTGCAAAATAATAGGTGAATCTGTTGTCAAATCTTTTAAAAACGAAATAAACCTTGTCAACCGCGATTTTATTCCTGCACGCTTCTGTTTTAAATCATTCATCTCCATTGTAAACAATATATTACTTTTACTTTTATCAACCCGGTATCAAGATATAGATGATTTCACTTGAAAAAATGTAAAATCGAAAAAGGGAAAAAATTAAATTACTCTAAAGTAAAATAAATTTCAAGTTGCTCACACAGTGGATTGAAATTTTCATAGAAATGATGAGAACTAAGTTATGAAAATCGATAGAAATTAATCAGTTTACCGAATCACTGCCGATACCGTACTCGTTCAAAAACTCAGCAGATCCAAAATTGCTTCTTTGATGGTCGATGCAACTTCCTTGCGAATTAATTGTAGAATTATGCGCAATGATCTTGGAATACTTCAGCGTGAACAGATTGTGAAATTCCTTCAACAGCGAAATTCTTGTTGATGTAGATTTTTATTTCCAGAAGAAAAAATCCGGTTCGATAGGACCAATGTTCAAAATCCTAGATGATTTTGAATTATTATCTGACCGTCTCCACAATCTCGATGAATAGTTTGCAGTTGGACGGTCGCGTAATGTTTTTTGAATTATAAAATAATTATAAATGATAATACTTAATTTCTAACTTAGAAGCATCGGCCTCGTGACTAGACCGACGACCCAAGTGCGTCTATACAGTTCCAGATTTGCGACGTTACACGTTGCTTACATAAATCACGTGATCCAACCGAGACGACACCACAACAACAATATTTAATTCAAATTTAAGACACGTTAACAGGCTCAATATTAAACACTCATGTTATATGTCTTTTACAGAAATCGTTATAATAAACAATGATTCAAGTCGCGAATGGATTCCAAACGATATTTTCCTTATTTCCAACAGTATTTTTGAAGTCTTTATAAAATTTAAAATTTATAAACAATTTCGAATTCATGTTATATGCCTTTTACAGAAATCGTTATAATAAACAATGATTTAAGTCGCGAATGGATTCCAAACGATATTTTCATTATTTCCAACAATATTTTTTAAGTATTTATAAAATTTGAAATTTATAAACAATTTCCTAAACACGTTATTTGCCTTTTACAGAAATCTTTATAAATAATAAAGAATTTCAAAAATGATTCCAGTGGCGAATTGTTTCAAAACGATATTTTCCTTATTTCCAAGGGTATTTATGAAGCATTTGCAAAAGTTTATTTTTACAAACAATTTCCTGCACAAATTATATGCCTTTCACAAAAAACCTTTATAATAAATAATGATTCGAGTCGCGAATGGCTTCCAAACGATATTTTCCTTATTTTCAACAGTATTTTTGAAGTCTTTATAAAATTTAAAATTTATAACCCAATTTCATACATGTGTTATTCGCGTCGCGTCGTCTCTTTCACGAATATTCGAGCATTACAACTTTCAATTGTTACTTGAAAACTACAAGTCAGATTAGTCTATAACTTTACAAAAAACTTCTTTGAACCTTCCTTGAATTTTCGGTGCGAAGGAAATTTTGATCTATTGAAATTCCCTCGACTCCCGAAGTGTTTGAAGCTTTCAATATCAATTTTGTGCAGTAAAACAAAAACCAATTTTTAAAAAATTACCGTAATAACTAACCATCATTTAGAAAAATACGTTAGTTTATAGATAAAATAGTGCATATTCCCTAAAAATTTCATTAAAAAATTCCAATTATTGTAAAAGATATGAAGAGTTAAAGACAAAATAATTAAGTTATTTTATATTTCAAATAATTTCGTTTTTTGCGATTATATTAAAAACGAAGAGGGATAGAAATTTTTTATTTTACAAAAAAATTCGCGAAATTAATTTTCCTATTAAGATATCTAATGAAAACTTTAAAATTCGAAAGTAAAAAAATTACGAGCCGAGGGGCCAACAAATTCTCCGGCGTTTCGCGCGTAACTCCTTTTGATCGCCAGGGGTTCAATTATAATTTGAAGAATGATTCCAGTCGCAAATTGTTTCAAAACGATATTTTCTATATTTCCCACAGTATTTTTCAAGTGATTCATAAATTTTAACTTTATAAACAATTTCCTGCACAAGTTATACCCTTTTACAGAAATGGTTCTAAACAATGATAACACAGGTCCCCCCAAAAAAGTTGTTCAATTACTGGAAATACACTAGGTGCATCTTATAGATTTTGGGTCGCTGAATCCGAATATGAAAGTTAAAAAGCTCCATCACGTCACGTTTTTGTGATATTTGAGTGTTGAATGCCCAAAATGGCCTATTTTAGTCTTTTTTAAGCATATCTATTATTTGTATCATTTAGTACTAACTATGCCTCGTCATTTAATTTTTTTCGGACATGTACGATTTTGTTTTCACTTAAATACACGAGTTTCAAACTTTAGTTTTTCTGGAAATGTAGAAGGCAAATAAGTTATTGCAAAGCCATCGAATTATTTTTCATCCATGTATTTTAGTGACATTAAAATTTATAGTAAAGGTAAATAGCTGGAACAATGAAAGTCATGAATTAATGATTTGGAATTTAAAATGGCGGGTAAAAAATCCATTCATGTATTCCTATATTCTTACATAAATTGAAATGTACGGCTACTCTCGTACGTCTGATTTTTCAATGTGATTTTCAAATACATTTCAAGTATTTTTCAAATACATTCATATACTCCAGGGTTTCGGGGACGCTGATTTAAGTCAGCTTTTTGAAATTGAAATTTTGCAGCTGATTCAGTTTTTTTTTTTTTTCAAAATAATGTTGAAAATTACGGAAGAAATAAATTCTTTTATAAGAAGGTTTGTCATATAGAATTTTTGTTATCTGTTTTTTGCATTACCCTGGGACAACGACATGGGCGTAACAGAAATATGCCCCCTCCGGGGTGCTTGATTACACAAATACATTACAAACATCCGTTGCGTTGTACTTATTGGATTGCTACATGTTTGCATAACTTTCACGTATTCACTTGCTTCTTTTTGAAGATCGAACCTTCTTTTCTTTAAATAATCTTCGGATAGCTTTTCTACTAAAATTACACTAATCCTCTACATCTCGTTTAAGTAACCAACAAAAGTCAACAAGCATGTTTTCATTCCATCTGCCTTGAAATCTGCTTTCTATATCTCGTATATCTTGATGAAATCGTTCACCATGTTCCTCGCTAAAATGTCCCAAATTGTCTGGAAAGAAGTTAACCCTTATTGACCCAATTTGTCCGTTTTTGTCCGTCAACTTTAAGCCGGGACAACTTTGTTATTTATGCTTAAAAAAATCGGAACCTATGTAGGCGAGGGTGCCCTTTCCGAATTTGGATCGAAAATTTTGAAAAAACCACCCCTTCCTACCCTAATTGTCAATTTGAAAAAAAATCACGATTTTTGAAGGTATTTTTTTGGTTTGAATCGTATTTTCGGTGCGAAAGAGGTCTTGGCGATAGCTGAAACCACAAAAACTCCGTTTCAAAATGTCGAAATAATAAAGTTATTTTTCATCATGAAGGGGTTGTGTGACCACCCCTAAAATAAAATATTTACAAAAAATCGCTATTTTACGGATTTTTCTGAAAAAAAAAATTGTTTCGGCATTTAAAAACAGGTAAAAATGGGAGAAAACATATCACAGATAGTAGAAAACATGTTTTCTTTTGTTATGTAAGGTTACATTTCGTTACCACCCCATACAATAGCTTAAAGAGGTGAAAATCGGCAGTTTTTCAAATTTTCATACATATAAGAAACACTATATTGTTGTAACATATCTATCAAAGTCACTTGGGCCTAAATATGATTGGACCCCCATATATTGGTATAATTTTATATTATAACTGAAAGCTGTTAGTAAACGAACGAGTATTAAGGAATAGCCGACGCCCCACAGAGTCGAAGTTTCTGAGCGAGCGAAGTGAGCGAAGATTCACGACCACACTAGTTTCTATTTATTTTGTTGCAATTTTCACATCTTACATAGTGATTCTTAGTCGTCAAGAAATAGGAAAATTATTTCTCAAAATTTAGAATTATTATTTCTGAATTATTTAGTCGTCCCGTACTAACAACTTTTTTAACTTCTTATGCAATGAACCAGATTATTTATTTGGTTATTGTACAATATTACACAATCATTTTAATAAATCTCTTAACTTTTATTTGAAGTACAACTAAAAGACAACATTGGGAAACCCTTTTGCAATTCCTTTTTAGTTCTCTATATAAATGAATTCCGTCCTTTTTTTCGACTTAATTTATTTTGAGTTTTTTTAATTATAAACATTTATAATTTTTTCATTGGGTGTTGAGTGACTCCTGGTCGTGAAGAAATCCGAATATTTATTATTTTGCAAATGATGACAAATTATTTGGAAATTACGGAAGAATTAGTTTTTCTTTTTAGAAGGAATACTCGGCTAACCTCTGGTGTATTTTATATGTTCAATGTTTCTGAAGTGTTAAAATCGCACGGTCTGCCAGTTGACCATTTTTTGGTAAGAGTCATAGATAATTGTTTAAAAGTTATAAAGTAGACAAATTAGCGAACTATCAGTTAGGATAAAAGGAAATAAATCATCGATTTTATTTTGCTGTTCCAACCATTTTACTATTTTCCGACTATGGTACGGTTTTTATTGTGTAAAAACATTTGAAAAATAAAATTCTAGCTTAATTGTTAAATAGCTTTATTGCTAGATTACGAATTTGACAAATGTAATAAAGTGAAAATATTTCGTTAACTATCGCCGCAATTGACTGATCTAAATTACGTCCGTCTTTGAGAGTTTCTGCACCAGAAAATTTCGTTATTCTGAAAAAAAAAAACATTTAAATTAATTTTTAAATATTTAGATTGTTTACTGAGCAATTTTAATATTTTGAAAACAACTTATTATCTCTAGCATATTTTAATTAAACGTATAAATTGCGCCTTAGTTTTAAAATTTTGTGATTCGAATGAGGAAAAGAAAAGTTATTTTCAATGGTCTAGACCGCTATTTGTGTAATTTTGGTTCGTTACAAATTTCTTTTCTAAATTCTCACGGCTCTTAACTGTCTGACAATTTTAAAAAGTCTCAGAATAATTTAACAAATCTTTTGATGATCCGTTTTAGTTCTATAGCAAAAATCTTATTTAAGCTGATTTAATTTACTTTCTTATGGTTTTAGGTATTGCATAATACCTAATCATAATCTCATATTTTACATTGGATTCCAATGATTTTTGTAACCCGAGTGCTATTCTGCTCCTTCGATGCTTCGACTTCGTTGCTCAATAATTTGAAATCTGTAGATGCCACGACATTTTTTCATACACAACATATTCCTAGAATTGACTTAATAATCGACTGTTCACAAATGGATCACCAATAAAGAGTCACCCACCATATAAATATACGGATAATAAGAAACAATTTGTAAACGATACATTTTATCGCATTTGACGGTTTTTCGTGAAAATATTTGTTTGTAATTATTTTTACACCTCGGGCTAGTCGATCGTAAGATTAAAAAATTCTAGAAAATTATCATACTTTATGGACAAAATTACGATATCGAAATAAATCATCGCATAAAGAGGTTCAATATATTATATAACATTGACGTAAACGTCCCCAAACAAACAGTTCAGAGAAACTATTCTTTCTCACGTTTTTATATTTTACGGTATTCGTAGCTGTGCAATCTGTTTTTCGGTGCAGGATTTGCACTAATATTAAATCACTGCACGCGGTTGCGGGTCCAGGATTATCGCCGTAGCGTTTATTAGATCAGGAAAATTGCATAATTGAAATAAAACGGAGTTCTTAGCACTCACAAACAGCTTTAATGATTAAAAATTCACTGAACATTATAAAATTAGCGCGTAACAAAATGTCTGATTTTGGCGTAAAGGCGGAAAGATTCGCACGTGGCGACGAGAAAATTGTTCCCTTTTTTTACGCAACTCACTTTTTCACTGGCGGCGCGATTTACAATAAAAAAGGATCGAATGCGGATAGTGAGGCAACTCACTCGATCATTATCGATCACTTCAAAACGCGATGGAGTTTTGAAGAGCGGGCGAAAATCTTCAAATTTTCGGAGCGACACATTCGCGTAGCGCACGGATGTACGGTCGCTAGATTTCTATTTTTTTTTTAAAAGATTTCCGGCGGAAATCTTCTCGGGCACTTTCCAGGAAGTGAGAGTTTAACGCCGGATAATGGAAATCAGCGCCTTCACTTCTTGGAAAACGCCCGCGGATTTCAATTTTGATCCTCGCCGTGGCGAGGTCGGTAACGTATCGGGTACAAAGTCGTACTAGGTACGGGCGCTGACGCACAGATGGCGCGTGGAGTACGAATTGCGCTGTTATAGCGCAACACAATCATTTCGAGCACGTTCCGACAGAGCGCACGTCGATCTCCTCTCCCTCTCCGCTGATACCCCCTCCTTGCTCTCAGAGGTTTCCTGTTGGAGTGAGGCGTAAGCTATGGAGGAAGTATACATGGTGTGCTCAGAACTCTGACGCCACGCCCCTTTTCTGGCCGGCAGCCAAGAAACATACGAAATGTTGCCAACCACGTAAAAACAAATTTTTAAGTTCTGTAAGTTGGTAAATGTACGTATGTGTTTGTGTGTACATATACTTCAATACTGTCACGGCATTGAAAGGCTAAGCTTGTGGGCTCTTGGGAGGGGAGCAGAGCGAGAGGAAAATATTAAACAAATGACGGGGGGTTGAACTTTATCAGATACTTCGAAAGTTAAAATTGCGCATACTCGTCGTAGTCAAGTGGTACAAGCGCATGAGTTGAAACGCAACGCGTTATTTTTTAGTTCGATTTCGATGTCGGGGATTTTTTTTTTTATTGTTCATTTACTCAACATTTGTAACGTAAACAATTTTTTACTTATTTACTATTAGTTATTTTATTTACAAAAATGAATTGTCAAAAAAAATTACAAACATTAAACAATATGTTTTTGCAGAAAGACATTTGTAAAAATCGAATTCTTTGAAATACTAACAAAAATAAGTGTACAATATTTTATTGTAATTTCCGAAATAATATACAAAAATTACAAGTCGTACATTTTATCTAAAAAAGTTATTGTAGTTAATATAAGCTTGTAATTGATTTTTTTTATGTTTCAAATATAATGTAGACCTTCCATCTAATTCCTAATATCGGTCGGTATCTTTATTTATATATACGGCAACGATTTATATTGCATTTACGGTCAATGGAAACATCTTTTACAGAATACAGAGTGAACGAAACTATCGTGCAAACAAATTTAGGAAACAAATATTTGTAATACTCGATTAATGTAATATTAAAATAAAAAGATGTTTTTTTACTTCTGCAATGAAATTGTACTAAATTACTAACTGCTTTTTTGAAATATTTCAATACTGCAAGACAATAATATTTGTATCCCGTTACAAAACTTATATGATTGCACTATAACAGCATTCTGTAAATCAGTATATCTATATAGTATAAAATCTTATTTAAATTAGTTATACATTTTAGCAATATTTTTTTAAATTATTCTTTTACGTATTAATTAATTAAATAAATATATTATACTAATGTTATTGTAATACACCGATGAAGATATCGAAAATTAGTACATTATGTTTCAGGTACTGATTTTCATTAACCTATTAAAAAACCACATGTTTGGCACAAGACTGGATATATGGTCAATTATTTATCAACAAATTGTCCAATTTCATTCCCGACTAGAAAAGGTGATAAATAATTGATAATCATTTCGTTAAAAAAATGGTTCAAATCTGATTTTTCCTTTTATAACAATCTACAATAAATTTAGTTTACTATATTTATAAGAAATAGGAAAAAAATGTTCGCAAAATCCAAACGTTTATAGATAAATAGGTTGTATTAACAAATTTCTGAATTAATAAAACGTTTGTTGTAATTGAAAATTTTAGGAATAAGTTTTAAATTTTAGGAAGAACTGATTTTTTAATAACATTTAAGTAAATGCAAAATTGGAATTGAGAAATTGGCAAAAACAAATATTCATGTTAGGAAAGAAATTATTAGAATATATATATACACTGAGAGAAGTTTGGAAATTGGAAACTTCAACGATTTTTCGAATATCCCTAGTCCCATTGCATTGAACTTTATAAAGTCAAAAAGTGAGATTCCCTAGCACTAAATGCTTACTACAGAACTTCAATAACAGTCTGCTGTGACCCACCCCCCCCCCCCCCAAAAAAAACATAAACCCAAAATTCCTTTCCGTCGTCGCCGCTCGCAACCGCCCGCAACCGAAATACAAAACCCACCTGATCCCTGGGGCCACAAAACCTTACGACGCGCAAGATGTTAATAAGGGCGCCAGGCATGCCAAAGCATACCGAAGTTATAGGCGCGCCGCAAGGTGATGGTGTGCCTGCTATGCTCAGCCCCGAGATCCCCTCGGCACGGAAGAGGGCGGTATTCGTGCGCATAGACAATAACTAAAGATCGAAACAACGAAAAATAACGATTGCAGCCGGCGAGGACGGGGTACTTCATTTAAACGCAGCGCCACGGGATTAGATACCAGGTGCCTCCTTTCGGTACTTACATATTCAAAACGCGAATTTTTACCAATACGAACTTTATCGAACACGGATTTCACTTTAACGACAGCTATACGGAATAATCAAACGAAGAGTTCATTTCCCGGATTCGGCGCGGCACGGGTTCATAACAAAAATAATTTTGGGTTGCCCCTACGGGCCGAGAGCCCTTTTGCGAAATAAAATATAAAGAAAACCCCGGGTTACACCTCCACAGCGGGTGTCCATAGCCTGCCACACAGTGGCCCGATAACCTCTAACGTAACAGAAATACAAAACAATTCCCGCTTGCACCTTTCGGTGCCCGTAGCCGAAGATCATAAATTCGCGGGTGTCACCGAGAGACAAAGGTATGATTAGTGAAATCGATCTGATTGCCGTCCTAATAAAAAAAACTAACTACAGTAGTTCAATGTCTATTTAATCGGTTAAATGCCCTCTGGACATATCCCCCCTCGCCTATGGATAACTAGAGATAATCCCGCTTACCAATCAAGCTAACGACCTCCATTTCTCCGTAACAAAAGTCTCATGACAATTCTTTTATAACATAATTCTTAACGATACCCAATTGAGTTGTGGTGAAACCTAATAATAACAAATCCGGTGTGAAGTGATTCTAACGAGACCCAAGGTCATTGTTGTTGAATTTTAGCGATACCCGTTATCTTTTGTCACACATCTAACGATTTTACTGTTGTTAATTAATTTCAACGAAAACTAATTCCTTGTCTTAAACGTAACGATATCCACTTTCCCCTGTCATGAATCTAACGATATCACTTTGGTTAATGAATTGCAACGAGAACCCATTTCTTGTTCTAAAATGTAACGTTATCCATTTTCCTACGTCTATCAAGCTGGCAGAGCAAGGTCGCCCAAAACGAAAAAAAATAGTACCATAATTATGTGCTTTTTATGTGCTAATTATGTGCTCTAATAAAAAATTTTGTATTAAATAATATAAAAATAATAATAAAAAATTCATATTAACGAGTTCTAATTTCTTGTTCTAAAAGTAACGGTATCCTTTTCCCTTTGTCACAAAGTTAACGATATTAATCTTGGTTAATTAACTTTAACGATAACTAATTTCTTGGTCTAAAAATGTAACGATATCCATTTTCCTTGGTCATGAATCTAACGACCTTACTCTTGTTAATTAATTTTAACGAGAACCAATTTCTTGTTTAAAAGTAACGATATCCATTTTCCTTTATCACAAATTTAACGATATTAATGTTGTTTAATTCATATTAACGAGTTCTAATTTCTTGTTCTAAAAGTAACGGTATCCTTTTCCCTTTGTCACAAAGTCAACGATATTAATCTTGGTTAATTAACTTTAACGATAACTAATTTCTTGGTCTAAAAATGTAACGATATCCATTTTCCCTGGTCATGAATCTAACGACATTGTTTTTGTTAATTAATTTAACGTGAACCAATTTCTTGTTCAAAAAGCACGGTATTCTTTTCCCTTTGTCACCAAGTTAACGATATAAAGTTGGTTAATTAGTTTTAACGATAACTAATTTCTTGTTCTAAAAGTAACAGTATCAACTTCCCTTTGTCACAAAGTTAACGATATTAAGTTTTGGTTAATTACTTTAACGATAACTAATTTCTTGTTCTAAAAATGTAACGATATCCATTTTTCCTGGTTATGAGTCTAACGACATTGTTTTTGTTAATTAATTTTAACGACAACCAATTTCTTATTCAAAAGGTAACGATATCCATTCCCCTTTGTCACAATATTCATTTTGGTTAATTAATTTTAACGATAACTAATCTCCTGTTCTAAATATGTAACAATATCCATTCCCCTTGATTACCAATTTAACGATACTACATTTTCCGTTTTCTCACGGTTTATGAACGATAAGCTAACCAGGACGAAACCGCACTTCGTCCTACAAACCCGACGACAAACGAATTTTCCTAAACGACGAAAAATTTCCGAAACCCGAAGTCACTCCGATCAAGAACACGAGCGAGTAGACGATCACGAATTACGGAAGGGTATTCTGTCGGATAATTTAGTTAAAGTCCAAAATAATCGCGAACCTTCCGTAATCCGTCGTACCTTTGTTCTCCAAGGATGCCCACCTTCCAGAGTCCAGTGTTCCTTCCGCTGCCACTGCACGAACGAGAATGGCCCGAGGCTCGTCGCCGCCTTGCCAGAACGCGGTCCTCGCCGCCCGCCGGTACCAGAGACGGAGCGCGCTGATTCGCTCCCGCGGTACCGCGTGACTACCGTGGCTTTCACCGCGGCGTCTCTTCCCCTTTTCCACCGATTCCCCTCACGCCTTCTGGAACCTTCTAGAGACTTCCAGAAGCGGTAGCGGTAAACATCCATTGTTGCGCTGTGGTTACAGACTTACCGTAGCCGACCTTGTTTATCATAACATACGCGTTAACCCAGCCCGAACGATAACAACCCATTTCAGAATAAAGCATGTTTCGAGAACCACAGTAAATATTATTTTCAGCCAATAATTTTTGAGAACCTTTTCAGTTCAATATTTCTCTTTCTTTTTCTAATCGGTAGAATAATAAATTCAAATGAAACTTGTTGACAATAAAACAATAAATAAGGTAGAAGTTCCAATCCCCCCCCCCCGTACTTCCCTAACACATTCGTACTTACTTAATTCTAAATTAATCTAAGGGCCCGCACTTAATCTAACTTACAAACTAACGGTATAACAGATTCTTAATACTACTAACTAAGGCGACTGAATCACAAATATGGCGACTAAATCGCAAATATGTACAATGATGTTACTGAAATTTTCGGCGCTACTTAAGAGCAGTCCCCCCCATAAAGAAAACATCCTTATTCCCCAGATAGTGCCTCTCGGCTAGACAAACTGTCTCATTCTGCGGTAAATTCGCCCGCGACAATTATACAATTTTCCCCGCTTCCGAATTCTACGGTAACCCTTTGTGTGAAATCAGTACGGTGCCTTAAAAAATTGGCGTCTTAAAAGACAGTCCCCCCTATTATTGGCACTGCTGCAATTTCACGGATTGATTCTTGGTCGTTTCAGCGGCTGTAACGTGTTGCCACGTTACACTGTATTATGACACCTCTAAAAGTGTATTGGTACATGTCCAATCTAGTCGTGAAATAGTTCAACGTTTCATTGAACGCCCAGAGCTCTATAGTTTGATGCGTGACGCTCCAACGATGGGCGTCTCAGACGGTAGAAGTACCAATTTCACCATTCGTGGCGCTGAGATCTCGCATCGCATTTTTTCAATAATACTATTTAATAATACTTGGCTACTTGCACAAAAAATTAAAACATCCACAAAAATTATAAGATTATCTTTAGAACCTCTAGAAGTAGAAAAAATTGTTCAACACTTTGAGTCACGCATTTTTCTTTTCAGTGAATTTGAAACTCGATGCTCGGGTTTTTCGATTTTGCTGATTACGAATCCAATGTCAGCTTTACGAAATTCATCAAATACATTTTCGTAAAAATTCACGTCTTACTACATCTCGCAACAAAAAATTATACAATCCAAATTTCAAGTAATTATTTTTCTGTGTTTATTTATATAACGAGAACAATAAACAATTATGTATTTTTAGTCCCATGGATATGTTCTTTAAGTATTAATATAACAGAAAATAGCAAAAAGACCGATCAGAAAACGTCAACTTAGACGTAAATAATTAAAATTCAAAGAAATCCAGGTAGTAACGTGGGTTACAACTGCGACGCTACGAGTTAAAACATTTTTTAACAATGAGAAGCAGCAACAACAATTGATAAAAATGCATTATATAGTCTATTGATGTTTTCACTAAAGTATTGTATTATTTTCATTATAGGATTTAGTAAGAAGCGAAATTTCACTTTAGTATAAAATGAGTGTGACTTTCAGGAGAGTGGCTGAATTCTGACTTTTTACGGTGAAATTCAGTGTATTGAAGACTTTTAGAGAAATTTTATATTATATCTTTTTTTTATATTATAATATATTATAATATAAAAAAAAGCATTTCTGCCATTTTATGATATTCAACAAATCTTTATGGAAAATTACTGTGTAATGTTTAAATTCACTATGAAAGTCAATGGTAACGGATAGTTCAAATATTCTATTATGAATTACCATTGACTTACATAGTAATTTCGGACATTATGTAGTTATTTTAAGAATATGTCGATCCGTTCAAAATGCAGGAACGACATCTGTGCTTCCGACGGCACACAGCGTGGCTGTGCCGCGGGTTCAATAGGCGTGTGAGGCGCTCATCGTTGGACCTCTAAGAGTTCAACGCACATTGAACTGCCTCTCCACCAAATTAGAAGTGTCACGATTACAAGTTGGTATTGGTTGAGTTCAAAACATTATTTAAGCCGTACGTTACCATTATGAGACTTTTAAACTTCATTTTTCGTATTAAGATACCTCAACTTTAATTTGAACAACAGAATTTCAAAAATGTTGAAGTCCCCGATTACCAAACTTCTCTCAGTGTACGCTTATATGATCGACGCCATCGCTTTAATACACAAATTAAAACTATATATTATTTATAGTTGTTCGTGATATAATCACAACAAAGAGTTGCTCGGAATCGGTTAGGAGGGGGGGCCCTCCCGTTACAGGTTGAACACCCATGCATATGAGAAGGGAGTATACAGGACTCTGAGTCGCTGTTTCTAATTGTGTGTTTGGTTGAATTTCCCGAGGTCTTGGCGCAATGGGAGCTTTCCGTGAACATATAAATAAGCCCGTTGAGGGCATTTCTAATCAGTTTATCGAGAAGATCCTAAGCTATCAGATCTCGAGCGTGTGACAGTGCTTGGGCCAAGACTGCGGGAGGTGCGGACGACTGGTTGTGCACCCCGGGACGCCGCTCGTACTTATCTGTGAGTGAATAGTAATTATATAAAATGATTTCAGGAACAATTAGTCAGTTAATGAATATGAATTAATATTTCCATTTATTTCATATGTCGTTTATATATTTACATATATTTGCATGCGATGTCTGGGGTAGGGCCCGCTTCTCGTAGTCCCACTGACCAGTCCGTGAGCGGGCCCGGGACGAAACATCAGCTAACTTGTAATAACTAATGCATGTTTATATGTGCGTGGCATTTCTCACCTGCGTTACCGGATCAGCCAACTTTTGTTTTAGAAATAGGCCACCGACGGTTTTTTCAACGATCATACACTCTTCTCCTGGGGCCAGGGGTGCTCTCTATTTATTAACTACATTTGCGCCTTATACAGTTCACATACAGACCCTGTTTCCCAAACAATAGTTTATATGTTATATGTTAAATATAATACAATTAGGATTTACTATTTTACCGGAATGCAGATATCTTTAGAAAGATTATTTATAAAAGGGAATGTTGTCGATATTCGTTTAATCCTTAATCACCATATCGATTTTAATATATTATTATTAAATGAATTCAATAGATTCATTATTGTCAAATTGAATTAAAGACGGAATTAAAGTCAACAAAAAAATTATTGCATAAGCTCAATGTTTCTATAGATATTCGACGTATTGTCAGCCTTTATAGGCATTCAGCTTGTGCAAATAATTTTTTTGTTGACTGTAATATTAAGTTTTTAATTCAATTTCACAATAATGAATCTGTTGAAAATTCTATTTAATGTACCGTAAATTGGGGTAAAGTTGGCTATTTTTCATGTTTTTTTGCTTAAATCCTCATGAGAAAACTTAAAATAATTATTGGTATTTTTAATATGCAATCTTTAACTCCTGTTTTAAGATCTATGTAATAGAAAAGAAAATTACTTCTTAGAATTAACGGTATATACTATTTTGTCATCGCCGACTTTTACACCAAATGCGGGAAAAGTCGGCTATCGTCATACATCGAAAAAGCAAGCTATTGTAATCGAACAAAACAATTTTCTAACACCATTGGAAATAAAATATGGGGACTTCCGTTTTGGGTAAGTTACGTTATAGACGTATTGGAAAGTGAGAGTAGCGAAAATTTAAAAAAAAGGCTTGATTCTGCAATTTTCTGTTCCGAGAGGGACGTGTTTCATTGCAGGATTGGCTAAGCGATTTCTAATAGCCGTTGCAGAACGAGCGGTTGGATAAAGGAAGGAAAAGGGCAAGTAGAGATTCTGACAGGCGCTCTAACCTCAAAACACATCCATCGGGGATAGCAGAAAATAAGAAGTGGAGGAGCTTATAGGTGCCGCAGAAGAGACCTTAGACCAAGAAGCGATCATAGCTGCTTAAGGTGGGTGATCCCCCTCTTTATTTTGTACAGCTTAGTGCATAAAAAGAACAGGGCACGTGGTGGAAGTGACGTGTGAAGAGCGAGATATCGAGGGCGAATTTTCCCAACGGTCTCGGACGGATTCGATAAGCCGTCGATAAATAGCATTGTCGAAAACACCACGACGATAATACACAAGTGCGCGCAATAACAAAAGCAGTGCGCGGAGAGTGTGTATGGAGAAGAGCGGGGAGAAAAGTGAGGAACAACCGAAGTTGCCAATAGAGTCGGAACCAGCCGAAAGGCGAACGCTCGCGTGGCTATTTGGTCAAAAGCTTGGTGGGCCGGGCGGCGCAGAAGAAGAGAGCGGGAGTAGACAGAGAAAGGGAAGCGTAAGCAGTGAAGGTAGACGAAGAAGAGGAAGACCGACGAAAGCAGAGAGTTTGGGAGAAGTAAGTCGACAGCGATTAGGAAGCGGCGCATCGTCAATTATAGAAGCGCTGCGTGCAAAACGAGGAAGAGACAGTCGTTCAGCAAGTCCAGTGGAAAAAGATCGAAAGAGCAAGGTAAAGAAGAGAGAGGAGAAGAAAAACGAGGAAGTAAAGATGAATAAAGAACAAATGATGGAGTGCTTAAGAGAAGTAAAGGAAGAAATAATAAAGGAAATAAGAGAAGAAAGAAAAGAAGAATGGAAGGAGTTTAGAAAAGAATTTGCAGAGCTAAAGAAAGAGAACCAGCAACTAAGGGAAAAGATAGAGGACATGCAGAAACGATGTGAAGAAATGGAAAGAAGAGAGAAGAAACGCAATATTGTTATTAAAGGTGTGAATGTGGGGATGAATGAGGGAGTGAAAGATGTAGTTAAAAAGGTGGTAAGGGAAACGGGGCTAAATGAAGTTGAGATAGAGGACGCTTTTATAGTTAAGAGAGTAAATGAGAAAATAATAATAGCAAAATTGGTCAAATTTGAAGATAAGGTAGAAATTTTAAAGAACTGTAAAAAGTTGAAAGGGACAAGTTTAGATAAGGTGTATGAAAATGAAGATTTAACTAGAATGGAGCGAAATATGCAAAGAGAAGTAAGGATGTGGGCGAAGAAGGAGAGAGAGAATGGAAAGAGAGTAAATATAGGGTATGGAAAAGGTTTTGCGAATGGCATGGAGTATGTGTGGAATGAAAGAGAAAAATGTATGCAAGAGAAAAGGGTGTATGCGAGAGAGAATGAGGAAGAGTATAGTAGACGGCGGAGGGATTTTCGGCGCTCAGAGATGGTAATAGAGTAGCTAGTAATAAGAAACAATATAAGGGGAGAAAGAAAAATGACAATAAGCAGAAAGAGGGGAAGTTTGAAAATAGGGAGGGAGAATTTAAGGAAAAAGGAATAAAAGTTATGTTTTGGAATATAGCGGGAATAGAAAATAAGGACGAGGATTTCTGGGAGTTTATTCAAGGGTACGATGTGGTAGGTTTGACGGAAACGTGGTTAGAAGAGAAAGGGTGGCAGAAACTGAAAAATAGATTGCCGGGAGGGTGGGAATGGAAAGCCCAAATAGCTAAGAGAGAAAATAGAAAAGGAAGAGCGAGAGGAGGAATAATAACCGGAGTGAGGACAGGATTAAAGGAAAAGGATATAGACAGGATAGACAAAGAAGGTATCCAGGAAAGAAAAATAGTAATTGGAAACGAGGTATGGACAATAGTGACAGTGTATAATAGAGCAGGCAATGAGCAAGTGCTAGTAGATTTGGATGAGATGGTAAAGGAAGAAGATGAGGGTAGCTTACTAATAGGTGGAGATTTTAATGCAAGAATTGGATCGAAAGGGAGTGGGGGTACAGTGGATGAGGAAGGGAGGGAAGAAGACAGAAAATCAAAAGACAAGGTAATGAATAAGGAAGGAAGACGGTTAATTGATTTGATTGAAGATAGAGGGTGGTTAGTGTTAAACGGGAATAAAGAAGGGGATGAGGAAGGAGAATGGACGTATGAAGGCAAGGGTCAAAGGATTGCAAACTCGGTGATAGACTTAGGGTTGGTTAACTGGACAGCATGGGAAAAAATAGAAAGATTTGAAGTGGGGGTAAGAATAGAATCGGACCATCAGCCAATAATGGCGAGAATAAGGAAGGAAATAATAAATGTAGAGGAGCAAAAGATAGAAGGGATAAAGGTGCAGGATTGGTCGGAAGAAGGGGAAAAGGAATATAGAAAGAGAATAGAAAGTATAGAATGGAATAGTGTAGGGGTAGAGGAAGGCTGGAGGGAAATGGAAGAAGTGGTGAAAAGAGCAACTCAGTATAAAGATAGAAAGAAAGTAAGAAAGATAGGGTGGACTCCGTGGTGGGATAGGGAATGTAGAGAGGGAAAAAGAGCAGCACAAAAAGCGAAACGAAACTTTAGGAAAGCGAAAGAGATACATAGAGAAATAGCGAGGAATGAATTTTATAGAAAGAGAAGCGTGTATAGGGAGACATGTACTAAGAAAAAGCTAGCGTATAAGGAAAAAGAAGAAAAAGAAATAGAGGAGATAAAAACAGAAACTCAGGCATGGAAGTTTATAAATAGATATAGGACCAGAAGGGAGCAGATAACGACGAAAATAAGTATAGGAGAGTGGGCAGAGCATTTTAAGGGGGTCTTTGGAGGAGTATCAGAAATACATGAGTTTGTTAGAGAAAAGGAAGACTTCATAGGAGACAATAGTGATAGTTTAGAAGAGGGGGAGATATATAAAGAGATTATGAAGTTAAAGAAAGGAAAAGCAGCAGGGGAGGATGGGATTAAGAACGAAGCATGGATATCCGGTAGGCAGAAAATCGGGGGCAAGCTAGTAGAGATTATTAAGGGGGTATGGGAAGGAGAAGGTTTTCCTGATAAATGGAGGACTGGAGTGATCATCCCGATATGGAAGAAAGGGGATAGGGATAGTGTTGGTAATTATAGGGGGGTGATGTTAACCAGTACAGCTTATAAAATGTATGCCAATATTTTGAACAAGAAAATAGTGAAGGAATTAGATGATAAGAATGGGTGGAGTAGAACGCAAGCAGGTTTTAGAAAGGGTAGGGGAACTATAGAGAATATTAAAATAATGAAACATATAATAGGACGGAGGATAAAGGTAAAGGGGAAAAGATTGTGGGCATTTTTTATAGATCTAAAGGCGGCTTTTGACAATGTGGATAGAGAGGTATTGTGGTATATGATGCAGAAAAGAGGGATAAGCAAGGATCTAATAGAAAGGGTAAAGCAGATATACGAAGAAACTAGATGCAAGGTAAGAGTGGGAGGGAAGGAAAGTGAGGTATTCTGGGTAAGGAAAGGCGTTAGACAAGGATGCCCCTTAAGCCCAACCTTATTTAACATCTATTTAGCGGATTTAGAAGAACAGTTGAAAAAAGGTACAAAGGGGGTGAAGATAGGAAAAGATAGGATTTGGTGCCTAGAATATGCAGATGACGTGGTACTCGTGGCAGAGGACGAAGAGGACATGAGAAGTATGATTAGGGGATTAAAGAGTTTTTTAAAGGGAAAGAGATTGGAATTAAACATAGAAAAATCAAAGATAATAGGGTTTAGGAAAGGAGGGGGTAGGGAAAAAGAGAGGTTCTGGTGGTGGGGAAGAGAAAGAATAGAGGAAGTAAAGGAAGTAAAGTATTTAGGATATATAATGAGCAGAAATAATGGAGAAGAAGGCCAAGTTAGAGACAGGGTTAGGAAAGCAAAGATAGTAATGGGGTGGGTTTGGAGTATGGGGGAGAGAAGATTTAGTGGAGACATAAAATGGAGAATGAAACTATTTGATAGTTTAGTGAAAAGTGTAGTAATGTATGGAGTAGAGATTTGGGGATATCGAGAATGGGAGGAAATTGAGAGATTACAAGAAAGATATATTAAATGGGTTTTAGGTTTAGATAGGAGTACCCCTGGGTACATATGTAGAGAGGAACTGAAAAGGAGAAAGATTAGGGTAGAATCAGGTAAAAGGGCAGGGAAATTTGATGAAAAGCTAGGCAAGGGAGAAATAAGTGCAATCGGAAGAGAATGTTGGAAAGAAAGAAAGGAAGGGGAGAAGGGGGATTATGAATGGACTAAAGAAAGTATGGAAAGAAGAGAATATATATGGAAATGTGGAGTGAGTGAGGAAGCATTAGAAGAGTTAGGTGAAAATAAATGGAATTGGATGATAGAAAAAGATGGTGAAATAGATAGACAAGAAAGATGGATAAAGATAAATGGGTCGAGGTCCTGTGGGAGGTATAAAAGAATATGGGTAGAGGACATACCGAAATATATAAAAAATGGTAAAAAGTGTGAAGGAAATGAAATAAAAACGATAGCTAGGTGGAGATGCGGAAATGAGGAATGGAATAATAGATATTGGATGAAAGAAAGGAATCGACAATGTAGAATTTGTGGGAGGGGAGAGGAGAATTTAGAGCATATGTTAAAAGAGTGTGAGGGTCTTGAAAGAATGAGAGGTAGTGTGAATGAAGTACTGGATGAGGATGGTAGAGGATATGTATGGATGAAGAGGGTGGAGAAAAAAAGAAAAGAAAAGGAATGTTGAGTATAGGATAAGGAATATAAGTGTATTTAGAGTAGGAAGTAGAAGAGAGAGAATGAGAACGCATGTAAGATATAAGAAATAAGATATAAGAAACAGAAGTCATGTAATCACATGTATGTGGAACATTAAATAAATATATATATATATACTATAATAAAATATGGCCAACTCATAAATTTTTATGTGTGAAATCCGCTCTTTAACCCTTAGAGGCATAGTGGGACTATCGGTGTCACACCTGTAAATAATTTTCTTCATGTAGATAAATCAATATCTATTTCAATGATGGATTGAAATTTTGTACTCGGGGGTTTTCGAGGCCACTAATTACGAATATGTTGTCAAAATCACAAAATTCAAAATGGCTGATACAATATGGCAGACGAAAATCCGAAGCTTAATTCGATTTCGATGAAACTCTGTACTTGGAGTTTACTACGGTGTTTTTTGGGCCGCTGATTAAGAATATATCGTCAGATTTTCGTAATTTAAAATGGCGGATGAAATATGGCCAGGCCAAAATCTGAAATTTGATTCGATTGACATGAAAATTGGTACTGGGGGGTTTTCGATGCTGCTGATTATGTATCTGTTCTCATATTTTCGAAATTCGAAATGTCGGACCCGATATGGTGCCATGTTGATTCAGCCATTTTTAATTTTGAAATTTGTAACATTGATTTTTGACGTTTCTCTGCTTCTCGTATTGCATTCTGTAATTGTTCCGTTGAATATTTGAACAATCTAGAAGAATCCGCCTTTGTTTTATAAATTCGCCCCATGGCCGACTTTTCCCTGCAAATGTTACATTTTTAGAGAAACCGATATTTTGCGATATCTAATGATCTTATTGAGGTCATTTTTGATCGTAAATTAGGTTAGAGATATAAGCTATGCGGTACACTGTTTGATTTTACATAAAATGAAAATAAAAAATACATAGTCTTCGTAAGAACCGTCGATATCTGAATTCCTTCTGTTAGAAAACAGGGTTTTGACGAAAAAAAGCCACAGATCTCAGCATGTCCAAATTTTTTACAGATTTTATTTATTTATTTTTTTTTTAACAAAGTCGAACTGTTTTTTTTTTTAATTCCTAACATTTATAGCCTGCACCCCTCACTGGGATCAATGAAAAGGATACAGGTTCTTTATTAAAAAATTGTCATGATGTCGGAAATAAACAATGAAATAACAAATTTTGATTCCTTCTGTGCAAAGGAACCGAAATTAAAATTTGTAAACTGCCATACCAGAACCGCCACTTGTAATTCTAAAAATCCGACTTGAGATTCGAATTCAACGACCCCAAAAACTCCCGAACAAGATTCAATCAAATTCATAGAAATTAAAATTTGTAGTCCGCCATATCGGAGCCGCCATTTTCACCATATTACTATCTCTTTTGAATATCCGACTTCAGATTCGCAATCAGTGACCCCAAAAACCTCCGAGTAATAATTTTTGGGTGAATCTGAATACTGCCGAAAGTTTTATACTCAAAGCGGTAATTTTCCATGAAAAATGGAACTTTCGTCGCCAGGTTGAAAATCAACTTTTTGTGGGTTCTATCTTGTACCTTAGATAATTTTTACGTGATATTTGCAACAGTTAGAGGTATACCGTTCGAATTTGTCACGGAAAATATTTAAAAAATAACAAAACATCGAAAAACGTGTTATTTTAGTATAAATCGTTTATAACTTTCTCATATCAAAATTTTCACATATTTTAACTTCGCCATTCGAAAGAAGGAACATCGGGACATAAGAAATGGGTATTCTAAATTTTTTCGTATATGGTTTACATAGGACAAAATATTTCATCAAACTTGATGACAAAATTTTGTCCATTCCGGCGTTAAAGGCTTAAGGAAGTATATTCTGTTAATTTCTGCAATCTTAAATAAAAATGTATTCACTCCTTTCTTTTCATACAAAGTAATTGGCGAACATCGTGTATTTTGATTCTACAGTAAGTATAACATTTATTAATTGACATTAAATCTGGCATATTAATGATTTTTAGTTAAGTTCACTTGGAGCCTGTTTGGAATTTCGATAAAATATTTGTTAATACAATTTAATTCAAGTTCACATATGAGAAATGTCCAATTTTTTAATAATAATAAATTGACAGACCTCATGAAATTTCGTATTTCTTAATATAATTTTAATATCTTCGACTATGACAGGTTAAACATTTCTATAAAATTTATTTAAATTTGCCGCTCTTTTCTTTATTGTTAAAGACAGTGCAATATTTTGAAATCACCTAGGAACATGAAGAGAATTCATGTTACAAAATGATATGCAAACATAAATCTAGAAAATATAAAACATAAATTTTGCTGATATCAAAGACGATTGTCAGGCTGTATTTTAAGATCATAAATGTAATTGTTGCCTTACATTAATTTTCAACTGCATTTCTGAATACGTGTTGCTTTTGCAATCTTGGCAAAATTTGTGTCATGTTCAAAGAGTGAAAACAAAATTATAAGAAATTTAGGTCCGGCACGCCTTTTCGCACATCTGGACAAAAGTGACAATTTAATTAATTTGTGATGTTTTACCACTAATTTAGTTTTGATATACGTACCTAAGCAAAAATTGACTGTAAATTGGTGAGAGTAAAACGAATGCAGAAATATGATTATACATTGATTTAAGTCAAGGATTATAAGTTTGGTCTTCCAATCGAGCCTAACAATTTCCTTTAATTAAAGCGAAATTTATGTTTTATATTTTAAACATTTATGTTTGCATATCAGATGTTACATGAACTTTTTTCATGTCCCTTTGTGAAGTCAAAAGATTGTATTTGTCTTCAACAATAAATAAAATAATGCGTAAGAAAATTAAATTCCCTCGTGTTATTAACCTATTAAAATAAATCACTTCTAGAATATTTAAAAAAAACGATAAAAAGAGTAATTTTTGAAAATAAATATATAATAAATAAATATGAATTAAAACAATTCACTTCTAGAATATTAAAAAAAACGTTAAAAACAGTAATTATTGAAAATAAATAAATAATAAATAAATATGAATTAAAATAATTCACTTGTAGAATATTTGAAAAAAACGTTAAAAAGAGTAATTTTTGAAAATGAATATATAATAAATAAATATGAATTAAAATAATTCACTTCTAGAATATTTAAAAAAAAACGTTAAAAACACTAATTATTGAAAAAAAATAAATAATAAATATATATGAATTAAAATAATTCACTTGTAGAGTATTTAAAAAAAACGTTAAAAGGAGTAATTTTTGAAAATAAATAAATAATAAATATATATGAATATACAGACAAAATATAAAAATTTTTTTTAATAACAAATAATTTTTTAAAATACTTCTCACGATTTTAATACTTATTTGGTAAAAAAAAATATAAAAAAAAAAGAGGAAAGACAGAAACCCCGAGGACTCGAACAACCGACCTCCTGTTCCGTAAGCAAACGCTCTACCAATGGAGCCAACAAGGCTCGAACGCAAACTTCGAATGTTGGTCGCATTTGATCATCGGATAACCAGAAAAATATATTAATGTTATTATCATTCAATTAAAATAATTTATTACTAGAATGTCTTTAAATAATAATTGTTTATTAAAACATGATAAACAGTAACATTGAAGTTACCATTTATGCTGTACTTTCGATATTATTTTCTTATAAGTGCTTTATTGTCATGAAAGTTTAATTAAAACGTAAATGGAGATTATTTAATCACAAATTTGATAATATATTTTTCAATTGCCTTTGCTTTAAAAAACGTACACCGTACTTTATCTGCATTGTAACTGAAAAACAAGAGTTTGACTGTTTGTATGCGTGAAAAAAAAATATTTATAAAAATTCTTGATAAATATTTCAACGAACATTTTTTACGCCGACATTGACAAAAATAGTTTAGTAGAGGGGCTAAGTGGGTTCTGCCGCCCCCACCCTACCTCCCATCGATGATAGTGTGATGGAAGAATTGCGCAAGTGGGCCGTAAGAAGGTCAGGAATGAAAAGAGGTTATTATAAACAATTTCATGTATTATTATTATAAATTTCGAAAGCTGTGAAGGTCGAAAAACATAGGTAATTTAATGCGATACATTGTCGAATGAAAAGAGAAGGTAGAGGTCAACCAATATTTATTATTTCATTAGATATTGTTATTAATAAAATGTTTTTACATTATCATTGAAAACGACATCTTTCTAATGCGTGATCTTACAAAATTCAATCAGAGAGATTGAAAAGTGTTGACCGTTACACATTAGTATTGCAATGTGTCGAAAATAAAATTTCAAAAGTCGTCTTCATGAAAGGTCAGATATTGCTACATTATAGTCGCTTATGTAAATACATCGTAAGCTAGAAACCGTATTCAGAGTGAAAGTAAAATGACCTTTTCCTCGTGCGTCCTACTACCATCTCTCTCGCTCTCGCATACTCCTAGTTAGATCCATTAACATTAGCAGTATACCGTTTTCATGGTAGTCGATTATCCGTCGATCACTTATTCACCGTGCGTTTGTTTTCCCGAAACTTTCGAAAATGTATACAGGTCCAGACGCATTTAAAAGGTCATTGCACAATTTCTTTAAAACATTATCTGTGTACAATAATATGAAAGGTGGGCTATTCCCCCTCTAGTGCATTGACTACAGGCGAATTTCTACAAGTGACCAGGTAGCCAGTTGGCTCGAGATCGCGCGACGAAATTAATGTAAATGAGATAATTGGAAAATAAATGGTAGAGTTGAGAAGTGCGGAACTTGTGTTTCATTTTTATTTATTGTTCATTTGCTGGTGTCGTATCCAGAAGGGATCACACCTTTTGTGTTTTACACTTACATTTATTAAATTAACATAATAAGGTCGAAAATCAGGAGATTGGGTGATCGTCGCGCACGTGTAACAGGAAGACGAAAATACCTTCACTTACGCGAATACGAAATTCCTTAAATCGATATCTAAAGGAAGGAGTTTCTGCATTTTCTACATGGTCCTTCGAGCCGGATTTAGTGATTTATTTGTGGCATAAATTCGGCACTTCTCAAATCTTATCCGGGTTTATGTAGAACAGTTAAACATAAAATTAAATTTGGAATTTCGCGTGTGCGTTGTAAAATCGTTATTAATTATTTTTTTTGTGACGAGTCAACTCATACAATTTTTAATTTAAATAAAATTTGTAATTTGAAAAATTTGATATATTGAAAATGTAACGGAATTTACTTATAAGAAAACATACACGAAAAATTATACAGTGTTATTGTAAAGAAGTTATTGTTTATCGATTGGAACAATAGAGGTAATTAGCGTTTCACATTCTTCAAAGTTTAAACATCGGACTTGTAAGTAAATGTATGCTATTATATTTGAGAATCTATTTTCAATTTAAAATTTATTACAACCGTCAATTATCGTACTGTCGAAAACAAATTAGTTTACTTTCTTAATAAATACATCATTAAAATCTTTCAATTATATTATTATTTATTCCTGCATTAAACTAAATTGATAAAATCATTTAATGATAAATTACAAAAGTTATTTGATTAATTATTATAAATAAATAGGGTAATAATTGAAGAGATATGGCGGAATTAGTGAATTTGAGAAAGAAACGAGGGACCCTAAAATCTTCATTAACAAGATTTATGACATTTTTAGAGAATTATGAAGCTAATGAAACGAATACGAATAATGACAAAAATAGAGAAATGTTATCAATTAGATTAGAAAACACGAAAAAGTTGCTGAATGATTTTAATGATGTACAGTTAGATATTGAATTACTTGAAAATGACGAAACAGAATCAACTGATAGAGAAGATTTTGAAACGTTATTTTACGAAGCGATTGCAAAGACAAATTTAATATTAAAAAAAGATTCATATAGCGAGACAAATTCGAATGAAAGATCTTGGACAAATTCTGGAGTAATATCAGAAGCATCACATATTTCTAATTCTAGTATTAAACTTCCCGTTATTGACTTGCCTAAATTTTCGGGTAAATATGAAGACTGGCTCGGTTTTTCCGATGCCTTTAATGCAATTATCGATGAAAATAATCAGCTTAAACCGGTACAAAAATTGTATTATTTAAAAGCATGCTTGGAAGGTGAAGCTGCACATGTGATTCACTCTCTTGAAACCTCCGATATAAATTATAAAATTGCGTTAGAACTATTACGTAAGAGATATAATAATATGCGTATAATAGTACAGAATCACATGCAATTATTATTTGGAATGAGCCCGATGACCGCTGAATCTTCTTCAGAATAACGTCGCGTAATTGATACAACTCTTAGACACGCTCGCGCGTTAGAAGCGTTAAAACAGCCTACGAATTATTGGGATACTGTAATATTATATTTAGTATCTAGTAAATTAGATCGTATGACGCGACGAGAGTGGGAACGGTCGTTAGATGGTTCAAATCATCCATCCCTAAATGATTTTTGGAAATTCTTGGATGCACGCTGTCAAGTTTTAGAGACCATGAAACACACACATGCGTGTGTTGGGACTGTCATCGTTGTAAAATGCCCCGTATGCAAAGAACAGCATAATTTGTTAAATTGCGGTAAATTTAATAAATTTGCTTACGCCGAAAGGGTTGAAGCCATAAAAAGGCCGGGCTTTGCTTCAACTGTTTGCGATCGGGTCATTTAATAGGCGCTTGTCAAGCTAGCAGCTGTCGAAAATGTGGCCGGAAGCATCATACAATGTTACATCGGGAAAAAGATAATAATTATAACTCTGCCCTTATGGATACCAATAGAGTAGTATTAAATTCGTCTTTAATGCACGCTTCGCAAGTCATTTTATCGACTGTCATGATTGATGTTTATGATGCTTCCGGAATTGCCCACTCTTGTCGTGCTATGCTTGATGCAGGATCACAATCTAATTTTATGACAGACCAATTCTATAATAGGTTAAACCTTGCAAAATACTCGGTGAACATTCCAATTGTCGGCATAGGAGAAAATATGTCAAATTTGAAGTTTACCACTCAAGTAAAATTGAAATCAAAGATCAATAATTATTCATTGAATCTCAGATGTCTACTTATTTCGACAATTACTGGAATGTTACCTTCTAGCACTATTGATAAAAGAGCCTTAGAGATACCAAAAAATATTAAATTAGCAGATCCTACTTTTCATTGTCCAGGTGTTATTGATATTCTTATAGGAGCTGAGCACTTTTATCAATTGCTAAGTGTAGGTCAAATAGCACTGAATAATCACACGGCAATCTTGCAAATAACGAAACTCGGCTGGATCGTTGCCGGCGGGTTAGCGCGCGATAGAATTAATTCAGTATCATTTTGCAATATTTCGAAAGAATCTCTAGATAAAAGCGTAGAAAAATTTTGGCGTGTAGAAGAAGTGGCGACAGTGCAGCTATTTTCACCAGAAGAGAAATATTGTGAAAAGCATTACATTCAGCATACAACTAGGGATTCATCACGGCGATACTGTGTTGCGTTACCCTTTAACCACAAATTGAATGATATAGGTGAATCATATTCTCAGGCATGTAGACGATTTCAAGGGCTTGAACGGCGTTTTCAGAGAGATCCTCAGTTAAAAAATTCTTATATAGAATTTATGAAGGAATATTATTTATTAGGACATATGACGGAAATTAAAAACTGTGATGTGTTGACCGGTTTCTTTATCCCTCATCATGCAATTAAGAAAAAAACTAGTCTAACTACGAAGCTCAGGGTGGTATTCGACGCGTCTGCGAAATCGTGTTCAGGGGTGTCTCTCAACGACGCTCTGATGGTTGGGCCAGTTATTCAAGATAACCTATTTACTATATTACTGCGATTTCGAATCCATAAAATAGTATTGACTGCTGATACGGAAAAAATGTATAGGCAAATTTTGGTACGACCATCGGATCGAAAATTTCAACGGATAGTGTGGCGAGAAAGCTCCGAGGAACCACTGAAGATATTTGAGCTCAATACCCTTACATATGGTGCAGGCCCAGCGTCATTCTTAGCGACTAGAACTTTGGGACAGTTAGCCAAGGATGATGGTATACGATTCCCGAAGGCGGCGCGAGCCATTCAATCGGACGTGTACGTCGACGATTTATTAACAGGCGCCAACTCTTTGAATGAAGCTGTTTTACTTCGAGATGAACTCGTGCAATTATTAGAAGGTGGCGGTTTTACATTGCGCAAGTGGGCATCCAATGTTCCAGATCTGGTGCAAGTATTGGACGATCGATCAATGGATCCGCATCTCAATCTAGATACGACGAAATCACAGAAAACTTTAGGAGTCTTCTGGAATCCAACGCTAGATGTGATAAATTATCGCCTGCAACTAAGTCAGCAATCATCACGGATTTCTAAACGAATGATACTTTCTCAAGTTTCAATATTATTCGATCCGCTCGGATTAATTGCTCCAGTTATTATTATAGGCAAGATCATGATTCAAGCTCTGTGGAAATTGCAGCTCTCTTGGAATGAAAGCGTTCCGCAGGATGTCGCTACTGCGTGGATTCGGTTTCGTGAAGCTCTGCCTCGTTTAGAAGCTCTATCTATACTAAGGAATTTGTTAATCTTAGATCCTGTACAGATACAAATCCATGGATTTTCCGATGCTAGTGAGAAAGCATATGAAGCTTGTTTATACGTTCTTTCGCAAAATGAAGATGGAGCAATTTTAACTAGACTGGTAGCGGCAAAGACCAGAGTAGCCCCGTTAAAAAATATGACTCTACCGAGGTTAGATTGTCAGCCGCTGCATTGCTTGCAGAGCTGTACTTGTCTATCGCAAGTTCTATTCATTTGAATGTAGAAAAGGTCTTTCTATGGTCCGACTCAACCATCACTTTACAATGGATTCATACTCCATCGTATCAGCTTACGACATTTGTGGCTAATCGTGTTGCAAGAGTGCAGGAATTAACAGATAAGTGCGAGTGGAGACATGCTCCTTCATCAGACAATCCTGCCGACCTAGCATCAAAAGGAACAGCGCCGGAAGAACTACTTCATTCGAAAATGTGGTTTGAGGGTCCAGCATGGTTGCGCTCGAAACCAGGAAATTGGCCAATAAAGCTGAATTTTGATAAAGAGGCTGACACTATGGAGATAAAGGTGATTACGGTATTGACAACGACGGAAACTTGGATTGCACTATATAAATATTCGTCGATACAAAAGCTTGTACGTATTATTGCGATGTGTATGCGTTTTGCGAATAATGCTCTAAAGGGAGATAAGAGAACTGGAGTATTGTCAGTTGAAGAATTAATTCAGGCGAAAAAACGAATAATAAAATTGCTTCAGGGGGAATGTTTTTCAGCCGAAATTCAGGCGTTGAATAAAGATGGTAAATTATACCCTTCTAGCAAATTATTATCGTTACGCCCCTTTTTAGACTCAGATGGATTGCTGAGAGTAGGAGGCCATCTGAAACACGCACCTCTAAGTTACGATGAGAAATTTCCTATTATTTTACCGAATAAAAACTTAATTTCTGATCTCATTCTTCGCAACGCACATGAGACGCAACATCATGCAGGAGTGCAGGCAACTGTGTTTCTTACGACAGAGATTTTGGCCCATAAATGGACGAAGTCGTCTGCGTAAGATAATACATAGTTGCAATATTTGTTTTAAACATAACCCGAGATTTTCGGAATATATTATGGGTGATTTGCCAGAAATTCGGTTCGAAATGTCTCGGCCTTTCGCGAATACTGGCATTGATTTTTGTGGCCCTTTTTATATTAAGGGAAAACGGTTTCGAAATCGAAATACGATAAAAGCATATGTTTGTGTTTTCGTGTGCCTGGCAACTAAAGGAATCCACCTTGAGTTAACATCTGATTTGTCTACGAATAGTTTTATAGCTGCTCTGAGAAGATTCATCGGTCGTCGGGGCAAGTGCTCCAGAATTTTCAGCGATAATGCAAAAAATTTCATCGGCGTAAATAACGAACTTAGTAAGGCGTTTCAAACATTGATTATTGATGATAAAGAGGTTGAAGGTTTTTTTTTGCTAACGAGGGAATTCGCTGGAGTTTCATTCCACCGCGGTCACCAAATTTCGGGGTTATTTGGGAGGCTGCTGTTAAATCCTTTAAGTTCCACTTAGAGCGTGTTGCTGGTAACGCTCTGTTAACATTTGAAGAGTTCAATACACTAATAATAGAAATTGAGGCGATTCTTAATTCGCGTCCATTAACCTCCTTATCATCAGATGCAATGGATTTAGCGGCATTAAGAGGGTTTTTTAGCACTCTTAAAGAAGACGCTACTGAGGATCAATTTTCCAACTTCATTCGAGAATCCACCGAAGAGATTAAGAAAATCAATTCATTCTTAAGGGACAATCCTCACATTCCCAATGGGGTGAAAATATCGTTGGAGACAATTATTCATTGCATCACGGTACAGCGGGTTAGAGCTGCTCACAGATTAATTAGCGTATCTCAATGACATCCAATAGAGACAAAACCGTCGAGTCCCTTCACCCAAGACCATTTTCAAATTAACGTAGAAAAGCCGCTAAGCAAGTCTCAACGCGTTCAAAAGACCTGGCGCGTTCAAAGGACCCCTTAATATTGTTATAAAAATGTCCTGCCTTTAGATGGTCATTGCAAACGGCCTCTTTCTAATGCGTGATCTTAAGAAATTAGATCATAAATATTGAAAAGTACTGACTGATACACATTAGTATTGGCATGTGAGGAATGTCGAAAAAAAAATTGCAAAACAATTCATTAAAGGTCAGCTATTGCTACATCATAGTCGCTTCTCGATGCCTATGTGGAAATACAGCGTAGGCTAGGAACCGTATTTTGAAAGTGAACGTAATATTCTAATAATGACCTTTTCCTCCTGCGTTCTACTACCATCGCTCTCGCATTACAGCAACATCACCGATTACCCGCCCGTCATTTTCACCATATATATTTCCATGTATACAGGTTCAGACGCGTTTAAAGATATTGCGCAATTTCATCAAAAGATATACCAAGTAACACATTTTCTCTTTCCCAAATTTTTAGGCAACCTCCGCCAAAGAGGTTACAAAGGTTAACAAAGGAAGCACTAATAAATAAATAATTTACAATAATAATATTTAAATAGTAATAAATTTCACACAATCCGAATAGCGTGTATTAAAATGTATAATATACACGGAGAACATTTTTCATCGTCAAAATCAGTGACGTAACAAATTTACCCAAGAATAATCATGCAAGCAGCACCATCTTCTGTGATTGTACCTGAAACTATTAATTCCTAGAAGCCATTAAAAGTTTAGTGCCTCGAATATATGTATTTTGATTACCGGCATACATTATATTCATTACTACACATTATTTGGTAGCTACCTATGTTCTGTGCCTGCAATATACAGGTACCGTCATCAAAAAAGAAGAAACTAGCGCCAAACAAATGCCGCGATTAGTCTCTGTACAGTAGGGACACATATGTTGTAGTAGTAGTTAGGATTTCGATGTACACATTTTAATACCAAGAATTGTTGAGTGAGAGAGTGCTAGCGACTTTAAGAACGCGAGATATAAGGACCGCCAATGGAAGCATAGTAGTGAAAGGCGGCCATGTTCAGTCATCTAGGGGATCTAGGGTGCCCGTCGCGTCATAGAGATGCGTCCCTAGGGAAGTATGCGTGGGGATATGAGTGGTGCGACCTGCGAGTGGGAACGAAGAAGAAGACCGCCCCACTTCTAGAGAGTCTCTCCATGACGCTGATCCACTGGCAAAGTTGGACGACGCGCTGTGGAAAATTACTTCGGCCATAAAGCCGAAGTACAAGGTATCTATCATACTCCCTATACCTTTTCACCTCGATTTCATGAGTAAGATCAATTTTCTGGTGAATCACTTATCTTTCTAAGGAAGCTTCACATCGATGGAGAGCAGGTCCAGTTACGCACGTGGTCATTTCGAGGTTAGGGCGACCTCATTGCTGCACGTTGGTTTCCGGCAAGAAAATCTGTCTTATCGGCAACAATTTCCAGACGCCACGATGAAGGAAACAATATGAAAACATCGAACTGCTTCGTACGATCGATTCTTTATGCGTAACCTGTCACTTCATCGATAATTGTGTGAGTAAACGAACTATAGATGATTTGGTCGGAACGTCTAAATTCTTGGACATATTAAAATTCATTATTATCATAATTTAAATTGACTTATAAAAAGAAAATTATATGCTAAGTGATAATCGTCTGAGAGTGGTGCGGGTGATGCTCTCTATTATTCAATAATTGATCGACTAATTTTAATTTTGCGTTACCCCTGATTCCATCTATAGATAGAGATAAACGATTTTTTTTAGTTCTTTTAAATGACGATTAAATTGATTCTGTAAGCGTTAGGTCTTGAGTTATATTCGAAGCGATTGATAAGATATATTATTCGTGAGTCACGTGATTTATTAGCGAGAATGTATATGACGTATTTCTATTTTATAGAAATAATTATAATTATGTAATTTGAATGATTTAAGATGACATTGGATTAGGACGACCGTGAGATAATATAATCGATTAATTTAATTGTTTGTTGAGAGTTTCGTCGACGTAAAACTTCCATCTGAGTACATCGAATAATAAAATAAAATCAAATGACGTACGCTTCTGAGTTTTATTATAAAATATATATTGATCTAATAATGATGCATCCATCGACCAATGATGACATTTCTTCCTACTTTCATTGAGTTTTATCGAAAATAATTGAAATAATTATTACAATGGCGCCCGAACAGGGACACGATAAGTTTAAATTCTTTTTATGTTTAGTAAAAATTAAATATTAATAGTTTAAATAATTATATTTGAAAATACAATTTTTGAAATGAATGGCAGAAATTTATAGATATGTTTCCAAAACAAAATCTGGTAGGATAGTTAAGGTCAGATACGACAATTTAAATTTTGAAAATAACCGATTAGGAGATATAAACAAATCAAATATGCCTAACCTTCCACGAACACCAACAAGGCAGATAATGGAAACAATTGAAGTTAACGAGTCAAACAATATAAACAATCAAAATAATAGAGTAATTGAAGACATAATAGATAATTCAAATGTTGACCACGCTGAACAACTAGTAAATTTGGAAACAAATCAATATTCTAATGAAAATAACGACCCAATAACAAATAATATTACAAATGATGTTCGAGAAAATGAAAGTGTAGTATTGTCGGAAGTATTAAAAGAATTACAAGAATTACATAAAGCTGATGAACGACGTCAGATTGAAATGAATAATTTTTTTAAAAATCAAAATAAAATAAATACAATAATTAATACTGGGATGGAAAGTTTAACAAGAACGAATGTACAAATGCGATCAGGAATGACTGAAGAGTCAGTACAACCACGCGTAACTAGTAATCAATTAGGTTTTGAAAATGTGGGAATAACTGATAATAATTGTTTATTGTTAAACTATATAAAAAATATGCAATCAATCAATATTGATATTTCTGCTCCTACCTGTGGTGGACAGTTAAATGAAAATGCGACTGAGTTTTTGGAAAAGTTCGACCGATATTGTATAATAAAAAGAATAGAGAACTTGCATGACTTTTAAATTTAATTTAAATCGAAAGATAATTATTAGAAATGAAAAGTTACAACACAGTTTTGTAATGTTCAAAGTAATTATTTAGATATAAATTATTAAAATTTGCCGAAAACTGAAGGTCGGTTTGAATCGATATCACGTGACTATAACTATATAGTCGGTAAGGTGGCGTCGCTGACGGCAATGCAGTGGAACTACATTGCATATATATAGATATACATATACGTTATATGAATGTACAAAACGTCAAATAAATTTATGTTTACATTTTGAAATACGTAAACAGATTTTTTACAATATAATTGTTTAAAAGTGTCGGGAACTGAATTAAACATTTTAAATATGAAAGGAGAATTATAAAAGGGAAAGGAGATTTTACAAATGAGAGGAGACATCGACAGAAAACAACATTTATTAGATAAGTATACACAATTAGTCTGATAACCAGAACAAGGTTATAATAGTTTATAATAATTTTTAATGCTAAAATATATTATAAAAGTGTATATACTTTGTGTAAATTTCATATGTTTTAGGAGTGGTTACAGGAAAAATTGGATTTGTTTTGCTTATACTAATCTAAACGTGAGCGTTCTAATCTTACATATATACATACATGTAATACATGATATTTTTCAAATAGCATGCACACGGTTATTTGTTTTATAAAATTTTTTTAATACTGCAATAATACACTAGATGTATTTTGTGGCAAACTATTTATTTTCTTGTAGCATCTCAACGCTGATTTGTAGAACACGTTCCACCTCAAATAAAGTAAAACAGATTTATGAATTTGAACCGAAGAGATTTTTCAGATTTCTTGTACGTGTGTAGTACATAAACGTACATATAAACACTGTATGTTTAAGTGCATACAAATGTATATTTCAAATTTTAAACCATGATTACAATTTCTTTAATTAATTCTGTTTTATTATTTTCGAAACAACCACAGTGAGAAGTGGAGTTTCCATTAACCATCAGGTACAAATTCACTGCAATAAGAGACAAATCAATAAAAATGTTAAAGAAAAGAAATCCATCTTTGAATAGCTACAAATACAGCATTATTCCTATGTGTAAATCAACCTCGAGTTCTACTCCGAAAAAAGAATTCATTTGTGTTCTTCACATTGAATTGAAAAGAAAAGCCTGGTGCGAAGCTGTCAGCTATCCACCTGAGAAGGTTAGTAGAGTAAACAAGCATAATATCATGTATTACATGTATGTATATATATATATATATATATATATATATATATATATATATATATATATAAGATTGAAATAGAACGCTCACGTTTAATATAAGCAAAATAATTCCAATTTTTCCTTTAACCGCTCCTAAAAAAAATTAAATTTACACAAAGTATATACACTTTTATAATATATTTTAGCATTAAAAATTATTATAACCTTGTTCTGGTTATCAAACTAATTGAGTATACTTATTCAATAATTGTTGTTTTTTGTCGATGTCTTCTCTCATTTGTAAAATTTCTTTTCCCTTTTATAATTTTCCTTTCATATTTAAAATGTTTAACTCAGTTGCCAACACTTTTAAACAATTACATTGTAAAAAATCTGTTTACGTATTTCAAAATGTAAACATAACTTTATTTGACGTTTTGTACATGCATATAACGTATATGTATATGTATCTATATATATGCAATGTAGTTCCACTGCATTGCCGTCAGCGACGCCATCTTACCGACTATATCGTTATAGTCACGTGATATCGATTCAAACCGACCTTCGGTTTTCGGCAAATTTTAATAATTTATATCTAAATAATTACTTTGAAAATTACAAAACTGTGTTGTAACTTTTCTCGTTTAGTCCTAATTTATCAATTTTAACTCTTAATATATGAAAATTCCACACCATGCAAGTTCTCTATTGAAGATAACATGAAATTGTATTGTATAGAGACTTTATTTAAAGGTCAAGCGCGAAGTTGGTTCGAATCCCAAAAATTCACTTCATTTTCTGATTGTAAAAAGGAATTTCTAAAAAAATTCTATAACAATGCAATTCAGACGAGAATTTTGAGTAATTGGCTTGCTCGAAAATATAATGAAAGACATGATGGTTCGTTGCAAGAATATTTCTTCGACCAAGTAAAAAGAGCTCGTTTTTTGACCCCTACATTTTCATCATACTCGTTACATTTTCAGATAATTCAGCAATTGCCGTTGCGTGTTCGGGAGTACCTGGCCTTGGTAGATTGCACAGATGAATCACTGGTTATTCAAGCATTAAATAATTTAGATTTAATTCATAAAGAACGTATGCTTGAGGGTAACCATAAAAATCAATTTTCCTCTCATTCGAATTCGCAACCGCCGAACGTACAAGCTCGACATATTAAAGTTAAGAAACACAAAGTTAATCTTAGTCAATATTATGATCCTGGTCATAATCAACTAGCGTTACCGAGTGTCGATAATATAGGTACCTACTCGCAATCTATGGGAGGGAATAATGTGGCTAGTACTGTAGGGGGTGGGGAGTCACGAAATAATGGAATAGTTATGCCCGATACGCGATTTCCCCCTCCATCGTCTCCCTCAACTCAACATATTGGTTGCAATTCTAATTTTTTAAACTGACAACCAACGCTCTGAGTTGTGGTCCGTCAGGGTGTTGGCCATATGATTTTGTGGAGGACCTTTAGGCAGAATTTAACAATGAAAAACAGGAAGTATCTGATTGTAGTAAAATAGTAGCTGATAGTCCTCGATTGATCGTACATTTTGGTACTATTCCTATACCAGCGTTGATAGATACGGGTAGTCAGATAACGGGGGTATCTGAAAATATGTTTGAATATTTAAAAAAATACTGTGAAATTGACGTTTTACCAGTGGCTAATTTAGTTATATTAACTGCGATAGGAAAGAGGCCAACCACTGTTAAAAAGCAAATTCGGTTGAATTTAAAAATAGATTCCCTCGATATTGAGACTGCGTTTTTAGTTGTTCCCCATTTGACATCCAGTATGATAATTGGAAATGATTGGTTAACTAAAAATTGTGTTGTGTTAAACTATGGTACTAGGACAATGCAGATAGGTAATTTTATGATTTCTTCCCAATTGATTAAATACGATCAAATATCGCCTGAAAAAGTTGTATCTCTTCAAAATAACGATGTAATGGTTGTACAAATAATAGCTAAGTCCCAAGATCAATGCGATTCGATTTTCCAATCGACTCGTGGAAGCAATAAAGATATTGGTATTTTTAAAGGAAGTAATCGTAATAATCTGGAATTTAATAATAATTTCAATTCGATAAATGTCATGCAAAATGATATATGTACAAATAATTTAAATTCAGTAAATTTCATGCAGAATGATCTATATACAAATAATTTAAATTCAGTAAATTCCATGCAAAATGACGTATATACCAATAATTCCAATTTAATAACTACCATGCATGAGAATACGAGTACCAATATTGATTTAATTAATGGTACTAAGAGTAAATTGGGTAATGATCATGTGAAGGGAGTAAATGATAACCAAATTGATTTCGAAGTGATTTATGAGTGTGCTTCAATGGATAATACTGTTGAAGATCATTTAAAAACTAATAACAATATTAAAACAACTAATGTGATCCAAAGTTTAATGGATTATATTATGATTGAATCTAATGACGGAAAATATATGGTAACTGTTGATGTTCATAATGAAGACGATAGTGATAATGATAATGTTTTAATGGCTGAAATGATAAATGCCAATTCTTGTGATGATAATTATAACAAAAATGACAGTAATAATGATAATGTTCTAATGGCTGAAATGATGAATGCAAATTTTTGTGATGATAATTCTAACGATAATGATAGTGATAGTAAGGATGAGAAAGAATATATCGATTTTCATGGTGAACCAATTTTTACTTTTGAAGATAGTCTGTTTGATGATTGCGACCATGCATTGGATACAAGTTGTGATGAATTGGAAATTGTAGTGAAATATGATATGGCACAATTATATCGTTCCGGTGATGGTCGGGATTATCAGGGGGATGTTGTAAATATATCTAAGTCGTTTGATAATTTGAATGATATACAACGAAATCAATTTGTTGTCATGATGTCACAGTTTGAAAGGTTGTTTTCTTTTAAAATTGATGCTGCTGGGGATTATCGCCATCGCATTCGTCTTAAAAATCCAGACACGATTGTAAAAAAATCGTATCCCATTCCAATCTCGATGAGGGAAGAAGTAAAATTAGAAATTAGTGCAATGTTGGATGCTGGGATAATAGAGCGTTCAGACAGCGCTTTCTGTAATCCTTTACGTGTAGTCAGGAAAAAGGATGGACATTTACGAATTTGTCTTGACGCTAGGTTTTTGAATGACCAAATCGAAGCTGACAATGAATGTCCGCCTTTAATCCACGATGTTGTTCAAAGATTTCACGGTACGCAATATTTGTCAACTTCAGACCTGGCCAATGGTTATTGGCAAATAGAACTCGAAAAAGAATCGAGACCATATACCGCCTTCTTGGTAGACTCTACGCTGTATCAATTTAAAAGAATACCGTTTGGTCTTAAGACAGCAGGAAGCGGGTTCATTCGTGCCTTATCACTGGTCCTTGGTCAGAAGTTTGATGCCTTTTTATCAACGTACATCGATGATTTGCTTTTTGCGTCTGCGTCTTTTGAGGAACATCTTCAACATTTAATATCCGTATTTCTGGTGTTGCAAAGTAATAATTTTACTCTCAGACTTGATAAATCTATTTTTCTTTCAAGCAAAATAAAGTTCCTTGGATATGAGCTTTCTATAGAGGGTGTTCGGCCGTGTTCTGATCGGTTAAATATTATTCGCGAGTTTGATGAGCCCCGAAATTTGAAACAACTTCAACGTTTTTTGGGTTTGTGCACGTATTATAGGCAGTTTTGCATCAAGCATGCCACATTTGTCGAGCCGTTTAGGGATGTGCTTGGATCGCAGAATTCCTGGGAGTGGACGCCGAAACACTCCAGAGCATTTCGGGATCTCAAGCATAATCTCGCGGACTCGATCATGCTTAAGTATGTTGATCCAGACGCCTTGTTCGTGCTACAGACTGATGGATCGGATCGTGGAGTGAGTGGTGTTCTTTGTCAGGTTGATCAATCTGGGTCCCATCAAGTGGTCTCTTTAGTAAGCAGATGCTTAAAATCAGCTGAGATAAATTACACCACCACGGAAAAAGAACTTCTCGCGATCATCTATGCTATTATGAAATTGCGAACGTACTTATTGGGTGTAGAATTTAAAATCCTAACTGATCATGATGCACTGACATTTTTAACCAATACGCCATACTACAGCTCTAGATTAAGTCGCTGGAATCTTATTTTGCAACAGTATAAATACAAGATTGAACATTGCGTCGGTAAAGAAAACACAGTTGCGGATTTTTTTAGTCGTTACCCCGATGGGAAATTTGACGACAAAGATGCAAAGCAATTGTTTGTTAATTCTGTTCTTTCATCTGTTTTCGTAAGGGATCTCAGAGTCAATAAAAAACGTCCTTTTTGGGTGAATTTATTTGATTCTGATTCTCAGTTGGCCTCTCGGTTGCGGAAAATTGACCAGTTGCAAGTGGCCGATGATGATGTCCATAAATTGCGGCAACGATTTGAGAATGGAAACCTGCCAGGTTTCGTTTTGTATTATAATGTTTTATTTAGATTAGATCCAAAATCAGAGAATTATCAATTAGTTGTACCAAAAACTATTAGTCGTGCCTTAATAAAGGTGATTCATGATTCCCTAGGACACTTGGGAGCATATAAGACCTATACCTATATGAGAGAGTTTCACACGTGGAAAGGTATGTGAACGGAAATAAAAAAATTCGTAAAGTGTTGCGATTTATGCCAACGCATAAAACATCTCAATGTCAGCATGGAAGGGTCATATAGGATGGTGGAATCAAGTGGTCCAAAAGATTTGGTTGCCGTGGACTATTTTGGCCCCTTACCAACCTCCAGTGCAGGTGTCCAATACATTTTCGTGATCTTAGACGTGTTTACAAAGTATGTTAAGTTATATGCTTTAAAAAGGGCAACTACAGCGGCATCAGTAAATAGGTTGATAAAAGATTATATTCCAAATGTTGGTAAACCACGTGCGATCCTTTCCGATCATGGATCCCAATTTACCTCCCCTCGATGGGAATCTTCTTTGAATAAGTTGGGAATTCAGTTGATCTACTCTTCCATAAGGCATCCCCAAAGTAACCCGAGTGAGAGGATCATGCGAGAATTGGGAAAACTTTTCAGGTTGTTCGTTTCCGATGCACACACAGCGTGGGCGCGTCATTTGAGTAAAATAGAGACTATTTTAAATGTTTCGATCCACAGTAGCACGGGATTTAGTCCTACCGAACTACATTTCGGGATTAAACCTACTGATCAAATTCAAATGTTGATTACCTATCCGGCTGACGCTAACCACACTCAGAAAGATAAACTGGTTCTTGCTCGGAAACGGATGATTGAAAAGTTTGAAAATAGAAAAAAATATCAAAAACACATTTCTAATGTTTCATTAATGGAAGGGGATTTAGTATTGTTATCGGTTCCGAGGCTTTCCAGTGCTGTCGAGCGCGTAACGGCAAAATTTTTCCATCTCTTTGAGGGCCCGTTTAAAATCTCTAAGTCTCTTGATAATAATTCCTTTGAATTAAGTGATCCTAACAATTCTAAAATAAAGGGTATTTATAATCGCTGTTCACTTCGGAAGTATTATACCGATAAAATCGTAGAGTCAAATGAATCCCAATCCTGACAACTTTGTCAATTGCTGATCGTATTTCCGTAATGATGAATGGTTACTCTGATATATCGATTATATTATGTTGCGAGATTAGTTATAAGTGTAATAATACATAACTGTATATATTATGTAAGTGAGGCATTCTAGAGTGCACCTAACGTTTTGGATCCGTATGTCCACTCTGGGGGGTCATGTAGTAGTAGTTAGGATTTCGATGTACACATTTTAATACCAAGAATGGTTGAGTGAGAGAGTGCTAGCGACTTTAAGAACGCGAGATATAAGGACCGCCAATGGAAGCATAGTAGTGAAAGGCGGCCATGCCATGTTCAGTCATCTAGGGGATCTAGGGTGCCCGTCGCGTCATAGAGATGCGTCCCTAGGGAAGTATGCGTGGGGATATGGGTGGTGCGACCTGCGAGTGGGAACGAAGAAGAAGACCGCCCCACTTCTAGAGAGTCTCTCCATGACGCTGGACGTGTGTGGCAGTAGTTTTTTGGAGCTCGACATTTTTTCAAGAGCCGGCACTGTTTCAAACGTCGATTCTGTATGACCCCAAGTAACTGGCCATCGATCAACGACCAGCGAGGAAGATTCCCGCAGAGAGCAGTGATGCTAACCAGTGGCATTATCGAGGACTGATTGTGAGCAGTGAAAAATACGCCCGGTCCACTGGCAAAGTTGGACGACGCGCTGTGGAAAATTACTTCGGCCATAAAGCCGAAGTACAAGGTATCTATCATACTCCCTATACCTTTTCTCATCGATTTCATGAGTAAGATCAATTTTCTGGTGAATCACTTATCTTTCTAAGGAAGCTTCACATCGATGGAGAGCAGGTCCAGTTACGCACGTGGTCATTTCGAGGTTAGGGCGACCTCATTGCTGCACGTTGGTTTCCGGCAAGAAAATCTGTCTTATCGGCAACAATTTCCAGACGCCACGATGAAGGAAACAATATGAAAACATCGAACTGCTTCGTACGATCGATTCTTTATGCGTAACCTGTCACTTCATCGATAATTGTGTGGGTAAACGAACTATAGATGATTTGGTCGGAACGTCTAAATTCTTGGACATATTAAAACTCATTATTATCATAATTTAAATTGACTTATAAAAAGAAAATTATATGCTAAGTGATAATCGTCTGAAAGTGGTGCGGGTGATGCTCTCTATTATTCAATAATTGATCGACTAATTTTAATTTTGCGTTACCCCTGATTCCATCTATAGATAGAGATAAACGATTTTTTTTTAGTTCTTTTAAAATGACGATTAAATTGATTCTGTAAGCGTTAGGTCTTGAGTTATATTCGAAGCGATTGATAAGATATATTATTCGTGAGTCACGTGATTTATTAGCGAGAATGTATATGACGTATTTCTATTTTATAGAAATAATTATAATTATATAATTTGAATGATTTAAGATGACATTGGATTAGGACGACCGTGAGATAATATAATCGATTAATTTAATTGTTTGTTGAGAGTTTCGTCGACGTAAAACTTCCATCTGAGTACATCGAATAATAAAATAAAATCAAATGACGTACGCTTCTGAGTTTTATTATAAAATATATATTGATCTAATAATGATGCATCCATCGACCAATGATGACATTTCTTCCTACTTTCATTGAGTTTTATCGAAAATAATTGAAAAAATTATTACAATGTGCACCATGAAAACTGGTGAACATTTTTTTTTCAGTGTTGTACTGATAGAAGAAGCTAGCAGTAATTAGAAAGAGAGAGGATGACACGCTTATTCCCTATGCATTTATCTATTCACGATATTTACGTGTTTTCATGACGTTCGAATCATAGCTATACAAGTTTGGACATGTGGGTAATGTAATTAATCAGGCTCCTGACTATCTTTTAATATCTGTACAACTTACCACATCTTAAATACCGCCATACAGGTTTCGACCTGTTAATTATCCGTAGACTTTACTATACGGTAACAATGAATCTGACTTTCCATAAGTGACGAACACATACGAGTATCGACTTGCTTTTAATGTAATTAATTAACCTTCATTTAATATTTCCCACCTTTAAAATTTCTGAGAATAATAAGATCGAAATGACCATGTAAAAATTTAAGAGAAGCATGTAAGATTCAACAGTTTCTTTCTATCTTTATGCGCAGTTTAGTGTCTTTTAAGTAAACAGTTAAAGGAAGAGACGATGCTGCCATCTTTTGGTATGTTTAAAGAGATTGCAGAATCTGTGTATCGCAGAATTAAATATGCGGGTGCATCTGAAATGCATGGATTCATCGTAAACTACGATGATATACTTGCTGATATGAGTGGTTATGGAGCGATTACAATTGAATATGAGTCAATGCATAAATAAACTAATAATAATATTGCCATGCAAAAGAATATGAAAGTGAAATTATTAAATATTACCGCGCATCTACTGCAAAGCGAAAGCAATCTCGAGGACCCGAAATTTCTTATTCTTAAAATACCTATATTGCCATTACTATACATCCCTCTGAAATTGACACGTTGCACAGTCTTTAATCATCGGCGGTTGTTTATCTGCGGTATCAGCACTCGTTTCAAAACGTTTATTGACGATATTCACGTAGATCTGGATGCATTTGCATTGTGAGTGGTAAAAATGACCATATTTCTTCAATTTCACATTCTGCAAACGTTGAGATGAAATCTATAGGTAGACTTGATGTCTCTTGTTTTCATTAATGCAAGACGTTTCACTTCATAGTGAATTCTCATTGACCTTTGAAGAGATACAGGCTAGTCTTGAAGATTTTATAGTATCCAATTTTTAAGCATTTTAACATTTTGTTTAGCACACTTTTTGTTAAATGTATGATTTTCGCAATTTATCGACAATCGACGTTGTTGTTGTCCTATGAGTTTCTGTAGAGATGGACAGGCTAATATATCTATGCCGACAACATTGTCAGCATCTAACATTTCCTGCAACCTATATCACTATGCAGCGTGTTCCAAAAGACATATGAAAAAATACTTATATGAGTGTATCGAACCGAACCAATCCATGTATGTACACGTATACCGACCTTTAAGTCGTAACAAGTCGCAGCCAGACGATTTAAAAATTCAAAATATCAAATTGGATATTCCGAAAAAATTGTGTTTCAGTAAAATTGTAAACGCCAGATATGAGTAAACAAACAGAAGTAAGTGGTAAATATATGTACAAGTTTGTTGATGCATCGTTGTATTGATGTACACGGAGAAAAAATTCCCAGAATTTTTGTACGGAAATGTCCTGAAAAATTACCGTGCTGTCCCATAAACGCAGTGCATGTTGTTGGCCAAGTAAAATTTACATTGCTAGGCTGAATTTTTCCAAAGTAATATGTGAAATTTCGGATCAAGAGCACAGTAAAAATTCCTGTGCCACAATACAGCAAAAATTCCTGTGCCACAATACCGTAGAATTTCCTGGGTCCTAGCATAGTACAAATTTTTGGCTCGCAGTTCATTCCAAACTGGAAACAAATCAAATGCAAACAGAAAATACGTGAAAATTTTGCACACGATCTCTGTTATTGGGTATAGATGAAACAAATTGCAAGCCTACAAGTAATTATTATTTTTTTTTTAATTACTACACCAAGTACAGTAGCGGTCATGAGTCGATTTCCGCCAAATAAACAATACTTTCGAAACGTAAACACAAACAACGTGGCTCGTCTTACCAACAGCGAGCAGCGAGCTGCTTGGAAACGAAATCGAAAAATTGTTCACCAGACGGGGATCGAACTCACGACCTACGACTTCGTAGTCCAGTGCGTTAACCGCCTGAGCCACGAAGCCGATGTAATTTCAATAGTTCTTAAAATCGTAAATGCCTTATCGACATTTACTTTCAGCTGACAAGATATATCAATGTTTGTTGTGTATTATTTGTATGCACGAAAAAAAAATTTCTATTTTACTTTCAACTTGAAAAAGTAATATTTATATTTTATTAAAATTTAAAGCAATAGGACCAGTTCAGACCCGTACGTCGGACTACTCGGTCGCCATATTCGTGCTCTTTTTTTCACGGCAGTTAGACTCGGTAGCATTCGGATATTTTCGGAAACTTTCGCTTCCACTTTGAGAAGTGGCATAGTAAAAATAATGAAGGAACATATTATAAATTCTTCAAATATTGGGGATTATTTGACTTGCACTAACTTAAAAACTCAATGTCCTGTAAATTTTACTGTGCTACACTGAACATTTCGACTAGCTCGTACGTAAAAATATCTAGCCGTTATTGCAAATATTCCTGTCCAGAAAAGCAATATTTCTTGTCTGTTGCTATAAATATTTCCGAAAAATCAAGTCGCACCCGTTTTCAGGTGACTAGCACGGTAATTTTTCAGGAAATTTTTTCTCCGTGTATGGTTATATGTCTTAAATTAATTGCACTTGTCCATGAAAATTACTGTTTTTAATTTTTTTTTTTACCAAAAAATCAGAAAAATCACCTAACAATCGATGTCTTTTTTGGCTGTGCATATTACTTTGAACTTTAATCCATGTGTGTAATGCTATGCCAACAATAAATTAAAACTCTACGTCAAAGTAGCATACATATATGTCACCTTATGAAATGGGTTTGTATAAAGTTTATTTTATTAATATTTTACATTTTTAACGTTATTTTATGATAATATTATTATTCGTAATAAAATGTTCTGTTTACTGAAGGAATGCATTGAAATCCTTGAAGTAAATTGTAATAAAATGTTGAGGATGATGCAGTCGTGCAGGTTGATTTTTAAAAAAATGTTGATTAAAAATGTGACATTTTACGTATATTACAACAGCGGCGTTAAAATTAAATAGTATAATGTAATGAAAGTTTTCCAGCATTCTTGTTTCAAATAAATACTTTTATTTTACGGTTTCTCAGTTATTGGTCACTTTATGCGAAGGAAGTTTTCAGTATTGTTGTTTCAACTAAATGTTTTTAATTGTACGATTTCTAAGTTGCTGATCAATTTGTGCAAAGAAAGACTTCCTGCATTTTTGTTATGAATAAACATTTTTATTTCTACTATTTCTCAGCCGAAAGATTTAATATCTGAAAATGTCCTTACGTAATTATGTAATTTAACATTTTAGTCCCTAATAATGAATTGTTTGACTGATATTTTTCTATGAAATAAGTTTTTAAATATTTTTGTTACGAACTGTTATAAGTACATTTTCTTCAACATTGATTTATTGTAAGGTATTATAATATAATTCAAAATATTTATTTTGAAAAAATTTTGTAGAAAAACTGTATCCCAATTATCAAAGTCAAATAGCGAATTTAAAAATAAAAGAAGGAATTAAACACAACACATTGTAATGCATTTCTGATTACAGAAATTTATAAGTTAAGGTGACATACGAAGGGCTTAAAAATGTGATTACTATAATACCTTACAATAAATCAATGTTGAAGAAAATGTATTTTTTGGTAAAAAAAAAATTAAAAACAGTAATTTTCATGGACAAGTGCAATTAATTTAAGACATATAACCATACATCAATACAACGATGCATCAACAAACTTGTATATATATTTACCACTTACTTCTGTTTGTTTACTCATATCTGTCGTTTACAATTTTACTGAAAGACAATTTTTTCGGAATATCCAATTTAATATTTTGAATTTTTAAATCGTCTGGCTGCGACTTGTTACGACTTAAAGGTCGGTATACGTGTACATACATGGATTGGTTCGGTTCGATACACTTACAGTGCCGCTCAAAAGTATGAGCTCACCCTTGCGGAATTTTGGCTAAGTTAAATTGTTGATATTTCATGGCCAAGTCAACGTAAGGGAAAAATAAAAAAAGTGAATTAAAGGGGAGACTTTCAGCTTCCCAGTTGTGGTACTTTCATTTCAATATATACATTTCTCTACGAATTCTGCTCGATTTACTAAAGTCATTTTTTCGTATTATTTTTTTCTTTTCCAATGCGCTCCCATTTTTTTTAAATGATTGCAGAAGAAATATACCACGTGTGATCGAAAGGTAATTCCTATAGCTTTAATTTGCTTCTTCGGGATTTTGTCCAATATTACTTTACTTATTCAATTTTGAACAAATTAATGTGATTTTTTTCAGTCTGCTATATCTCGGAAAATTAACGTGATATAAAAAATGTTTAAGAAACAAAAAGTTTCATTTTTTAATTATCTATTGGCTGAAATTATTTCAAATTTTTAGAAGGAAATTTTTTTTTACCGTATTTTGTCGACTTCGACATTTGTTGTATAACAATCATTTTCGGATGCAAAGTTGCATTTAAACTATGATCAAGTTTAAGATTATTTTTGTCTTTACTATTAGGATGTTTCACCCAAAGCGCGTGGCGGTTTTTTTGAAGAAACCAAAATTTAATAAATATGTACATATATACATGAATACAATTGTTGATACTTTCTATGTATAATGTTAAAATAAAGTTCAATCTTCATTTATAAATAAGTGTACATGAATGTATCGCAAGCTGAGCATAGTTGAAATGCAAATCTAGATCTGTTAATAATCGCAGCACAAAAGCGTAAATTTGACAAAAATAGGATAAAAAAAATTTCCTTCTAAAAATTTGAAAAAATTTCAGCCAATAGACAATTAAAATATGAAACTTTTTGTTTCTTAAATATTTGTTATATCACGTCAATTTTCCGAGATATAGCAGACAGAAAAAAATCACATTATTTTGTTCAAAATGGAATGTTTTTGTAAAGAAATATTAGACAAAATCCCGAAGAGGCAAATTAAAGCTATAGGAATTACCTTCCGATTACACGTTGTACATTTCTCCTGCAATCATTTTTAAAAAAATGGGAGCGGATTGAAAAAGAAAAAAATAATACGAAAAAATGACTTTAGTACATCGAGCAAAGTTCATAGAGAAATGTATATATAGAAATGAAACTACCACGACTGGGAAGCTGAAAGTCTCCTCTTTAATTTCCTTTTTTTATTTTTCCCTTACGTTAAGTTGGCGATGAGATATCAACAATTTAATTTTGCCAAAATTCCGCAAGGGTGAGCTCATACTTTTAAGCGGTACTGTATATAAGTATTTTTTCATTTGTCTTTTGGAACACGCTACTTCCGGTACTTGAGCCGCTCAGCTAAGCTTCGGCTTGAGCCGCGACTATTACTTCGGACCTAATCATTCTTTCTCTCACACACTCTTTGCCACTTCCACATATGGCGTGGTGCCTCTAATTCATGATATACGTCGTACCTTTCTCTCTAGATCGTAGTATCTCTTCGTCAAATCCTATGAATCGGAAATCAAATCAGGGTGTAACAAAAACAGATAATTTTCATGATCACTAGATCCCTCTTGGTATCATCCGATGTTCCTCTCGAGATGAGGATAGATGGTCCCATACGTGTTCATTTTCGATAGTTTGCGAGTTACGATACTCAGATGATGAAGAAGTTAAACGCAATACTAAATCGTTTCAAGTACTAGTACCAGTATGATGGTCACCGCATTTTCACAATTGAATAAATCTTTTCTACGATATTCGATCTAATTCAAATGTGCATAGACGTATGAATACAAGTTTCGATTGGTTTATAATACAAGTAGAATAGGTTGCCTTCTGGCCAGACACACCCTACCCCCTCCCCACCCCCTGGCGCCAGACATTGAGGTAGGTCATGGTTTGTTATGAGGTCATTGACCCCGTCTGTTCGCCGTCTGTACCTGGCAAGGTTTGACCTTGAGGTAGGTCATGCCCCCCCCCCTGACGCCAACCCTTGAGGTAGGTCATGGTTTGTTATGAGGTCATTGACCCCTTAAGTTCGTCGACTGTTCCTGGCAATGTGCGACCTTGAGGTAGGTCATGGTCGTCTGGCCAGACACCCCCTGAGAGGTTATTGACCCCGTCTGCAGACTCGGTAAGTTCGTTCTTGGTGACCTTGATGTAGGTCGTGTTTTGTTTTTGTCACCTTGACCTAGGTCATTGTTTTTATTTTTACCTACCTTCTCTTCCTTCAGCTATACCCGTGCCCCTTGTCTTGAAAACCGTGAGATAGGTCATAGTTTTGTTGTTTCGAGAAATGGATTTATCCTACTTACACGAGTGCAACGTGATTCTCTCTCTCTCTCTCTCTCTCTCTCTGACTCACATACACACACAAACACACACACACGCGCGCGCGCGCGCGCACGCAGAAACATACGCGCATACGCACACTATTCATTCTCACTCTTACATACAGTAGAGTTTTCTAAATCGTGACGAATACAATAAACCTAGATCAGGTCCCTGCTTGCAGCCTCTTGAGAGATTCAACGTTAAAAATTTCTTTCACATATGCTCTCTCTCTCCCTCACACACATATGCTTTATATATATATACTTTTCATTGAAATCTTTCTCTCCCTCTTACTTCTCGCTTAGACACTTAAACGTAGACATCGTGACTCCACCGTATACTCGTAAATTCGTATACTCAACTGTAAGAGAAGAGTTCGTTACACCAACATACGAAGTATTTATTTACGTCAATGCCCCTCCATACGTACCGAATGATCGAAACAATGGCGTCATTGATATTGCCCGTAATGAAAACATTTCATTGCGAACTTGAACCAGCGGTCAAAAATCTCTACCCTGTTCGCCAATATTTATGTTATCAATGAACGACAACGTAAACGGCATGCGAGGTCTTCTTGGAACGAATAAAATAAATCTCAGATTGAATCAACTCATGTTTATTTTAAAAATTGCAATTTTTAAATGTTCATATTTTTAATACATATACTATTATTTTGTTTTTCGCGACAATGTGATTTATGCAAAAACTGATTGTACCATTTACTTACAAAATAGTCGTTTTGTCTAGTGTCATTAGAGAAATTCTTATAAAAGTCATGTAAACTATAACCACCGTATACAAAAACGTAACGCAGTATTGGCCGCACACAGAAGAAGTAAAACTTTGAAGACACTTGTCACTCTATCGTATCCTTTTACAGTTTCGTCGGAGGCGATGAATGTGATGTACGATGAACGGCGGTGATCCATAGCTGTCGAAGAAAATTCCGTTCCTAAACTCATCAACGTAGAAAGCGACCCAGTGCGAACCAGGTCTTGTTTGATCGTCCGTGTTCGCTATTATAGATGCCGGTATCGTCCACACCCGTGGAATCAGATCCGCCGGAAAGACGCCCTTTGTCTTCCCCGGAATATAGTTTAGGGCGTGTAAGAGCTCTTTCGAGTTCGTTGTCGGTTTTTCAGCCGTTGTACTAAAAGCATCTATAGTGGATATGTAACTGGTATGTGTAGACGATGACTGTACCGACGACGTTGGTGAAACTGTTTCGTCGTCCTCGGTGTTTATACGCGAAACTATCCACTTTCTCAATTTTAATGAGTTATTCAGCGCGCACATGTATTTATCAGTTTTTCTGATTCCATGACATGTGCAGAAGGCTTCGTCTGTGTTGATTTGAGCAAACGTCGGCGCATCGGGATCCTCTTCTAAATTTTCGACCGGTCGAGTAATAATTTTCTCCAAAAATTGTTTCTATTGATGGCCTCGTACGTAAATACGTGATGCATCTCGTGTAATCTCTCGAATTAAGCGAAATATTTTAGTAGCATCTGTTTCGCCGTCGACCCACTCGATACCATGATGATACTCGGAGAGATACGAGTTTGTTTTGCGCAAATTTACAGGTAATTCGAGAAAATTATCAGTAGATCTGAGAATCCAATGTCCAATATAATTTTTTTCGATACAAGCAATAGCAATTTCTTTCGGTGTAAAACAGCGCTTTTTATTCAAAAAACCTTGAACGTCTTTTATAAAACGCATCTTTTATTCTTTGTGGCTCGACATGGAACGAACGATTGACATCAAAGGTCATGGGAACACAGTATTTTAAACTACATCATACGTAGCTCCTCTCGTTATAGCTTTAAGCATTATAATATGTAATAATTTGGCGGGAAGAATCAATTTCAAAGACGTTATCATATTCCGCGTAAACTATGCAATTCACGGTGTTTACTAAGGCAGCATCGAATCGTACTTCTATGCGTAGACAACCGCTCTTTACGAGGTTCCAATGAGTAACGCAACTTGCGGAAAGATCTGATGTCAAATCAAAAGACTCTGGTGTCTGGATATTTTGCCGTCGTATTGGAAAGGGTTTTTGTATTTGCGAGAAGAATTCCAGGGTTTATTTTGGCTCTTCGTACGAGCAATGTAATATCGCTAATGTTAACTGAAAATTTTCCATCCGTGGATTCATCCATAAGTGAGAATGCATCTTTAGATCGAACAAGCCGTAACCGAATTTCGACACCGTTTAGCATAAATTTGTCTTGATTGAATACATCGCAGTGCAGATGACCAATAAGATCCACTATCTGTGAATTGTCCGTATATTTTTTACGGTTAACGAGTCCAACATTGTTATTTTGTGTTGGTAATCCATCCATATGATTTCCCGTGTCCTTATACCATAGTGTCGATGTCAAGTGGGAAGATTTGGCGGCGGATCCATAGTTTAACAATGTCTCTATGTACGATCGGTACGCGTATGTATTATTGGGCGGTGATACTAGTTTTTGATTGAAGAAAACATCTACTTGATTGAACATTGAATGTAAGAAATTATTCACAGGCGCAACTTTAGCATTATCCTCTGCGTGGCTAGGATGAATTCTCGCTTTAAGACAAATCATTGTATGCGCAAGGTCAATGTACTCTTCGCCATTGCCAGGCACAACAAATTCGATCGGTGAGTCATCCGTTAAAGACGACACGGGCTTATAGTGTACCCAGTGCGAGCTCTCGATTGTTGTCTGGGTTGGGGGAAGCGTGAAGAGGTCGAGCTCTGATTTCATGCACTCACACGCGTGTGAATGAAGGAAAGACATTATGACTGTTTATTACCCAAATATGTCAAGGGAACGCGATGGTTAAGTGGTTAGCATGCTCGCCTCGTAAACTGAACGTTCCTTAGGTCGTAAGTTCGAATCCCCGTCCGGCAACCTTTTCTGATTATTTCCATTGCGGATAATTCAGGAAACCTTGCTGGGCGGAGGTACGAATTTGGGACTGCTACCGACATCAGTCGGTAGTTATCGACACCGTGAATGGTTTTTCCGTGGTCGATGCTTCGTCAATATAGCCTTGAATGAAAATAAGACAATGTTTGCTATGCGCTTGCTACGGCACAGGCCGCCGACTAACTGTTGACGGTGTCGATTATGTGCAGTATTTGTGATTGTTTACTTGTTTGTATCGTCCTGTGTGGGATGATGACTAAGCCTTGCCCGATTAGCTATAGATGGCATAAAGTTGGCAAGTAAATCTGACCAATGTATGTACCCAAATATGTCGTTCGTTAAGTTATTACGTTTTCGCTTTCTAGGCGTCCGTTTTGCACTACTTTTCCTCTTTGACGTCTTCTTTTTACTTTTTCTCGTCGTCTTCGCCTTTTTACCTTTTTTTATCTTTAGTTTCGAAATACGACCCGTTTTTGTTTTCCGTAACTTATTGTTCTTGCGACGACGTTTCGCGACACGTGTAGACGTATTACCAATCGATTACTTAGAAGAATTTCTTATCGTTTATTCGTTTTTCATCGTACAGATGTTTGGAAAAAAATTGTAAATAACGCTGTAGCGTTTGTATATACCGGGCTAGTTTTCTGCTTTCTCCGAATATCCGAGCCGCTTCTCCGTCTTTGATTTCTATTGCACAATTACGATCGTTGAAAGATCCGTAATTTCCATCGTGAAAAATATTCGACTATTCCAATCTCAAAAGCACTGTTCCTGGCGTTTGCACTGTTTTCGTTTTATCACTTGTGCCTACTTCGTTTTCAGGAACAAGTATCATTTTCTCTGCGTGTTCAATATGTGTGTGCGTGCGTGCGTGCGTGCGTGCGTGCGTGCGTGCGTGCGTGCGTGTGTGTGTGTGTGTGTGTGTGTGTGTGTGTGTGTGTGTGTGTGTGCGTGCGTGCGCGTGTGCGTGCGTGCGTGCGTGTGTGCGTGCGTGTGTGTGTGTGTGTGTGTGGCACAAAAGGATTGGCACAAAATTTCCACCTTTCTGCAAAAGGAGTCGTTTTTTCCGTTTCCACGTGACAATTCCGCTACGGGTGCGGGCGCCTGTTTTCTTGATGACTGTATTCTTTCTTGATAATGCGAGTTTAAGCAGTATATTTTTGTATTTTCTAAGTAACGTTTTCTCGTGCGATTTTAACGAAACTACGCCATAGAATACGTTGAGCGCACATTCGCAAATATGCTTTATTAGTTTTCTATCGGCCGTCTTCAGTAAAAGTAATCTCTGTTTTTTGTCGACGTGACAAAGTGCATGTAACAAAGCGAGATACTTTTTTCCGAAAGGAAAACACGACGAGTTTTTTCGATTCCATGTACTTTCTTTAAACAATTCTTTACTTAAATTATTACGAAGATTCTGCGCGTCAAGGTTTTGTCTGTTCGCACATGATTTTATTTTTTTACGCGTCACTCTCGATACGTTCATATTCGCGGTTTATCACGTACTGTTACGATATGTATCAATGTTACCGTGAATTCCCGAAATTATTGTCGGTAACCTTTCGTCGATAGCCCTGCCTTGTTTTCATTAACGACTGTGCAATCTCGCTTCGTCGGTGTCGGTCTTCCGGTTCCTTAGCAAGCACATATGCGACGCGTGCGAAAAGTTCAGTTCCGAAAATCACTCGAATGGAAAGCCACGCGTACCGCGATAACAGGAAATTCGCATCGGAAAACCTCTCTCGATCGCATTCATAAATGGGCATCTCGCGTACACTGTAATAATATAAGTGTATCCATTCTCTTTATCCGCACTATTCGGTGGAATATTAAACGAACATTGTGGCAATTAATTTGGAGTATTTATTCCAACATCCTAATCTCCATTACGCACACCGTTGATCCGGGCATTTCTGCATAGTCGCGACGTTCGATATCGTGACAGAATTTGGCGATCCTGCCAGGATCTTCCGGTGTGCTTAAAAAAAAAACCTAAAAGTGGACATACATTTAGTGTAAAATTTAGTGCAACATTCTTAGTGCAGTGACACCTTAATGTGCATTTTCAGTCCCTTAAACACGTGCCGTGGATTTTTCTGGAACATTTCCACGAAAACATGTGCTTTATTTTCCTGTGGCTTTCCTTCATCTCCCCTCTGTCCTTCTTGGCCAGAGACCCCCACACCGTCACCCACTCAAGAAGTCGGGGCGGTTATCTCTCCGTTCGCGGTGTTTCCGCGCCTCGCCTCCCCGCTCCTCGAGAGCCGGTCGCCCTACCGCACTAGCGGTCCTTCTCACACTTTGAGAAATTTCGCGACTTGCGGCTCCCTTCGCGAGCTTGCAGCTCGACGCGCTTCTTCACATGTAAAGCCCATTTTTGCGACGCTGCTTCTTACGTCACTGTTCCCCGCTTCCATACTTAGACGCCGGCACAGTTGTTGACGCGTCAGGACTTTCCTTTCGTCAAATTCGAAAAATTGTTTCGTTGACGACTCAGTCGGTGCATTTTCAGACAGTGATTTCCACGTTTTTTCGATATGGCTGCCGCCTCTGAAACCGTCGAAGACTTGCACGAAGCCCAGCTAGCAGACTTCCACAGCATTAATCAGACGATTGCAAGTGTGTCGTCCTCGGAACAGCTGTCGGTTGGAAAATTAAAGGTTCGACTGCATTATATGGAGGCACTATGGCTAGAATGTCGCCATCGTCATCACCGAATAACTCACGTTGCCTCTGAACGAGAAACGTCACTCATACTTCGGTGAGGAACAATTTGACACGGTCGAGTCGATCTATTTGGATTCCATAGGCGTTATCGAAGAGTTGCTATCAGCAAGGACGCAGCCAACGACAACGGCAGCTGAGATCCCGGTTTCACCATCCCGTTCCAGATCGACACTCATCGGCAGTCACTGCAGCTTCCACGCATCGATCTGCCTAAGTTCACAGGTGATTACAACAAGTGGTATTCCTTTAAAGATTTTTTTGATTCCTTAATAATAAAAAATCATTCCATAGATAATGTCAGAAAGTTACATTATCTCAAATCATGCCTTTCGGGTGAGGCATTATCAATGATTGCTCATTTGCCTTCTACAAATGATAATTTTACTGTTGCGTGGAATGCACTCGAAACTCAATTTTCAAATAAACATTGCATTGTTGACAGCCATTTGCATGCTTTATTTTTAATTCCGGTAATGAGAAAGGATTCCGCTTCTGATTTACGCGAATTGCATCATAAATTAGTCGCGATTTTAGGTGCATCATCGACACTTGGCGAACCTGTCGAACAGTGGAGCTCGCTTTTAGTCCACTTAACCGTTACGAAGCTGGATCCTAATACTCGTAAAGAATGGGCACTCAGTGTTGGATCGGAACAGTCGTATCCAACTTTTGATAAATTAAAAACATTTTTAATTAATTGTCACACGGGCTGCAATCCGCTTGTCCCAATTCTGCGAATGTGTCAGGATCTAGCTTCCAGAATCGTCAGTCGGCGTCTGAGTTAAAGTCATCGCGCAACAAAACACAAGTGCAAGTCCTCGCAACAGTACCGACGTCAAACGGACGTCAATGTCCCACTTGTTCCGGTAATCATGTTTTATATTATTGTAAGCATTTTCAAAATTTATCGTTACCAAAGCGGGTTGATATAGCGAACCGTAATCATTTATGCATGAATTGTCTCGGTTCTCATAATGTTTTGAAATGTCCGAGTAAACGCGTATGTTACAAATGCAAAGAGAAACACCACACCTTGCTGCACCGAGAGCAGGCGTCTGCCCCGTCTGGGTCATTGATGACAGCCCCTGCCCCTACAGCCACTTCGAATCTTGACGTACAATCGACAGATCCGAACTTTGTTCTGACTCATTACGCATCGAATCAACCAATTAACTCGGGTCGTGTTCTTTTGGCTACTGCTCACGTTCTTGTACACTCAACTTCGGGACAACGCATTGAATTCGCGTAGCAATTGGGTAGCTGCATCCATTCACGGGATTGGAGGTTCATCCGCTGGGGCGATTAATCGAGCTATCGAGATCTCAATATCTCCTACCCACTCCATTAATCCTGTTCTCCACACTAATGCCCTGGTCATGAAAACCCTTACGGCCTATGTCCCTATGACGGAATACCATCTGTCGAAAGGGGCACATGTTCAGAATCTGAGTCTTGCTGATTCGGACCCTATACAATTACTGATCGGATCAGATTTATATGGTTCCGCACTTTTGCCTGGGTTGATTCAGGGAAGTGTCGGCCAACCAACGGCGCAGAATACTATTTTCGGTTGGTTTCTGTCAGGTTGCACTTCAAAACCCTCTCCTGCGTCACTTGATGCTCAAGATCACACTCTCGTGCATCATTGCATAGTTGCTGACCCGCTGCCGGCTGCTCTGCAGAAATTTTGGGAGATTGAGGATATATCCCTTCTCGCCCATTTGTTACAGCTGACGACGAACGTTGCGAATTACACTTTTGTGAGACTCATCGCCGTGATGAGTCCGGGCGGTATGTTGTTCGGCTTCCCTTCCGCTCATCCACCACCGTTGACCAAGGGAACTCTCGCAACGTAGCTCTTCACTCCCTTCAGAGTTTAGAACGGCGATTAGCACGTTCGCCAAGTGACATGCACGCATACCATGCCTTCATGCATGACTACGAAGGTGAAGGTCACATGACTCGTGTTGCGTCCGAACCTGTGCCTCGTAATTCATTTTATTTGCTTCACCACCGGGTGAGGAAGGAATCAAGCACAACCACGAAACTACGCGTCGTCTTTAATGCGTCTCAGCGCTCAACTCATTTCACGTCGCTAATTAGTAATCTACTCACGGGTCCCAAACTACAAGCTGATTTGGGTGATGTCGTGTTACAGTGGCCATCGTTCGAATTCGTTTACTGCGCCGACATATCGCAAATGTATCGTCAGATTTTGGTAGATTGTCTTGACCGCGACTACCAGCGTATACTTTGGCGTTACAATTCCGACACACCTATCGACGAGTTTTAACTCAACACGGTGACTTTTGGAGTCTCGTGCGCTCCATTTCTCGCGCTTCGAGTGCTTCAGCAGTTTGACAAAGATGAGGGTGCTCAATATCCGTTGGCATCATCCGTATTGAAACACGGCTTGTACGTGGACGATTTTCTGTTCGGCGCGCATTCTATTCATGAAGCAACCCAGTCACGTGCCCAACTGGTCGCCCTCTTGGCAACAGGTGGGTTCACTTTGAGAAAATGGGCTAGCAATTCATCAGAGTTGCTCGCAGGGATCGATCCCTCTAATCATGGTCTTGCATCAGACAAGATGTTCCAAATTGACGAAGGCACCAAACTTCTGGGTCTTCAATGGAATCCTCACAGAGACACATTTTACTTCGAAGTCACTCTTGCGAATCCGGGTCAATTAACAAAACGCTCGCTTCTCTCTCTGATTGCGCGAATATATGATCCGTTAGGCTGGGTCGCTCCGGTCATAACAACTGCCAAAATGTTTTTACAACAACTTTGGTTGCTCCCTTTAGATTGGGACACCCCTCTGCCGAAAGAGCTAGAAATCCGCTGGCACTCCTTTTACGCTGCACTGCCGACTCTAAAATCGTTTTCGATACCGCGATGGACTGGTCAAGGGATGGGTCTAGAGTGCACTCTGCATGTCTTCGCAGATGCGTCGAATATCATTTACGCTGCGGTAGTTTATATTCGGGTAGTTCAAGCTAACACTCGTCGAGTTGTGTCTCTCCTTATGAGCAAAACTAAGGTCGCTCCAATTAAACAACTGACCATCCCGAGACTCGAACTCTCAGCAGCGGTATTATTGGCTCGAACGCTCGTCACCATTCGCAAAGTCGCGCAGTTCAACTCTCTGCCTGTGCTTTGCTGGTCGGACTCAACCATTGTGCTTGATTGGCTTCAGGGTCATACTACTCGATGGAAAACCTTCGTGGCTAACCGAGTGTCAGAAATTCAGACCTCGCTTCCACACATTCCATGGAGGCACGTTCCTAGTCAGGATAATCCTGCCGACCTTGCTTCACGAGGTCTGTCAGCACCGGAGTTGATCGAAAGTGACCTCTGGAAATATGGTCCGTCTTGGCTGCCGCAAGAGCCAGACGCCTGGCCAAATTCGCCTTTGTCTACCGACGCACCCTTGGAACTTCGCGTTCAAACGTGCACTGCAGTAATCAACTCATTCGAAACGATCGATCGCATAACTCTTCGCAATTCGTCGTGGCTACGAGTTCTGCGCGTGACTGCGTACATACTACGTTCGCGCGAATGTGCGTCGCAGGCCGCGGCTACGCAAGATTACTTTCGCAGACCGCGGCTAAGCAAACTCATTTCCCGCGGTTTTACAAAGCTTACCTTCAATGCTACATAATTAAAGATGTAGTATAACAACTTTTTTTGTTTTATTTATTAAAATTTCATATGTTTTAACTGAGTATTTGTTGGATAAATAATTTTGAAGCTGTGAAAGATCTAAGCTTTCTTATTTGTTCCTTCGACGGTATATAAGTTACAAATTGTTTGGACGTAATTCGTAAACATGCGAACGTCTACTCACATACACTTGAAAGTCACGTCTGTGGAAAAATTAAATATTTACTTAATGATAGTTTTAAAATTCTCAATATAAAGGGTACGAAGTAAGGAATAAATAAGTAGAACACTGTAAAATATAGATTCTATAAAATTAGTGTATTAGAAACGATGAGAATGTACATGTATATATTTTTTTATCTCTTTTAAACAAAGTTACATTTTGTTTCATTTATTAAAATGTCCATATTAAAAGCAATCAATTCGTTTATAACAATATTCAAATACGAAGAAAATGACTCCGAGAGTCTAGTTTTAATATTATCGCTTAAACTGTCTCTAATTTCGTATATAATGTTTCGAATTCGTAATTCGCTTGGTAAACTTTGATAGTTCATTGCATACAAGTGTTGTCGAATTTCGTCGACAATTACATTTTTGCACTTGTTCACTTCGTCACAAATTTCACTCAATCGAAATAAACGTTCATTGATGCAAGGAATTACGATTTTTAAAATATCATATGTTGATTTTTGCATCACTATGGATGGTGTGTAAAATTTCTTGTCTGGTATTTTCACTTCACGTTCATTTTTCACACTGGAGGATGACGTTGCGAAATCAGTTTTGATTTTCTTCGATTCTAGCTCTTCCTTCGTATCACCGACTTGGACAATTTTATCGAAAACAATTGCTTTGTTATTATAGCAGGTAGTAAAGAGAATTTTGAATTCTTTGAACTCCCTCTTTTCATACCGGAGCGTCGATTTCGAAAACGCATTTTCGAAAAAATAATCTCCTATACTTTCTGCGTTGTCTGCAAACTGTTTCCAGCTAGTCGGCCCAATAATGAATCCATTATTAGCATTCTGGCTGTTCAACAATTTCACTATTGGCACAAATTTCCCCTTATGATTTGCCGACAGTCCTAGGTAAATCGCTTTACCGCAGTCGGTGATGCTGGAGACATTCGCACTCTTTTCACCGAAGATTTTTTCTTGTCACTATACACTGAACTATCAATCGTTGCAATTTCTTCGTTCAAAAACTCATCCGTGATAATCTGAGACTCATGAATGAATTCTACTGGAATATTTTCAATGCTCTCCATCTTATCAGACACTTGTTTCACCAACCAACTTGCACTTTTTTCTCTGATATATCTTTACTAAACCACTGTAGCTGTACGAATGAAAAATGTGAGATGAGAAATTAGTATCTAAGTATATAGCTTAAATCAAAGTGATAGAGGGAGGAGAGGGGGTGGCTGGGGATGAATCATTAACGTTATTTGAAAGTTTATCGTAAATACAGGATTTCTTACCGATGCAGTGTTGCCAGCAATACTAAGCGAGGAGGGGGAGGTAAATTTCAAATGAACATTGGACGATTTAGCGGTAAAATCTGGCATCTCTGTACCGACGAAGTAATTTACGGTTAATATTATGACAATATTTTCGTTTAATTGCTTTTTTAAGGCAGAAAACATTATCAATTTTTTTTTTAATTGTAAATTCAATATATTGTTCCTTTCAACATGTTAGTTTATTAATACAGAAATTAGATGAATCTCGGGAAACATATATAAACTCTCTTGCTGGAGATTTCGCTTGATTATTGAAATAATTAAAGCTTAAGTTGAACTGTTACGACCCATTGAATATCTCGAACGAGATATAAACCGAACAGTAACACGGGCGTGTAACTCAGTAGAATTACTGGGTTCTTTAGGTGAGTGGGGGCTACTGATGACACAGGAAAGTCGGGAATATGGGTACAATAAGGAAACACTTTATTTGGTTGAAATTAATTAATTTATTGCTGGTTCGATAACATTTCTTTAGGTGTACAAAGTGGTGTTGTTGGATGAGGGGAAAGAGGGATAAGGGAGGTTCTATTAAGGGGAAAAATTCCTCAGCAGTCTGTCGCTCATTTTCCTCCAGGATAAGGTGAACGACCTTTGGCAAGTTTGGGCGCTGACACTTTTGTCCTGCTCGACGGCGTTTGACTGAAAAATATTTGTTTCTTTTTAGATATTCATTTTTTTATTTTAGAACTCGCGAAAGTGAGAAAACAAAATATTATAAAACTAATCAATTGTATTGTTCATTTAGTTAACGCTCTGCTAGAAATCTTTGGAACATCGAATGTGAGGAAGGTATTTCCCTAAGAATTGGTCTTTAATATTAAATATATATTTATATTGTCTCTATTTTTAGAATTAAAAAAGATGAGTTATTTAGGAAAAAATAATGATAAAAACCGGAATATTAGTCGCGTGAGAGGGGCGACTTCGTCTCGGTGGGCTGTGCGCAATATGTAGGAGAGAAGGAGCTGTGGTTTCGCAGGCCTACCCGCTATGCCACAAAAGAAAAGGGGGGGGGGGGGTGCGATTTCGCAGGCCGACCCGCTATGTCGCAAAGGGAAAAGATTGGTGTGATTTCGCAGGCCTACCCGCTATGTCACGAAAAGGAAGGAAGTGCGATTTCGCAGGCCGACCCGCTATGTCGCAAATGGAAAAGGTTGGCGTGATTTCGCAGGCCTACCCGCTATGTCACGAAAGGAAAGGAGAAGAGAGGGATCATTTGTTTATTTATAAAATAAAGAGATACTTACCATTTCTTTTCGCTGGTCCCTTTTTGAACGGCGATCAGTTGTTCAGACGGACTCGTTCTATGGAAATTGGTTGCTTGGCCAGATGAACTTCTGTGACTGAAGAACTTGAATTCTTCTCGTGGTAGAGCAGACGAAGTAGTCTGCATCGTCCGGAAAATCTCCCCACGATCCTCTACTATGATTCCTACTATTCTCTAGTTTTCTCTGGTCTCTCTAGTCCACTCTCTGGTCCACTCGTCCTCTCTCTGGTACTCTCTAGTCTACACTCTGTCTTTCTAGTCTTCACTCTGTCTGATTTTCTGTATGCGACAGCGTATTTATGGTGAACCATAGTTTTATCCCCGCTTTGAGTTTTTCCCCTTCTATTTTGAAAATGGTGGATTTGTGTGTTGGACAGGTTTTGGAAATAGGCCAAGGAGGAAGCATGCATTAACTAATGCTTTTACATTATTGTTATAACATACGGTGTCGTAGATAGCTATTTAGAACGTACTCGTTTTCTCTTTTATTCTTAGAAAAGTCAAAAACCGGTAACTTGATAGTTATAAGAAAAGTTTTTCGGCTTAGGCAACGCGAGCCATCTTCTGATTTATGGCTAATGAAAGTTAAAAGAAGGTCTAATTTGAAACGGTTTCGTTCCAACATGCTACGTCTACGTGATCTCAACGCTATATTAAAAAAAAAGGAACTCGTTTGTCCGATACCGACATACAATTACGACAATTTTCGGATTTGTCAATACATACAAAAAAAAGGGTAATCGCGCTAGTTACGGAGACGTAACACCCCCCACCTTGGTCGAACGTTGGTCCTCCAATGTTCTGTGCACGTGCTAAGTAAGGATTCGTGTTACAATTTTGAGTGACGCCCATACAGAATTTTGCAATTTTCATGTAATGTCAAATCGCTTATCAATGAAATCTCGTTCTAATTTAGTTTTCTTGGTATTGATATTAGATGTGTTCGCGAACATATTGCATGAATTAGTAGTGAGAAATAAAAGCACGGTGTTTTGAAGTTTCCGCTTATTGGTAATTGTGTTACATTATTTTGAAGATTGTACAATATTTTACATGATGGTTCTTCTTGAAGTTTATATACATGAATTGTTACTATATCTACGCTTTCTATGATATATATGTGTTATCGCTGTTTATATGGTATGACTATTCTTAACGATTGACATATGGAGTGAACAAAAAAAAACATTCCTGAGGGTAAACAATTTTCGCAGCGTTTTAACAGTGTGAGGTTGAATATTTCTAACATCACCGCAGCCGGCAGATTTCTTCTCTTTCCTGTCATACATACATATATAGTGGACTATTGTAGTGGTTAAATCGTTGGCTTAATATTAGTCTCAGAAGGAATCCGGAAGTATAGACAAAAAATAATTTTGAAATTGTGCATGTTAAAAATTAGGAAGGTAAAAAAAAGGGTGTATTTTACGTGACCAACAAAAATTTAGATTATAATCATTATTATGTTAATACTTTTTGAAATTTGTTTAAAACTTAAGATAAATGATTTTCATACAAGACAAATTCGACATTTGTCAATTTTCCAAGTACGTGACATCTCGCTCTCCACCATATTGTGGCAAGGCTAACTTAACGGCGAGTGTTTTATTGTCACTTTTGCACTATCTAGTATATGATATACGCACTCCACTGTTTTGTGGCAAGGCTAACTTAACGGCGAAATATCGTTTACTTTCAAAAAAGAGATTCTTTGGAAATTAACAATCTCGCATTTCCCTCGTTTAAATTCATTATTCTTTTCGTTTTTGTCATTTGTTATTTTTGATAATTATTTCATATTTTCTTTTGTTATATATATATATTTTCAATTTCTTGTGATATGTAAAAAAAAGTAGTTAATTCGTTAACTTTGTTGCATGCGCATGCGAAGCAGAGGTTAGGAAAATAGTGCCGTTTGGGATGACAATAATACTTTATTGTGTTTTCAGAATTTTTATATTTTTATTAATCTGTGTTTGAAATGATTATTGTGTTAATACTTTTGGCATTCGTTAATAATTAAAAAGTCAAGACAAATGACTTTCAAACAAGACAAATTCGATATTTGTCAATTTTCCAAGTGCATGACATCTCGCTCTCCATCACTCCACTATTTTGTGGCAAGGCTAACTTAACGGCAAAATATCGTTTATTTAAAAAAAGATTCTTTGGAAATTAACAATCTCGCATTTCCCCAGCTTGAATTCATTATTCTTTTCGTTTTCTTTTTATTCTCTTTTGTTTTTGTTTTGCCATTTGGTATATTTTTGATAATTATTTCGTATTTTCTTTTTGTTATCTTTTTTTTTATTTCTGTGTTACAAAATGTAGTTAATTCGTTAATTTTCTTGCATGCACATGCGAATTCGTTTCAATAATTATTTTTATTGTATGTATGTATATTCCCTTTTTTTTATTATTCCTTTCTATTTGGAAGTACTTCCGCGACTAAATGAAATATTGTTTCATTATTTTATGAAAAAAAAAAATAAAAATTGTTATAACAAAAATATTTTATTTTGTCTTGAATCATTGCTTGTTAAAGGTAAATATAATGTCCACATTGCATATGTTAAAATCATCAGTATTTTCATATAATCCATTGTCGTATTTGTGTTGCAGTTTATTCTTGAGGTTTGCTGAGTTTTCTTTGTTTCGAGAAGATTATTACTTTTTATGTCATTCTTTTTTGTTGAATAATAAAAAAATATATATATATATATATATATACAGGGTGACTTGGCTATTTATGACTTCTTATTTTAGAAATTTTAAGCCTATTGGAGTGTACTATCTTTTCTCCATTTTTTATTTTAATTTTAACGTTTTCATTTTCGAACACTTGTAAAACTTCGAAAGGACCTTGATATTCATTATCTCGTTTACTGGTTTTATGATTTTTTTTTTGTAAAAATACTAAATTTCCTATTTCCAATTTTAGTGGATTTATTTTTCTGTCATAATAATATTTTGATTTTGTTTTTGCAGATATTTGGTTTTTTCTTGCGTGTTCTTGTGTGTCATATAATTTGGTAGCTAACTGTTGAATGTAGTCGCTGTACGTTATTTGGGTAGTATCTTTTATAGCTTTTTGAGACGGTAATTTAGCTATTCTTCCATTATTTTTATATTCATTATCATTTTCATTATATTCGTTTTCATTTTCTTTTTTATTATATTCATTTTCATTTTCATTTTTATTATATTCATTTTCATTTTCATTTTCATTATATTCGTTTTCATTTTCTTTTTTATTATATTCATTTTCATTTTCATTTTTATTATATTCATTTTCATTTTCATTATATTCGTTATTTTCATTTTCATTATATTTGTTATTTTCATTTTCATTATATTCATTTTCATTTTCATTATATTCGTTTTCATTTTCTTTTTTATTATATTCATTTTCATTTTCATTATTATTATATTCATTTTCATTTTCATTATATTCATTTTCATTTTCATTATATTCGTTATTTTCATTTTCATTATATTTGTTATTTTCATTTTCATTATATTCATTTTCATTTTCATTATATTCGTTTTCATTTTCTTTTTTATTTTATTCGTTTTCATTTTCTTTTTTATTATATTCATTTTCATTTTCATTTTTATTATACTCATTTTCATTTTCATTATATTCGTTATTTTCATTTTCATTATATTCGTTATTTTCATTTTCATTATATTCGTTATTTTCATTTTCATTATATTTGTTATTTTCATTTTCATTATATTCATTTTCATTTTCATTATATTCGTTTTCATTTTCTTTTTTATTATATTCATTTTCATTTTCATTTTTATTATATTCATTTTCATTTTCATTATATTCGTTATTTTCATTTTCATTATATTTGTTATTTTCATTTTCATTATATTCATTTTCATTTTCATTATATTCGTTTTCATTTTCTTTTTTATTATATTCATTTTCATTTTCATTTTTATTATATTCATTTTCATTTTCATTATATTCGTTATTTTCATTTTCATTATATTCATTTTTTTCATTTTCATTATATTTGTTATTTTCATTTTTATTATATTCATTGTCATTTTCATTTTCATTATTTTCATTATATTCGTATTCATTTTCTATTTTATTATATTCATTTTCATTATATTCGTTATTTTTATTTTCATTATATTCATTATTTTTATTTTCATTATATTCATTTTCATTTTTATTATATTCGTTATTTTCATTTTCATTATATTCGTTATTTTCATTTTCATTATATTTGTTATTTTCATTTTCATTATATTCATTTTCATTTTCATTATATTCGTTTTCATTTTCTTTTTTATTATATTCATTTTCATTTTCATTTTAATTATATTCATTTTCATTTTCATTATATTCATTTTCATTTTCATTATATTCGTTTTCATTTTCTTTTTTATTATATTCATTTTCATTTTTATTTTTATTATATTCATTTTCATTTTCATTATATTCGTTATTTTCATTTTCATTATATTTGTTATTTTCATTTTCATTATATTCATTTTCATTTTCATTATATTCGTTTTCATTTTCTTTTTTATTATATTCATTTTCATTTTCATTATTATTATATTCATTTTCATTTTCATTATATTCATTTTCATTTTCATTATATTCGTTATTTTCATTTTCATTATATTTGTTATTTTCATTTTCATTATATTCATTTTCATTTTCATTATATTCGTTTTCATTTTCTTTTTTATTTTATTCGTTTTCATTTTCTTTTTTATTATATTCATTTTCATTTTCATTTTTATTATACTCATTTTCATTTTCATTATATTCGTTATTTTCATTTTCATTATATTCGTTATTTTCATTTTCATTATATTCGTTATTTTCATTTTCATTATATTTGTTATTTTCATTTTCATTATATTCATTTTCATTTTCATTATATTCGTTTTCATTTTCTTTTTTATTATATTCATTTTCATTTTCATTTTTATTATATTCATTTTCATTTTCATTATATTCGTTATTTTCATTTTCATTATATTTGTTATTTTCATTTTCATTATATTCATTTTCATTTTCATTATATTCGTTTTCATTTTCTTTTTTATTATATTCATTTTCATTTTCATTTTTATTATATTCATTTTCATTTTCATTATATTCGTTATTTTCATTTTCATTATATTCATTTTTTTCATTTTCATTATATTTGTTATTTTCATTTTTATTATATTCATTGTCATTTTCATTTTCATTATTTTCATTATATTCGTATTCATTTTCTATTTTATTATATTCATTTTCATTATATTCGTTATTTTTATTTTCATTATATTCATTATTTTTATTTTCATTATATTCATTTTCATTTTTATTATATTCGTTATTTTCATTTTCATTATATTCGTTATTTTCATTTTCATTATATTTGTTATTTTCATTTTCATTATATTCATTTTCATTTTCATTATATTCGTTTTCATTTTCTTTTTTATTATATTCATTTTCATTTTCATTTTAATTATATTCATTTTCATTTTCATTATATTCATTTTCATTTTCATTATATTCGTTTTCATTTTCTTTTTTATTATATTCATTTTCATTTTAATTTTTATTATATTCATTTTCATTTTCATTATATTCGTTATTTTCATTTTCATTATATTCATTATTTTCATTTTCATTATATTTGTTATTTTCATTTTTATTATATTCATTGTCATTTTCATTTTCATTATTTTCATTATATTCGTATTCATTTTCTATTTTATTATATTCATTTTCATTATATTCGTTATTTTTATTTTCATTATCTTCATTATTTTTATTTTCATTATATTCATTATTTTTATATTCATTATTTTCATTTTCATTATATTCATTATTTTTATATTCATTATTTTTATATTCATTATTTTTATTTTCATTATATTCATTATTTTCATTTTCATTATATTTGTTATTTTCATTTTCATGATATTTGTTATTTTCATTTTCATTATATTCATTATTTTCATTTTCATTATATTCGTTATTTTCATTATTTTCATTGTTTTCAATATTTTCATTGTTTGCATTATTTTTGTTGTTTTTATTATATTCATTGTTTTTATTATTTTCATTATTTTCATTAATTTCAATATTTTCATGGCATTCGTTGTATTCGTTACATGCTTGACGTTCTTTTTCCTTGATGGTTTCATACTCGTTTTGATAAATACTCGTTTTGTGATCTTGACTCTTATTTTCGTAAACTTGTCTCTTGCTACAATATAGGTAAAAATGTTGATAATCGTAGGTAGATTCGTTTTCACAGAATATTCTTTGTTGTTCTTTATTTTCATGGTTATCTTCATAGTTCCAAGGTACAGCATTGTAATTTTGGGATTTCCATTTTTGAGAAGGTTTAATTTTCTTCTTTGCTGCATGAAGGTTTTCATAGTTTTCAATTTTATAATCTGTGCTGGTTTTCCTTTTAATTTCAAGACCGATGTGAGTGTAGTGCTTGGCTACATGAGTGTTGTCAGTTCTGTTCGCAGTTTCAGAATCATTAATGATTTCATTCCCAATTTCATAATAGTCAGTTTTGTTTTCTATTTCATCGTCGTTCACAGTGTGGTGCTTAACTTCGTAATTGATATTCGTTTTGTGCGTCGTTTTATTATCATTGTCGATGTAGCTCTCAGTTTTATAATTGTCGTTAGGCGAGTTCGTGGTTTCATGGTCGTCATCGGTTATACTCTCTACTTCATGATCATTATGGTCTTCAGTACCTGATTCATGGTCATGTTCTTTTTCTAGCATGTTTTGGCTGTTAAATTCTGGTAATATTTCTGAGCTTATCTCCTCTCTAAATTTCTTGCATTGTTGCCAGTTATGTCCTATATTTGTGCAATGTGTACAATAGATTCTTTTTGGGTTTGATTTATATTGGGTGTAATTTTGTTGAAGAGTTTGTGAATTCTTGTCCGTTTTGGTTTTGTAATCATTATCAGTATCGTTCTCAATTATGGTATATTCATTATAAGTATCATTCTCGAATTCATAATCGTCGTCAGTATTATTTTCGGTTACGAATTCATTGCCTGTATCGTTCTTGTTTTCATAATTTTTGTTAGTTTTATTTTTATGATTGTTCTTGGAGTTGTTTTTAGTGTTATAAGACTTGTTCGTTTCATTTTCTTCTTCATAGTTCTGTACATATTTAGGTTTCTTATGTTTAGTTTGTTCCAAATTTCCGTTTGTAATTTTCTCGTTTTTCAGCCTTGACAGCTTTATACCGTTAAATTCGTGTACTACTTCTGAGATGATTTCTTCATTAAATTTGTTACATTCTTGCCAGGTATGTCCTATACGTTTGCAATGCGTGCATTTGGTTCTTATTTGTCTTGATCTATTTTGTATAAAACTTTGTTGATGAAATTGTGTGTATTGAGATTGAATTCGATTATTTCGACGATTGTTAGGTTGGTCGTATTTGAAACTATCCTGATAATTTCGCGACTTTAAGTTAAACTGTTGAATTTTTTTTCTGTTTTGCGGTTGGTTTTCTTCGTAGTTCCATGGTACTGCTTGATAATTTTCGAAATTCGAAGTTTGGGAATTACGCGTTTGGCGTTGATCTTGTTGATAGTTCCAAGGTAATTTTTTGTAATTGTGGGTTTTTTTATTTCGAACTTGAAAATATTCATAATTTTGTGGTTGACATTCATTATAGTTCCAAGGTACTGCGTGATAATTTTGCGTTTGCATGGTTTAAAATTTGTTCATTTTCTTATTGCGGAGTGTCGGAGCTTAGTAATTTTGTGGTTAATAGTCGTAGGAATTATTCTGTCTGAAATCTTCAAATTCTTTCAATTCAGGATATAGAAATGCATTTCGTTGATTGCTTGTATAACTTGGTATTTATTAACTATTGTTGTAGGTGATTTACTTATTTGAACAGCTATTTATTTGTTTTCTCAGACAAATTTTTGTAATAATTCGTATAGATCCTCCGTAATGCCGTTTTTGTTGTTTATTGTTGATACATTTCATTAAAAGATTATTACCATAGAACTTTATTATTTATATAATTGCTTTAAAACAACGTGTTTCTGTTAAAATGTGTTTAAATATTGTCGAAAATTCTGAAAATTATTAATGATATAAAGAGACTTCGTTGATAGTTTATTAAAATTATATTCGATTTATTTACTTATTGTTTTTTTTTTGTTTTCAGTCCATTTTCTGAAAAGAATTTTTAACCAAAAATTGTTTAGGAACAAATTATGTTTACGAAAAAGACTACTTATAAATACAAAATGATTTATAATTTAAAAAAAATCTATTTTAAAAGTCGTATTCAAATGAAAGATTGTATGTAATAATACGCACAAAAAAAATGTTTAATAATTGTTTTGAGCTAATAATAACTTTTTAAAACCTGTTTATAAATTCAAAATTGCTGGAAACTAGTAAGATTCGCAAAAAATAACCTTGAACGAGGTTAACGAGACCATTTAAGAAAAATAAATTAATTATAATTTGAACTTATGTAAAAGTGGACCTTCAAAGTTTTTTTTTAAATAAAAACCCGTTTAACAAATGTTGTAATTTTTAAAAGATGTTTGAACATAAAAATTTGTCAGGAGCGAAAATAAAGAATATGTTAAAAATCGACTGTAATTTAAATATAAGCTGTAAGTGAAAATGAACGGATTGTATAATCTAAAAAATATTGTTCATAGCTTAAAATAAAATAAGGTTAATTTTAAGGTTAATATGTATTTAATTTTACAAATGTTACTTTACATTCGAAAAAATTGCTTAGAGTCACAAGGAAATATCCTAAAAAATGTTCCAAATTGTAAAAATTTAAATAATTAATAAATTTGTCTCCCCCCTTTTTTTTTATAAAATTGATACAAAGATATTGAAAGTGTAGTAGGATTGTAATACTAATTCAAAAAGAAGTATTTTTTTCGGAAAAATGTTATTGTGGTGTTTTTCTGATATAATTCTGTTTTCTTTTTGATTAATCAATAAAATAACCAGTAAAGTTTAAAATCTGTATAAAAATTATTAATAATGTATTGAACTTTTTCTTAATATCTAAACAAAAATGTTGTTAAAAATGTTGCTAAGATGTCCAAAATATTAAACTTCGTGTAAGTATTGAATATTTTTTTTTAATATATTCGTCAAAGAATTTGGAAAGGTTTTAACGGACTGTTAAAAATTTGTATACTGTATTAGAAATTGATTAAATTTTTCTATTTATATTGATTGTATTATGATTTTTTTCTTAAATTGAAAAATAAATGTTTTTAAATGCCTGAAAATAGGAAGCAAAGAGAAAGTAAAAAAAAAACATGAATCACCTAATATTGAACTATTAGTATTACTGTTCGTATGGTTGCTACTATTTTGATTTACTCTAAATTTCTGAAAACTTACTATTTTTTATTACTTTTATTTAAAAAGATAAAAAGGATATTATATATTTTATGCTCGAATGTATTTTGCCAGTAAAACTATAACCACTTTTAATATTTTAATACTGCTAACAGGTAAATATTATTAATGAACATTTTTACACATGAGGATTTCTGTTATTTGCAATTGTAATTGCAATTTTCTGGTAGTACTGCTTTTACTTCCTTTTAGCAATGTCAATAAAAGTTCATGACTGTGAAAAACAATTATTTTTTATTCCTATATTTTGTTGTTGTTCAAACTTGCTAGTCCTTTATTCTTTCTTTTGCATTAATAGTTTTTCCGCGAATACTGCATTACCACTTTTTTATATATTTATATGTCATTTATTGCCGCCGAGGGATTGATCGACAGACTGCCATATGACTTTCTATGTGTCATCAGGTTCCCACTCAGTTGCGCTGTCACCAAATTTTTATTTATTTATATGTCTTTTTATTACCGCCGAGGAATTGATCGACAGACTGCTATATGACTGTCCCTGTTTCATCAGGTTCCCACTCAGTTGCGCTGTCACCAAATTTTTATGTTACGACCCAGTGAATATCTCGAACGAGATATAAACCGAACAGTAACACGGGCGTGTAACTCAGTAGAATTACTGGGTTCTTTAGGTGAGTGGGGGCTACTGATGACACAGGAAAGTCGGGAATAAGGGTACAATAAGGAAACACTTTATTTGGTTGAAATTAATTAATTTATTGCTGGTTCGATAACATTTCTTTAGGTGTACAAAGTGGTGTTGTTGGATGAGGGGAAAGAGGGATAAGGGAGGTTCTATTAAGGGGAAAAATTCCTCAGCAGTCTGTCGCTCATTTTCCTCCAGGATAAGGTGAACGACCTTTGGCAAGTTTGGGCGCTGACACTTTTATCCTGCTCGACGGCGTTTGACTGAAAAATATTTGTTTCTTTTTAGATATTCATTTTTTTATTTTAGAACTCGCGAAAGTGAGAAAACAAAATATTATAAAACTAATCAATTGTATTGTTCATTTAGTTAACGCTCTGCTAGAAATCTTTGGAACATCGAATTTGAGGAAGGTATTTCCCTAAGAATTGGTCTTTAATATTAAATATATATTTATATTGTCTCTATTTTTAGAATTAAAAAAGATGAGTTATTTAGGAAAAAATAATGATAAAAACCGGAATATTAGTCGCGTGAGAGGGGCGACTTCGTCTCGGTGGGCTGTGCGCAATATGTAGGAGAGAAGGAGCTGTGGTTTCGCAGGCCTACCCGCTATGCCACAAAAGAAAAGGGGGGGGGGGTGCGATTTCGCAGGCCGACCCGCTATGTCGCAAAGGGAAAAGGTTGGTGTGATTTCGCAGGCCTACCCGCTATGTCACGAAAAGGAAGGAAGTGCGATTTCGCAGGCCGACCCGCTATGTCGCAAATGGAAAAGGTTGGCGTGATTTCGCAGGCCTACCCGCTATGTCACGAAAGGAAAGGAGAAGAGAGGGATCATTTGTTTATTTATAAAATAAAGAGATACTTACCATTTCTTTTCGCTGGTCCCTTTTTGAACGGCGATCAGTTGTTCAGACGGACTCGTTCTATGGAAATTGGTTGCTTGGCCAGATGAACTTCTGTGACTGAAGAACTTGAATTCTTCTCGTGGTAGAGCAGACGAAGTAGTCTGCATCGTCCGGAAAATCTCCCCACGATCCTCTACTATGATTCCTACTATTCTCTAGTTTTCTCTGGTCTCTCTAGTCCACTCTCTGGTCCACTCGTCCTCTCTCTGGTACTCTCTAGTCTACACTCTGTCTTTCTAGTCTTCACTCTGTCTGATTTTCTGTATGCGACAGCGTATTTATGGTGAACCATAGTTTTATCCCCGCTTTGAGTTTTTCCCCTTCTATTTTGAAAATGGTGGATTTGTGTGTTGGACAGGTTTTGGAAATAGGCCAAGGAGGAAGCATGCATTAACTAATGCTTTTACATTATTGTTATAACATACGGTGTCGTAGATAGCTATTTAGAACGTACTCGTTTTCTCTTTTATTCTTAGAAAAGTCAAAAACCGGTAACTTGATAGTTATAAGAAAAGTTTTTCGGCTTAGGCAACGCGAGCCATCTTCTGATTTATGGCTAATGAAAGTTAAAAGAAGGTCTAATTTGAAACGGTTTCGTTCCAACATGCTACGTCTACGTGATCTCAACGCTATATTAAAAAAAAAGGAACTCGTTTGTCCGATACCGACATACAATTACGACAATTTTCGGATTTGTCAATACATACAAAAAAAAGGGTAATCGCGCTAGTTACGGAGACGTAACAGAACCACGCGCATTGTGGTTATTAAATTAAACACGGTATTCGCAACGCAATAACAATCAGCAATAAAATAAGATTCGATAAATATTATATAAAAGAAATAAATTTTAACGGAAAACGCGAGTGAGACCAGATCGACTATATTATAACGTATCTCATTTATAGCGTGCGATGATTAAAGTTGATCGGCGATGGCGTCATACGCGGTCGACCGATTTAACGAACCGGAAAATGGCTTCCTTCATTTCTGCAGAATCGACTCAGATTTGGCGTCTAAAATTGCTGCACGTCGAATGTGGCATCAAAATGGCGACAGGTGAAATGGTCGTTGATTGTATCGGTTGTCCGAAAGTGAAGACAAGATCGGCAGGATCGTTCGAAGTGATCCTCGCGGGCAAGCCAACAAAAAAAAAGGAGCGTGTCCCAATTCGTCCGGTGTGCGATGGAATAATTTCCCGATGTTCCTCAATACTCGAAGTGTTGAAAGTGCCGGGAAATGGCGAAACCGTCCGCTTACAGTGACCGCCAGCGATCAAATCGTATCGACCCTCTCTAGCCAAATCTATCGCCTTCGTCTTCAAAATGTAATCTTGGGGGGGGGGGGGGGTGGGGGGGGGGGGGGGTGGGGGGGGGGGGGGGTGGGGGGGGGGGGGGGTGGGGGGGGGGGGGGGTGGGGGGGGGGGGGGGTGGGGGGGGGGGGGGGTGGGGGGGGGGGGGGGTGGGGGGGGGGGGGGGTGGGGGGGGGGGGGGGTGGGGGGGGGGGGGGGTGGGGGGGGGGGGGGGTGGGGGGGGGGGGGGGTGGGGGGGGGGGGGGGTGGGGGGGGGGGGGGGTGGGGGGGGGGGGGGGTGGGGGGGGGGGGGGGTGGGGGGGGGGGGGGGTGGGGGGGGGGGGGGGTGGGGGGGGGGGGGGGTGGGGGGGGGGGGGGGTGGGGGGGGGGGGGGGTGGGGGGGGGGGGGGGTGGGGGGGGGGGGGGGTGGGGGGGGGGGGGGGTGGGGGGGGGGGGGGGTGGGGGGGGGGGGGGGTGGGGGGGGGGGGGGGTGGGGGGGGGGGGGGGTGGGGGGGGGGGGGGGTGGGGGGGGGGGGGGGTGGATGAGGTCGAGGTCCAGGTCTTCAGCACCATAGTTTATCTCATATTTTCCACGAAGGGACGAAACTATCTGTAACATAATATGTTTATTATAGATATCATAGCATCTTCTAACGGAATTACAATTTCCTTCATTGTGTCTAATGATTTGGTTAGAAATGGACAGACTTCAGGATCATAAATTGTCCTGGAATCCGCCGTTATACTGATCTAAAGGGATTTCAGGTATCAAATCATATGACTAATGGCAGTTTCCAAGACAATTATTTTTCCGGATTGTCCGCATAATAACACTCCACGGGATATTTAATTTATGGCAGTTGACGAGACTATATGCTATTTTTCGAGAAGCACAAAAATGTCACCTTCTGGTACATTTGATAAAATATAGGTTTTTGAATCTTTTAATATCCATGTATGAGAAAAGAAAGTCATTTAAAAGATCGTGGAGCTACGGTAATTTAAAATTTTGGCCTTTCGGGATTTTAATTTTCGCTATATTTCGACCCATGCCCTGTAGTTTAGACTGTCCGTAAAAGGAACGAAATATCCCTTACATTTATAAAATCATATCAACGATAACGAGTTATAAGACTTACGCAAACTTTACAAATCTACCGTAAATCTATCGTATGATAAATCGTGTGATATTTTTAATATATCGGGCTATTCAGGCGATTCCTATGCGATTTCTCATATCATTATGGTAGAAGTAATAATACAAGAAATCAAATAACCTTCTACAAACATCCAAGATAACAAAAAGTTAATAACATTCGCACATGGTCCATCGCATCATTTTTCTATTATTATCTTTTGGTTTCAATTACAAACGTGCCGTATCATGAAAAATTAAACATAGGTCTCTATTACCTTTGATAATAATTGGCCAAAATACAGCGAAATAGGGAAACTTTGAATAGTATACTCCGGGACAGTACTTTTCGAGACATATCTCTATTGGCAGATTTCGGGACGATTGCTTTTCTGAGGCTTTTGCAAAATTGCTTTTTCTTCGATACTTACTTTGTCTCAGTATCTCAGTTTATGTTCGATATTCCGGACGGGCGTCATCAGTTCATTTCGCAGCACTTATTACAGATACATTAAAAAAGACTTGATAATACTAAGGTATAAAACAGTAGATTTATTCAATTTGAATATATAAAGGTACAATTTTCCATGAAGGGACGAAACTATCTGTAACATAATGTTTATTATAGATATCATAGCATCTTCTAACGGAATTACAATTTCCTTCATTGTGTCTAATGTTTTTGGTTAGAAATGGACAGACTTCAGGATCATAAATTGTCCTGGAATCTGCCGTTATACTGATCTAAAGGGATTTCAGGTATCAAAACATATGACTAATGGCAGTTTCCAAGACAATTATTTTTCCGGATTGTCCGCATAATAACACTCCACGGGATATTTAATTTATGGCAGTTGACGAGACTATATGCTATTTTTCGAGAAGCACAAAAATGTCACCTTCTGGTACATTTGATAAAATATAGGTTTGTGAATCATTTAATATCCATGTATGAGAAAGGAAGTCATTTAAAAGATCGTGGAGCTACGGTAATTTAAAATTTTGATACTATACTCCGAGATAGTCGTTTTCAATACGTCTGACTATTGGCAGATTCCAGGACGATTGGTTTTCTGAGACTGTTGCATAATGGCAACATTTGGTAAAATTTCTTTCTTTCTCTTCTGTTAAAAGCGTTTTAGAAATGTTTCAGACATTTCGTCCTTTTCACCGTAAATCTTATTTGTATCCTTATGTCCTGAAGATTGCAGGTGTTTGTATATGTATTAACTATTAGATTATTATGAATCTATCATTTATTAAATTTGTCAGATACTTATAGTTTTGTATATCTGTGATAATCGAAGAATGTCCTGGAAACTGCCAAAATTTAAGTGTTCGGGAAACTGCCATTACATGAATGTCCTGGAATTTGCCGCTAGTCAGGTGTCCTGGAATCTTCTATGTCCCGGAAGACACTGTCCTGGAACACACTTTTAAGGCATATCTTCTCCAATTATCATCCTATCACGATATATGTTGGTGTAAACCACAAGACTATCCATTATTTAAAGAATAAAAGCGTTTAATCCATTGATTAAATTCTGTCCTGGAAACCGCCCTTTGACATATATATATATACAGGGTGGCCGATTTATCTGAAGACATCGAAATATCTCGAGAGCTATGCACAGAATCAAAAAAGTTGTCGGATGAAAGTTATTCGACACGAAGGGGGGCATCCAGTGATAATTAAATTTACCCCCTCCCCCATCCCCTGGAGGTGGAGTGTGGGCAAAAACAATAAAACTTAAATAGGAACCCCCATTTTTTATTACAGATTTGGATTCTCCGGAAAACAGTACACGAATTTGACCTAGGAGCTATTGCATTTTGGTTCACAGGTGGCGCTGTAATCGATAAAAATCCAAATTTATCCGAAGACATTGAAATACCTCGAGAACTATGCACAGAATCAAAAAAGTTGTCGGATGAAAGTTGTTCGACACGAAGGGGGGCATCCAGTAATAATGAAATTTACCCCCTCCCCCAACCCCTGGGGGTGGAGTGGGGGCAAAAACAATAAAACTTAAATAGGAACCCCCAGTTTTTATTGCAGATTTGGATTCTCCAATATTGACAATTTTCGCCCGCATAGCGGATATGGAATACGGTCATTCTAACAAAGCCGGGAAAAAATACATTTAGCGTTACCCAGGAACAACGACGTGGACGAAGTATTTTTCTGTTCCCTTTGGGGTGCTTGTTTTACGTGAGTCCCCTTGCCTCTCACTGTCTCACTGTTCACTTACTTGAGTAAGTGTTCGAAATGTTGACCTTCCACTTCAATGCATTTATTTATTCTTTCTTCAAATGACTTTATACATGATAGAATCATATCTGCAGAAATTTCTGCGCAAGCAGTTCTTATGCGTTCCACCATGTTTTCACGAGTCGTTGGTACTTGTTCATAAACCTTACCTTTTAGGTAACCCCATAGGAAGAAATCCAGAGATGTTAGATCAGGTGACCTCGCAGGCCAATTAATGGGGCCACCTCTACCAATCCACCTACCATTGTAATCACGGTCTAGTATTTCCCTTGCTACTCTTGAAAAATGTGCTGGGCAACCATCATGCTGAAACCACATTGTCCGTCGGACGTCCATAGCAACATCCTCAAGTAGTAATGGTACTTTTTGTTCTAGGAAATCTCGATATTTTGTTCCATTCAAATTACCTTCAATGAAATAAGGACCAATGAGTTTATTTCCTATGATTCCACACCAAACGTTCACCGACCAAGGACGTTGATGATTAACTTGTCGTAACCAATGGGGATTTTCTACGCTCCAATAATGCATATTATGCCTATTGACGCCACCATGGTTCGTGAATGTAGATTCATCTGAAAATAATACATTAGCAAAGAAATTGTGGTTCGTTTGCATTTTTTGAAATGCCCATTCACAAAACACCACGCGGTTATGAAAATCATCGCCATCTAGTTCCTGGTGCAGTGAAATGTGATATGGGTGAAACTTATGACGATGCAATATTCTTTGAATACTGTCTTTGGAAATGCCGGAATCGCGATGTAATTGTCGTGTGCTTACATGTGGATTTTGGTGAATAGCTGCTAGTACAGCTACTTCGATAGCTTCTCCTGTAACTGTTAATCTTCGCTTCCTTTTTTTCATTTGTACGCTACCATCAGAGTGAAAGGCATTCACAACTTTGTAAAAAAAAGAACGCGAGCGAGCATTATCTGGAAAACGCTCAGCATACAACGCAACAGCATCGTCAATATTCCTCTTACATTCACCATAAATAAGAATCCTTTCGATTTTTTCGGGAACTGTAGCAGGATTCATTTTTAACTTGCAATTCGATTTAAGCAATGAAGGGTAGACAAAAAAATAGTCACGTAAACGCAAAGTTGTTATTCTAAAAGCAAAGTGACCTCCGACCGAATTACTACCAATACAATGGACTTCAAAAACAGTCTTATACTGAGAGACCGTGAATACTAAATTTTAATATGGGGATTAGAAAGTCGCGATATCCATTTACTTCCCTTCAGGAAAGTAGAGAAAATGTAGGTGAACTGGTTACGTGTGACTCAACTTATGTATAAAAAGATATGCTACTTTATTTTCGAGTTATGTCGCCCTCTAGCGTTATGTAACAGAACCGGCGCCGGTGATGGCCGAAATGCAAGCGATGTACATGTATGAAACCACGTGAGTTCTCTCGGGGTCCGGTAGATGGCGACGAAATCCCCAAATGAAGTAAGAGTTTCGTTTTGTTTAATAGAAGCTGGTTTGACCGTCAATGCTCAGCTTATTTATTCTCATTTCGGAAAAAACATACAGAGAGAGAATGAATGAGCTGAGTGAAGGGACATGACGCGTTTTTTAATGGATTGCGTGATGTCCTCTTTTTGTTTATTAAATAATAAATTTAAAACCTAAAATGTAATTTTATTGAAGGTAGAAAACTTATTTATAAAATTGCTTCCATATTGTATGCACAATTTTTATGTAATCAGTTTTGATTTTTAATATGAAGAATATCAATTATTCATAATCTTAATTTTTCGAATGGACATTATTAAAATTTCATATTCAGAATAACAATTTTCGCAATTGATATCACTAAATTCTAATATTAAAAATTCTAATATTAGAATTTTTAATATTATATTTTCATAAAGGGATCAAATTGTCCCTATTTGCCCCCTGGATGCCCCCCTTCGTGTCGAACAACTTTCATCCGACAACTTTTTTGATTCTGTGCATAGTTCTCGAGGTAATTCAATGTCTTCGGATAAATTTGGATTTTTATCGATTACAGCGCCACCTGTGAACCAAAATGCAATAGCTCCTAGATCAAATTCGTGTACTTTTTTCCGGAGAATCCACATCTGCAATAAAAAATGGGGGTTCCTATTTAAGTTTTATTGTTTTTGCCCCCACTCCACCTCCAGGGGATGGGGAAGGAGGTAAATTTAATTATCACTGGATGCCCCCCTTCGTGTCGAACAACTTTCATCCGACACCTTTTTTGATTCTGTGCATAGTTCTCGAGATATTTCGATGTCTTCAGATAAATCGGCCACCCTGTATACACCTCGAGAACTATGCACAGAAACAAAAAAGTTGTCGGATGAAAGTTGTTCGACACGAAGGGGGGCATCCAGTGATAATGAAATTTACCCCCTCCCCCAACCCCTGGGGGTGGAGTGGGGGCAAAAACAATAAAACTTAAATAGGAACCCCCAGTTTTTATTGCAGATTTGGATTCTCCAATATTGACAATTTTCGCCCGCGTAGCGGATATGGAATACGGTCATTCTAACAAAGCCGGGAAAAAATACATTTAGCGTTACCCAGGAACAACGACGTGGACGTAGTATTTTTCTGTTCCCTTTGGGGTGCTTGTTTTACGTGAGTCCCCTTGCCTCTCACTGTCTCACTGTTCACTTACTTGAGTAAGTGTTCGAAATGTTGAGCTTCCACTTCAATGCATTTATTTATTCTTTCTTCAAATGACTTTATACATGATAAAATCATATCTGCAGAAATTTCTGCGCAAGCAGTTCTTATGCGTTCCACCATGTTTTCACGAGTCGTTGGTACTTGTTCATAAACCTTACCTTTTAGGTAACCCCATAGGAAGAAATCCAGAGATGTTAGATCAGGTGACCTCGCAGGCCAATTAATGGGGCCACCTCTACCAATCCACCTACCATTGTAATCACGGTCTAGTATTTCCCTTGCTACTCTTGAAAAATGTGCTGGGCAACCATCATGCTGAAACCACATTGTCCGTCGGACGTCCATAGCAACATCCTCAAGTAGTAATGGAAATCTACTTGATTTTTAATATGAAGAATATCAATTATTCATAATCTTAATTTTTCGAATGGACATTATTATTCTAATATTAGAATTTTTAATATTAAATTTTCATAAAGGGATCAAATTGTCCCTATTTGCCCCCTGGATGCCCCCCTTCGTGTCGAACAACTTTCATCCGACAACTTTTTTGATTCTGTGCATAGTTCTCGAGGTATTTCAATGTCTTCAGATAAATTTGGATTTTTATCGATTACAGCGCCACCTGTGAACCAAAATGCAATAGCTCCTAGGTCAAATTGGTGTACTTTTTTCCGGAGAATCCAAATCTGCAATAAAAACTGGGGGTTCCTATTTAAGTTTTATTGTTTTTGCCCCCACTCCACCCCCAGGGGATGGGGGAGGGGGTAAATTTCATTATCACTGGATGCCCCCCTTCGTGTCGAACAACTTTCATCCGACAACTTTTTTGATTCTGTGCATAGTTCTCGAGATATTTCGATGTCTTCAGATAAATCGGCCACCCTGTATATATATATAGTTCCCAGATAAGAAATTGAAAGGAACGAATGAATATGACCACTGTGAGAGTATGACAAATATTAATAACAGAAGAATCTGAATACAAAGCAATAAATCCACATTGAATTGAAATTTAATACTTATATTAACGTTTTCGTCTAAATTTCAGTTTCGGCTTAATACCTAGCTTCGGATTCACAAAATCTTTATCGTACTCAAGTACGCATACGTGTTATAAACATCACTATGAATCGATTTCTTCTTCTACGGGACTAAAAGTGAAACAGCTTTTAAGTAAGTATATTCATAAATCTGTCTCGTACTAAACGTGTTTGCTCACTCATTAACAATAACTAAAGTCTCGGTGGTAGGGAAGGGAGGGTAAAACTTGGAGATTTTTTTCGTGGCTGAGATTGTCAGATTTAGTTTCACTCTCATAGTGAGAACATTAGGGTGAACATTTTTGACAAGTATGATTAAGTTGGTATTCGTAAAATGGCTTGTGAAATGCGGAAGTTATTGTGTAATTGTGTCAGTTTTGTGGTTACTGTGAATCCGCGTATCGCAGATATTTTTGGTCCGCGGTACTTTGTTAGTGCCGCAAGAAAATCGTATGAGCGCTTGGGCCATGATTTTCGACAATTTCTGCGGTACCTTATTATGGAAGATTCACAACAATTTCGCGCACTTTTTGCGGAAATTATTAAACACCACGACACGGGATCGATGATGACAGGCGACGTCATCAAATCCCGCGGACTAAGGAATAATCGCGACTTTGCGGATATCCTTCAGCATTGCGAGGAAGTACGCGGTAAGTGTATTCTTTGTACAAATTTTTACGATCAATTTTAATTTTGGTATTAGTACTTTATTCTTTTACTTATTAACATGTGAAAACGTGTGTCTTAAATTGTTAAAAAAAAAAGTTTCTTATATTTTTTAATAATGCAAGGTCACTTTGGAGGTATGTCTGTTTGAAGAGTTTGCGCTTTTCAAACGATTGATGTAATTCCGGGAGCTTAAAGTGTCTGAAACTAAAAAAAAATATATTGGATCAATACAATTGAAAAGGCGGATATTTTAAAATTATTTTCCTTATTTTTTTTAACGTAAATTGTACTTTAATAAAAAAAATGTATTAATATTAATTTTTGAAAATCGCTCTACGCGTAAAAAAAAATCCGCGATTAAAAAAAAAAGATATAATCGATTTTTTTTAAAGAAAATTCCTAGACTGAAAACTTCATTCATAAATAATTTGATTTTTATTAAGATTTGTTATACATTTTCAGAAATGTATGAATCGTTGTTCCAAGAACAGATGTTCGTTGCAACGGGTGACCTGGAATCCGAGGAGGAAACAGTTTTACTGGATGATTCCCGTTCCGTTAGAGAAGACGATCTTCGCGCAGGAGAGCCCTAAGATGGCGCAAATCGTCTCCGTCAGCCAATATTGGCTGATATTTCAATAGAAGAATCCGAACATCGGGCATTTGCATATATGGCAGCAATAAATCAACGTAAGTTAAACGATACATTTAATCAAACGAATACAAGCTAAACGTAGAATTTTTTATTTTATAATCTTATTTTATACAGATGCGACAACAAGTGATTTTCACAGTACTCAATAACGACGTCGTATGCAAAAAGTCCAAAATTGGTTGGCCAATATGTATAATACGCATCATGATAATGTTTTCCCGCCGAAAAAAGTCATGCAGGTGGTCTTTGATGAAGAATGATACACACTTGTTCCCGTTACTTATTACGTATACAAATATTCTTACAAAAAAATCTATTGCAATATTAAATTTTGAAAAAATCACACAACTTTCTTTCTGCTTTCAGACGAAGGCGACTCCGTCGTAAGTGGAACGATCGATATAGATGATAGTCCGGACAATTCCCGTTTTATGGAGACACCACAGCCGATATCGGAAGCTTCGATCATTACAATTGATGATAGTATGGATGGTGACAACGACGACGACGACGACGATGAGGATGTTGACGATGATGAAGACGGTGATAACGATGGTGACAACTACGACGACGACTACTACGACGAGGATGACGAACCCTATGGTGATAATAGCGACGATGAATTTGAGGACGATATGGACAACGAAAACCATTATGAGGACTTGGAGGATAATAATGATGACAGCATGATGCTTCACAATGATGATGACAGCGTTGTATTTCTTGAAGAAGAGCGCGGTAACAATGTGTTTCAATACGGCTGTGGTATGTCCACAAGTAATTATTTAATCATTATTAATCGTTCGTCACGAGAATATAATCGGTTTGGCGTTTCGGGTCGTAAAATAACTTTTAAAATTCGCGAACCACCGGTGAATGTTGACCAGTTAACATATTTAGAAAACGTGATAGACGAGTTGTTCAATTTAATAATTTCAGAAAATTGTTTAACAACCCCGGATGACAATGTAGAACGGATAATCGACAACAATAACATCGATTTAATCGGGATAACTTTCGCTTCGAGCAGTTTTATAAAATCGGCAGGGATTTCATTTAGACCTATAAATAATTTGAGACAGGAGGACTTATGGGACCTCATAAGTTCTATAGTGCAAAGTGCACAAAATTTCGTACTTGATGACACGTTTGAAATAGACGTGCATCAAGTACGAATTCCTAATGGTAGCGGTTGCAACAACGGTCGATTTATCGATGGGGCACTATTAAAGAGCAGGTCGACTGTAACGATTTTCAATAACGATAAGTTATGTTTTCCGCGGGCTCTTGTTGTAGGGGAGTATTATTTGTCACGATTACAATGTGCACGAGAATTAATTTCCCAGGTGAACATTGAAATTCCAGAAACGGGTTGTTGGACGCATTTTACGCAATTTCAATCATTTTATGACACAAAAGGAATAGCTATCGTAATTCACGATGAAGATAATGTAGGTAATGGCAGTAAACTTATTTTTGATGGTCGTCGTCGTACCGGTAATGGACCTGAACGTCTTATTCATTTGTTGTATCACGTGCTCGGCACTTTTCAGTAATAGTAAATATTATGGGTATCTGTGGGCGAAGAAAGTACTATTGCCAATTTTGCAATGAAAAGTATTCGTTACCAAACATGCATAACTGTCCAAATACATGTTACAGGTGTTACGGTCAACCTGCCTGTTCCAAGGATAGTATGTTGATCCACTGCTCCTCTTGTAACCGCTACTTTTTTGGACAAATATGTTTCGAAAAACATCAGTTACCAGGGTCATACACAAAGACAAAACATGGTATCCGAAGTATATGTACAGTAATTAATATTTGTAAAATTTGTAATAAATTAATTAATAATTTGCGTGGAAAGCACGAATGTGGAATAAATTACTGCCAACGTTGTAAATGTAAACATTCTATAAATGCCTACTGTTACATGCAGAGTATTAAAAAACAAAGTAAACGTGTTATATCATCAGACGTGAGTTTAAATGTACAACCATCGACATCGTCATCGTCTATTAATACAACTACTACTGCTCCGTACTCGACAAAACATTCGTCCACTCTATTTGTTTTTTATGACTTCGAAACGCGTCAGGACGAGTCATATCGTGGAAACGATTAAATAAAAAAACACACAGTATGCCTCTGCCTTGCGCAGCAGGTATGCGATGCATGTATCGACATTGACAGTATGAATGTACGCTGTAACTTTTGCGGTATCAGAGAGTTCATTTTTAAGCAGGATCCGGTTACCGAATTTCTCGATTTGGTCATTCGTAGCAAAACAAATTTTTCAAAAATCATTTGTATAGCACATAATTCCAAAGGTTTTGATGCACAATTTATATTGACAAAATTAATACAAAGAAATAGGAGCCAAACGACTCGAAAAAATCACGTATTCGATGTAATTTTAAACGGGAAACACATTATAAAAATTCAAATAGGAAAAACTTTCTTTATAGATAGCTTAAACTACTTTCATATGCGTTTAAGTGCCCTACCGAAAACATTTGGCTTACCAGATTCCATCAAAAGAGGATATTTCCCGCATTTTTTTAATACATCAAGTAACGAAAATTACATTGGTGATATGCCCGATGCGAAATTTTATTCTCCGGACACGATGTCTACGGAGGAACGAAAAAATTGTTATGCATGGAATACAGATGCATTGATTCGCGGTGAACAATTTGATTTGTGACGAGACATTGTTGAATATTGTCGGATGGATGTAGAAATATTAAGAAGGGCAAAGAGAGAGAGAGAGAGAGAGAGAGAGAGAGAGAGAGAGAGAGAGAGAGAGAGAGAGAGAGAGAGAGAGAGAGAGAGAGAGAGAGAGAGAGAGAGAGAGAGAGAGAGAGAGAGAGAGAGAGAGAGAATCACGTTGCACTCGTGTAAATAGGATAAATCCATTTTTGGAAACAACAAAACCATGACCTATCTCAGGGTCTTCAAATCAAGTGGCACGGGTATAGCTGAAGGAAGAGAAGGTGGGTAAAAACAATGACCTAGGTCAAGGTCACAATAACAAAACACGACCTACATCAAGGTCACCAAGAACGAAATTACCGGGGTCAATAACCTATCAGGGGGTGTCTGGCCAGACGACCATGACCTACCTCAAGGTCGCACATTGCCAGGAACAGTCGAAGAAAAAAAAAAAAAAAAAAAAAGCTCCTATGTATATCTTCTGAAGGAAGATATACCCCTCTGTACCTCGCCTTTCGGCATACCAGAGGTTATTGCTATACTATTGTTTAGTTGCTTATTCTTTCATTTCTTCTCAAGCCTACATGAGTGGAAATTTTGAATTTTAGAAAGTGGTTTGAGTCTCTGAGGGACCTACAGTTTATAAAGTGGAATCCGAACCACTTGTTATTGCTAATACTGGTTGTTGCTAATTGAAACAAAAATTAAAACAAAAATTTCGGATTGATTCTTATTCTAGTCTATTATTTAGTGTACTTCGTAGTCAGTACTGCTTTTGACTCTTTCTTTGAGTCTCTCTCTGATTTTGCAGTTTTCGCTACTGGACTTATGTCCATTTGGTAGCTTTGCATTGATGCAGTTAATGCATCTCTCTTTTCCTTGACATTCCTTTGTTAGGTGTCCTATTTCTCCACATTTCCTACAGACTGTCTCTTTGTTCTTGCAGAATTTTGAAATGTGTCCATATCTTTGGCATTTGTAGCATTGGGTGACTAGGACAAAGTCGCTGATTTTACAGCTACTACATCCCATCAGCAGTCTTTGTTGTGCTTTTAGTCTCATCCTTAGTTCTGGAGAGACTTCTATTATCCAATTGGATTCTTCTCCACTTCTGTTGCGTATCGCAAAGAGTATTTTCATTTCCTCCGGTTGGGTAACATCAACCTTCTCGAGGAGTTTTTGTTCAATTTGAGACTTGGTGATGTCTTTGGGGACATCATAGATAATCATTTTCGGTCTTTTTTCGGTTATACATTTGATAACCAGACCGGATTTCTTTAATTTCTTGTTTTCTGTCATCTTAGCAATGTCAGCTTTGCTCGAGAGTTCAACTGCAATGCCTTGATTTCCAGTTTTGTGGATCCCTTTGATATTGATCCCCAGCTTTTGGGGAGTTATCCTTTTTAATTTCCTTTCCATATCCTTTCTGGATTGGTCTACATTGGGTTTAATAACCACAATGTGCTTTTGTTTGCTTAGAGAGTTATTTACCGCTTGGGCATACGTCCCTCTTTTCTCAGGTTCTGCTGTCTGAGTTACTGCTTCTTTGGTCTCTTTTGCTTTTTTTTTGAGATAAAACTCTCTGAAAAAGCTCAGTTGTTTTCTTAGACCTTCTATCATGGCTGCTTTTTCGTTATACGAATATGTTAAGTATTCTTCGACTTCTTTTGGAATTTCATCGACATTGATGATGGTGTCATATTCATTTGATCTTATTTTCCACCATTTTTCTATTTCGTCAGATCTGTTGGCAAATCTGTCTTCAGAAATCCATTTTTTCCATTTTTCTGCAGTTGACAGTGATTCTTCTGAGTCTGTCGTTTCGTTTTCATTTTCTTTTTCTGGTTCTGCTTCAGAAAAATTCTCCATATTTTCAATGTCCATTTCTTCTACCTCCTCCCCTTGGGATTCGGTGTCAGTATTACATTGACTTTCTGGTTCTGAGAATTTCACTCTTTTCTCTATCTCTCGCTTTTTAGCTCTTAGAGTGTAGGCTTCTCTTTTAAGTGCCTCGTGTTGTTCGTCGTCATGCTTTTCTTTCAATTTCTTTTTGTTCTCCAAAATCTTTGCTCTAATATCGGCAATCTTGGTTTCTACACTTCGGTGCTCCTCCCCAGAACCTGTAGGAGCGGCACGAGCCACCGGGTCTTTCTCCCGATAGGAACTCGTGGTGGAACCACTCGACGAGTCGAGGTCCACCTGGGGTAAACATTTTACTTTAGTGTGTCTTTCCATATTGTTTCAAATATTGTTGCTAGTTACATTTCGTTTGTTCTCCCCGTCAGTCTCCTATGAGCGGTCGCCGACAGATCATTAAACGTAAGCCCCCCGGCCACGTCAAGGCAGTAACAACTTCGGGGGGGAACAGTCGAAGAACTTAAGGGGTCAATGACCTCATAACAAACCATGACTCTACCTCAAGGGTTGGCGTCAGGGGGGAGGATGGAGGGGAGACCATGACCTACCTCAAGGTCGCACATTGCCAGGAACAGTCGACGAAATTAAGGGGTCAATAAGCTCATAACAAACCATGACCTACCTCAAGGGTTGGCGTCAGAGGGGAGGAGGGAGGGAAGACCATGACCTACCTCGAGGACAAACCTTGCCAGGTACAGACGGCGAACAGACGGGGTCAATGACCTCATAGCAAACCATGACCTACCTGAATGTCTGGCGCCAGGGGGAAGGGGGAGGGGGGTGGGGGTGTCTGGCCAGAAGGCAACCTATTCTACTAATAAAATTGAGCGTTCCAAAGATCTTTCAATTTTAAATAAAAAATGTTCAGTCATTAACTTGACATCGTTTAAACAATTAATTTTTGTATGTATATTAAATCGCGATATACTGCAGTCTTAAATCAATTAATTAATATCATTACATCTTAAAGTCAGTCCATGCATAAATCTTACATGGTCTAAGTCATGTTATCTACACTACATCTTTCTTTCTGTAAATGCAAAACAAAACCAAAGACAACAAAGTATTTATCATTATGATAATAACAAATTCCTTCACATTAGAACCGTGTACAATAGCCTACAGAAGGTCGCCTTACTCGTAGTGAATTGAACTTTCGAACTGTCATCTTTAATTGTCGATCATTTTCTCTCTCTCTTTCTCTCTCTCTCTCTCTCTCTTTCTCTCTCATTCGCTACCCATTTGTCGCATCTATACGAATACTCTTACATCAAATCGAGTCGTGTGCACATTCTTGTGTTGTAACATTCACAGGACTATGGAATGAAATTCATTCTGAAAATCCAACAAGTACAAGCGTAAATGTATTTTAATACTAACGAATGGTATAACTTTTGATTCGAAATTGTATGTAGCGTAACCGTCACGACTATTTAATTCTGTTTACAATAATGATTTGGAGATTCACATCGCACCAAACGTTGTTGTATTTGACAGATTTTTGTTACTTCCACATTGTAATCTTAATTAGTTAACTAAGTTATTCACGTACGAATACTATTGTTATATGTAGGTTTTTTTTTAAATATATTGGCATAAGGAGAATGTCCTCCTATCCATCACACCTAGTGTAATACAAAAAGACACAAGTCATTATATCAATAAATAATTTTCATAGTAATAAATGAACCTTTAAAAACTTCATATTATTATTATTATTAATATTGAATCGTTTATAGAACTGATGTTTTCATACATTATCACTTAAAAAGATTGCTACCGTATATGAAATATAAGACTAAACAACAATTCAACATGAAGACATGCATAGATTAATTTTATTTAAATGTGCGCATGTAATTCCGTAAAACATTAGTCATTTTGAAAGGAAATGTGAAAAATTCTCAATGACCTGTCTGCAAAGCTTCTATCTTACTTCATGTTTCTTTTCGACAGTCCAAACACATCGGTACACAAACACACTTTCAATAATTATTGAATATTTTCTTATATAAGGGAGTAAATATTCAACGATTTTTTCATAGGTAATGAAACAATTTAATATATACGATCATTATACAATTTTACTAAAACAAGCTTAATTGCGGTGTTTTAGAAATGTTGGTGACAAAAGTATGAATATATTAAACATTAAAGTATGAATAATAAACATCAGTTCTATAAACGATTCAATATTAATAATAATAATAATAATATGAAGTTTTTAAAGGTTCATTTATTACTATGAAAATGATTTATTGATATAATGACTTGGGTCTTTTTGTATTACACTAGGTGTGATGGATAGGAGGACATTCTTCTTATGCCAATATATTTAAACAAATACCTACATATAACAATAGTATTCGTACGTGAATAACTTAGTTAACTAATTAAGATTACTCTGTGGACGTAACAAAAATCTGTCAAATATAACAACGTTCCGTGCGATGTGAATCTCCAAGTCATTATTGTAAACAGAATTAAATAGTCATGTCGGTTACGCTACATACAATTTCGAATCAAGAGTTATACCATTCGTTAGTATTAAAATACATTTACGCTTGTACTTGTTGGATTTTCAGAATGAATTTCATTCCATAGTCGTGTGAATGTTACAACACAAGAATGTGCACACGACTCGATTTGATGTAAGATATTCGTATAGATGCGACAAATGGCTAATGAGAGAGAGCGAGAGAGAGAGAGAGAGAGAGAGAGAAAGATCGACAATTAAAGATGACAGTTCGAAAGTTCAATTCACTACGATAAGTCGATACTCGTATGTGTTCGTCACTTATGGGAAGTCAGATTCATTGTTACCGTATAGTAAAGTCTACGGATAATTAACAAGTCGAAACCTGTATGGCGATATTTAAGATGTGGTAAATTGTACACATATTAAAAGATGGTCAGGAGCCTGATTAATTACATTACCCACGTGTCCAAACTCGTATAGCTATGATTCGAACGTCATGAAAACACGTAAATATCGTGAATAGATAAATGCATAGGGAATAAGCGTGTCATCCTCTCTGTTTCTAATTACTGCTAGCTTCTTCTATCAATACAACACTGAAAAAAATGTTCACCTGTTTTCATGGTGCACATATGTGTCCCTACTGTACAGAGACTAATCGCGGCATTTGTTTGGCGCTGGTTTCTTCTTTTTTGATGACGGTACCTGTATATTGCAGGCACAGAACATAGGTAGCTACCAAATAATGTGAAGTAATGAATACAATGTATGCCGGTAACCAAAATACATATATTCTAGGCACTAAACTTTTAATGGCTTCTAGGAATTAATAGTTTCAGGTACAATCACAGAAGATGGTGCTGCTTGCATGATTATTCTAGGGTAAATTTGTTACGTCACTGATTTTGACGATGAAAAATGTTCTACGTGTATATTAAACATTTTAATACACGCTATTCGGATTGTGTGAGATTTATTACTATTTAAATATTATTATTGTAAATTATTTATTTATTAGTGCTTCCTTTGTTAACGAAGAGGTGTGTTGGCCTACGAGTGACCCACCAGGTCATTCCTACAGATAAAATACGGAACTGAGGTCATCTATTTCTATTATGGCGGAGGTTGCCTAAAAATTTGGGAAAGAGAAAATGTGTTACTTGGTATATCTTTTGATGAAATTGCGCAATAACATTAAACGCGTCTGAACCTGTATACATGGAAAAATATATGGTGAAAATGATCAGCGGGTAATCGGTGATGATGCTGTAATGGTGAAGTTAATGGATCTAACAAAGAGTACGAGAGAGCGAGAGAGATGGTAGTAGAACGCAGGGCGAAAAGGTCATTATTAGAATTTTACGTTCATTTTCAAAATATGGTTCCTAGCCTACGCTGTATTTCCACATAGGCATCGAGAAGCGACTATGATGTAGCAATAACTGACCTTTAATGAATTGTTTTGCAATTTTTTTTCGACATTCCTCACATGCCAATACTAATGTGTAACAGTCAGTACTTTTCAATATTTATGATCTAATTTCTTAAGATCACGCATTAGAAAGTGGCCGTTTGATCAATGACCATCTAAAGGCAGGACATTTTTATAACAATATTAGGGGGTCGGCGCCAGGTCTTTTGAACGCGTTGAGACTTGCTTAGCGGCTTTTCTACGTTAATTCCAAAATGGTCTTGGGTGAAGGGACTCGACGGATTTGTCTCTATTGGAGATCATTGAGATACGCTAATTAATCTGTGAGCAGCTGTAACCCTCTGTACCGTGATGCAATGAATAATTGTCTCCAACGATATTTTCACCCCATTGGGAATGTGAGGATTGGCCCTTAAGAATGAATTGATTTTCTCAATCTCTTCGATGGATTCTCGAATGAAGTTGGAAAATTGATCCTCAGTAGCGTCTTCTTTAGGAGTGCTATAAACCCTCTTCAAGGCCTCTTCCCATGACGAAAAATCTTCTTAACATCTACCATACTGATGTACAAATACAAGTTTTGAAATAGCGGCGCTTACGTGCTGTCAAACATAGACACAGGCGGGCGACATTCCTTTGTAACGATGTCTGGACCTGTATACAATTTCGAGAGTTTCGGGAAAACAAATGTACGGTGAATAAGTGATCGACGGATAATCGACGACCATGAAAACGGTATACTGCTAATGTTAATGGATCTAACTAAGAGTATGCGAGAGCGAGAGAGATGATAGTAGAACGCACGAGGAAAAGGTCATTTTACTTTCACTCTCAATATGGTTCCTAGCTTACGATGTATTTCCATTAGCGACTATAATGTATCAATATCTGACCTTTAATGAAGGCGACTTTTGAAATTTGATTTTCGACACATTGCAATACTAATGTGTAACGGTCAACACTTTGCAATCTCTCTGATTGAATTTTGTAATATCACGCATTAGAAAGATGTCGTTTTCAATAATAATGTAAAAACATTTTATTAATAACAATATCTAATGAAATAATAAATATTGGTAGACCTTTACCTTCTCTTTTCATTCGACAATGTAACGCATTAAATTACCTGTTTTTCGACCTTCACAGCTTTCGAAATTTATAATAACAAAACATGAAATTGTTTATAATAACCTCCTTTCATTCGTGACCTTCTTACGGCCCACTTGCGCAATTCTTCCATCACACTATCAACGATGGGTGGTAGGGTGGGGGCGGCAGAACCCACTTAGCCCCTCTACTTAGTTTGTTTCTAGAATATTGTTGAACAATAATTTATTAATATTTAACAACAAAAGTTAGATTGATAAGCGCGATGTCATTTTAAAAATGCCACGATTTTGCCGTTAACGTTTCAATTGGCTGATGCATGTATCGCGTGTGTCGCGAAACCCAATGCCCTGATTGATATAGCCAACATAAAAGTATGACATTTTAATTCTCCGCAGTTGGCAACATTTCCTATGTTTCTCAGCGATTTGTGGGAAAGAGAAACGATTTTAGAGAGAGAAGGCGAAACTACTGAGCACACCATGTATACTTGCACCATGGGCGCAAGCTTTGTCACTTGGCTCTCAGGCTTCCCCGAGGCAACATCTCCTGGTGTTATTCAGCAAGTTATTCAGCATTCAAATGAACCAATAGCTTTGCGATTATCGCAATGGTAGTATTGTCGGTGCATGTTGAGAATAAATACGAAGAAAATGCACATCGTCCATAAACCGCGCAATTGTTTTCTGGCGAAGCAGCGGAATGTTCGAAAGAGACTGTCAATAATATCGATCGGATTCGAATGTCTAACCTGCCACTGGTTTTCGGTTTCGAAAGGAAAAGTAAAACTTTTGATTCGAATTTGTATTGAATCAAAAAATGATTATTTTACAGGTTAGGCATTCATGTAGAAAATAACGTTTCATATGTTTCGAAACCCTGGAAAATATTTTCTAAATTCTGTAAGGAGAATATCTGGGTGGAATTACGCATACAAAGACCATCCTGGAAAAGTCCCTTGTTTTTTTTGTATGATTTGCAAACAGCACAGGACCACTTTTTGAAATCCAATTTTTTCTTTTTGCAAAATTACATCATCGACTTTAATAATCAACATCAGTCAGAGTTGCACAAGATTAGCTCGTAATTGTTATTAACAAATAGTTCATAAAAATCAATTCTAAAAGGCACAGACCCATTTTTGGGCTCCGATTTTTTTCTTTTGCAAAACTAAATCATCGACTTTAATAATCAACTTCATTTAGAGTTGCAAGCGATTAGCACGTAACTGTTATTAACAAATTATTCATAAAAATAATTTCTCAACGGCTCAGAACCACTTTTTGAGCTCCAATTTTTTCCTTGCGAAAAACTGAATTATTAAAAATCATTACTAAACGACACAGAACCACTGTATGAGCTCTAATCTTTTCCTTTTGAAAAATTAAATTATCGACTTTAATAATCAACTTCATTCATTGTTGCAGGCGATGAGCACGTAATTGTTATTAACAGATTATTAATAAAAATCGTTTCTAAACGGTACAGAACCACTTTTTGAATTGCAATTTTTTCCAATTGCACGATTAAATTCAATTAAATTAAATCAACTTCATTCATTGTTGCACGCGATGAGCACGTAATTGTTATTATTAAACGACGTGGATTATTAAAGTCGATAACGTAATTTTGCAAAAGGAAAAAATTCGAGCTCGTACAGTGGTTCTGTGTCGTTTAGAAATGATTTTTAAGAACAATATATTGATACCAATTACGTGCTAATCGCATGTAACTCTGAATGAAATTGAGTATTAGAGTCATTAGTGTAATTTTGCAAAACGAAAAAATTGGAGCTCAAAAAATGGTTCTGTGCAGTTTAGACATGATTTTTATGAATAATTTGTTAACAATAATTACGGGCTAATCTCGAGCAACTCTGATTGATGTTGATTATTAAAGTCGATAATGTAATTTTACAAAAAGAACAAATGTTAAGCAAAAACAGTGGTTATGTGTCGTTTAGAAATGGTTTTTTAGAACAATTTGTTAATAACAATTACGTGCTAATCGCGTGCAACTCTACATGAAGTTCACTATAAAGTCGATAATTAAGTTTTTCGCAAGGAAAAAATTGGAGCTCAAAAAGTGGTTCTGAGCCGTTGAGATATGATTTTTATGAATAATTTGTTAATAAAAGTTACGTGCTAATAGCTCGCAACTCTAAATGAAGTTGATTATTAAAGTCGATGATTTAGTTTTGCAAAAAAAAAAAATCGAAGCCCAAAAATGGGTCCGTGCCTTTTAGAATTGGCTTCAAAAGGAAAAAGAGATGCATCTTACGACTTTGTACAAATCCATGCTTTCTGATTTTACATCCAAGTACTTTTTAAAAAAACTGTCGATCCCTTAATTTTAAATCTTTAACTTTTATATTCTCATTACACAATTTAGAAAATATTTTCCAGGGTTTCGAAACATATGAAACGTTATTTTCTGTATGAATGCCTAACCTGTAAAATAATCATTTTTTGATTCATTACAAATTCGAATCAAAAGTTTTAATTTTCCTTTCGAAACCGAAAACCAGTGGCAGGTTAGACATTCGAATCCGATCGACATTTTTGACAGTTTCTTTCGAACGTTCCGCTGCTTCGCTAGAAAACAATTGCGCGGTTTATGGACGATGTGCATTTTCATCGTATTTATTCTCAACATGCACCGACAATACTACCATTGCGATAATCGTAAAGCTCTTTTCCTATTGGTTCATTTCAATGCTGAATAACTTGAAAACAGTAGCTTGAAAACATTTTCGGCAAAGGAACTTTCATTTCAGAATTTTACGCTCTATCTGCTGGTAAACTGGGTTCAATAGTTTGAGAAACACGGTGTATATTGAGAAGACGGAACACTTTAATAAATTATTGATTATTGTTTTTTTTTATCGTATGCTAGTACATGGACATTTCAAATTTCACATTATAAAATCGGGTTCGTTACATTTCTTTTGCCGATATTTCACCCGTCATATTACTCGCACACTTTATAAACGAAATAATTTACGCGGAATAAAACATAAACAGGTCTGGTAAGTCAAAAACCCAACGGAATAATTTACGCGGATAAAATACAAAAAGATGAGGCAAGTCAAAAGAATAAATACCGCGGGTAAAAATTATGCCTCATAAGTCACAAATATATAAAGTCATTACGCATAAAAAAATAAAACCGAATACCAGACGAGTCAATATCGAAATAAATTACGCGGAAATAAATTACGGACATTTGACATCGATTAACACACAACTCATACCACGCAACATATACATACAAATTTTGTGACGGCACCACGTTTTTTTGGGGAGAAGGATGACGCCGTGTAGCTGCTACGATATGGTCCTGGCGATTTTGCTTGGGCTACTCAAAATATTGGGCCGGCCCTGGTTTCTCACGATGGTCTCCTCGTCTGACGATTCTCCACGGATCCAAAATCTTAAAATTGGTGAGCTCGTTCTCCGGGTACCCTTGATCCTGCCGTCACTTCGCGTTCCGGTCCTTCGCTAGAACGAAGACTTGACGGCAGAGAGAAGTGAAATCTGATGGTATGATTTTGATGGAATGAGGCGCTCACCTTGGACTTCGATCTGTGGATCGAAGTCGACGAAGAAACCAACGCGTTTTTTATTAATGGCACTGGATCTCTGCTTGAATTCGACTTTAAGAGATCGTCGTCGACGTGCCGGGTCGCCTTCCTGAGGTGTCGTGTGGCGGAAATTCAAGAGAGTTCTTCGGTTACGGCGTCTCTATTTATACCCTAAGGGACGTCCAATCTGTCTGTCACTATTCAGCTTTTTAATCGGAATTCGGGCCGAACTGTCATAGTTTCAAATGTCATTCGTGCAATTTGATTGACAGGCCGCCCATCCGATTCGAATTTGGTGTGCGCCCGAATTCTGACAGGCTACGTCATTCGCATTCATTCGGCACGCCTCGTCACAGATCAGAGCGTGCTTCGTCAATCACCGTGTATCTTCGTTAGCGCGGTTCGTCTTCGTCCGGAATGCAAACAGTTATGGCGGGTCCTGCCGCACGTGTGGCATGATTGTCGTCAATTTACGCCTGTCTTCCGATAATTTTTTCGCGATTTTCACCTAGTTTTTTGCAACCCTTCTCTCCTTAATCGAAACGAACGTCGCGTTACAACCTCCGAAATGAGGTGAAGGACGAGAGTTAAAATACCAGGTGATCTTATTTTCTATGGCAAACTTCCGTATGTCGGTCTGAATGTCATCGGATTCGGTCAACGCGTACAATTCGCGAAGTTGATTCGTTATTTTTTCCGTTATCGGAATAAACGTGCGATGGCACAGATATTCGAGGAGAAAAACGACGGAATGCGGCCAGGAAGGCTTCCATGGACAATTCACTGACGATTCCAATATGGACTGATTTGACAGCCATACAAACAAAGACGCAACCATAAACCTTTACCCAGCCGCGATTCCGGTGCTTCTTTTCATTTACGAACCTTGGTCCGAAAAAATCCATGCCCCGTATGATAAAATGTATACGCTGTCTATAACGGTGATTCTGGTCTTTTACTAGAGTCGGCGTGATGGTCCTGCGAGCTAAGGAGTCAGTCTTAGTCCGCCCGAACTGAACGTCGCGAAGGTCCCGAGTTCGAATCCCCGTCCTGCAATTTTCTCTGCTTATGTCCAGTGTGGAATAACCGGGAACCTTGCTGGGCGAAGGTACGAATTTAGGACCGCTGCCGACCCCCGTCGGCAGTTATCGGTACCGTCAGCGTCTTATCCGCGGTCGGTACGTCGTGGGTCTTATCTCGGATAAAGAGGGGATAAGCCCCGCGTCGTACTCGCTAAGGCACAGACCGCCGAATCTGCTAGTGGTACCGATATTGGAGTAGGGGGGACTGGCTCTGGGTGGGTGTTGTGTATCCGCCTATAGTTCTGTCATGTACTGTCTGTTTCTGTCCTGTACCTTTCCACCCGAGAGCCGACCCGCAAATAGACATATTTCGTCATTAACGCGGGGGAAAATAACCTGTCCTTGTCCTTTTCTTTTACGAAACTTGGTCCGAACAAATCCATGCCCGTATGATAAAATGCATACGCTGTCTATAACAGTGATTTGGGTCAATTTGCCATTTGATATTCTACTGGCGTAGCCTTGAATCGAATACATCGGACACAATTTTCCGAATTTGATTCTTGCCATCAAATACCAAAAATCGGTGTCTGAGGGCATATGCGTAGATTGAATACCGGCATGATAGTTTTTCTCGTGTATTTCCCGAATTATGAGGTCAGTCACGTAATGATGAGTGGGTAAAATTACTGCATATTTTTGTGAAAATGTTACATCAGCGTTTTTTAACCGACCGCCCACTAGTAGCAACCCATATTCATCGATGAAAGGGTTTAATGATGACATTCTACCCTTTCTCGCTCCCCTCGCTTCGGAAACTTGTCGTATCTTTTCGCGAAAAGCAGCGGCTTGTATTAATGTTAAACTTCGGCGTTCTACTTCGTTAATTTCCTGCAATGATAATTCTCCACGATACTTATTTCGAGGACTGAGGCGTAAACAGTACGCAAACGTTCCTATTCACACTGAGCTTGAAGCATGTCTGAGTTCGACTAAAATGTCAACCATAACCATTTGTACAGACTGACTGGTACACTATTCGAGTTTAAAAAACCATGCTTACTTAAATTGTAACTAATCCCGTTTTTGAGAAATTCGGAAATCAACTCTGTACGTTTAAATTCAGCGTAGGTAAGATTTGATCATTTAAGTTATGTATTGTTTTAACATGGAAAATAGCTAAAATTCGTTGCCATGAGGGTTTCGGTGTCGCTGAGTATGAATGTGATCTTTGATTTTCAAAATTCAAAATGGCGGATCTAACATGACCAACAGATATATGAAATATAGCTTAATCGAGATAAAACTAAACACTCGGAGGTTTTTGGAGTTCCAGATTATGAATCTGACAACAAACTCGTCGGAATTCCATTCAGGAAGTATGTTAAATTTTACTGCGTAATTAAATATATGTAACTGCATTTAACCCCTTCGTTGGCACAGAAAATTCTACAAAAAGTGCCCAGAATGGCAGGAATTTTTTTATCGCCATTTCGACTCCAAACCATACTGGAGGGTTTTCGAGGTCGCTGATTACGAATTTGAACTCAAAATTTGCAAATTCAAAATGGCGACTCCAATATGGTGGCCGAAAATGAAAAAAATTAATTGATTGTGATGAAATTTGTTACTCGGGCGTTTTCGAGGTTGCTGATTGCGAATGTGAATCCGCCATCTTGAATTTTGAAATTTCAAGCTTAAATTCGTAATTAGCAACCCCGAAAACCCCTGAGTAACAAATTTCGTTACTATCGAGTAACTTTCATTTTTTTTTCATTTTCGGCCGCCATATTGCATCCGCCATTTTAAATTTTTAAATTTTGACTTCTGATTCGGATTCAGCGACCCCAAAAACTCCCAAGTTAGACTTGGATTCCAAATCGGAGCAAGTTAAATACGCACTATTGCGTCAATGCCACACAGGGCACCTTCCAATTCCGCGCACTATTGCGTCAATGCCAACGAAAGGGTTAATTAAAATAATATAATAATTTACCACTCTCTGCTAATCCCAAAACCAACGACGTGGACGTGGCGGTAGTTTGGTACCATGTTTTTTATTTTTTTTATATTTTTTTTTTTTACACTTTCAATTTTATATAATATTTTTCTATTATCAGAATCATAATCTACAACCACAAAAATCCGCAGGTATCAAGTTTTTTCTTGCTCAAATAACTTTTCACATTTCTGTCCACTATCTTACATCCACCATTTTGAATTTTGAAGATCTGAGATTAGATTCATATTCAGCGACCCCGAAACCCCTCTAGTAACAAATTTCACTTATTTTTCATGTGAAGAAAAATATGTAAAATGATTAAATCTATGTAAGCTGAATTTAAACGTACAGAATTGATTTCTGAATTTCTCAAAAACGGGATCAGTTACGATTAAAGTAAACGTGGTTTTTTAAACTCGAATAGTATGCCAGTCATTCTGTACAAACGGTTTTGGTTGACATTTTAGTCGAGCTTAGACATGCTTCAAGCTCAGTGTGTATTAATCGCGAAACACGAAACCTTTTTTAAGCCAGGAAGTTCCTGTACTTGGCCTATGACATTTTCTGGCCACGAGCTTTCATCTTGCTTCAGCCAAAAGGTACCGTAAAACCAAGATCGATTTTGGAGAAATTCGCGTGGTATCTGTCCCCGTGTCAACGCATCTGCAGGGTTATACTCGCGTTTAATGTGGCGCCATTCGACGTTTGGGCTCCATTGTTGTATTTCGCGGACTCGATTTGCTTCGAACACCTTCAATAAAGACGGATCTTTGCGTAGACAGTATAGGACGATGATCGAATTGCTTGACGAGAATTCTACCGGACGTATCGCGTGACCGAATATATATGCAAGCTCCATAGTCTGTTGAACTGGTATGACAAAAACGGTGTATTTGTACATCAACGGCATCATTTACCAGAATGCATCTATCTATCGACAACTGGTTCACGCAAGGAAGTTGTGTTACAAAAGAACTCCATTTCGTATGCAATGCACCTGATATAGATTCATCCCATGAAACCTTCGACTTCCAACAATCTTGCATTATCGATTTTGCAGTAGGAATACTCGGCCCGAGCAACCCTAGAGGATCGAAAATTTTCGCAATTTCAGATAGAATGATTCGTTTGGACATTTTTGTAATCGATTCAGTGGGCTTTAACTGATCGGAACGCGGATCCCACGAAATCCCCAGTGTACTCAAAATATCTTTCTGTTCATGCCCATTATATTGAACCCGCCACAGCGCAGTATTTCAATCATTTCTCTCTTAATTTTCAAATCTTCCTCTACAGTATTAGCTCCAGTGAGTAAATCGTCGACGTATAGGTTCCGTTTTATAATCTTGGCGCCAAGAGGAAAATTCGCGGCCTCGTCGTCCGCCAAATGGAGTATCGTTTGAATTGCAAGGAATGGAGCCGACGAAACTCCAAATTATATAGTCCATCCTCTGAATGAACCCATATCTGTCGATATATTTCTCGAGATCCGCGGTGATAACGTATTGATGTCTACGGAAATTGAGGACGTCTTCAAATAATTTGTTTTGGATGGTTGGCCCGACCAGAAGTTGGTCATTAAGGGCTTTCCATTGGAGGATTTTACCGATGCGTCGAAAACTACCCGAACCTTTGTTGTCGTACTGGGCTCCTTTATCACGGCAAAGCGAGGGAGGAAATAACCGGTCGTTGTGTCCTGCAACCGCGGTACCATGTGTTTCATTTCGAGATATTCTTGTATAACGCTATTATATTCTTGTCTATGTGTAGGATAGGCGTCTAGTTTGCGTTCAAGAGCGTGACAGCTACATAGAGCAGTCGATTTTGACTCACCGAAATCTCGATGATCACAAAGAAATGGTAGCCGTACCATGTATCTACCGGAGGGCGCTCGATTCGTATGTCGTTGATAATGCTGTTCGCATTCGGACTCGTCGATGAAAGTTAAATTGGTTGTCTTGGTCTCTTCAATGGACCAAAACTGCGCGATTTGATCACTCGAGTTACTCAATTTACACGTGTCCCGACCGTTTCCGTCATGCAAAGTCACATCGCGTACTACAACCCAACCGAGATTCGTTTTTTGGAGGTATAAATCGCAGTTTTCACTGGACAAATTAATTTATCCAATCGATAGAAGTGAGCTCGTGGCACCCGAATCTATGAGTAGATCGACTGGTCGAGGTGTGTAAAACTGAGGGTCAACTAATTAAAATTTCCCGGTATGAATATTAATTTGCGTTGAAAAATCTCATACGGAATTAAATCAGAAATGTTTGATACTATTAGAAAAGTTAAGTTTTTTTTTGGAAATCGTGATGCAATGAAAAGACGGTCGCCTTGATTATACCCTTAGATTCCGTATTCATGCCATCAATAGCTCAAATCGATAAGGAAGATGAATGAATCGGTAATTTTAATTTTGTAGCAAGTCGTTCTGTAATAAAGTGAGTAGTGGCGCAAGTATCTAAAAGTGCTTGGCAGGTTATAAAATTCATCAGCTGTGACGCGGGTGCGCGTGATACGGCGGCATACACGCTCTGCTCTAGTGATACCGGCGCCTCCCCTCTCGCGGCTATCGGCCGAACTCTAGTTGAATTAGATCCGTGGGGTTGTTCGAGATTACGAGGTAATGAAATATTCGTATTGTGCAGCATTGTGTGGTGGTACTGATTGCATATTTTACAGTGCGTTGCAGTACACATTCCTCCGTAAGCGCGAAGACCGTTTTTGCACAATTTGGCACGTTTGACCATTTCCCAGCGTTGTTGTACAGTGGCCTTGGGCAATTTCGGACACTGATAAGAACGATGTTGATTGATTTTGCAGAAGGAACACAAAAAAGTTGTCGATAAGAAAACGCGAGTGCGCGGTTCGGTTGTCCGAGTTTTAGGAAGGTGTATTTCACGTTGAGAATTGACGCGTTTTCTGTCAGAACTGGACCTCGAGCGCATCGTTTCTTCTTCAAGAGACATGCACTTTCTGGCAGAAATTTGTATATTTGTTCAAGTGTCAGAAATTTATTCAAATCAAGCATTTCTTCCCGCAGCGCGAATGTCGGTGGGCTGAGCGCGTTCTAGTATACGGATTAATATATGTTCGTCTGTGTGAACCTTTAACGATTTTAGCATGTTGACATGCTGACGCATGTCATCGACGAGTTTCGTTGACCCTTTAGGGAGTGAATTTAACTCTACCGATATTTCCAAAATTGCATCCAGGTCTTTAGCTATCAGTATACGGTTCTTTTCGTACCACTCGATCAACAATTTCCACGCGTTTTCTGTGCTTGTGTCATAAATTGAAATTTTGTTCAAAGCCTTGCTCCGCAAAGAGTTTTTAAGATAAATAAACCTCTCGAGGTCGGCAATATCGTCACGTTCCTTTACTATCGTTGTAAAGGTGTTTTCATACGATAGCTAATTTTCCAAACTTCCATCAAATTTAGGCAATTCGGCTATCGGTAACTTAATACGACGTATTTTCTCGCCCGATATTAATGTCGCGTTAATTGAGTCATCTTGCGACGTGCCTGCAATTCCGAATGATTTTAATTTAATCGCGAGAAAAAGCCAGCGGCATAAAAAAACCCTCAAGATAAGTACATTTGCGTCTATGTGTGTGTGATCGTATACGGCGAATTACCGGGGCCCGCGGTTATGCGTGTAAGGGGAGTTTCACCCTGGCACCACGTTGGTGTATTTAGTTTTTGTATAGGGGCGTTTCACCCTAGCACCGCGTTTGTACAGTATTCACCCAACAATACGGTTACATCGGTCGCGGCGAAAAAAAGAAATATCTTAATCGGTGGTATTCGCGTTATGCGTAAGAAAAGGCACGTCCGAACTCTTGCACATGTCGAACTCGACTTACTGGTCGCGTGCGCCGCGCGCCAAACGTCGGGTTTGGTAGTGCTAGCATCGATAGCCCGTGGCAACCGCGGGCAGCGTGAATATTCGGATTCGCGCGAAAATTCGAATATCACTCGTCCAAAACGACACTGAATAAACACTTAACGACAAATATAATCGATTTAAGTATATTATATTTACGCCAACAATTCATCGACAGAACATTCTCGCCTCGTTGAGAGCGACGTGATCAAGAAGCATAATGACAACTATGAATATGTGTTACAATCTAAAGAAATAGCGTCAATTAGTTTCACTCGTTAGCAGAGGACATAAGAGTTTCATATTGCGTTTGTAGATTCCGTGCGCTATCTTTACAGTAGCAACCCTTGCTACACCGTCTTCTCACGGATACAGCGATAAGATTCATCAATTACAATGACGACGGAGTCAGGCATGAAATTGACGCCAGGTTTTGCCAACTTTTTACGTTTCTGCAACTCATTCAAATATTCGTGTTGCCATAATTCTCCGTTGAGGTCAATGTTAATGCGTGGTCCATATCGTGTTGTAACATTCCGCAATTTTGTTATATTATAAGATTATCCTGCTTGTAAATCTTTACAGCAATTACAAATTTTATTGATGACTCTATATTATTCACTTTTTCAATTGCTGCTGCTGCAGTTGCATCTGAATTCATCTTGTCAAATACAATTTCTTCAATTCACGTTGAACTGCTGATTCTGATTGAAATTTAAGTTCAAACTTGAATTCTTCTAATTTGTTTAAAAGCATGATAATTTGTTCTTGTAATTTACGAGCTGTAACTCGAACGCCTCTCGAGCACATAGAATGATTCACTGTACGTAACTGATGCAAAAGACGTTCATCCTGTATTTAAACTAAAAATCCCCCAAATGGCATTAAAAAAATTAAGACACAATTAAGAAAAATTAATTCAAACAAAGAAATAATTACATTCTCTTCCGTGTAAACGCACCGGAACATGTATGATGACGTAAACGACATTTTGACCGACGGTCAGATAATTAAATTAGGTCGCCTTCTTTCTATAATTTAGGAGGAGGTTGCCTTAATTTGGAAAAAAGTAAATGTGTCACTTAGTATATGTTTTGATGAAATTGAGCAATGACTTTAAACACGTCTAAACCTGTATACATGGAAAAATGTATGCTGAAAGTCATCGACGGGTAATCGACGATAACGACGATCGTAAAAACGTTATAATGCTAAAGTTAATGGTTCAACCCAAGTACAACCAACGAGGAAAAGATCATTATTAGTATTTTACCTTCAATTTTAATACGGTTCCTAGCTTGTTTTCACATAGACACCGGGAAGCGACATTCCTTTGAAAACTATGATGTAGCAATATCTGACCATCAATGAAGGTGACTTTTGAAATTTGTTTTTCGACATATGCGGAAAATGAGAACAATAACGAAGACACAGGGGCGTGCCATGATAATTGAGAAAATCAGTTCAAATTACATTCTATTTCTTTTAAACGCGTTTGAACATGTATTATGACGTCAACATTTAAACTTTAATATAAGGTCAGATAGTATGCTTTGACGAAATTAGATTCTCCTGTCTAATATCGGTATTTAGAAAAGGATATTTGACCTGGCGTGACTAATGAGTTTTAAATTCGTCCACAACTTTGTTTAAGAAAATTTATAATAATAATACGGAAAATTGTAGTCGATATTCCTTCCTATGCCGCTACTATTAGTAAATAAACAATGGAGAAACAATGTTTTTGGCATTGAGTTAAATTTAGTTTTAAACTATCGATATTTAGTCACAACTTCCATGTGTAACTCTTCTTATAATTCAAATGCGAAACAGATTTTATAAAGTGAATAGACTTTATAAATGAGAATTTATAAAGTGAATAGATCTCAGAATTTAAATTGTGTATAGCATCAATAATTTGCATTAACCCTTGCGTACCACACTTCTGTAGAATTACACGCTTACCACACTTGGGTTCAATGGACACAGGTGACAAAAATCGTTCTAAAAAGTAAACTAGTGAATAATTTTACTCGAAAATTTTTTTACAAATCTTATGAATGTACTTTAACCTGTAAAGTAGGTCGTATACTAAAAAATTAAATTTCAATATGCTGACAAAAAAAGTTAAAATAAAAAAAGTGGAAAAACGACCATTTTCATTTAAAAAATCATAATTTTTAAATTCTTGATATTAAGGGCTAACCACGTAGCTAAGTCTTCTACTGATATACCAATACAAGAAAAAAATAGTAGTTAAGTGGATCTTCCAAAAAGCATATTTATTATGAGGAATGAATTACGACAAAAAGAGAAAAAATTAACCATGCGTTTTTGTCAAAATACTTTATTGTATTAGCTATTCAAAAAAAATGTTTACTCAAAATATTATTAAATTATACTTGAAATTAATACAAAATATGAATAAATTAATTAATTTTCTTTTATCCGTTAGCGCAATCGTTGCACGTATCGACGCTGTGCTCTTGGTAAACAGGGTGTTTACAAGAGGTACAGCAATTTTTTTATTTTCTATCTTTTCCTGTACTGCAAAGAGAACATCGTCGCTTTACGCTAAAATCAGTACGCTGCAATGGCTGTTCCGAATCGAGCGAGTCAAGTTCCAAAATAGCAGCGATACCAATCTTCAACACCTTGCGTAACGTAACAGCCGTGAGTCTGTGTTGTAGAAACGGAGTTACCAGAAATTTGTACAATCAATCCAAAAACTCGATGGCCGTAACTTTTTCTTCAACATTATTTATTCTGTTCTTGCACATGGGAAGAATCCGAGCATTGACAACTGCTTGGTCCAACATCCCACAAAAAAATTGCACTGGCCATCGATTACTTCGGCCGCTCACCGTGTATGAGTGGCATAACTTATCAAAATTATCTGTTCCTCCTTTGGTAATATTGTAATGCCTTTGTAGTACCATATTTGGTTTTCCATCTTCGATTTCTGTAGTATGCATAAAAGAAGAAATCAGCAATACAATTTTTTTCGATTTCTTTTTTTTTATGCATACGAAGCGAGTGTTAAATTTGCTGCGTGGGAAAATTTCGACGACGGCAGCTCCTTTGATGCCACTTTGAACTCTGCTGGAATTTCTCGCTTGTTTTTTTTTAGTATTCCGGTGATTTTCATATTGTAGAGCTCCTGGAGTATGCGTTGAAGCAGTGGCACATAGGTATAACAATTGTCGGCAGTGACCGATCTAATGGTATTATAAATCGACACATTCACTTTTCTAAAATAGTACTTCGGAATTTTTTCATTGGGTAGCAGATCTAGCGTCGTATTTTTTTCCCAGACAAAGTATGGCATGTATCTGAAAGAAAAGATCATATATATATTTATTTATTATTACAATTATCTAATTATATAAAATAATTATAAAAAAATACATACCATGCACGAGGTTTCTGCATCATTTAAACTTATAATTTTTAAACCGTATTTATCCGGCTTGTCCTGCATGTAGACTCTGAATATACAGTGTCCTCGGAAATCCAACAATTGTTCATCAACGGTGCAAAGCTCACTAGGTTCATAACTGTTTTCGCAATTTTCAATGAAAATGCTCCACAGTTGGCGGATAGGCGCTCAAAACGATCATTTTAATCTCTTGCGTGTTTATCGTCAAAACGTAGACAAGTTGATATAAATCCGAAGCTTTGTCGTGAAAATAAACACCGATGAAGATTTATACCATTTTCATTGTTCCACAAACGGTGATCGTTTACGTCTGCGGATTTCCACAACCCCGCATAATATAACACTCCCACATATGCTCTTATTTCCAAATTATCCGTGAGATGATGGTAAGTTTGTGCCCTGTCTTCTGCGCGGAGCATCTGACACTCTTCCTCTATTTTCAAGTTTTGTGAATAAAAAAATTTACTGGGTAAACAAACAAGCCCACATTTTTTTCTACGTTATTTGCATTTGAAACTTTGTCTTTAGGAGCAGGTGCTGGTCGTTGTGCTGCTGGAACTACTCGACCTGTAGAATAAAAAAACCTTGAAAACAACTCAGATATAAAAATGTTGAAGCGTTTTTTATGGCAGTAATATAGAAAGATGGCGAAGAGAAAGATGCTAATTAATAAAATTATGCATTTTGTTCTATACCTACATACTGGAACTACGAGAAGGAGTTCTCCTATCCCAAACAAAACCATTTTTGTCCTTCAACTTCGTAATCGGGCGTCCTCGAGCTCGTGACTGGAGAAACCGTTGGTCTAACCTGGCATCTTCCATCTTCACTTCTTCTTCATCGTAAGAGGATGTTGAACTTTCACCAGTGCCGCCAAATTCACTGTCACTTTGCTCTTCGACGATTTTATCAATTTCAGAGAGTAATTCATCGCGTATGAAACGCGGTCGTAAATTATACGCCATCTAAATATAAATATTACTAAATCTTATCGAAATCGTTTGTTGAGTTATCAAAATTTTATTTATATATAAAAACAAATTACATGCTGTACAATATACTTTTCTTACCTTACTTTCCACTCGATATGGATAATATAAACTCGAAAATTAAATCACTACTGCACAGAAATTTACACAGGACTCGATGATTCAAGTGATAAACACACTAAACTAACGGTGACAGCCCAAGGCTCCACGTCTTTATTTCACATGACAACTAATCACACGACAAAATAGAACACGACAATTGATCGCACGACAAAATATCACATGGACAAATAATCATAAACAAAAATATCACTGAGGTAAAAAACCAGCCCTAAAACATTGAACATTGCACACGGAAATACATGTCAGTCTTTTCCCGCCGCCATTTTGGCGTTAGGACATTTTGGTCCCTTTGGTTTGGCGCCGGATGTTTTGGCATCAGGCTTCTTGACCCTCGTTATTGTGACGAGAATTATTTTAGATAAAATTTTGTTTACTAAAATGGGGGAAACAGAGAAATGGCAACGTCATGAAACTGACCTAATCTAACTATTCAGAATTCTGCCCACGACTAATAATACCTAAAAGCATATGCGTTCTCTAAAACTAACCTAACCTAACCACTCAGATCTCCGCTTACACCTAATAATGCATAAATGAATGGCTACACGGGGAAATTTTTAAATGTGTGATATTTTGTTGATGTGATATTTTACCAATGTGATATTTTGTCATTGTGATATTTTTATGCGAGATATTTTATCATTGTAATAATTTGACATGTGATCACATGTCCATGATATTTTCTCGTGTGATTATTTGTCCGTGAAATAAAGACGTGCTACCCAGCCCAATACAGACGCGTACTTGCGTGTGTTTATACACAAACAATACAGCTCGCAGAGTGAAAACGCATGTCGTCACTGTATCAAAGATTATTGTTATTAAATGTCATATGCCTTTACAAAAAAAATTAGACGTCGTTAAACACACTTTATACACTTTTTTCATTTACCTGGAGTCAGTATGCACTAAAAAAAACTTGATTGCAAAATCATTTTCGAACGTACTTACCATACTCGGGTCCAAAGGACCCAGCTTCGGCTTTCAGCAGCTACAAAAAATAAACTAATGGTCCCAGCGTCAAGCTTAGCAGCCTGAAGGGTAGTTAAACTCTTCAACTATGGGAAAATATTGCTACTGGCCCATTTCCTTAGCATTTAGTACTTCAAAATTAACGTTGAAAAGGGTCATGGGTCCAATGGACCCATGTGTGATAAGCAAAGGTTAAACAGCAAAATATTTGGAACAACATTTTATCCTGTCAAAAGCTGTTAATAGGAAAAATTAGGAATTTTGTTTAATGAAACTCCTTGACGAGGATATATGATATATGTATTACAACAAAAAACATGATTAAGATAAATGCAGTTTAGACCAGAATATTTGAACATATGTCCCATGAATTTGACAAACAATTTATTATGCAACAACTTCGTACAATTTACGCTCGCTAGGGACTTGTTTATCTTATTTTATGCACGACTTGTACAGATATTTTATACAGGAGTGTACGCATCGCAAACATAAAAATAGTTTTCTATCCATCAGAAATATATTGAATTTAATTAAATTCCAGGAATTAATTAGCAAACATATGATAATGTGGCATAATATTTTTTTTTAGAAACGTTAAACATGCCGGATAGTTTTATTACATGTTTAGTACAAAACTGTAATGGAAGTTAAAATTATGATTATAGGTAAAACTCAGTTGAAATACCTTCAAAATATTGCATTTTCCAGCGGAGCTATTCGGTATGACGTGTTTTATAAAAATCCCAAAAGTATTTGTTGTCAGGTCAGAAATATTTTCCGTAGAATATTTTCGATAGATCTAAAAATGTAAATCGAATTTCATCACAGAAATCTCTTTAAAATTGATCGGTTAAGTGATTAAAAATAACGGTATATTAGTGCAGATTTAGTGTATTAAATCTTAAGTTGTTATATCCATGTATAATAATGACACAGTTTCAATCCCATAGAATACTAAGGCAGTTTATTATCTTCTCTAATAGAAATGGATGTATTAGCAGAACGTTACTGAACCGTCGTATTGAGAGTTTCAGAGGTACTACAGAAGGTATTAAAAACACCCTTACGAAAACTCGTCAAAAAACGATGTCACACGGTGAACTTGGACTTTTTATGCGTTTTTTCCGAAATATCATAATCAATTTTACAAACATCCATGAAGTGTGCACAAATGTGCACGAAGCTTTTAAATTATGATGATTTAATTAAATCATGATTTACAAAAATGCAAATCGCCCAGATCAAAAATCGAAACCCTGTCTTCTGCTTATCAATTTCAAATCGTATCCACACGGCCGCTCGCTGTTGTGAAGTTAAGTTATAAAAATAAGGAATAGTTGGTCTATTCATAACAAAGGTCCAGCCAGGTGGTCACTTACAGTTAGTTTCTTTTTCACCCATAGTTCAGATGGTAAAGCATTTGACGCGAAATCCAAAAGTCGTAGGTTCGTCCCTACCGGCTGTGAATGTGCTTCCATTCCCCATTTTCATCAGGAATTATTCTCCATACCGTTTTTTCTTCATTTTGTTATTAATTATCATCTAATTTTGATATTTTTCAGAATATGAAGTTCAATTTGATTGGCTGCCAAATTTTTGTCCCGCGAAATATTCATAAATGATTTTAGTTTCTCTGCTATTCAGTTTGTAATAATTGCCTATTACTTTTGCCTATTCTCTTCTATTTATGATTGCTTCGATGATCGAAGCTGATGTATGTATGCTTAAGATAGGTATGTACGTATATAACATAAAATCATTAACGCGCGTGACTCCTTTTACCCGAATTCTCCTTATCCCAGAATTCCACTTCGCTATAGGAAGAAAGAGAGAAAGCGATGAGGGCTCTCGAGCCTTCTTTGCCTTCTCGTTAGAGAAGTGGAACTCCATTTAGCTATAAGGAGTGACGCGCGTTAATGATTTTATATCGAATATGTATGTGTAGTACGTGTACGAACATCGGCTTCGACTAGGAGAAATTACTCTATGTATAATAAAAATGCCTTCTGCGAATATTTTCTGGCAACTTTTGAGTTTAAACAAATTATAATATGTCTTATTTCAATTTCATTTAAAGTATTTATTTGAATCTTTATTTCTGTATTTTGATTCTATTCTTTCCATAATTTCCTGCATTTATTTTCAAAATGCCAAAATCGGCCTACGTTTGCGAAAGTGGCGGTAAAAATGTTTATAGAGTAAGTAAAATATTCAAAACTGTGACAAATGAAGAAGAAGTTCTTTTATTTTCTAGGATTTTTAAGAAATCAATTTCTGTATGCAATGTTTTATTCGATAAATGTAGACGAGTAACATACATAAATAAAGAACATTCTGAACGACCGGAACAACAAACAAGTGCAGAACCCATGGATGCTGATCCGATTGACGACGATTATGATTACGTACCCAGTACATCGACGAAATTAAATTACATAAGTACAGAAGGTTTTATTAAAATATAATTGTCTGCTTTCCTATCCTTTCATTCCGATACATAAAGTTATAAAACTAAATGAAAACATTATTCTTTCGAAAGAGGTTAATTAATATGTTTAAATATCTATCTTGATTATTAATATTTCTGTAATTCGTTGTAATATGTTTCGAGTTTCAATTGACTCGATTAACTTTGATCTCCTCCCTTTCGTCAATAACACACCGGATTATATAGACATTGAACATCGTATAATTTCTTCTGCGCATGCTTCTTCCTCTTTTAGTCGTCTTACATGTTCTCTTGTGTAATCTTGGTTCCTATATAGTATACCTTTAGCATTTGCCTCTTGTGGTCCAGAGCCTACTTGCTACTTCGCGGATTGAACATTTAAACGACTTAGCGGAGCAAGCCGATAAAATTGTAGAGGTTGTGACATGGTACAAACATTCTATGTCAGCTATCGCATATCATTCTAATTCTTCTGTCCGCATTGCAGATACCTCTCACCGTCATAGTTCTCCTTCTGCGTTAATAGGACGTAATAATCGACACGATCTATTCAAAAGCGCTAAGCGATCAAACCTTTATTACGTAGATTAAAAATACTATGTAAAAGCAACTTCTTGTAGAGGTACACGCGGAAAGCTGCGTAGTTGAAGACTTTTTAAAAGATGTGACTCGAAACTCACGTTGTACTCTTAAAATCGGTATACCTGTCAATGATAATAATAATTTTGACTTTAATAAAATTTTACCTTATGGAAAATTAAAATTAAAATTTATTAAACTTTCACCTGAACGGAATCTTCCATTTTGAGAGCGATTATAATAATTTAAAATATTGGTTACCTGATACCTTTGAATGACATTGAAATCAATTCCCAGAGCCCGTTTCACTTGAGGGAAGGTTTAAATCATTTTTTTTAACTTTCGGTTATGTACACTTGTACTCATACGGTTAATTGATATTTTAGAAGACAAAACTAATACGTTTTGAGGCTAATTAATTGGTTACCTTAAGCCATTTTCTACACAGATAAAATTTAAGTCAAACAAATTTTCATGGAATTTTGAAAAACCGGAATCGCCCTCATTTGGCTGCAAATGTGTTAATCCATTATTTTGATGATATTAATACATTTAATGCCAACGCTTTTATCCCTTCTCTCCTAAACATCATTTGGAAGGTTCAAATTAATATTTAACCCTTTGTGACATAGTGGCATCACCTGATCTAAACAATTTCTTGAAAATTCAATGTAGCTGTGATTCGATTTTTCCGATACTTTTTATAATCATGGAATTTTACAAAATGAATGTTCATATACAAAATTTTTAAAATCATTGTCAATTTATTGATATAATTATCATCAATATTGTATTTTAAAATACAAAATTCATTATTAACGAAACTTTTATACATAACATTACGAAAGTTGGAATGCAGGGGGTTTGGGGGCTGCTGATTACGAATCTGACCTCACATTTTAAATTTAGAAGGGCGGATTGATGATGGATGATTGAAATATTAAAAGGTATTTTATCGAGGCGATCTTGAATCCGCCATTTTGAAATTCCGACATCTGAGTTCAGATTCCTAATCAGCGATCTAAAAAAAACCCGAGTAATAAATTTCCGTGTAATGAAAAATGTATGCCGTAAAGGGATAATGAATTTCGAGAACTCGGAATCGTGCTAATTTGGTGTGAATGTTTAAACATTCTTTTTTATCATTTTAATAACTTTCTAGCCCGCCAAGTCTCTTCTCTTCTCCTTTTTCGCCGTACATGTGATTCAAATAAAGATTCAAAGAATAAAAAATAAAAGAATCGTGCTAACTTTAGTGCGACCATATTATTCGTTTTTTTTACCTTAAGTCAAATCCATTAGTTCCCATGCGCTCTTTTCCTACCTTGACCAAGATTGAAATCCAAGCATTTTTCAACGAATTTTGAACAACCGGAATCGCCCTATTTCGGTGCGAATGGGCTAATCCATGATTTGATGATATTAATATATTGTTTTTAGCTCCGTGCGCTAAGTGTTTACTTAGCGCACTGTTTTCTGTCTGCAAAGTACAATATTTACGCACTGTAAATTATCGTGCGCTCAGTATTTACTGTGCTCACGGGTTTTACTTTGTGCCCAGAAAACAGTGGGCGAAGGCGAGATTCTTTAAAATTTAAGATTCTAATGTTTTCTGAAATTCTAAAATTTAAAATTTTGTATGAGGTTAAAATATTACATACACTTCAAAAATGCTGTTTGAAACAAGGAGAATATCGTTTTGAAACAATTCGCGGTGGAATCATTGTTTATAACGATTTCTGTAAAAGGCGAATAACGTGAGTAATAAATTGTTTATAAAGTTAAACTCATGCAAACACTTCAAAATACCATGGGAAATATATAAAACATTGTTTTGAAGCAATTCGCGAGGGGAATTATTGTTTAAATTATCATTGTTTATAACAATTTCTGTAAAATGCGTATAATTTGTGCAGAAAATTCTTTATAAAGTTAAAATTTTGCATACACTTCAAAAATACTGTATGAAATAAGGAAAATATCGTTTTGAAACTATTCGCGACGGAATCATTGTTTAAATAATCATTGTTTATAAAGATTTCTGAAAAATGCGTTGTAACGTGAATGCTAATTTAATAATGAATTTAACATTTCATTTATTGCATCACGTGTAACCTCGAGCTCGATATATATATATATATATATATATTTATTTCCCTTAAATCAGAAAACAAAAATTCTATTGGGAAAGAGATTCGTTCCCGGAGTACAATCTATAACGCTATAATTAAAATAAAAATAACAATAAAAATTACAATACAAAGAAACGTGATCGCAGAACCAATGCCGGTAATAATCAATGTACAATACCAGTTGGTCGCACAAAGGTAAACGCCGGTACATTAAAAAGAAAAAAGGATAAAGAAGACACGCTCTTACGGGTTTAGCATATAAGACCTTCTACGGAAACAGCTTTTCGCAAAATAATAGAGAAGCCTCGCTGCCTCAAGGTCTTCGGCCGCCAGCAAAATGGGCAGTGGATTCGACGCGGAGCACTCAGCCAATCTCGCATTTCTACGTAGACGTTCCCGACACGGTTCCGCATGCGGATAATTACCTAAAAAATGATAGAGGGTATCATTTTCATCCACGTTACAAAGCGGGTAATTCGCAGTTGGGTCAAACTTATAAATAGCTTGGTCGAGAACGAAAGAACGCAGATGCACCGTAGCAGTTCTCAATTGCATTCGCACTCGAGCATACACTATGGGACAACGGCTTGGATATAAATGGTCGAAGCCATCAGTGAACACTCTAAGAAGAGGGAACAGGGGAGAGTTCGAGGATGAGTAACGCTGCAAGTCATTTACACGCTGTTGGTGCGCAAAGTCCTGACAGGCTTTAACTATATTTACTTCCCAAAAGCCCGGGGACAGGTTGGTCCACAAATCAGCATACTGTGGAGAGCACAGAACGAGCTTTAGTTGGGAGACCCAATTATAGGAATGAAGGTTATTCCTCATTTGGTCTAGTTCAAAGAGGCGCAATAACACCATACGGGGGAGATTATCCGAAGGCTGCTTTAGCAGTCGTAAAATTTATAACATCGCTCGTTTTGTGATCTCGACAGATAGAGGGTAGAGACCGAGCTCCAGACGAACCAAATAAGACGGAGTCGCTCTAGGCAAACGGAAAACACGCTTGAAGAATTCAATCTGTATTGCTTCAAGATGCTCAAAGTATTGAAGGGCCCAACATGGGGCGGCATAGAGCAACACCGAGATGACCATCGCCTGATATACTTTCAGGATACCTGCCCACGCATCCGCCTTCACCGAGGCCACCAGAGCGAGGACAGAGGCAGATGCCTGTTGCGTCCTCAATATGGCGTCCTCGGCAGCCCTGAGACCCCTTGCCGACGACGAGACGATTATGCCTAGATATCTGTAAACAGGGTCTATCTCAACTCTGCATACGTAAAATATCTTGAGTCCGAGTCAAGGCCTCCACCTTTTCTGAAAATTACTATTTTGGTTTTATCAGTATTGACAGTAAGTGAGTTTTGGAGGCAGTAATCCTCTAGAATACGGAGCTTTGCCTTTAAGTCTACCGGAGAGTAGGCAAAAATCAGAAGGTCGTACGTCCGCGTAATGTCGATACCTCTCACCCCTCGTGTACGGAAATAATCCGGCATGTCGGCAAGAAAGACAATAAAAAGGAGAGGGCTAATAATTTCTCCTTGCAGTACACCCTAAAGTATTCCGAGACAGTCCCCGCATTCGTGGTGCAGAGCATTGCGTTCGAGTACATAGCCTTTAAAAATCTGATCATTTTGGCACTTAGACCGAGGCTGTAGAGCTTTTGCCACAGAAGATCGTGGGGGATGGAATCAAAGGCGCGGCGGAAATCGACGAAAAGGGCGTAACATTTCGCGGCCTTGTGTCTTAAATGAATCTGGCATGCGGCAAGGAGGGTGAAGATATTATCCTCAGTTGAACGACCTCTCCTGAAGCCAGATTGCTCTGCGGGAAGAACGTTGGATTCAGTTGCCCAGGATTCCATCCTCGTCACGATGATTTGGGAAAGCAATTTCGAGAACGCATTTATAAAGGCTATCGCTCTATAATTCTCCGGATTATTTCTATCACCTTTCTTAAAGAGCATGAAAAAGCTGGTACTCATCCAACCTTCCGGAAATCTCTCGTGCAAAAAGATGTAATTTAAAAGGTCGAGAGTGTATCTGTGCCATTGACCATCAAGCAGTTTGAGAAGGTCAGCAGGAATACCGTCCGGGCCGATAGCCTTGCCGGTTTTCAGCTTGCCCATGCTCCTCAGGAATTCCTGCTCCGTAATGGGGGAGTCAAGTTCGCTGTCGTAAGTGCCAAAGAAAGTAACCGCGGAGATACCAATAGTCGGATAAAGAGTTAACAGGTGCGCATTCCATGATTCAATGGAGATTGCCGGGGTTCTCTTTGGAGCACGTCTGAGGATGCGGATAGTAGACCAGAACGTGCTGGCATCCTTTACCGCAGCAAACTTGTCCGTAATTTTTGCAGCGTGAAGCTTTTTTGATTTCGCGATAACCGAAATGTATCGCTTTTTAGCAGCCAGATATTCGGGTTCCGATTGTAGAGAGAAACTTGGGCGTAGTGCGGTAAGAGCCCGGTTCATTGCTTTCCGTGCTTGCCGGCAATCTCCATTGAACCACGGCATTTTTGGACGCGAGGATTTGCGAGTGGCGTACGAAACTCGCAAAAGTCCGGCGGTTGTAACTACCTCCGACAGGACTGAGGAGATAAGGGGGAGGATCGTGTCAAAAGGCTGGTTGACAAAATCTGCAGCAGGCGGGCTGCTGCTAGATAATGCCTCCTTGAAATTGCGGGATCCTTCATCGGTTAATATTCAAATTATTTTTAAGTTTATATTTAATTATGTATTTTGAATTTGCAGAACAACGATCGACATAAACAATTGGTCGATCGGTATGAACTACGGGAGGGGGGGTGGGGGGGAAGCCCAGGCCCGCGAATTTCTATGCGAAAAAGGCAAGCCTGGTTAGACCTTTGCTCCGCGTGATTCTGGACGAATGTCCATATATTTATATTTCCTGACGTCTTGTCGTCACGCGTTTACGTGCATTTTATTATGTTGTTTTGAAATTAATTAATCACGTGTGCGGGTGAAATTTTTGCATTTCATTCTTAATAATTTTATATTTAAGTGTTTTATATTTTGTCAACCGATTGTTGGTCACAACCCGATTATGGCTGCAGCTTCGCGAACGAGCGAGCGAAAAGGCGAACGTGCCTGATTTACGGAATAATCTGCAATTTGTAAGTACCCGCTATTCTCGGGTACCCGGTGAATTCTAAGAACTTCTCATTCTTAGCATTTTTTTTAAACAGCTTGTAGTTTTTGAGTTAGATTGTCCAGAAATTTGTCAAAGAAATTTTTGTTGTTGACGCCATTTTGAGGTCGTTAGAATGATGTGGGGTATAATTGTAATTTTTTTTCTTAAAACTCAACTATTTTATCCACCCTTGTCCATAGTTTCAATAGAATCCCAATATTCTGATGGCGCGAAAAAAATTGATAAGAATAAATATTTCCCAATTTTTTGGAAATTTTTTTCAAATTCGGCGCCATATCGGAATTCCTGATGGCTCAAACTCAATTTTGACCTCGGAATCTTGAAGCGTGACCTCGAAGACAGTAGGATATGGACGTTTCAATTTTTTGGAACTTCGATGTTGACACGAAATACTCGCTTGAAATTGAAGCAAAAAATGTCTCCTTTGGGCATTAATGGGTTAAAATGATTTCATTATTTCGTTCATGAAAAATATTGTAAGTAAAATCGGTCGTTAAAGATATAAAATCGATTGTTGACCGTCAAATGTAAATAAACAGTTTCTTGGAAAATTCCAGATAAATTAGTCTGAATATTTAGATGAGAATAATTAAATGTTGGAAAAATTTATTTCCGAAATTCTCTTTTACAAAATAATATTGCGTTATTTAAAATTTCACAAGTCTCTTTTATAAATTATATAAATACAATAGTAATTGATTAATTTACAATTATCGGACTATTCTCGCTTTTCTTATGTATATTTTCATGATTATGTTTACGGTGTTGATTGTGGTTCATTGTCGTAATAATTAGTGTCGGTTTAAATAAAATACAACTTTCGATTTTTTTGTTTGAAATTCTTAAGGAAATAGCATTGTATTTATTTTAGGATAGATATAATTAATACAATGTTAATAAGGTGGTCCTTAGGAATTCATTTAAATTGAATTATTATTTTGGTTCAATAGTCACAATTTCTGTAAATTCATTTGCCGATTTTCAGGTCAGTCGATGTTCGACGACCGATATTAAATTTCATTTTAAAATTAACAGATACTAGTTATGTGACTGTATAAATGATGTATTGTCTCTTGTACACATACTAAAATTGTAAATGTTATTGAGCCCATATTATTTAATATATGTAATTTTATTTGATGATAAATAGTTAGTGTGAAAAATAATAATTTTAACGATCGACACAACACATTTCGGTCGACATATATTTATATACAAAGGATTTTGAAATTAATGTAGAACGACAATATTACTTGGAACTAGGAACACCTGTTAGGAAATAGCATTATTTAATAGAATGTGTTAGGTAGAAATATTCCATGCGTTTCACGGATATACAATATTTACTTTTATTTTATTCTTATTGAACATCTCATTTTTACCATACACAAAAAAAAATTCTACTTGGAGATTACTCTATAAACATTGTCCTCGCCGCAGACTTTCCGAAGACGATTTCCGCTTAAATGTATTATGACGTTTTATTCGCGCCCGAAACACTCTCAATATCTCGCAATGCCAAATTTCAAAATTTACCGGAAATACTCTATTGACCGGAATTAACCATCTCAACCATTTCGATCAACTTTATATGATTGATCTTCACGTTTATTCACGCCCGAAATATGTAATGCCACGTTTCAAGTTTTGTCGAAAATACTCTATTGACCGGATTTGACCATCTCAACCATTTCGATTAATTTCGTATGATTGATTTTTACGTTTTATTCGCGTCCGAAACACTCTCACTATCTCTCAATGCCACGTTTTAAATTTTACCGGAAATACTCTATAGACCGGATTTCACTATTTCAACCATTTCAATTAATTTTGTATGATTGATTTTTACGTTTTATTCGAGCCTGAAACACTCTCACTATCTCGCAATGCCACGTTTCAAATTTTACCGGACATACTCTGTAGGGATCTGTTTGATGATTTAAATTTCGCGCGCTGAGACAAAGGGAGAAATTTGTAAAATGTTAAAATTCGATGCGACTCTAGCGCCACTATTCGCGCGACGTTCAAAATGAACTGTGTAAGTCCCCCCTTTATCGCGTGTTCCGTCGATTATTCGATTGCTTCGTATTGATTCGCAAAGTTCCGGTTATCGCCAATTCATGTCTCGTGTGTCAGAAAGGTGTTCGGTTTGAATCGGTGCGTTGCCGGATTCACATCGTCGCGAGTGAAGACGAAGTCCTGGTGTCCAGGAACCGACGCTGAAGCGGGACACGTCCCAATCCGGGTGAGTTTCGTCCCAGTACCGTGATATTACTCTATGCCAAATAAGCATTTTGAATTATTTGGCATGTACGCATTTGTTATAGCCTAATCCACGTTATTTGAGGCTGAAAAATCGGAGAAATCTGTGAAAGTGTGGGATCCCACGTGTTTGGATAGAATCGTCCCAGAATAATCAGGGTGTTTCAAATCAGATTGACAACCTGGTGTATCATACAGATTTGATTCAATTTGCTGACGGCAAATTCTACAGAATGACAATCGTTTCCACTGCAGCACTGGCCATCCTCCAGTTTCCAGGATTGTCCTCTATTTGAATGCAAAGGGAGAAAGCTACGACGCCTACAAATTTAGCAAGAACGATAATCGGTTAAGAAAATAAAAAGGAAGTCTTCGCATCATCTTCAGGGTGTGTGGACTGTGCTCTGACTTTGTATGTCTTCGACTTTAATTTTGTGTGCTCGGATTTATGTATATTTATGGTGGGAGTGCGAATGAGTGAAAAATGAAACGATTATTCTAACAAGTTAAATAATAACTAGGGTATTTTGTTCCTACCCAATACAAAAAAGAATACATTTTCTCGATAAATGACTACAGTTCGCGTCAACGGAAACAGACAGCTCTGATTCTATGCGAAGTGCCTTCGTCAATTCGACCTTATTAAAATAAATTAATCATATTATGTCGTGATCGCCTCTTTGTATTAAAACTGACACTTGTATGGTTTAGAAAAATAACAGGGAATATACTAAAAGTAAGAAAAATACAACCCAAAGAATAGATGTTACAAAATGGCGCCCGAGCAAGCGACTTGACGAAATAGCAGCGAATAATTCTGAACGGTTTATAATATTTTGAATTAATTTTTAAACAGTTTTGAAAGAATTTGTGTCGATTTGGTTAACATTATCAAAGTTTAAAGAAATTTGAATAAATTTTAGGAGATTTTGATTTTAAGAGTGGAAAAGAAACAAAATAAATCTTTAACGTTATTTTAAATAGTAAATCAGAGTGAAAATAATTTTGAAAAAGAAAAAAAAATAATAATAATAAATATATATATATACCGGGTATCCCAAAAGTTTGGAAACGGTATTGCAACTTTTGAAAGAAAAAAAATTTTGAAATTGCTAAAATACGTGAAACGATTTTTCAAAAAAGCTATCTTTTTTTAGGGGTTGCAACCCCCCCCCCCCCCCAAGAGGGGTGGCGTGGGGCACGAGGGGGTATGAATATCTTAAATGGCAACATGGGACGAATGGGGGCTCATTTGAATTGTCTCTTCAAGACGAACTACAAAACACTGGTCATAGATGGCGTTATAATCATTTATCGCCGAATTATTCATCGTTTGAAATTTCTAATCTCAGAAACCAATATTGGATCCAACATACCACGCAATATTTGTAGCGATTAAAAATGCCTAAGCCCCCCCCCCCTCCAGAGTTTTGCTACTTTTTTTTACATTTTTTTTTAATTTTCTTTCGTTTTTTGTGTTATATTTTCTATAGTATTGATCGCCGTTTAAAAAGTGTTTCAAAATAATTTATTTCATGTGCTCAAATTGAGCACCTGCAACTTCCTGACACTGCCGCAGTCTTAAATAGAATTCGCCCAATACTTTCAGCCTCACATCTCTTGAAATAACGTGTACTTCCTGGTGTTACGAACGAAAGACGTCCGCAACGTGTCCTTGGTGGGTCAGGTCAGGTTCTGACACCAGCCCTGTCGGATGTGGGTCGAGGATATTTGGGAAAGGTAATGGATGTACGATCACCAGTTTAGGTGATGAAGGGCCGTTTATTAACCCCACCTGAAAAATCCCTTTGCCATGCGGACCAAGGCCCGTACAGAGACAACGGCGCGCTATATCGAACGCACGGGGCGTGCACTTCGATTTCCCGTCGTTCCTAACTCGCGATGGATTTCGAGCCCGTACTGCTCAATCTCGGTAGATCGTGCGTTTTTTTTGTATGTCCAGCCAAGACTCCTTCTTTGAGATCCGCCTCTATGAAGTCGACGTATGGTTGCGACGTTCCCGTATACGTCTGCAGTTTTCGCCCCTAGGAACCTGCAGAGCTTTTAGTTTTGCTTCCGAGCACAGGCCTTTGCTGCCATGTAACTTGTCGAAGCCTGCAGGTTCCCAGCCGAAAACTGGAACGTTCGTGTCGAATTAATGCAACTTCAACTCCGTGCACCTTAACGCTAGACAGCCTATATTATTTGCTACATCTTAATTTGTTATGATAATTATTATCTAGCTAGTCTATAATGTATGTTTCAATATTAACTAGTTATATTTATATTTATGTGTTCTGCGATTGTCGTTTAATCTTAATCGATCACTCGATCAGTTACGACCCGCCGGTCGTAACGCCTACCCCCCCAAAAAAAATCGGCGTTCCACCGCCAGGCAACTTACAGGGTGCAGTGAGCGATCGCGTTATATACATAATATGTTTACATGAATAGCAATGTGTTTCCGAGGATGTTGGTTTCCGCCAGCAACTTTTACATTTTTATACTTACTTTTATAACTTAATGTACATAGGGTACGCTGGTCATTTATTTCCTATCGTGTCTCTATTAAGTGCATAATTGTAAGTGCCCTGGAGAGCTCTCGCTTGCATTTTTGGCGTGTCACTACGCTTGCCGCCCGATTCACCCGATTCAGATGAGAATTTTCCCGCGTCGTTATCACATCCGATATCTACGACACTTGCACTAGCGTCGAACTGCACTTCACGCTTCGTTTTGCGACACGGACTTCGCAACCTTGTGACCGTGATCTTCTTGGATTTGCCGAATGCTGCTGTGATTCTCCCCCGAAAACATCTCCAGATGATAAGGGTACAGATAAGGGTCATAATGAGGTATGACCCGCTGTGGACGGTGACGTTAAGCTTTTCCGCCATGTCCTTGCTTCTACGTAATTCTCTTGCCCGATTGACTAGTTCACTGAATTCGAAGTTATTTTCCAGGGTTCCGGGTGCGGCGCGAGAATCTTTCGATGTGATTTCCTCTCGCCGGATCCTCTCACTAATCGCGGCGATCTCTACAGCGTCCTCGATAAGTAGCTGTGTGATGTTCAGGCCTGTTGTTCCGTAACTCTCACTGGTCAGCTCGGAGGTTATTACCGCGGAGGCCGTCAGCGTTGTTCTCCCGGTCTGAGCCTTGCATCACGGCGAGAGGCGCAGCGTACCTATCCCTTTCAGCGTTAGAGTTTCGTTCAATTCGTTGTCGCAGGTGACTCTCATCGGTTCCTCCCGGGTGGCCGAGTGCATCAAAATATTCGTAGTCCGCGAATTTATCGAAAACGTAGGGCCTTGGGTCATTATTCTGATATCGCATTTGCTGAAATCCCGGAAATGGATATCGGTGATCATTCGTATTTTGCAGTCGGTATGAGCGTCTGCCATTCATTGACATTTCCCCGTGGCATAAATATATTTCATGGCCTCGCCTGCACTTCTGATATTCTTCCAAGGTTAGGCGTACATAGTGATCGTTGGTTATTCCGGAGTATCGGGTTGTCGGCATTATGAAGGCCGATCGGGACTCATTTCCGATCATTTGCGGCACCGGCATAGGTTGATGTTCGTAAAGCGAGAAATCTTCATGTGATACCAGAGGAATGCGCAGTACGTAAACTAGCGATTCGTTCAGGTAGGCAAACTTCATGTCAGAAACTGCGAGCAGGGCGTCCAGCGATAATTTACTGTACCGTATGGGAAAATTGCATTCCGGCGTGAGGTTGACTATTTCCTGTATGTGCCTTGTAATGTTTTCCATCGCGATGAACTCCGGATGGATCTGCCCCGATTTTGCAAACAGAATTGCGTTTGTCAGCTGATCAGCTTCCAGGGCGTATCGTTGTATTTCTGATTCTAACACGGCCATTACGTGGGTCAGTTTGTTCGTGGCCCATGCTTGCTCCGCAACCGAATCGATTATGTCTCGAGTGTCCCACACCTCGTTTAATGTGTGATTTATGGTCGTTAGTTCCTGGTGAAGACCACTGAACTCGACCGCGATGACCTTCGTTTGATCGTCGATCAGGGTAGCTAAGTCCGTGATTCTGTCGTTGGCGGCAGCTAGCTGGCGTTGAAGCTGGGTAATCTCATCCTCCCCTGCGGTTCCGAAAAGTATTTTGCTTATTTTTCCCACGGCTCCGAATACAACCCCCGACAGTATTTCCAGTGTATTCCCGATTCTTTTCGCGATGTCCTGCAATGCCAAACGGGACTCGCGTATCCTGTCGTGCAGAGAGCAAGAATGCATTCCGTTGCAGCGATTCTCCAGAATCCAGACGCTTTCGAAGATTCGGTCCGTTTTTGTCAAGTGTGTTGCCAGTGTACTCATGATACTAACTGCCATTTCGTATGTGTTTTTCATGGGTCCAACTTTCTCGGAGTAGACCCCTGGGTTATCCTGGACCCGAGAGTACGAATACCTATGTTTGGAATTCCTGCAACATTTTATTGAACCGTAATATGACGTAGCGTCTTCATCTTGCCGTCGCGCCCCTCCCTTCCCCATCATTCAATTGGCTGAAGACATAACTTGCCAATATATACACATATATAAATACATACATGTCTCTTGCCATATACGCGAAATTATTGCAACCGATAATTCAGTAATCGATAAATGATGATGAGAAAAACGGATTTAAGCCAGACGGAAGTACCGCGGAAAAGAAGGCGAGGCCGTATTAACTCGCACGTATTTGACACCAAACCAAACTATGTTATATGGAACTATATCCCAAACCCATGTTAAAAGAACTATGTTAAACCCGTGTTAAATACAAAATTATAATGGTAGCTCATTCGCCGAGGTCCCGCTGGTGAAGACCAACGAAAAGAATGATACGCACGGGAATAGAAAAAAAATCCGCCCGTGTATCCTGGGCATGTTAATTCGGGCATGAATGTAGTACTGGAAATTATATTAAAATTATATTCGAAAATACTACTCCCTTCTCTCGCTAACTCTGAGCGCGTTGCATCAGCCAGAAAGCGGACGAATGGAATAAAGAGGAGACCGATAGCTCTCCTTCCCCCGCTTCCCTTAGTCCCTAGTGTCCTGGAACTCTTTATCGTTGCTGGACGTACCGCGAGACGATCCCTTATCATCGTCGAAGATTAGCGGATCGTAGTCTTTCCTCAGCTTATCGACGTGTACGACTTTTGTACGCATCTCGTCCAGCTGCAGCCTTACATTTCGCGGTCCTACGATTTCCACGATTTCGGAAAGGCCCACAAATGTATCATCGAGCTTGCCGTGTCATGGCTCCTTCGCGAGCATTACCGCCTCGCCGACTCGGAAATGTTTGACGTTTTGTTTCCGGTCATAATAGGCCTTTGACCGGTGCTTAGCCTGGTTAAGGTTTAGGCCGGCTGGCGTCTGAATTTCGGCCAGATTTAAGGTAAGCTCTCGTAAGTATTCCAGGTACGTAGGTATGCCTTCTCTAGGCGGTTTGCCCAAAGGTATACGTGCCGGCTTGCCAAACACCAACTCATGCGGTGTGTATTGGGTACCTTCATATATGCTTGTGTTGTATGCAATCATAGCATACGGGAGCCATACGTCCCAGTTCTCGCGATTCATGACAAAACACCGTATATATTCCGTCAGTACGTGATGACTCCGCTCTATACTCCCATTTGACTGTGGGGGATAGGCGGATGTCGCCACTATCACTATTTTAAACAATCGCACGAGTTCTCTGAAGGTTTCAGACATTAAACAATGTCCTTGGTCCGTTAAAATTGCTCGCGGGGCTCCGATCTCGCATATTAATGTGGGTGGCGAATGCTTTCGCGCCTTTCAAGGCGCTACCGTCCGGCAGTGGTACCGCCATCGAATATTTCGTCAACAAGTTCTGTATGGTAAGGACGTACTTGTTGCCGACACTAGATATCGTGGTCGCACCCCAAAGGTCTAATGCGACCTTGTCAAATACTTCTGCCAGGGTGTCCGTAATTATCATGGGAAGTCGGGTTTTCTACCGAGCTGTTTTCCCATGGCACTGATAGCATCGACCGATGACTTCACTTATGTCCGACCGCATGTTTAGCCAGTAATGTATGCGAGATAACGGGATATATCTTATTTATTCCCTTATGACCCCCGGTAATCGAACAATGATATTCTCGAATCACCATGTACCGCTCTCCGGCTTGGGGTATTGCTAAGGAATCTTTGTAAATTATGACCGTGATACGGAATTTAATTTTTTCTCGGACCATCTCCGGAATACACAGCCATTGTTGTTTTGCGAGTATGTCTAAATCGTACCCGACGTATAGGGCTCTGGATTTAATTACCACCATTTCACCAACCTTGGAGACGCCATCTGCTAATTTTTGCCGCGTCATCAACTGCTTTCCCAGAAGCAGTTTCCCCACCTCCCTATCCAGCAGACAATCTCACTTCAAAGCGGTAGTGAAAAATGCGAGGTGCCCTTTTTCACTAGTCAGATGTTTAGCACTTATTTTCAGGATCAGTCCACCTTCTTCAAGGCGATCGAACCTATCGGTCGAGTCATTTCCCTGACGTGGACTCCCACTTGTCTCTGTGGACGAGGTCGGTAATGGCTGGTTCACGGGTCCTTGCCCGTCGTCCGAATCCTCGCTCGAACTCTCAGTAGTTTCCGAGGAACTTTCATTTCCCGAAGAACCACCTCCAGGATCGGGCGAGCCACTTGCCCTGAGATGACTCACCTCCCCTGATTGTTTTCTATACGGCGTGTATTGCAATTTTTCTAAATGCAAATGGCACCACGTAGCCGTGTTAGAGGTTTTAAAATGAAAGTATCTTGTCCTAATGGGGTCGTCAATGTAATGCACGCATATGTTGACCTTTAAATGCGACGCGAATATGCGTATGTGGTTGTCATTTACGTCATTACTTGGAGAGAGGAGTATCGCGCGCGTTTCGACGGGTTCGGCACAATCGTTCAGTCGCCCAAGGGTGAGTAGTATTTTTCGAAGTTCTTTCGGTGTAGTATTCAATTTGTGCACCTTGATGAGAGACTCGAACAGGCAATTTCCATCTGTTACGATCTTCTCGTCCCGCACTAAAATTTCAAATGGTTAGGCACACTTTTAAGACGCCTCGTAGTTATATAGCGGAGATTTGTTAGTCTCTTTGCAATCGTCCCTATCACTTGGAGACGTATTCGTATTGTTCTGATCAGAGGGTGAAAACCTAGGATTGTCGCTGTCATCGTTTCGATGCGAGTGAGTTAAGTTGGCATCGGCGGTACTCGTGCCTTTCCGTGTGCCGTCGTGCAGAGGAAGAACAGACCGGCTCTCAGTCTTACGCCAATCGGATGCACTTCCATATACCGAAGGAAAATCCTTCCTTCTACTTGACCCGTACGTGGCTCCCGTAGTATCAACCTCTCTGTCTGTACGTCTGCTCTCTCTTTCCGTCAAACGCGCGGTGGGGACGGTTACTCTGTTCCTTAGCCACGGTAGGGGGTGGGGCGCAGTGACATCAGCAGACTTGCTGCCTGCTCTCTTCTCTTGTACTTCGTTCGTCCCCCCGCTCTGAGCTCCGTCCGTATGACTAGTACTCCTGTCTCCGTCCTTGTCACTCTCCTTGCGTGACTGCGTATGGCGACGTTCGAGCCATTGTCTTTGTCGCGCTCCTTGCGCAACCGCCGGCGTTCGCGATTTTTTGCGACGCCTTTTACATATCACGCTCGTTTTCGAGCTCTCACTGTCTCCTTTGTTTTCATTGAGACGTTCAAGATTGATTTTTCCCCAAATACGATGAGTGAAATCCTTTTGGATCGCGAGTGGTGGCGGTTCTTTCGTGGAGGGTTTTGTTTCGCTTTCCACGAATCTAAAGGAGGGTACGTGTTCTTCCTCCGTTCCACTGACGTGATCACAACTCAATGAAGTCTCGTTAGCTTCCGGTATGACGTTCTTGGAGGGCCAATAATCCATTCGGTCTTCCCACCGAGTGCCATAATTATTGTTTCGATTGTGCACGAATTCATTGATGTCAGTAATGACATCCTGCGATGTATCGGAATGATCGGGCATGGAATCTGTGTCCATAATTACTGTGGAGTCTGATTACGACTTGTTCGCCAGTGTCGTCGTTGCTGGAGTGTTCTCGTTCAGAATCGGCGGATTTAGAGAAGTTTCTCCCTTATAATTCCTGCCCGACCGCGTGCTCACGGGTACGGTGACCGTCTTCGGAGGTTCTGACGCGCCGGCATATACAGGTACCCAACTCCAGTATTTACTCCCTGACGACCCATTTGGCTGTCGTGATGTTTTCGGTGCCCTTTCCGTATTAACGTCGCTTCTCTCGGTGGTTGTGGAAGTGTTTTCGTTCCTGCGTGATATTTTATGATCCGTAGGATTTCCCGAACTCGAATCTGACCTCTTGCGCGTATCGTATTGGTGGAATTCCTTCCGCCTTTTCGATCCGCGTTCAACCGGGTTTTTCTTCCGGAGCGGAAACACATCTTTCATATTCGACAGATCATTTTGCTCGTTCGTGTCATCGTTTTCCTCCCGTTCGACACCGTCTGTTAAATTCCTCGACAGCGTATCGGCGTTAACGTTGCGGCTCGAGTCCGCGAATGACAGCTGTTCGCCCCCAATATGGAAGATCTCTTTCTCATAGTCGATTTTGACCGAGTGTTCACGTAGAAACAGATCTCCCAAGATACTGTTCTCCGCGATGGGGAAATCGCCCCACACGATCTGTGCCTCGATTTTTAACCCGCGAAAATCGATCCTCGCACAACCGTATGTGCGAGTGAAACCCTCACCGATACCGCTCAGTTCGTAAGTAATGCGTGTATCGGGGCGCATATCTCCTCGCAGTGCCCACTATGTTTATCTCGGCCCCCGTACCTGTGAGGAACGGTCTTCTCTGGAATTTCTAGATCTGCGCTCGAGAATATTAATCGCGGGCATGAGACGAAACCTGCATCTCCAAAATGGATGGCTGCTCGTCTTTTTTCAGCAGGTTGACCTTGTGGGCTGGTACTCTGGGCTGATTCCGCGGGTCGCACGGTGCCCCAGTCGTAGCCCGAGCGCCTTGCAAGTTTAAAGATGCGTTAGGGGATGATTGCCCCCGGGCTCTCGGCCCACTGAATTTTCCAGGGTTTCTTTTATCTTGCCCCTGAGTTGGACCAGTCCCGTGGAGATCCTCCTCCGGGTGTGTCTGGACATTTTTGCGATTAGTCCAGGAATTTCCACGACTTTGTCCGGAAAACTGCTGGCGCTCCCGCTCCGGCTGTCCCCCCTTATAATACTCACGTTGATTTTCGAAACCCCTCGACAGATTGAGGTTTCCCCGTGGAGTTTCCACGATAGTAATCATACGGGAGAGTGTGCATTCGCGGCTGATTTTTATTCTGTGACCTGCTCAACGTCCGGCATCGCTCTCGGGTGTGTCCTATCCGTAGGCAATGATCGCACTGCATACTATTATATATTCTAATTTCGCAGTCCCTTTCGTTATGCCCTATTTTTTTGCAGTAGGCGCATTTATCGTCGGGGAAACTATAGCCGTATCCATCATCCCGAAAGTGTGTATCCTCCGCTATGACACGCGCGGTCGCCGGCCTCTCTGTGTTTTCACGCCGGCGACGCTCGTAATACCCCGGCTAATCCTTTGCGTCGAATTTGTTCGCGAGCCGGACCGCGTACTCTGTGCGTACCTTTAGAGTCTCCGGATTCGCATTTATCACGCGAACCTCCATCGCGCCTCTCAACCCCGCAATAAACTATTCCCGAAGTTCTTGTTTAAAACGCGCGATCAGACTTTTCCGATACTCGCCTGTAATGGTGGTCGAGCCGTTTGCAACGGCCACGGCATTGCTTTTGAACTTCAGCACCCGGTTTCCGAAGTCCCCAACAGTCTTGTGTTCACATTGTACTAACGTCGGGTCCCCGCAGGGGACTTGTGGAAGAGAGCGGAGCGGGTTATCTCCGTCCACAATTTAATTGTGGAAGAGTGAGGGGTCGAAGTGCCCGAGCTCGAAGAGGAGCAATGCTTTTGAAAGATCCGCTTCTCTTAGCAAGTTTTGAGAATTGACGACCTCACGGACCCGATCGTTCGGCTGGTCTGTGCCGACGAATGCCTGATCGTGAAACGACTCGAGAGACCCACCGTACTGGGGAGCTAGGGTGCGGTGTCAAGCCCCTGCCGGCGGGTTCCACACGGGGGAGCGATACGGCGTGCCGTGTCCGTGCAGGCAGTAACCGCAGAAAGGGTTGGCCTCTAGCGGGCCGTGGCAACGTTAGAAAGGTTCTCTGAACCAACAGAAGCATCAAGGCAGGCAGCTTGTTGCTAATAAATGTGGTAGCTGACTTGTTGTATATCTTTTTTAAGTGTGCACAACCAGCGGTGCTGGCGCATCACTAAAATTTGGCCCCATTCCCCCCTGGGGGGGGGGGGGGTGTTTTAAACCCGAACGGGAGGCAAGACACCTTAAATAACTACACTCAGGTGTACTAACGTCGGGATTTTTCCTAACAGAACGTGCGGATTTTCTCGAACTCCGTACGTCTTGCTCATATCCGAGAGCAACGCGTCGACCAAATCATAGGTACTTAATTTCTGCGCGAAAATTTCGGCGTTTCCTTTTAACTTTTCTCTTAAAAGGAATTTGAATAGCGGCCGAGTACCCTTGGGCAGCAATTGTAGTGCCTCTTTGAAGGCGTCGGCGAACGCGGGATACGCGTTCCGATTTCCATAGAAATCCAGGATCGTCCCGATGACGTCGGAAACTGAATCTTCTACCGTCATATAGGTGAGATTATTAGGCGTGCCCGTTTCTTCCGTCATTTTTACCGGCTTCCGATCGACCGTTGTCTTATCCGCATTCGAAGTGCTCGCGCCTTCGTCGAAAATCAATTCGCGTTTCACGGACGTCGCGTCTTTCCGTGAGAGCTGCTTGTGGTCACGAATTTTTTTGTAAGCGAGCGAACCAACAACGTCGCGAATTTTAGTCATATACTACGCTTGATTTCTACAGCCCGGCTACACGCAATATATATATATATATATATATATATATATATAATTAAAAAAGCGTAATGATATACAAAAAAAATTTTGTTTGAGGCACATATTATAACTCAATATATGTACTTTCCGTTGGTTATGTTGTATTTCGAAAAATTGAAAATGGCGGATCCAATATGGCGGATGAAAATTTTTTTTTTTTAACATCCCAATTTTATTACAATCTGTCTTGTTGACATTCACAATATTTTTTTTGTAGAAATTAATCGTGGAAGGTACCCATCCAGTGATGTGCTCTTATACAGATATTCTTAATTATTATATTAAATTAACACTTATAATATCAATTTAAATAAAGTTAAGAAGTATTATGTCACTGGGAGTAAAAGTTTAATATAACACCAGAAGGATCTGTCTATTCTAGTGCGTAAGATCGAATGGAATTTTCTTCTTAAGTCTCCTGATTAGTCGTGGTTTCATTATGTTGACTGTAAGAATGTTTGGGTGCTTCTTTAGTCTCTCACTGTAATTTTTGCTATATTCCTGGATTTCCTCTTTGACACTCAGCACTTGTAGGTCGCGATGTATGACATCATTAGTTATAAACCATGGTGCATCAACTATCATTCTCAATACTTTTGACTGGAAGCGTTGAAGTATCTCTATATTAGAATTGGCTGCCGTTCCCCACGGCTGTATTTCATACGTCCATACTGGTTTTAAAATCGCCTTGTAAAGCAGGAGCTTATTCTCAAGCGTGAGTTGTGATTCTCGATTTAAAAGCCAAAATAGTTTTCGTAATTTGAGTCCAAGCTGTTTCCTTTTGGTAAATATACAGGGTCATCGAAAAGTATCGGACCCCCCTAATATCTTCAGTTAGAATGCACTTAGGAGAAAATGTCCAATAGCAAAGTTGTATGGTTTCAAGCGGGGAGTAAGATGATGACCTTCACTTTGACCTTGACCATGTCCTTCAAGGTCATTTCAAGGTCAATCTTATTTTTTTAACTAGAACCCCCTATATTTTATTGCACATTCTTATAGCTTATCTCGAGAGCTTTCCAAAACACTATAATAAAATATTTTTTTATTAAGTACTTTTTGAGTTATAAAGGTTTGAAGTTAACAATTTTTTGACACAAAATGTAGAATATCTTGTAAAATATTATTTAGTTTTCAGTAATCATAACCTTAATACTTTTGTGCGCGGAATAATAAGACCAATTAATTGGTTTAAAGAAAATACATTAATCGGATCCCCCTAATATTTTCAGTAAGATTGCATTTTGGAAAAATGTCCAATAGCAAAGTATTGTACGGCTTCAAGCAATTATGCTAATAGGCTCTGGCGAAAAACTGCCCGAACGTAATCGCGAGAAGCTGCTCGAATGCGTGATTTCCGAAGGCGTTAGCGGGAATCTGACCGAAAGCGTTGGCCAATCTTTATTCTCTCACTCTCGCAGGCACCAATTTACGAGCTCTTGAGCAAACAATACGGATCACTGATTTGAAACTTTGATGCAGTGCTGTCTTCTTCTTAGCGAACAGCAGTCACCTCGTGGACGAAAACGAACAGCCTCAAAAATTTTTTCTGTAACAAAAGAAACCATTGCGCTTCAATTGATTATTCCAAACATCTTCATTTTGTTTCCAATAGCCCAGAAATTTTTCGTAAATATTATTAATTGATCTATTAGATTTTCAGTTGCTCAACGAGCTTTTTGCTAGTGCTGGTTAAAATAAACAAATCGATAGTTGGACCAACACTTAATAATTAGTATTTTTCTCTACTTAATTATCTAGATCAATTTCCTATCACTTACCTGATTAATTCTTCTTCGCTCTAATTAAGAATGGCGGAGCTTTCTGAAAGAGATCGAATAACACTGTTAATGATGCGAGGATGGGGAGATCAACAAAGAGGGTATAAAACAGTAACGCGATTATTTAATGAAAATTTTCGGAATGAAAATAATAGGATCTCCAAAAGTACTGTAATCCGTACTATTCAACGTTTCGAGGCCATTGGTAGCTTTAAAAGCCGCCCAAAATCTGGTAGACCTAAAACAGCAACAAATAATGATAAGGCATTAGATGTTTTACAGTCTTTCGTTGAAGATCCCCATATTTCCATCAATCGCGTTGCACAAGAACACGAAATCGGTCATGCATCTGTAAGTAAAATTCTGAAATTGAATAAATGGCATCCATACAAACTCCATTTGGTCCAAGAGTTGTCCGAAGACGATTTTGATAGACGCATCGAATTTTGTGATCTTATGATGGAGATGATTGTCGACGATCCTATATTACTTGATAATATTGTTTTCTCTGATGAGGCAACATTTGAACTGACTGGAAATGTAAATAGACACAATTGTAAATACTGGAGTGACGTTAATCCTCACTGAAAAAGAGACAATCATACTCAATATCCACAAAAAGTTAACGTATGGGCTGGTATTCTTAATGGTAGACCAGTTGGCCCTTTCTTCATTAAAGGCAATTTGACAGCACAAGTATACCTAGTCATGCTTCGCGAACAAATTGTTCCAGCTATTCGAGACATAGCTGGTGGAAATATGGATGAAATTTATTTCCAACAGGATGGAGCTCCACCTCATTATGGTGTCATTGTCCGTCAATATTTGAATGAGGTCTTTCAGGACAGGTGGATAGGGCGAAGGGGTCATATTGAGTGGCCACCTCGGTCTCCGGACTTGACCCCACTTGACTTTTTTTTGTGGGGTTACTTGAAAAGTAAAGTTTATGCCACCAAGCCTCAAGATTTAGATGATTTAAGAGGGAGAATAACTCGAGAGATAGAACTAATACCGCCAGAAACGTACCGGAATGCGGTTTCGGCTGTTTATAACAGATTGGCACATTGCCAGGCTGTTGAAGGGCAACAATTTGAACATTTGTTGTGAATTGTTTGGTACAATTAAATATTTTGCCCAAGCTAACCAATTGGAATTAAATTTGCCTTAACTGGCCGGACTCACACACCACTCTTGCCTTAACTGGTCGGACTCGCACACCACTCTTGCCTTAACTGGTCGGACTCGCACACCACTCTTGCCTTAACTGGTCGGACTCGCATACCACTCTTGCCTTAACTGGTCGGACTCGCACACCACTTAACAAATTGTTAACTTCAAACCTTTATAACTCAAAAAGTACTCAATAAAAAAATATTTTATTATAGTGTTTTGGAAAGCTCTCGAGATAAGCTATAAGAATATGCAATAAAATGTAGGGGGTTCTATTTAAAAAAATAAGATTGACATTGAAATGACCTTGAAGGACATGGTCAAGGTCAAAGTCAAGGTCATCATCTTACTCCCCGCTTGAAACCATACAACTTTGCTATTGGACATTTTCTCCTAAGTGCATTCTAACTGAAGATATTAGGGGGGTCCGATACTTTTCGATGACCCTGTATGTGTTTTCCACGTCAGTCGGCGGTCAAAGTGCATGCCTAAGTATTTAGCTACCTCAGATTGCAGAATCTGTTGGCCGTTAAGTGATATTTCAGAACAAGTCTCTTTTCGGGTAGTAAAAGTCACATGGACTGATTTCGTTTCATTGGCTTTTATTCTCCAAATGTTTAGCCACTTTTGAATGTCATCAAGATTGCTTTGTACCATTTGAGTCGCCAGAATTGGATTTTCGTGTGAAGCTAATACTGCAGTGTCATCTGCGAATGTTGCTGTTGTTACTCCGATTTTCGTAGGCAGGTCGGCGGTATAGAGAAGGTGTAGAGGATCGGACCTAGTACGCTACCTTGAGGCACACCGGCTTGTATTTTGTGTAATTCCGTAAATATATCTTGATATTTCACGAAGAAGTGCCTGTCTTGGAGATAAGGTTTTAGAAGGGTATAATAGCCTAGAGGGAAGTTTGTCATTATTTCGTACAGTAGGCCAGTGTGCCAGACTTTGTCAAAAGCTTGAGTTACGTCCAGAAAGACACCCGAACAGTACTTTTTTTCTTCTAAGCTTGATAATATCTTGTTGTAAACTCGATGCGCTTGCTCGATAGTAGAGTGTTTGTTACGGAAGCCGAATTGATGATTGGGGATCAACTCCTTCCTTTCAATCATTGGTTTTAGCCTAAGAAGTAACAAAACTGTTTTAAGTACTATTAGAACGCGTGTTCTACTTCAATGAGAAGACTGAATAATTTTCTGGGCACAGAAAATAAAGTTTAGCGTATTTCTTGTTTTAAGACGTATTGAAAGATTTACTGATGATCATGTCATCGGGACACGCCGATAGGTGTTGTAACCCATTCAACTCCCCTTCACATAAGGGAAAAAATTTAAGAAAATTACCAGAACAAATTCAAGAGATGTTTCCAGATTTCTCTGAGAAGGCCAGAATATGTTGGGAATGTCGAAAAATGGCCACCGAAAGCCACCATGCGGTACTACCCGAGGTGTTAGCTGAGAACTTACAAGATCCAAAAGTATGCCAGATGCGAAAAAACAACGTATGTCAAGAATAGTGCAATTCGAATTACTCTTGACCGGACTGAAAGAAAAATTAGTCAGTTTATCAGAAGGTGATCCTTTGCGTTTGGGTATTCTGAGAATAGCCCCTGATTGTTGCTCCATTCGCAATATTGCTACTGAATTTGACATATCACGTAGAATGGCGCAAACAGCTAAAAATTAAAAAAAAACAGGAGGGTGTTTTGGCTATGCCGGGACCAAAAAGGGAGAAAAGTTCTACCAGAAGAAACCATTTGTAAAGTAAAAGAATTTTACGAAAGGGACGAAAATAGTCGCATCATGCCGCATAAAAAGGACGTTATCTCTGTCAAAATCAATGGAGAAAAGCAACACAAACAAAAACGATTGATGTTGCGTGACATAAAAGCATTGCATGTTCAATTTAAACAGGACATTGGGGTGACTTTGGGGTGTCTTTGGGGTGACTTTAGGGTGACTTTGGGGTGTCTTTGGGGTGACTTTGGGGTGTCTTTGGGGTAACCTTGGGTGACATTCGGTGACTTTGATGGGACCTTAGGATGACGTTAAGGTGACGTTGGGTGACCTTAGAATGGTCACTCAACGTCAATATCTCATTCTCTCCATGTACCGAAACAAAGCCTTCACTTCAAACAAAGCCAAGCAAGCTCTTGTAGACTGTCTTGTTTTGAAGTGGCATTATTGTGCCTGTATTGCATAGATTTTCAACTTCTTTTTCATTTCATTGAATACACAAACTGACGCCGCATTCGTAAACAGCCACCCAAAAATCATCCCGTTTTATCCATAATTTTAACGTATTGTAATTAATCTCGACGGACAGATTTTTTAAATTCAACAATACAAAAGTTCCAATGTTCCTGAATTTTGATCTTGAAAACGATGGGTTGTATCAAAAAATCCCAAGAGGACATTTGTGTTTAGAATTTAATGTAGTACACGATTATATTTTTTTCAATTCAAAATTTTTAATTTTATTTTTCATCCGCCATATTGGATCCGCCATTTTGAATGTTTCGAAATACAACATAACCAATGGAAAATACATATATTGAGTCATAATATGCGTCTCAAACAAAATTTTTTTTGTACGTCATTATGCTTTTTTAACAGTAAATGTAACGTTTGTTTAAATTTATTCATGTTCCGGGCGCCATTTTGAGTCCGCCTTTTTGAAAGTATGCTTTGGACCACTTAGCATTCGAAAGTAGATACTTTGAACTAAATTTTAAGCCCAAGCAGCATGCGTATAGTGCAGATGAATTTTGTTGGGAGCACTGTCCCGGTTGACGTGGAATGTCCCATATATATATAATGGCGATACATTTATGTGTATATATTTTGGTATTTACGGATGGTGGAACAAGGAGGACAGCGACTTACCAGTGGATCGCCCCAAACATCGTGAAGACGAAGGCGACGAGTAGAACCCTTGAAGTCATCTCCACCAATTAATCGTCCTTGAAGAGTGGCCGTTTTGTGGAGTCGTGGGAAAATCCTAGGTCCCTGACGACTCCGTACGTCCGTTTTTATAAGTTCCTTGAACACTAGTGGAGTTTGTGTATTGTTCAATTTTTTCTCACTGTTTTTGTTTTTACCCTGTTTATCATATATTCCTTGTCACTGTTTTTATGCTTACACTGGTTATTCGATGTTTCCACTGTTTTTAGTCCTATACTGTTTATGATGTGTTTTTCTTACTGTTCTTATTGTTCGATTTAAGTTTTCAAAAAAATGTTTTTTTTTAATGGTTTATGATTGGATTCCGGATACATATAAAAGAGGACGATACTCTACGTTATCGGACCGCAATCCTCTGGGCCCAAAAACTTACGTATCCCACTTCTGACACCATTCAACAAATTCTTGTTACGAACGAAAGACGTCCGCAACGGGTCCTTGGTGGGTCAGGTCAGGTTCTGACACCAGCCCTGTCGGATGTGGTTCGAAGATATTTGGGAAAGGTGATGGATCTACGATCACCAGTTTAGGTGATAAAGGGCCGTTTATTAAGCCCACCTGAAAAATCCCTTGGCCGTGCGGACCAACACTCGCACAGAGGCAATGGCGCGCTATATCGAACGCACGGGGCGCGCACTTAGATTTCCCGTCGTTACTGACTCGCGATGGATTTCGAGTCCGTGCTACTCGATCTCCGTAGATCGTGCGTTCTTTTGTATGTCCAGCCAAGTCTCCTTCTTTGAGATCCGCCTCGACGAAGTCGACGGATCGTTCCAACGTTCCCGAATACGTCTGCAGTTTTCGCCCCTGGGAACCTACTTAGCTTTTAGTTTTGCTTCCGAGCATACGCCTTTGCTGCCATGTAACTTGTCGACGCCTGCAGGTTCCCAGCCGAAAAGTGCTTACACTTTCCTGTAACGTTCGTGTCGAATTAATGCAACTTCAACTCGGATTGCGCACCTGGTCTCACAGCTGAAACACGAGACTAAATGCACGGTGTTTCGTTGCACCGTAACGCTAGACAGCCTATATTATTTGTTACATCTTAATTTGTTATAATAATTATCATCTAGCTAGTCTATAATATATGTTTCAATATTAACTAGTTATAGTTATATTTATGTGTTCTGCAATTGTCGTTTAATCTTAATCCATCACGCGATCGGTTACGACCCACCGGTCGTAACACTGGATTATTCATCCTCGTAGTTCTTGCAAGTTGGCGGGTTTCATCGTGTATACCCTGTATTTGAGGTATCCCCACAATAAATAATCAAATGGAGTTAGGTTTGGTGATCTGGGTGGCCATTCGATGTAACCATGCCTTCCCATCCATCGCTGTGGAAATGTTTCATATAAAAATTGTCGAATCGGTGTCACATAATGTGGTATCGCACCATCTTGGTGAAACCAAGCATTTTCTATATCATCATTGTACATGTTTCGTATTGCAGGTATAACTTCATGTTGAAGTAATTCAAAATAAATGTTTCCATGTAAATTCGCCGTCAATAAAAAACGGCCCGACAATTCCTTTTTCACAAAAACCTACCCACACATTCAACTTCTGAGGCGATTGTGTGTGAATATCCAACATCCAGTGAGGATTTTCATTACTCCAATATCGGAAATTATGACGGTTTACTGCACCGTCTAAATGAAACATGACTTGAAAAATTATTTCACGTGTTTCCGTGAACTCCATTACATCTGAATATTTATAAAACAGTACATATGTACCGGTGTTTAGCGGGACCTGCCGGTGAAATCATTTTTAACTATGGATCCCGCTAAACGCCATTACACATAAATGCTTTGTAGATCTAGCGGTGTTTAGCTGGATGTCCCGTGAAGCCCCATTACATCTGATAATTTATAATACAGTATCCCAGATAACACATGATATTCTCCGTATATTTGAAATTCATACGGAAATCTCCCATGATTATATGTAATATTCGAAGAGTATACATAGAATATCGTAAACAGATATAACTTTTCGTATATTCTATGCATATTCTCATAATATTAAAAAGAGAATATATCTATTTCGAGGTTAGTATATTAGCCGTATATCTCATATTCATCCTGAATTTCCCACCCACATACTTCCAAAATCAAATCTTTTAAAATTTCAAAATTCCTTTCTAGGTATCATTAATCGACTCGAGATCATCCCCCCTTCTTATAACCTCCAAAATATTGTCACAGTCCGCGTATCTCTTGTCGTTTTTTGAAGTATTTAAGAATTTAGAAAATGTTTAATTTTGAACAATTTGGAAATCCGGTTGTATGTATGTATTAATCGACTCATGGCCATCCCCCTTTCGGTAACCGTCGTAATTTTGTCAGAATTTGCGTATCTCTTGCCGTTTTCGAGATATTTAATAATTTTTTAAAATTTTAACGTGTTGCACAAATATCATATTACGTTATTGACAGTGATTTGCAATGGTAGACCAGTGGCCAGTGTCGCACATTGACATTATTTTTAGTAAAGCATTCTTGTTGGGAAACAATACTCGGATGTATGACCGCTTGAGAACAGCTTTTTAAAGACAATTTAAAATTATTTTTAAAAAAGTTTTAAAATAATGAAAATAAATAAAAAACAAAAATAAGCAGAAAATAAAAAAATAATTTTTTTATAATTGAATAATCGTTAGAGTTTGAATTATTTAAAAATATTTTTATTCTTTTTAATCCATTTTTACTTGCTGGGGATGTACTAATTATATACTATGTATTCACAGAATATCGTGGACGATATTATCAGGATATCGTGAGAACGATTTTAGGGCGGACATAGGAATATGTATCTATTTTGAATATCCTGAGTATGTCAGACATTATATACTGAGTATATACTCCGAATATTCTGAGAATATCATGTGTTATCTGGGATATATGTAACTGTGTTTAGCGGGACCTACGGGTGAAATCAATTTTAACTATGCGGATCCCGCTAGGTGTTTAGCGGGATGCCATGCTAAACCATATTACATCTGAATATTTATAATGCAGTATATATATGCAACAGAGGTTACCTACGTGAATCCCGTTAGACGCGATTACGGGCCTACCATATATTATATAAAGCCTAACAGGGGGAGAGGAGGTACAGCCTGGTCGTTACGTTTTGTTACGGAGGAGGTGGGGGGCCTGTAACCAATGATACGTAATTTTTAACTTCCTTTAACTTTTATGATTTATTCTTTATAATTACAAATTAAATTAAACTGAACGTGAATAACACAGATAATAAAACAATATGTATTAGTCAATCTAAATCATTAAAAGAATGGTAAAATATTACAATAAATATTTTCGAAACAAGGGCGTAAAATTGACTTTTACTCCCGTAGGCGTTCCCGTATCCTAGGGCATCGGCGCGCCGATCGCGCGATCGCCTACAAGTACAAAAAGGAGTTTACGCCCATGTTGCGAACAAATTTTCTCATCATGGTGTACATACAATTCGAGTTAATACCTTGAATTTGTGACTTGGAAAGTTAGGAATATGACAGATATTTCACTCCCGCAAATAGGGTCATATTTGTAAAAATTATAATGTGTAAAAAATTATAATTAAATAGTTTATATTTTTGTTATTAACTTAAAAGTAATTTGAAGTCATACTAATAATTGGAGTTTTCATTAAAAATGATTAAACACGCGTATCTAATGGGACCGGAGTGAACGGAATATGATTGGCCGTGACGTCACGATTCAGTAAATCCCCATCCCGTCCAGTTTATATTTCGCACTTATTCGTTATAGCATTACAGTGCATAAACCATAAACGACTTGTGCTTCGTACATGCATATCATTTATCATTTAATTGTATTTTATACCTCTTCTCTTCGATGATAACAGTATAGCTGTTTAAAGAATGATCACAACAAATTCATATAACAATATTAGTTTTTTAATTCATAGGATTTACAAATTAAAATGCAATTGGTAAAAGTATTATTATCTCTAATACTAAGATTAGAAAAACGAACAAAAGTTTCGGAATTACTAGTCCAAACAGCAGTTTTTCTAATAGTTTCTATTGAAACTCTACTACTACTTGCTGCTGATGTGCCAGCATGTCTAACACTAAGAGATGTGTATATAATTGATGTGTATATTAGTATTAATACCGCACCTTGATAAAACGTTCTTAAACCATCATCTACTAATAGTTTGTTTAGTAGCCGGATTATTGGGGAACGCGATGGTTAAGTCGTTAGCATGCTCGCCTCGTGAACTGAACGTCCCTTAGGTCGTAAGTTCGAATCCCCGTCCGGCAACTTTTTCTAATTATTTCCATTGCGGATAATTCAGGAAACCTTGCTGGGCGAAGGTACGAATTTGCGACTGCTACCGACATCAGTCGGTAGTTATCGACACCGTGAATGGTTTTTCCGTGGTCGACGCTTCGTCAATATTGTTTTGCATGAAAATAAGACAATGTTTGCGATGCGCCTGCTATGGCACAGGCCGCCGACTAACTGTTGTCGGTGTCGATTATGTGTAGTATTTGTGATTGTTTACTTGTTTGTATCGTCCTGTGTGGGATGATGACTAGGCCTTGCCCGATTAGCCATAGATGGCATAAAGTTGGCAAGTAAATCTGACCAATGTATGTATGTAATGTAGCCGGATTAAATTTGATAGTAACAAAAAAAACTGTCTCGTGAAAAAAGTGTCTTGGAGCATTTAAATATTGTAATGTATTCTTTGACAACCCCTAAATAGTTGAAAAACACCCCATTCATTAAAACGGAGCTTCGAAAAAATGTGACAGACATTTTACTTCTTGTAAAGGATCGTTCAAATAATATTAATAAAAACTGCAGAGGATAAAAACATCTACCTTTTTATTTCTAAAAAAGATGCATATATTTTCAAAGTCATAAGGGTAATATTCGCTGGAATAATTGCAAAATTGACCATTCTGCAATTTTTTGCAAATTCCTTTCAACATTTGTCTAGATCTCGCGGAGGTAAGCATTTTTTATCTCTTGATATTTTCAAGTATCTGGACTTGCTCCCCCGATATTGACGGAAAAATCATTTGTAACCTAGATAACGCGGGGAAAAATTAAAGACACAGTGCGAATAACTCGGAAACGGCTGCTTGTATCGAAAAATTGCAAATGATAAAAACATCTTCCTTTTTATTTCTAAAAAAGATGCAAAAAGGAACGCGATGGTTAAGTGGTTAGCATGCTCGCCTCGTAAACTGAACGTCCCTTAGGTCGTAAGTTCGAATCCCCGTGCGACAACTTTTCTGAATATTTCCATTGCGGATAATTCAGGAAACCTTGCTGGGCGAAGGTACGAATTTGCGACTGCTACCGACATCAGTCGGTAGTTATCGACACCGTGAATAGTTTTTCCGTGGTCGACGCTTCGTCAATATTGTTTTGCATGAAAATAAGACAACGTTTGCGATGCGCCTGCTATGGCACAGGCCGCCGACTAACTGTTGGCGGTGTCGATTATGTGTAGTATTTGTGATTGTTTACTTGTTTGTATCGTTCTGTGTGGGATGACTGCGCCTTGCCCTATTAGCCATAGATGGCATAAAGTTGGCATGTAAATCTGACCAATGTAAAAAAGATGCATATATTTTCGAAGTCAATAGGGTAATATTCGCGGAAATAGTTGCAAAATTGATCAATTTGCAAATTTTTGCAAATTCCTTTCAACATTTGTCTAGATCTCGTCTCGTCTCGTCATTTTTTTATCTCTTGATAATTGGTGCTTGTATAGTGGGCGTTACGAGTCGACACAAAAAAGAAGAAGCAGTAAGATATTTAGTACTGTACTATTAACACGGGGCTGTTGGATGTGAAGTGAAGAAAATCGAATAGCTACCGATTCTAATGGTAGAGGCGTCAGCCATTCTGATACATGTACGAAAGTGTAGTACATGAAATCTAAAAAAGAGGCGCATCTCTTTTCCGAAAGTCCAAGCGTGCCCGCTTTCGTGAGCAAGTTTTACAAGGCCTTAAATCTGTAATATGTCGAATATAGTCGAAAACGTGCATATTTCTTCTATTCTTAGAGACACAACGAATGCTATAAGAATTATCATATTGCTTTATACTCTAGCGAGCTCTTATGTCGATTGTATTGCGGGTGATTAGTGCGAACAAGTTGATAAAACTGTTTGATCATGCATGCAGAGTAATGTATAGAAATCGTTGAATTTATAATAAGAAACTAAAATGTAATTAAGTTATGAGGCTAAAATCGATATTACACGAAAGCCAATCGAAATTTGGCTTATTAATTAATGAGAACATCAGATAAAGTTCTATTCATCATGTAGCATGCAGAGAGAATTCGATATTTCAATTGTATTTTTTTATAATTGAATGTCACCAGTATTTTAATATATAGTTTCATTACTACCCTTATGACAAATTAACAAACGCCTTATACGCCTCAAACAGATTTGTTCAATTTAAATTTATTTCTTAAACGCGTGTACACAATCGCATGGCAATAGTGCCATGATTCAAGCTTTAAGCGAGAGCTAATTTAATTTAATCGAACCAGCCCGTTTAATACGAAAAAGCAAATGTATATGAAGTAGAAAATTGTCATTGATATTGAAACATCGAAGTGCAGCTCCTTGCAGCAAAGCATTAACATGACGAAAGGGTTTTCTCAGAATCATGATTGCCAAAAATTGCAAAAATCGTTTCATTTGACAGTAAGTCACTAAACACTGTCAATTATGTAATAGAAATCCTTAATATCTAATAATAAAGTTTCGTATTAAGCTCGGTGCGTCCGTTGCATGGCCTAGTCGTTAACGCAAGTGCGTGGTAATATTGCGCCTCATAGGTTTGCATTCACCCGATTCATTAGATTTATTAATTTATTTGTGAGTGTCATATAAATGTAAAATGATTATAATTTAGGATAGGCAAGGTTGTTGGTGTCGTTATAGTATTAAATTGTGACGTTTAAAGTAGTGTTTTCTAATGAAGATAAGTTTTCTTGTAAATCCACTTCAGATGGCTGGGATTCGCTTTTTAACCTTTCAGTTGTTAATATACAAAGTTTACTATGAACAAGCCGTTATTGTTAGTGTTTTTACTACTGAATAGTATTTTGATTGAGTAGAGAAGAGTATTTTTCAATGTAGATTGTCAATTTACAAACTATTTGTATTTTAACCTCAAAGCACGTGTAACTCTATACGTATTCAAACACTTATACTTGTTTTTTAAATGAGTGTAAGAGAGACAGACTTGTGTAAATACAGTCAATGGCAAAAATAACCACGACTGCAGATTTCTTGTCTAATTGTCCGAGCGGACCTCAGACGATGGTCGAGCGAAAATCGGATGGCACTCGAGCGTACCTCGGATTGTAGCAATTAATAGCGAGTTCCAATCGATAAACGGAAGATTCCGAGAGCACTACGGGAATACTGCGTAAATGAGAAACCTTGCTTCGTTGGGAATACGGATCGCTTCGAGATAATTGGGATATACAGGGTGAGTCTGGTAGAAGTGAACATAGGGAAGCTCATGTTAAGGCTACGCGCCTCGTAATTGGTCGATTCCGGTGGAACGTCGCTTGTTTACGAGGCGCGTAGCCTTAACATGGGTTTCCCTATGTTCACTTCTACCAGACTCACCCTGTATAAAGTTGGAATTTTTGGTCGCGACTCAATCTCAAACTCTGCCTGAAAGTCACCCAAAGTCAAGTTTGACATGAGTTTGTTAATGAGTCACGACCAAAAATTCCAGCCTAACAGAGACGTGTGAGCTGTTTGACGCATCTGACGTCTGTTCAAATTTGAAAAAATGTATGAAAATATCTCGAAGTGATCCAAAAATCCCAATGGTACACCTGGAGTGCTCCCAGGTCGATCCGTTTCCTCAATTGGAAATCGCTATAAAACTCTATAATCCGAGGTAAAGACCCTCTAGTCAGAGACGAGACATGAGAGGTCCTTTTCGACGCCATGTTGTGTACTTCAATGCTAAACACATAGGGCGCTGGTACAGAAAATGGCTGAAAATGGCTTATCGTCTCTGACTAGAGGGTCTCTAATCCGAGGTTCCAGCGCCGTACGATGTCCGTTCGAGCATCGCCCGAGGCTCCATCGAGCATCGGTCGAGGACCACTCGAGCTTTGTACACAGTTAAGGTCTGTTCAAATCTGAAAAAAAGGTATGAAAATATCTCGAAGCGATCTGAAGTTCCCAATGAAGCAAGGTTGCTCCCTCACGCGGTGCTCCTGGAGTGTTCGTATAGATCGATCCGTTATCCCCATTGGAAAACGCAATAAATTGCAATAATCCGAAGCCCGCCCCGCCCGATTATTGCCCGAAGCCCCATGGAGCTCCGTCCATGGCCCGAGATCTGTTCGAGCGTCTCCGAGCAGAAACGGGCTACCCCAAAAGGCATCGGGCGACCCACAGCGACCTCGAGCGATCCCGAACATCTCGAGCGACCTCGAACGACCTCGAGCGATCTCGAGCGACCTCGAACCATCCCGAACGACCTCGAGCGATCCCGAGCGACCTCGAGCTGCCTCGAGCGACCTCGAGCTATCTCGAGCGACCTCGAACGATCCCGAGCGACCTCGAACGATCCCGAGCGAACTCGAACGATCCCGAACGACCTCGAACGATCCCGAACGACTTCGAGCGATCCCGAGCAACCTCGAGCTGCCTCGAGCGACCTCGAGCGATCTCGAGCGACCTCGAACGATCCCGAGCGACCTCGAACGATCCCGAACGACCTAGAGCGATCCCGAGCGACCTCGAGCTGCCTCGATCGACCTCGAGCGATCTCGAGCGACCTCGAACGATCCCGAGCGATCTCGAGCGATCCCGAGCCATCTCGGGCACCCTCGGGCGGTACCGGGCGATTCCGAGCAAAAAGAAAAGTATTTAACTTGTAACATACTCCGCATACAAGATTCATGAAAGAAAGTTATTTCATTATTTACATTTCAAAATTTAGAATTCAGAATTAGTTCAATTAATTTATTATTTACTATACAACAATCAATAATTATTATAGAATAATATAAATTTAAATAAATTATACATAATATAATTATTTATTTTCTGTGCATTCAATTTAATTTTGAAGTATATTATTAGAAAACAATAAAAGAAAAAACTATTCTCTGTAAGAAAATTGACCATAAGTTCTGATCGGCTTAGTGATTTTTGCCTAGTTATTTATGCAAAATCTGACGAAGAAAATTTGCATTGACAGCTCAACATTTTCTGTAGATAGATGGACTGTGTAGAAAAGTATCATACGAATTTGTGTTTTTTCAGGTAATTCATCGACAAGCTTTGTAAGGCTACGGGGTGTAAGTTTTATTTTCGATGACACTTTTAGCATTGCAAGACTTGTCGTCACAGCATAGAATGCTAAAAGAGTTGTTGATACAATTCCTAGCTTTACAAACTTTGTTGGTAAAATATTTTTCTCATCTGTCAATACAAAGATTAAATTCAGATGCAATTTTCAAATCTGAATCTGTCCTAATAGTGTTTGTAAATAGAAAATCTTATTCGAGCCCTTAGCTCATCTCATGCTCTATCGATGGAACTTGAAATGCTGAAAAAGAAGCTGTAGCATGCATTTTCCTTTTTATTTGATATCTTGAATTGTGCCTAGCACATCATGTCTCATCGTTAATTCTTATTAAATGACCGAATAAGCCAACGTTCATTACTAATAACTGTAAAAGTGTCTAAGCACATGTATATATATGTATACTCTTTTACATTTAATATCTAGTACAATTATTATGTCATGAAATTTGAGTCGCATTTGTAAAATAATATATACTTTATTACAAGCAAATGCTCTTATGCTGTCAAAAAAATGTAACTTTGAACGAAGTCCTCCACTCATAATTAATGTTAAAGCGACATGTAACCGTTAACTATTGGTTGACATTCCAATTCGACATCACTTATTTTCTTGTTTTGTATAGTTCAATATTCAGGTTCGTTAATTAAGTACCTATAAACGTTAAACAAATACAAAATTCTTGTAACTACAGAAAAGAAAGCTTCAATAACGAATTTTGAAATTATGAAACACATTAATAAGTTTTATCGACATGAACACTTTTTAGATTTGAACACGTATATGTTTTACATTTATCACCATAAAAGATGTGATTCTTTATACATATTTTAATATCATATTAATTCGTAACACAATATGACTCAGTTATACTATAGTTGTAAACTGTTAGAGTGTGTATTGTATTCGTGAGCTGTGTGTCTGTCGTGCACATGTGTTGACTCTCGGTGTTGCGTTAGGCGACCACTGTGTGGCGCACAAGTCAGCGAGCATTAGATTTAGTTAGTCTCGCTCTGCGCGTTTGCACGAGAGCATCAAAGTTGTGTACGCAAATATATAATAATTCTTTATTCTTTGTGTATTGTGGTTTTCTCCCTCCTATAAACGATCCCATATCCTCAACAGGTTATGGGCCCAGATTGAAAGGAAAAGAAAAGCGAGAACCGAATATTGGTAACACCTTTTACCGTAGAACGTTCGAGAAGCTCGATAGAACGAGCGAAAAGTGCCGTGAAACGTTCGTGAAATTAGTTACGCGTAAGTGTTGTGAAAACCACAAGATCGAAAATGAACATCGCCACTACGAGGATTGAGCTCCTGAATAAAAACAATTACGACACCTGGAAGCTTCAAATGAAGGAAATTTTGGTGAAAAATGACTTGTGGGAGTACGCTAGCGGAACGGCAGTGAAACCGGAGGAAGAAGCGAACGGCGCGAACGCAAACGCGACACAAGCGTGGACGAGAAACGACAGCAAAGCTACATCGGACATTATTTTGTCAACTAGCCCGAGCGAACTCAAGCAAGTAAAGAATTGTGTGACCGCACATGAGACGTGGACTCGACTTCAAGCGATCTATTAGTCAACAGGGCCAGCGAGGAAAGCGACGCTGTTGAAGAAGCTGACGCAACAAAAGATGCCGGACAGCGGCGAAATTCGTGAGCATTTAAATGATTTCTTTGATACCGTTGACAAGTTAGTAGACATGAATATCGAAATAAATCCCGATTTGTTAGCAGTAATGCTATTATACAGTTTGCTCGCGAAATTTAAAAACTTTCGTTGCGCCATTGAATCGCGAGATGCATTACCGACACCCGAAGCGTTACGTGTAAAAATTATAGAGGAAAGTGACGCACGAACAAAAGATGCACATGGCTCGTGCACGGACGCCATGTTTGTTAGGAAAACGGTCGGTTGGCGCGATTCGAAAAACAGAACGGAATCGTCTAAAGTCGGGACTTCTGAAAAATCTAAAAATAATGTTTTCAAGTTTCGTTGCCATAAACGCCAACGCATCGGTCACAAAGCATCAGATTGTCGTAGCAAACAAAACAAACAATCAGCGCAATGCGCGGGAGATGTGTGCTTGAATACATCGATCATTTCCCCGATCAATGGCACCGAAAGGTGGTGTCTCGATAGCGGCGCTACTTCGCATATGTGCAACGCGATCGATGATTTTCGAAAAATTTATCCCACCGAAGCCAGTTCCGTAAATCTCGCGAACGATACGTCAACTAAGAGAGCCGGAAAGGGAACCGTGGAATTTAAAGCCGAGTTATTTGGTGAGCAGCGAAACGTAGTGGTAAATCACGCGCTGCATCGAGGTTCACTTTAAAGCGAGAAATGCCGTTGTAGTTAATCCGAAAGGTGACGTCATGTTGTACGCGAAACGAGTCGGCGTTTTGTGGCATAGGCGTTTGGGCCACGCGAATGCGAAAGATCTTTTACATGCAAAAAAGGACGGAACGATACGAGGAATGAAGTGCGAGGATCCTGTGAATTAATTAAAATGTAAGACTTGCTTGGAAGGAAAAATGATCCGTACATCATTCTCTAAAAATTCACAAAGGAATACGAGTATTCTCGACATCGTACACACAGACGTATGTGGTCCTATGCGTGTCGAATCAAATGGCCGGGCGCGATATTACGTGGAGTTTATTGACGATAAATCGAGATGGTGCGAGGTTCGTTTTTTGAAATCTAAAGCGGACGTCTGCAAGGCAACCATTGATTATATTGCACTTGTTGAGAAACAAACAGGAAAGAACGTAAAATGTTTGCAATCTGATAATGGAAAGGAGTACACATGCCGAGAACTGAGTGACTACCTAAAAACCCTCGGAATTACTCGAAGACTGACAATCCCATGCAATCCCGAGCAGAACGGCGTCTCAGAACGGAAAAACCGAACCCTGGTAGAGATGGCCAGATGTCTCCTAATTGATTCAGGACTGCCGAATTCGTTCTGGGCTGAAGCCGTTAATACGGCGAATTTTATCCGGAATCGGGTACCATTAAAAAGCCTGAACGGAAAAACCCCTCACGAAATATGGACAGGAAGCGTACCAGACGTTAGCTCGTTTAGAGTTTTCGGGAGCCAAGTGTTTTACCTCGATCTAACGCCGGGAAAAGGAAAATTCGATCCCCGCGGCCGAAAAGGAATCTTCGTGGGTTACTGTGACGAAAACAAAGGTTTTCGGATTTGGTCAATCGACGAAAAGAAAATAGTATTGAGCAGGGACGTGAAATTCATCAACGAGAACTCTCAAGGTACGGACAAGAGCACTGATATTTTAGAGGAACAGCAACTAAGTTTCGACGAAGTAGAACTGGGTGAAAACGGTTCTCCAGAAGCTCAACCTTGGATAGAGATCCTGATAAACCCAAGCTTGAGTGAAGATGATAAACAAAATGTAGTGGAAGATAATACCGAGCGGGAAAGTGACATTCCTACGTTACCTAGAAGGGGACGCGATAGACCGAAGTTGATTAGAACTGGTCAAGGAGGGAGACCACGAAAGATGTACCAGCCTGCCGGCGAAGAAGCGTCTATTACTGAATATGAAGAAGTAGCTTACCTTGCCGAAGTGCCTTTAAGCCAAGCCATGTCAAGTTGTGATGCCGAAGAATGGTGCACCGCGATCGACAACGAGATTAAGTCAGTCATCAGAAATAAAACTTGGATTCTAGTGGAACGACCGGAAGAAGATAAGATCATCGGATGTCGGATGGTTCTGCGGAACAAGTTCAAATCGGACGGGACTCTTGAGCGCCGGAAGGCGCGACTGGTCGCTCAGGGCTTCAGCCAGCAGCCAGGCGTGCATTTTTCCCATACTTTTGCACCAGTTGCCCGATTCGGATCGATTCGACTAATTGCATCTTTAGCCGCTAAGTACAAGATGCAGATTAAGCAGTTTGACGTTACAACCGCTTACTTGAACGGAGAACTGGAAGAACGTATCTTTATGGAAGTGCCGAAGATATTGAACGCTAGCCTCATGAGAATCATCGATAGTGATTTGGATGAAACAATCAAGCTCCAAGCAAAAGAGATGATGTCAGAAATGAAAGGGGGAAACAAGGTTTGTCTCCTCAAGAAATCGCTTTATGGCTTGAAGCAAGCTGGAAGGAGATGGCACGAGCGATTAGACGGAATCTTGAGGGATTATGGCGCAATCCCGACCCAATCCGATCCTTGCGTATATCGCATCGGATCCGGAGAAAACGCGATGTTAATCGGCGTTTACGTGGACGACATTCTGGCAGCGTCGAGAGATCAGAAAGGTATCGACCGGTTTGGTCAGAAATTATCGAGTCGATTCGAGATTAAGGAACTCGGAAGCGTGAGGTATTGCTTGGGAGTGGAATTCATTCAGACGAAAGGTCAAGTAGCTTTGTTCCAACGTGGCTACGTGAACGACTTGTTACATCGATTTCGAATGGCTGATTCGAAGCCCGTTTCAACGCCAATCGAAGGAGGCGTAAAATTAAGAAGAAATGATTCTCCTAACGAAGAAGACTTGAAGCTTCCCTACCGAGAACTTGTTGGGGCGTTAACATACTTGTCGACAACTACAAGACCTAATATTAGCTACGCATCAAGCTATTTGGGACAGTTTAATAACTGTTACGGTTTGGAGCACTGGAAGGCTGCCAAACGAGTACTTCGCTATCTAAAAGGGACGGCTGATTTTGGAGTGGTCTTTAGACCCAACGTGGAATCGACGAAAGGATATGTGGACGCAGACTGGGGTGGGGATGTTGAAGATCGCCGATCGTATTCTGGATACGTTTTCCTATTGAACGGATCCCCAATCTCTTGGGATGCCAAGAAGCAGAAAACAGTAGCACTATCAACGACAGAGGCTGAGTACATGGCCATGACGGAATGCGCAAAGGAATGCATTTGCTTGCAAAGCTTTCTAAACGAAATGGGATTCCAAGAGTTGGCACGTATTTCTGTTTTCTGTGATAACGGTAGCGCCATAAAGCTTGCGGAAAACCCCACATTCCATGGGCGAAGCAAACATATTGACATTCGCCATCACTTCATACGCGACGTCCTGAAGAATCAACAACTGAAGATTTTCCATACATCGACTGAAAACCAAGTTGCCGATGTGTTCACAAAGTGTTTACCGCGTTCGAAGCACGAATGGTGTGTGAAATCTTGTGGTATGGATAGTTTTGCGAATATTGTTAACATCGACCCTCCGCTCAAGGGGAAGTGTTAGAGTGTGTATTGTATTCGTGAGCTGTGTGTCTGTCGTGCACATGTGTTGACTCTCGGTGTTGCGTTAGGCGACCACTGTGTGGCGCACGAGTCAGCGAGCATTAGATTTAGTTAGTCTCGCTCTGCGCGTTTGCACGAGAGCATCAAAGTTGTGTACGCAAATATATAATAATTCTTTATTCTTTGTGTATTGTGGTTTTCTCTCTCCTATAAACGATCCCATATCCTCAACATAAACTAAACAGTTCTTCATGGAATTTGTGCACTCATCCCTTGAAAACATTGTCGCTTCGGCTGTCATGCTGACATTATTATAAGTGCTAAGACTTATCTAGTCCTTTTAGTTAATACATATTGTGTAGATTATTTAACAATGGGCAATTAAACTCAAATAAATTAAAAGTAAATATAAAAAGAGCAGAAATTAAACAGAACAATTGAATTTCATAAATAACAATTAAATCATAATATACGTTCCAATAATTATTAGAGAACCGAAGAGAGTTTATGTTTTTTAGATTATATTCTATATACGTTACTTGCCTTAATGTTAAATAAATGCTTATTATATAAATAAAAAAAGTTTCATCCACATAATTTTTTTGCATATTTCTAGTATAGTTTTGTTCCTCTTATTAAATAAGAAGGCTGTAAAATGTATCGAATAATCTAACAACTATAAATTCTGTCTAGCAATGTAATTCTTGTTAGAACGAATCCTACACTCTTAATCTTTGTTATTTAATTTCAATTAGCCTTACATACAAATACACTCATATAGAATGTGCACGACAATTATAAAAAATATAAGTAACAAAGATTGAAATCATAGGATGCATTACAATAGGTATACATAGCCAAAGAGAGTTAACGCTTTTTAGATTGTATGATACTTGCCTTAACATTTAACTAATGCTCCTGTTATTAATTTTCATTCATGTTAATTATTTTGCACATTGCCGGTATAGTTTTATTTTATTGATGACATATTATGGTTTATAAAATGTATTCAATAATCTAAAAACTATATTTATATCTTGTTATTTTCACGTATCGAGTAGCGAGTCGACTCGCTCTCCCGATAATGAAGGAAAAAGTGTTTGTAATCCAGAAAACGCAGGAAAATATTAATAACACAATACGAATAACTCGAATCGATTTCTTATATCGAAAAATTGCGAATAATAAAAACATCTTTCTTTTTATTTCTAAAAGAGATGCATATATTTTCAAAGTCAATATAAGGAACAATTGCAATTGATAAAAACATCTTCCTTATTATTTCTAAAAAAGATGCATATATTTTCAAAATCGAAAGGGTAATATTCGCGAAACAATTGCAAAATTGAGCAATCTGCAAATTTTTGCAAATTTCTCTCAATATTCGTGTAAGTCTCGTCGAGATAAGCATTTTTTATCTGTTGATATTTTTGCGTATCTCCACTCGCTCTCCTCATATTTAATAAAAAAATGTTTGTAATCCAGAAAACGCGGGAAAAAATTAAAGACACAATGCGAATTACTCGGAAACGATTGCTTATATCGAAAATTTGCGAATGTTAAAAACATCTTCCTTTTTATTTCTAAGGAAGATGCATATATTTTCAAAATCAAAAGGGTAATATTCGCGGAAATAATTGTAAAATTGAACATTCTGTAATGTTTTGCACATTTCTCTCAATATTTGTGTAAATCTCGTCGAGATAAGCATTTTTTATCTGTTGATATTTTAAAGTATCTCCACTCGCTCTCCTTATGTTTAAGAAAAAAATGTTTGTGATCCAGAAAACGCGGGAAAAAATTAAAGACACAATGCGAATAACTCGGAAACGGTTGCTTATATCGAAAAATTGCAAATGATAAAAACAACTTCCTTTTTATATCTAAAAACGATGCATCTATTTTCAAAGTCGAAAGGGTAATATTTGCGGAAATAATTGTAAAATTGAACATTCTGCAATTTTTTGCACATTTCTCTCAATGTTTGTGTAAATCTCGTCGAGATAAGCATTTTTTATCTGTTGATATTTTAAAGTATCTTCACTCGCTCTCCTTATATTTAAGAAAAAAATGTTTGTAATCCAGAAAACCCGGGAAAAAATTAAAGGCTCAATGCGAATAACTCGGAAACGGTTGCTTATATCGAAAAATTGCAAATGATAAAAACATCTTCCTTTTTATTTCTAAAAGATAGATAGATAGATATATGTTTATTCTCGTAAATTGAACCTTTCATTCACTTAAGAAGGGTACACATTTAGGTTGAAAAATACATAAAAAAAAAAGAAAGATAACAGAATTATACAAAATTCCAAAATCTTGCGCAGCACTAATAATAACTATACCGATAATGATGTATGCGCTTATTTGGCACATTCAACTTCCCATCAAGCAGTTTCTCAACTTGAAGCAGCGCAGGACGAAACTAAAGAGAACCTTCGCGGCAGATTCACTATTGCTACTCAGTAGGAGCAGCAGAATATTCTCATCCGAATAATACTGCAGACCGAGGTTATGACAAGCTGAATCGCGGCAAGACTTGAAAAAAGGACATCGTTGAAGGATGTGGCAAACAGTCTTCAACTCTCCCAAATTACATTGTGACGAAACCCGTCACAGATCGACGCGCTTCCCGAACCTCGCGCCATCTATTGGGGCCGGGCGGAACCCCGCTACGAAGCCCGCCCCTCCCGGAGGAGAAACGGTTTTTTTTTTTTACCGGAGCGCGCCTCCACTCGTCCTCCCCCACAGGTCGAGAGTTCCCGAGTAACGGGCCTCGGCCACCGCCGCCGACCTCTCTCCATCCCTCCCTATCGTTCTCTCTCTCAAAACAGCGAAAGCTAGCCCGAGACGATACGGGGACGCACGAAGCACTTGTCAGCGCTCCGTGTCGTCCCCTCCCACCATGAAGACCCCGAGGTGGGTGCTCGTCATCGCCTCGACGAGTACGTCCCCCAACTAAGACCCCCGGGCGAACCCCTCTCTCACGCCGATCACTCGAGCGTGCACGCGCCGGCTCGACGGCGCACCGCCTCGGAGGAGAAGAGGAGGACAGTAAGCATCAGTCAGGAGTCAGTCTCGAGAGTTTCCATAGCAAAGAGCATCGGCGAGCACCGATCGAAATCCGCAATAAACCCGGAAAGTTTTTGAGTACTGCCGCGAAAGTGTAGTTTGGAGTTCCGACCTCGCCACGCATCCGCGCCCAAGTTTTATACTTTTGAATTAATCGCGAATTACCATTTTAAAAACAAATTTTCGGTTACCATAATTGAAGTGAGATTAGGAATTACACGAAATCGAATAATGATGTGTAGTTAATAGTAATCATAAGTGTAAGGAGAAAATTTTATGGAGTTAGAGAATTTTTTTTTGAAAAATATTATTTTTTTTATTACTTGGTAAAATTAATTATTATTTGAATTGGGTTATACCGGAAGTGCAAATAATTGATAAATCAATTATTGATATTTTCAAACGTTTTTAGTGAATTTTGATTTAAAGTAATTATATAGTGAGCAATTTTCGCTATAGAGAAAAGTAATTGACAGGTTTCGCGATTTTCAGGTATAGGATATCCCCCCGTCCCCCAACCAGAAAACCAAAAGTAATACGCAGCTTTTGCGTTAGAAAAAAAAAAATTTTTATTTTAGAATTGTATTATGCCAATATAGATCTATATATATATATATGTGTGTGTGTATATGAATGTATGTGCAATATATGTACTCATGATAAACGTTAATTATAATTCAAGTATAAAAATAAGTGTGAAATGTTATCGTTCTTAAGTATTGCCCCACAGGTACCAGTGTAGCGACTTGAGTGTATGTTATTTAAAGAAGAAATAAAAATTCCAATTTCCCTTCGCGAGTCGCGCCCTTGTATGAGATACTTAAGGGCAGAAAACTTTTTTTTATAGCAAAAGTACACCCGTCAGTTCGTTACCGAAAATAACGGACAACCCAGATTCGCAACCCGGAATTTAAAGTTGTACTTTTGAATTTCCGTTAGTTTCGAATTTCCCTTATTTATTAATATCCATTATTTTTGAATTTTTCCGTAATTTTGGAAAATTCCTTAATTTTAAACATTTCCTTAATTTTGAAAATTCCTTATTTTTAAATTTCCCCTTATTTTTGCAATACCCGCTATTTTTGAGTTGCCCTTTATTTTTGCAATCATCAACTCATCCGCTTCCGTTAATTCAAGGCTCGTTTTATTTTCCGCCAAATTCTGACCTTACTTTGTTGCTATCTTCTCTTCAGCTCGTCCTCGACTCCTTAACAGACAAATTTCCGGATAGTGTATTTATTTTAGGAGGAGATTTCAATTCGTGGACCGGTGACCTTGACTTTGAACGTGAATTTCCGAACTTGTTTGAGGAGACTCAATTCGTTCCTGCCAGACAAACTCGCGATAGTCGATATAATGTCCGTGGAAAATGTCTCTATGATTTCATGTTTAATAATAATTTTATACTTTTGAATGGTCGCTCGCTCAGCGATTCCCCCGCGCAATTTACGTTTTTAGATGTAAAGGGCCGAAGCATTGTCGACTTGGTCTGGGTCTCGGCTAATCATTTATATTTAGTGAATGACTTTTTTATAGGCCCCGATGGTGGTGGCTCGGATCATTTTCCGACAGTTGTTTTGTTGTCTCTCTCGTTAGTTAATTCTCCGTCCGTGTCCCATTTTCCAGCCAGCGTAGCATCAAGGTATGTAACGTCGTGGTCACCCGAGGGGGAGGCAAAACTAGTTAAATACTTCCGCGAAGTTGACCCCTACACATTGTTCTACGACCATGCCGCGCAAAGCCCGTCTTTCGACTCTTTCTGTTCGGGTCTTCTCAGCCTTCTCATCCAGGAGGGATTAGTGAAATCCACAGGTTCTTTCCGGTGCACAAACACCTTAAGGCGTTTTACACCTCGGTGGTACGATGCGTCTTGTAAGTCTGCAAAAAGGTTGGTCCTAGGCTCGCCTCTATACGAAAATCTTTGGGATGATTTTTCGGCAGCAAGTTAGGAGTCCAAGGTGGCCTCCACTTGCGAAAGTTATGCCTCCCTTCAGCGTAATCGTGACCTTAAACGCTATTTCGAATCGGACTCGATCCAGATGCCTCTATATAGGCAATTCTCCGACGGACTGGCCTCTCTTGCTCCGGAACGTTGCCAGATATCCCACTTGCGCCTAAAAATACAGTTGAGAACAGCCACTATATTCTCGCGTTCGTTTTATGTCGGTAGTACCTTCTACGCGTATAACCCGAATGAGCCATGCTCTATTTGTAACACGGGTGAAAGGGAGACTTTAATTCACATCCTGTGCAACTGTCCCCTTTCTACCTCTTCAAGATCCAGACTCCGTCGTAGTAGCATTTTGGCGAACTGTTCGGAAGAGAATATAGTGGCCTTTTTGCTACACTCCGCCGACCCTGGTGTGCTGAAAATCCTATTTGGATTTGTCAGCTCATGCTTCGCTAGGAGACAATTTCTTCTGGATTTATAGTTTCTCTCTCTATTGTACATTATGGCAATCACAGTCCAGTCGTTTTATAACATTAGGCCTAGTTTTTATCCTTGGTTTTTGATTGTATAGTCTCACTCGTCTGAAATTGTAATTGCGTGCAATTTTGTTTTTACAAGAACAGTATATTATTTTTCAATTGTATAGTCTTATTCATCTGCACTTGAAATAGCGTGCGATTTTGTTTTTATAAGTTCAGTATATTGTTTTTTAACTGTATAGTCTTACTCGTCTGTAATTGTAATTGCGTGCGATTTTGTTTCATAAGTTCAGTTTATTGTAAGCGTTGTGTACCATTTTTGTTCTAGTTATATTATTTTTTGGTGCACTCTACCCTCAAGAATTTTATGTAATTCACTTATGGGTCAATAAACTTATACTACTTATACTACTACTACTATAGTTGGAATTTGCCGTTAGTATTCATTTCCATTATTTTTGAATTTTCCGTAATTTTGGAAAATTCCTTAATTTTAAACCTTTCCTTAATTTCAAAAATTCCTTAATTTCAAAAATTCCTTAATTTTGAAAATTCCTTAATTTTGAAAATTCCTTATTTTTAAATTCCCCCTTATTTTTGCAATACCCGTTATTTTTGAGTTTCCCTTTATTTTTGCAATTCCGTTTTACTTTTGAATGTCCCTTTATTTTTGAATTTCCTTTTAGTTTTGAATTCCCTTTTATTTTGAATTCCCTTTTATTTTTGAATTCCCTTTTATTTTGAATTTACGTTAGTTGGAATTTGCCGTTAGTATTCATTCCCATTATTTTTGAATTTTCCGTAATTTTGGTAAATTCCTTAATTTTAAACATTTCCTTAATTTCAAAAATTCCTTATTTTTGAAAATTCCTTATTTTTAAATTTCCCCTTATTTTTGCAATACCCGTTATTTTTGAGTTTCCCTTTATTTTTGCAATTCCGTTTTATTTTTGAATGTCCCTTTATTTTTGAATTTCCTTTTAGTTTTGAATTCCCTTTTATTTTGAATTCCCTTGTATTTTTGAATTCCCTTTTATTCTGAATTTCCTTTTATTTTGAATTCCCTTGTATTTTTGAATTCCCTTTTATTCTGAATTTCCTTTTATTTTGAATTCCCTTGTATTTTTGAATTCCCTTTTATTTTGAATTTCCTTTTATTTTTGAATTCCCTTTTATTTTGAATTCCCTTTTATTTTGAATTTCCTTTTATTTGTGAATTTCCTCTTATTGTTGAAATTCCCCTTTATTTTTGATTTCCCCTTTATCTTTAATTTTGAATTCCCTTTTATTTTGAATTCCCCTTTATTTTTGAATCCCCTTTATTTTTGAATCCCCTTTATTTTTTTTGAATCCCCTTTATTTTTGAATTCCCTTTATATTTTGAAATTCCCTGTGTTTTTGAATTTACCGTTATTTTTGAAATCCCCTTTTTCTTGGAAGTCCCCGTTACATAGAATACTTTTTTTTTGCGTGATAGCGCATCGCATTTGTATCGGAAACTACGAATAAATAATTAGAAGTAATTCCGGGAAGTTGTTTTTGTTTTGTTTGGCATTAATTGGCGGTACGCCAGAGATCAGGTTGCTCAAGCAACGACCCTAGTAGCTCGACGTAGAATCTCGAGTACATCGCGTCCTTGAAGAGCATCTTATTTATTAGCATCTCCCCCAACATCAGTTGAGTATTTCCGGTAGGACTGAACGAGTCGAGTAAGAAAGGTCCTGATATTTACCCTTACCCTTTTGTGATTTTTCCCAATTGTGTCGTATTGATTGGATTAATTGCATTAAAATGGATTCTTTTGAATACACCCCCGATACATCCCCTGTAATGGGGATACCCACGCTAACGGTGGTAACACCAACCACCACGACCGAATATGTCCCCATCACTACCGCGCCCGTGTCATACACGGCAACCGCTACGCACGTCACGCCCTCTCGGGCAGCGGAGCGACGAATAGCCAGTCCGGAACAAATTTCGGCAATCCGGGCAGAAATCGACCGGGTAGTCGATTTACGCGACCTTATCGGCCGGTGTGATAGAGCCGAATTGTTGATATCCGGACCGATAGAGGTGGTACGGGATCGGCTCGTAAGATACACAATCTTACAGCGGTTTCCGGAGACCCCGGTCGAGTGGGATCACCGAGCAGATGGACGAGGCGATCACCCCCCCCCCCCCCTACACGTTGTCCGAAGCGGTGAGTTGCCCCGTTTATGGGACCATGCTAAGTGGCCCCCGGTCGACGGGACATCTGGACCCCATCGAACCCCAGCGGTCAACGCGGTTCGGAACCGCGGAATCGCAGAATTATGCGTTTCCGTCCGATAGATCGCGTGCCCATTACCGGGACCCGATCTCGTTTGGGGAGGAGAGTTTCCAATTCTCAGTGGCCGATGCGACCACCTATCAGGTCGATCGGTCCAATGATGGCTCAGTAGCCCCCCCTCGGGACACACGACCAGAAAATGTGCCTCGCCGGGAGGCACCGGTCAGCAGTTACCCTATTCCACCCAGCGCGTTAACGAGGAGTAGCCGCCCTACATTGTCGGCTCCCGAACCGTTTCGGGAGGATGCCGTGAACAATGGGGTACGAGAGACAGCAAACCCCCAATGGTCCGAGGAGATCGATCCCCAAAATCGGGACGACTTCTACTTGCGACCAGTGGACCCCCCTCGACCGGTAATATTAGGACAACGTGCCCCCCCGTCGTCCGAACGCGCACACGTCCCATGTCCACTTTCCAGCGGACCTGACATATAGCATGTCCCCGCTGCAACCCCCCTATAACAGCACGCGGATCGGTCAACCCCAAACCTCGCGACGCCCGGAAGGTAACGCGTCCACCGCTGGAGGGTCATTCAACCCCAGCCTGTCAATGTCCGGTGTCCGATGGCAGAGGACTGTCATTGAACATTGGAGGACACACGGACCCCGTTACTCCGGCGAGGAAGGGGAGGACGCGGAGGAGTTCCTCGTCAAACTGGGCGAATACGTCACGAGTCGGGATCTGACGGAAGAGGACCTCCTGCGCGCCCTACCTGAAGCGTTTAAGGGATCGGACCTCAACTGGTACCGGGTGGAAAAGGCAAGCTGGCATACGTACCCCGGCTTCGTACGTTATTTTCGCGACGCGTTCGGTCAACGCCATCTGGAAGCCAGCATCAAGAGGGAAATTACCTTGCGCACACAAGGACCGGACGAGCTCATCCGTGAGTACTTGGTGGCCCTACGGAGTCTATTCAATTTACTTGCTTTCCCCCCGTCTCAAGAAGAACAGCTAGATATAGCAGTCCAAAACTTGCGTCCGGGATTAGCTCGAAAAATCGAGAGGGAAGCCGTTACCGACTTTTCAGACTTACTGCGAATCGGTCGACAGGTGGAGGGGGCCGCCAATCAAGAGAGGGTCTACCGCCCCCCCTCCAGCGGCTAACCAGTCCGCCTTCCCCGCCTTCGCCTATACGCCCAAGATGAGGCGAGGCAACGAAAAGCTGGCCCTCGCGACGCCCGCGGTAAAGATGGCCAAGGTTAGCGTCGTAACCCCACCCCCTCCGTCGCCAGCCCCCTACGAGGAAGAGGAGGCGTCGCCGGTAGCCCGCGTAGAGCGGAACAGAGGCCGCAATCCCACGCGCTCGGTACCGACATATCCGCAGCACCAACCACACGTGGCGACCACTCAAAATCCGCGGCTACCAAGAGTGCCACGCCTCCTGGATGTGGCGCCGACAGAGCGCCCACCCTCCGAGACAAGATCGCCACCGAATCGGAACCCGGTCCGGTGTTATAATTGTAAACAGACGGGGCACATATACCGAGAGTGCCCCCACCCCTTAGGGCATTTTTGTAGGGTCTATGGCTATCCAGGCCGTGATGCAAACAATTGTCCCGTTTGCGCGCGTAAACGGTCGGGAAACTGTTAACGGGGGGGCAAGGAAACCCCTGAACCCCCCCTTACAATCCCATCCCCGATCACCCCTACGACAAGCCGGATAGAAAAAAATGTTGAAAAGAGACGGATCGCTTCGGCAACCCCTAAGCCCAGAGGGCTGAACATCGGGTTCGAGTCCATAGATTCTTGCGAAGATAATCAATGGACACTAGATTCGGACCCTCGCCCCCACTTTCGCGTAGCTTTGAATGGGAAGATAATAAGGGCACTCGTTGATACCGGAGCGTCGCGCTCTTATTTAGGCCTCGCGTGTCGGGAGGTAGTTTCGCCGTTCCTAAGGTCAAGTGAGGCACAAGTAAGAATTGCCAATGGTGCGCTAGTCCCATTAAATGGTGTCGTTACCCTCGCGATGACGGTAGATAGTCATACGCGAAATTTGGAAATAAGAGTAGCCCCCATCCACTATGCATGCGTGTTGGGGATGGATTTTATGTGCCTCTTCGGCCTGAAGATAGATACCGAGAATAATGCGTGGAGTAGCCACAACGGCACCCCGCACTCATTAAACGATTCCGGCGTTTCAGTTACCGCCTTCGCCGTATACGACTGCGCCGGATTGGTCACCCCCTCCCAAGAAGCCGGCCCACGATTGAGGAGGCTACACGACAAGTTCTACCCCGCAAATAGGACCCCTACAATTGGCATAACGCGTCTGCTGCAGGACGCGGTCGATGAAATGCTAAGAAATGGCATCATCGAACGCTCCGCGAGCCCATGGATGAGTAACCCCGTTATCGTCCGGAAGTCGAATGGGACTTTTAGGTTCTGCGTAGACTTCCGAGACGTAAATAAAATAACCAAGAAGGATGCTTACCCGCTCCCCTCGATGGATAGGATTCTGTCCGGGTTGAGCCGGGCGCAATGCATCACTACCCTCGATCTAAGCCAGGCCTACTTTCAGGCGCCGGTAGCACCTAACAGTCGGCCCGTTACCGCGTTCGCTGTCCCCGGGCGCGGTTTATTTCAATTCAAACGAATGCCTTTCGGGCTCACCAACGCGCCGGCGACCTTTCAACGATTAGTGGACCGTCTCATCGACCCCGCGTGGGAACCCCACGTCTTCGCGTATTTGGATGACATCATCATAGCCACGGACAATGAGGAGGACTATTTTCGCTACTTGAAACTTGTATTGACCAGTCTACGCAACGCCGGATTGGAACTAAACCCGGAGAAGAGTGAATTCTTCCGGGACGAGGTAAAATACCTCGGGTTCGTATTGAATAAAGATGGACTGAAGACGGATCCGGACAAGGTCGCTCCCGTTCTCGAATTTCCGCCCCCCCCCCCAACATCAAACAGCTAAGGCGCTTTTTTGGAATGGTGGGGTGGTACGCGCGCTTTCTCCCAGATTTTTCGCGTGATCGCGTTCATCTGACGAAATTACTAACAAAGAATACTCCCTGGATATGGGGCCCAGAGCAGCAATCTGCCTTCGAAGCCCTCCGAGACTCCCTCACCCGTACCCCCGTGTAGGCACGCCCAAACTATGACGTCCCCTTCACGATTCAGACAGATGCGAGCGACTTTGCTATCGGGGCGGTAATCACCCAAGAAATAGCCGGTAATGAGCACCCGATTAGTTTTGCTAGCCGCGTGCTCACCAAGGCTGAACGAAAGTATACCGTCACGGAGAAAGAGTGTCTCGCCGTCCTCTGGGCCGTGAAAAAGTATCGACCCTATGTCGAGGGGACCCACTTTCGGGTGATCACCGACCATAGCAGTCTGCAGTGGCTCAGGAATTTGCGAGACCCAACCGGGCGACCGGCACGGTGGGCCCAAGCCATGCAGACATATGATATGAAAATCGAGCATCGAAAAGGCACGCTCAATGTGGTGCCCGATGCCCTCTCGAGAATGTATGAAAATGTCGATACCGCCCTTTGCGCCCTGGGCGATACCACGGACCCGTGGTACACCCAGAAAATGGATAATATCCGAAAATTTCCCTCGAAATATCCGGATTGGAGGATCGAGGATGACCGGATATATTTCCACAAGCCCCACCCGCTGATAGAGTCCGCCCTCGATGACCTCGACGCCTGGAAACTCGTTCTCCTCGCAGGAGCGCGTGCCCGTGCCCTCAGCGATGCGCACGATAGCCCGCAAGCCGGCCATTTAGGAGTGGATAAGACGTATCACCGTCTCATCCAAGACTTCTATTGGCCCGGTGTTTTCCAGGACGTCACTACTTTCGTTGCACGCTGCCCCGCCTGTCAGAAGCAAAAAGTTTCTCAGCAGGCCCCGGCCGGACTCATGCGCGAAAGAACCACGGAAGGCCCCTGGATGACGGTCAGTTCTGACGTCATGGGACCGTTCCCCCCAGCAAGCGTCAAAACCAGTTCGTAGTGGTTTTTCAGGATATGTTCACTAAATATGTGGAAGTGAAACCTCTTCGAGCGGCTACAGGTGCCGCCATAATGGCCGCCTTCAATAGCCTCGTTATTAATCGATGGGGTTGCCCAAGATATTTCCTTTCAGACAATGCCAAGCAGTACGATAACACATACGTGCAGACCCACTTGAAGCAGTTAGGCATAACCCCCGCTCGTACCCCCCCCCCCCCCCGTATCACGCCCAAGCGAACCCAGTCGAGAGGGTAAACCGGACCCTCAAAACGATGATGTGTACATTCGTGTCACACGACCATCGTGACTGGGACGTACACCTAGAAGAACTTACGTTCGCCCTGAATACGGCTGTCCAGTCGTCCACGAGAATGACCCCCGTGTTTCTGAATTTCGGCCGCAATCCAGTAGCCATTAGAAATATACGTACCGATCTTCCCCCTCCCCCACTTACACTACCCAAGGATCCTGAATTCTGGCATGATCGAATGAGGCGGCTACCTCTCATTCACGACTGGGTACATCGCAACCTGGAGCGCGCCGCGACGTGCCAAGCCGAATACTATAATCGCTCCCATCGTGATGTAGAATACAAGGTGGACGATTTAGTGCTACGACGCATACGGGTCCTATCGTAGGGAGCTCAAAATTTTGCGGCTAAACTTGCGCCCAAATTCAGTGGCCCGCATAGAATAGTACGAGTAATATCCCGCGTCGTGAGTGACCCGGATAGTCGTCGGAACCCAAGGGCGCATATCAAGGACCTGAAACCCTATCGCGCCCCCGATGCCGAGGAGAGTTCAAGAAGCGAACCAATCGCTCCACCCTCGAGACTCGAAAACCCGACGGACCCTCAATTAAAAATGAGGAGTCCGGACTCGTTAGGAGAAGAACCATTGCCACGTCGCTGTGGGCGGCCATCGAAACAGCCCCGACCGGTCACCCGAGGACCGAACGAGCGTACCCCCATGCGACGCCGCAGCGAGGTGCCCCGAGTGATAAGGCCAGAGGAGACGACTACAGCGACCCCACCCCGTAGGCGCCCAGGTCGTCCACGCGCCGCATGTCTCCTTTTCGCCGGCGCACCCGGGCGGAAGACGTCCCGGTCTACGCCCCCGACGAGTCTAGATGCTACACTGGTACCTCTATAGTTGAGGGACCACTACCCCCCCCCCCACCTTTATCTATATTTTTTTTTGTGTTTTGTTGTTTTGTTGTTGCTGTGTATGGGTCAATGGATATCAAACTGTGTATTGTCTTACTTATTATGCTTACACTCTGTTAGTAGGTGATATTATTGGAATAACAAAGGATAAGGTTGGCCCAACTCTTAAAGTAGACCCAACCAATGTAGGGTAATCCCCTTTGTTTTTTTAGGTACAACCCAGCAAAATGGTGAAGGTGGCACGAGGAAAGAAGAGGACCCGGTGGGCGAGGGTGCCCTGCCAGGTCACCTTCGTCCGCCGCAGGGGAGCCCCGGCGTCACCACCACCGACGCCAGAGGCAGCGACAGCGGTGCCGCCACTCACGCCGGCGGAATTCCCACCCCTACCGACCGTCTGCCACCTGCCCCAACCGGTGGAGGCCGGACGGGTGGTGTTCGCGCGGCCAACCGCCGACCACCCGATTCCCCCGTGCCATGCCGGCCTAAGACCCCTGCAGTTGGGGACGGCGACAGACGAGTCGGATGACCCGTCGGGGCAACCACGCCTCCGCCGCCGCCATGAGGCCCCCGGACACGGACCACTCCTCACCGGAGGAGATGGAGGAGGACGGAGACGGTGCCGCGCAGCCCTCCATCGGGCAACCGGGGGAAAACCTCCTCGTTCGCCCCCCCCCCTTTCTCTCCCCTCCCAGTCGTTGGTCCCTATCGAGGACTTTTGCGCCTTGGTCTTGGAGGAGGAGCGGAGGGGTCGGCGGGGGCAGTTCTTGAGGGGACCCCCCGAGGTGCCAAACCCGCAACCGTGGGCCCCCCCGCCGGTGCGGGAATACGTTTGGGCCCATCCGGCACAGCCGCGCCCCCTCTCCCCCCTTCGATTTGTGAGGGCCGAGCCCCTCCCGGGAACCCAGGCGACCAGCCACACCGACCTCGCGGAGCCGGTGTGCGAGGAAACCCCGCCGGGTTGGCGCTTCCCGCCGTCGTCGACGACGCCGACGAACCCGAAGGGGAACCGCACCCGGCCGCTCCGCGGGGTAGCTCACGGCGACCCCTCGCGGATTCCGCGACCGGATCCCCCGGTCCTAATAAGGATCGCCCCAGACCGGGCACTATTAGTCAGCGTGGTGCCGGTAGACCCCGGGAGGACGGTCGCGGTAACGCAGCCACCTCCCCTGATGTCCCTACCACCCCCCTCATGGCACCGCTAGTTCCGGTAGCGGCTCTCGGGGGACGTACCCTCACCAGGGCCGGCCCGGGACCGTTACGGGTCACCCCCGCCGAGCGCCGCTGCTGGAATTGTGGCCAGCGAGGCCACCCGGCGCACAGTTGCTATCGGCGACTACTGGGGGGAAGGAGGTCTCGCGACGAGGGGGGCCGTTAACCCCCAATCGCCGGAGGTAGCCGGCCCGGTAGCGGGTAGAGTAGCCTCCTCCTGCCCATCCCGGTATCCGGGACGCGCCGGTGTCGTGTGCGTGACCTGCTGTCCCTTACGATGATGTTGTCCTTCGCGAATTATTGTTACCCTCGGCTATGCACATGCATAAAGTAAAGAGTAAAGTCAAGTCGCGCTAAACCGTGTAATAAATGGGGAATTCGTCCCTAGAGAGACGTCACGCAATCTAAGAATTTTGCTAATTCGCCCCCACGGCTTGTTTTAGTGGTTCGTCGCGAATGCCACCGACCTAAATACTTAAGGACACGTCGCAATAAGTCGCCAATTCGGGACTTAGTACGTGGAGTTCCAGGCGAGTTGAGTCTTCCTCGCCGTCGCCCCGTTGCGATTCAGTTGGCCCGAACACTCAACAAACCTCCCTACCCCCCCCCCCCCCCAGAACCCGAACGTCGACATATGACATACAGTACCCAATGGGTACTGGAGTCAGGCCCGGGGGTTTGTGACGAAACCCGTCACAGATCGACGCGCTTCCCGAACCTCGCGCCATCAATTGGGGCCGGGCGGAACCCCGCTACGAAGCCCGCCCCTCCCGGTTTTTTTTTTATCGGAGCGCGCCTCCACTCGTCCTCCCCCACAGGTCGTGCCGCAGTGCGCCTCGAGAGTTCCCGAGTAACGGGCCTCGGCCACCACCGCCGACCTCTCTCCATCCCTCCCTATCGTTCTCTCTCTCAAAACAGCGAAAGCTAGCCCGAGACGATACGGGAACGCACGAAGCACTTGTCAGCGCTCCGTGTCGTCCCCTCCCACCATGAATACCCCGAGGACGGTGCTCGTCATCGCCCCGACGAATACATCCCCCAACTAGGACCCCCGGGCGAACCCCTCTCTCACGCCGATCACTCGAGCGCGCACGCGCCGGCTCGACGGCGCACCGCCTCGGAGGAGAAGAGGAGGACAGTAAGCATCAGTCAGGAGTCAGTCTCGAGAGTCTCCATAGCAAAGAGCATCGGCGAGCACCGATCGAAATCCGCAATAAACCCGGAAAGTTTTTGAGTACTGCCGCGAAAGTGTAGTTTGGAGTTCCGACCTCGCCACGCATCCGCGCCTAAGGACCAGCCCCGACCGAGGTCGACCCCCCCTGCAGCTGAGGAGGACGCCAGCAGCATCGCCTCCGAGGACAGATCGCCAGCGCACCTGTAAGTATACTTTTTTATCAATATCCAGTGAGTGTCGGTTTATTAAGTTCCCGGTCATTTCGCGAAGTAGTTCCGCCGTCGCGAGATTTGAACCCGCGCCCCCGCCCCCCTTTTGTAGTTCGCGCGTTGAAAATAAAGTTGGCCTCGTCCTTCTCAGGACGAGATTACAACATGAAGAACATTATAGCAAAGGGTTGTATTTAAAGACGTGATTGCCTACGTACAGGGAGCGAGAGTGAACTGTAGCCGCCCTTAGTTGCAGACTAACACGCGTAAAAGCAATTGGACATCGTTCAGGGTGTAAGGAAGCCAACCCATCCGATATCTGCCTGAATAAGGGAATTAGGCAGGAGTCGGATCTAAAGTATCTCTGCAAATCCCTCCTACGCTGCTGCAGTGCAAAATTATGACAGACCTCATCCACACGTACCTCCCAGTAGTCGGCAGATATATTGGATAAGAGGTTTTCGGAATCGATTGAAGTTAAAATACTTTTAAGGCTGCGCACCCAATTAGGGGACGTGATACGCGCACTGTTACAACTGAGCTCGCATAACCTAAGCCGGCATATCTTCGATAGATTACCTGGCGGTTTACGCAGGGTACGGATTACCCACAACAAGGCACGACGCAAGATCTCAACGGAAATTGGATACAGACCTAGCTCTAAGCGCAAAAGATAGCAAGGTGTTGAATCCTAGAGGCAGCAGTAAGGGGGCCACCACCTCTGAATACCACGATCTTTGTTGGGGGGGGGGGGTGGGGGGGGGGGGGGGTGGGGGGGGGGGGGGGTGGGGGGGGGGGGGGGTGGGGGGGGGGGGGGGTGGGGGGGGGGGGGGGTGGGGGGGGGGGGGGGTGGGGGGGGGGGGGGGTGGGGGGGGGGGGGGGTGGGGGGGGGGGGGGGTGGGGGGGGGGGGGGGTGGGGGGGGGGGGGGGTGGGGGGGGGGGGGGGTGGGGGGGGGGGGGGGTGGGGGGGGGGGGGGGTGGGGGGGGGGGGGGGTGGGGGGGGGGGGGGGTGGGGGGGGGGGGGGGTGGGGGGGGGGGGGGGTGGGGGGGGGGGGGGGTGGGGGGGGGGGGGGGTGGGGGGGGGGGGGGGTGGGGGGGGGGGGGGGTGGGGGGGGGGGGGGGTGGGGGGGGGGGGGGGTGGGGGGGGGGGGGGGTGGGGGGGGGGGGGGGTGGGGGGGGGGGGGGGTGGGGGGGGGGGGGGGTGGGGGGGGGGGGGGGTGGGGGGGGGGGGGGGTGGGGGGAAGGGCCGTTCCTGTAATACCAGACCGTCACGAAAACGCACGAACTATTCGAAACGTCCGCACTTCCACGACGGCGAACGTAACAGGTCCGCCGGTGTAACGTTCCGTTACAAACCCTCCTCCTTTGCCGAAACTCCGGGGGAGTTTTGTCGCAGGGTCACTTGCAGAACCGCCGCGCGATACCGGTTCGGACCATACGTCGCTGTCGCTTCCTGCGTCTACTCCTCATCTCACGACTTACTTACCCCCGAAGGGCTGGGAAGGGAGCAGGGCTCAACCTTCCCCCTACGCGGAGGATTACTCCTCCCCGGCGCCGGGCTGCTGGGCAGCGGTGACCACCATCCTCTGCAATGGTGGAAGTAGGCCGCTCAGCTGGCGGGCCCATTGTAGGGCATCACCCTCACCCACTCGTCTCGCGACGAAGGCGGCAGTGGGTCCAGCAATTGAAGCATCGACAGAGAGGTGGGTCTCGGTCGATGTCGTTGGCCATATACGGCAGGTCCCCGAATAGGACACCTCTGTTTCAAGACACCTGGGGAGGCCTCCCCCTCGGCAACCGCTGGATTGGAAGGTAGTCCCCCGTCTCATTTCTCCTCGGAGGAGGACAGGTCGTCGGCCCAGGCCAAGGGTGCTACGGGCACCACCTCCCTCTCCTGGTCCTGTTCGCTGAGGGCGATGGCACTGACCTCCCGTGCCAACACAAAGCCGGCCTCCGACTCTGATGGACTCGCTCCTCCGGTGGGTGGGGGTGACCGTGGTGCTGGTACGATGGGCCCCTCCCTATCTGGGCCATGCCCGGGTGGAGTCCACTCCCCTTCGTAGGGGGGACGTCTCACCCGGCCTAAATGATGACATGATCGATGCCTGCAACAAAAATCAAAAAGCATTAATTCTCGACGCGCCGAGACCCACGAGGTGCAACGTACCGTTTCAATTCTGACACGTGTGTCTTTGTTACCTTCCGGCCGCTCCCTCCTTCTAACTCGTACACGATCGGAGAAATAATGCGGACGATACGGAACGGCCCCTCGTGGCGCGGCGCGAGTTTCGCGACGAACCGATCTACTCCCGACGACAGAACGTCACTTCTGCGCAAAACTAAATCGCCTACATGGTATTGAACGTGACGTTTGCCACGATTATAGCTACGACGCTGGCGCTCGCATGCTCGGTCTTGATACCGACGCACTAGGTCGCGGAGGGCGCTTAACCGCTTCATGCGGTCAGTCCAGTCTTCTGGTTCGACGCACAGGATAGGGGCTCCCCCCTCCAATCTTCGCCGTAAACTCTTGACCGCCACGGGCTGACGGCCGAAATTCAAAAAGGCTAGCGACACCTTTGTACTGTCGTGGACGGCCGTATTTATCGCACACCGAAATTCGGGCAAGTGCAGGTCCCAATCCCGGTGATCACCTCCGACGAACGTTCGAATCATAGTTTTAAGCGTTCGGTTCGTTCTCTCCACCGGGTTAGCCTGAGGATGGTACGGCGGGGTAGTTGTCGCCCGCACGCCGCACTCATGGAGCATTTTGTCCATGACGTCGTTCCGGAACTCCCTACCGTTGTCGGTGAGCAAGTACTCCGGAGTTCCCCATCGGAACAAGACGAGATCCTCAAATGCTCGTGCAATATTTTTGCCATCGGCCGTCCTTAGCGCCTTAAGTTCCACCCACCGCGTGAACATATCGGTGAACACCAAGACATACAGATTCTGTCCCCGGCTGGGCCCATGTTATCGGCGGATACAACCGACCACGGTTTCTCGACCACTCGTTGTCCCATTAGCCCGGGTGGGCCGCTGTGGGATGCTTTCTGCATCTGGCATGCGCTGCATCCGCGCACGTACTGAAGTATGTCGTAACGCATTCCGGGCCAGTAATACTCCGCCGCCAGTCGACAATATGTCTTCTCCACGCCATAATGTCCGGAGTGGGCCTCTTTATGGGCGCTTCCTAGTGCCTCTTCTCGTAAGCCTACTGGTAGCACTAGTTTCCAACGGTTCTCTCCGCCTGTCACCGGATCCAATAACGGATCCGACCGTGCATGGTACAACGTACTGTTCTCGGTTTTCCACCCTGGAAAACGCTCAGGATGATCCTCGACTAATTTTCTCCTCCGTTCGTACCAATCATCCCTCTCGGAGGCAATTCTCATGGCACAAACGTCTTCTTCGACTCTCCGGGAAAGAGCATCCGGGACATGGTGCAATACTCCTTTCCTGTGCCAGATCTTGAGATTCCAGCCTTGCAACTCCAAGGCCCACCTTGCGAGTCGCCCCATCGCGTCTCGTAGGTTATGGAGCCACCTCAGACTACTATGGTCTGTGATGACCTCGAACGAGTATCCTTCCAAATACGCCCGGAGCTTCTTCACGCCCCACACTACCGCCAGACACCCCTTCTCCGTCGTCGAATAGTTCTTCTCGGCGGCAGTGAGGGTGCGACTTACATAGACGATCGGATGTTCTCCGTCATCTTGCGCTTGCGTCAATACGGCGCCGAGTGCATAGTCGCTCGCGTCCGTTTGTAACACGAACGGGCGGCTGAAATCGGACTGTCCTAGCACTGGAGCCTCCGTCAGTGCTGTCTTGAGCGACTCGCACGCCTCCTCCTGTTCTTCGCTCTACTCCCACGGCTGATCCTTCCTCGTTAGCTTCGTGAGGGGCAATCGCTTCTCCGCCAGATTCGGAATGAATCGCGCATACCACCCCACCATACAGAGGAATCGTCGAACTTGCTTTAACGTCCGCAGTGGGGGGTATTCTAACACTGGGCGGATTTTCTCCTTATCGGGCCGTAATCCTTCCCGATCAACTCGGTATCCGAGATAAACGGCACTGGTGCAACAGAACTCGCGTTTCTCGCGATTGATCTGAAGATCGGCTCTCAGAATGGTCTCCAGGACCTTACACACCCAACTGAGGTGGTCCTCGAACGACTCGTTCACAACTATGATGTCGTCGAGGTACACAAAGACATGTGGCTCGAACTCCGGACCGAACAACGAATCCATCAGACGTTGGAACGTTGCTGGGGCATTCGTCAGGCCATAGGGTATCCGCTTGAAATGGTAGAGCCCTCGGCCTGCGACAGCGAAAGCGGTGATTTCCCGCGGTGATTTCCCGTAATTTTAGTTAATATATTATTTAACAATTCACTTCAAGTATAAAAAAAGAACTTGTGTGTTTTCTCAAATTTTCTTACAATTTTTCTAGATAGGGAATAGCATTTTCAGAAATATAAATCACACAAAAATTCATAAAACTGCTTGGATCGTTTTTCTTATTTAATTAGCTCTTCGATATAAAATTTATATGCATGTAAAAGAGAACAAGATAATCCTAATATATTGAAGTTACTAAATTGTTGTGGTTTGGAGTAATGACATGAAAATGGTGTAATTCGAACACATTTACAACAAGCAATAAACGTGTTAATATTTATCAATATTTCCAATTACTCAATATCTTAACCAATACCACGAAAAATGAAGTTAAGAACGTTTTTAAATGAAATTAAGGCTTTATCATACAAATGCAATTTCATCAATTTCGTTTTAAACATATAAAATACTATTTAGGTACAGATGACTAATGTTTTAAGAATTAATATTTATTGATATGTCAATTTAATATGATTAATATAATATGATAGATATGTCAAATTATTAATATTATGTTTTCAATTTTTAGTTACATTATTTTTCACGACTTTTTCAGTTCCATCATTTTTCATAGGGAAATATCGACTTAGCCTTAACTGTTCGCCATTCCCCCCTTCCCCCTATATGAATGATTTATGCTTGAAACATTAGAAATAAAAGTCTTACCATTACAATAGCAATAAATGAATTTTGAACTTCATTGATCTCAGTTCCAAAGGTAGGACCGCTTTTTCTTTTCCGTAAAATAGTGCCTAAAACTCTGGGCAAGCAGAATAAAGCGGCAATATTGGTTCTGCTTAACATATAGTATACATTCTATCAGTAGACATCGAATTATACAAAAATAATTTCCGTTCATAATTTTATTATTTACCATACCTGCAGAAATCAACTCTTCTTCGAATGGAAGAATTTTCTTTCTTTGTTTTTCAATCGCTACAATTTTCTGAGCTACGTTGTCCCACGTCGTTATGAAGTTATCCTTTGTTGCTGAGTGCGCTCCGTTGTAATCACTTACTAACTGTAAGAGTTTAATATTAATTTACTTTTTAGATTTCATTACAAACAATACATAAACTTCATTAGTTATTCTTACCAAACGATGTCCAAATTTTAAATGAAGACATTTGAATATTGCGTAATAATGTTTAATAGTAGTACAACGGTCCCCACTATCATACATCGCGTTCCACTTTGGTGTGACCTGATCTTCAAGTTCGTTATTTTCCCGAAGCCACTTGATATCACTTCCTGTTAGAAATTCTATATCTGAAGAAAAAAATGATGTAAATAAAAATACATTTTACGTATAACATAAGGATATATACTCAAATATTTCTTATACCACATATAGTATAATTATTATGGTTTGGTTTTCGTTTCATTATTGAAAAAAAATATAAAGTTACAAACCGTCATAAAAATATTGATCGGATTGAATAATCTTCAGCTTCTGCAACTTCTTTCTGATTTTACAATACTTCTCATTTTACCTCCCCTGAGAGGCCAAATAAGCGACGTAAAAGGAACTTGTCCAGTCCCAACGAGGCCAAATAAGCGATGGTCCACTGTATATCACTTGTACATAATGTACAGGATGATCTTCCAACCCCTACCGCGCGGTGAACAGTACATACTTGAGTTGATTCTGAGCAACATTTTCATCTGAAAAAATGTCGTGGAAAGTAGAATTTTCAAATTATACAGCATTGAAATCAACCAATGGGAGTTTGATATTATGGATTGTCGAAAAGAAATTCGAAAAGTTGCATTATTGGCGAACGTCACGAAAGAACTGGGAGAAAATGAGCATCGCCGGGAAACGAGTGAGCTGCCTCGCACGTTTTTGTTTTCAAGCATCAACGTGTCATTAATAAAACGATGGAATGTCTAACCTGAATATAATTTCGACAGCCAAAGTAAATTTTCAAAATACTACACGGATTGCGAGAAGTGAGAAAATGATTCAAAACTATTAAAATAATGAAAAAATCAATTTTGTTAATTAAAATTACCCATAATGTTATTTTTCTGTTCGCTTAAATAAATTCTTAACGCCTGATGAAAATTCTCGAGCAATTGGATACCGTGAGTGCCAATTATCATTGTTATAGCGATTTCAGTAAAAGGCGTATAACGTGTGCAGGAATCATTTCAAAACGATATTTTCAACATTATTTATGAAGTGTTTATAAAATTTTAACTTTATAAACAATTTCCTGCACAAGTTATACGCCTTTTACAGAAATCGTTATAAACAATGATAATTTAAACAATGATTGCAGTCACCAATTGTTTCAAAACGGTATTTTCCATATTTCCAACAGTATTTTTCAAGCGTTTGTAAAATTTTCAACTTTATAATCAATTTCCTTCGAATTTGTTGCGAAGGGCTTAACTGTGCGTGGAGCAGCACGGAAAACATTTTGAGCAATCTTTGAAATGATTTTGTAAAAATGTCAATAAACATTGTTAAATAAAATTTTACGACATAGTAACATTGTTAATTAATTTTGAAACCCCTCTTCTCGGAATTTTAACGTTTAAACCGGAATTTCAAATTCACTGTCAATGTCCAATTTACATCAAGTTATCGAAATTTTTGACTAATTTTAATTGGACCATACAAACAATTCAGAACTGATATTAGAAATAAGGGAAATATCGTTTTAAAACCATTCATTACTGAAATCATTATTTATAACGATTTCTATAAAAGGCGTATAACTTGTGCATGAAATGGTTTATAAATTTAAAATTTTGCGAACACTTCAAAAATACTGTTTGAAATAAGGAAAATATCGTTTAGAAACAATTTGCTATTGGAGTGATTGTTTAAATTATCATTTTTTATAACGGTTTCTTTAAAACACGTGTAAATTGTGCAGGAAATTGTTTATAACCTTAAAATTCCGCGAACGTTTCAAAAGTACTGTTTAAAGTAAGGGAAATATCGTTCAGAAACAATTCGCGACTGCAATCATTATTTACATTATCATTGTTTATAACAATTTCAATAAAAGGCGTATAACTTATGCAGGAAATGGTTTATAAAGTTAAAATTTACCAACCACTTCACAAATATTGTTTGAAATAAGGAAAATTTTGTTTAGAAACAATTCTCTACTGGAATCATTGTTTAAATTACCATTTTTTATAACGTTTACTATAAAAGGCGAATAACGTGTGCAGGATATTGTTTATAATGTAAAAATTCTGAAATCACTTCAGAAATGGAATTAGAAATAAGGGAAATATGGTTTTGAAAAAATTCGCTACTAGAATCATTGCTTGAATTATCATTGAATTGTTATTGAAGTATTTTTGAAGTGTTTGCCAAATTTTAACTTTATAAACAATTTCTTGCACAAATTTGACCTCTTTTACATAAATCATTACTAAATTATTTTCTTGCAGCTTGTAGTTAAAAGAAAAACTCATGGTTTAAGAATTTTGCAGTTCAAAAAATAAAATGTAACTTTATAATATTTTCAAATTGTACGGTATGTTTTAGTTTTTGAACATTTATAATTTGACATCGCAAAGTGATCCATTTTTAGCAGCCGAGCAATCCGTGTGGTATTTTGAAAATTAGCTTTGGCTGTCGAAATTATATTTCAGGTTAGACATTCGATGGTTTTATTAATGACGCGTTGATGCTTGAAAACAAAAACGTGCGAGGCATCTCACCCGTCTCTCCGCGAGTTCTTACGTGTCGTTCGCCAAGAATGCAATTGTTCGAATTTCTTTTCGACAATCCATAATGTCAAACTACCATTGGTTGATTTCAATGTTGAATAATTTGAAAATTCTACTTTCCACGACATTTTTCAGAGGAAAATGTTGCTCAGAATCAGTTCAAGTATCTACTGTTCACTGCTCGATAGGGCTTGGAAGATCACCCTGTTATTAAATAGAAGATTGTATATATTACTGTACTTTATTAGAAAAGTATAATTAAATATAAATTACATAAGAAAGAATAAAAGCCAAAATTTGATCACTTGTCACTCAATATGAATCATTGCATTTGAACTTATGGAATGTGCAGTTATTATTACGGGAATTAAGTACCTATAATTGCCTGTGTATTCAAATTCATACTAAATAATTTAATCTGAAATGTAACGGCCTTCTATCACTTTGTCAATCTCAAATGTGTTTAACGCAATTTTCCCTGGGATTGAACTGTTTAAAACTTCTAGAGCTGATTTTCTCGGCTCAGCTGTTCTTGCGTGCAGAAAAAATAATGCGCCCATAACCAATGCATGTACAACAAATATAATAATTTTACATATATATATTACAAGCATTGTAATAAATAGTATTATGAGGAAAAAGCATGAATAAGATTTTGCAATGTTAATTAACTGTGTTACAAATAATTATTTATTTTAGTCATTTGTTAGTAGTCTGAATGAAAAATACACGTATAACGTGCATAAAAATGACAGTGAATTCAAAAAGCATGTTCGAATAAGAATTTATGATTCAATAAGTAAATAAAAAAGGATTCAGATTCGTTCATTTTGTATACGGACACTATTCTCTTCTTTTTTATTCACCTTTTGCGGCACAACTTTTTCTCTTCTATTGTTCATCCAATCAGTTTCAAATTTGGTACTCAGGGATTGTTGAGGCCGCTGATTAAGAATCCGTTGTTACAAAAGCTGAAAATGGAGAATCCAATATGTCGGGAAAAAATGTCCGCCAGTTTTTATTCTTAAAAAATGAATTTATTCAAAGAGAACCCCATTTATTCAACTTTGTATATTTATATAAAAAATAGTATTAACAGAAATAAAAATTATGATTCTGAGTCTTATTATTAAAGGCCTTAGGATGCTATATTTACCAAATTTGTCGATATTGATATTCATTTATATGATAAAATCACAAAATAAGATTATTACAGAGGTGGGACTCTGAGAGTCCCGATGTGTCGCAAAGGGTTCAATTCGTGAACTGTTCATACTTTTTCGCGTACGGGCAATTATACAATATCAAGAAATACACATAACATACACAACACAGCAGCAACAGACATGTTGGGCTCGTTCGAATAAGTAAACGTGGTTGAGGTACCAGTGTCAATGATTCCATCTAATCTTGGTGATTCATTACATGCTAAAGGTGTCAATCTTGGTGATTCATTACATGCTAAAGACGTCATTACTGGCAAAACTTAATTAGTATTAGTATTAGCACATAGTTCATTCCATGCTTTCATACGCATTACAAATTTTAGTTAAAAGCCACACTCTGCAGGCGTAAAAAGCTTATTTAACAGTTCATAATTTATTTCCAAAAAAATTTCTTCATCGATCCCTGCGTCTGTACAAAATAAAGTAATTCAATCCACTTGCATATAAAAAGCAACCTAATGTATACATATGTATGAGACATTCCATGCTAACTCGACCAATCCGTTAACTCCACCCCTTCACATTTCGATGCAAATTTTGTACATGGTTTTACATGATTTTTTCAATGTTTCTTTTTTATTAATGACCTCGAAATTGCAAGAAACGCCCCGAAAATTCTGAAAAAATTCATAACAAATCCAATAAATCCTTTGGAAATTTTTCCAAAGTGGTAGAATTTCTGTTTAGGTTATTTTTGGCCCAAATTCGGTGCAAATACTTTAAAACTGAAGAATATTACGACAAATTTTCAAATTGATAAAAATAAAAAAATGACTACTAGAAATAAATTGCTTACAACATTATACATTTTTCACAAATTTTTTTCGATTTTTTAAAATTTTCTACAAAAATTTGCACCTTATTTGGGCAAAAAATGACCTAACCAAAAATTCTATCGAATTGGAAAAACGTTCAAAACATTTAATGCATTTTTTGAGAATATTGTGAATTTTTTCATATAATATTCATGTATGCTTATAAAACATGTGAGCATAAAAGTTGCAGTCGATCAGTCTAACGTAATGGAAAATAGTTATTATAATAAAAGTTTCATTTCTTCATGTTCTTATTTGCTTATATGTTATACATCATAACAATGCAGGATTATCTGACCAAATATTGTGTTCCAGTATCGGTCCCTGATATAAAAGCAGAGACAATTGCACATGCTTTTGTAACTAGATTTATACTTTTATATGGAGCTCCTAGAGTTACACTAACAGATAGAGGTGCAATTTTTATTGGGAAGTTGATGAAAGCCTTAATGCGAATTTTTAAAATAGCACCTCTTACGACATCAGGATATCGACCTCAAACCAACGGAAGTTTAGAAAGAAGTCATATTTTTTACTGAATATATTAGTCATTACCTTGATAAATATACGTACTGGGACATGCTCGTACCATTTGCTATGTTTTCTTGTAATACATCAGTTCACGAAGCTACAAACTTTACACCGTTTGAGTTAGTATTCGGGAGAGTGGCCAGATGCCCAAGTTCATTCCCTGATAATGACGGATTTATAGCTTATAATACTTATTTATCTGATTTAATTTCATGATTGACCGAAATGCAGATTTTAGCAGGCAAAAACTTAATTTTAGAAAAAAATAAATCTAAAATGAGATATGATCTCAAATGTAACAGATTTAAAGGAAAAATTGGAGATAATGTTCGAATTATGATAGAGCCTAAACCAGGGAAATTTCAACCGAAATATAAAGGAAATTATAAAATTGTTGACGTTTTAGAAAAAAATAATTTAATTTTGCAAGATGAAAATGGAAAAAGATTTATCAAACATGTTGATAAAGTTAAGTTAACTTGTAACGATTAAAATGATGTGTTGGAAAATAATTTATTTATTTATATTTTTTTTTGCTTTGTTCCTTTTCTTTAATAGATGGATACGTCACGGATTAATCGATTATTTCTATCCCGATTGGCACCTTATACGACGAGTAAATATCTTATTTCTCAATTTAAGGATGAGGGAGTTGTAAATGCTTACGTACATAAGCGAGCTACTGGCAATGTAGCGTTTATAACTTTTGCTACTCCTGAACAGGCCCTTCGAGTCCTGGAAAAGAGTAATCAATGTCCATACATCCTTCATAAACGTAAACTCGTCATTAAACCCGCTGATTCTTGGAATCTTCGTGGTTCTTTAAGAAAAGCCCCAGCTCGCATCGAATATGAAATACAAGAAGAACTCGCTAGTATTCTACCTGTAGAATGCATAGCTATGATAGCTTCATATCTTTCATTTCCGGATCGAGCTTGTCTTGAAAGAGTGTCAAGAAGGTGGCGAGACGAAGCTATCGCGTCATATAGGTTGGTAACAACATTGTCAGATTCGTCGGAAATGTGGAACAGGTCTTGGGACAATTCTCAAATAACGATTGATGCGGTATATTGGGTTGTTCGGAGAGCTGGGCGGTATCTGCGGGCTTTGCAACTTCGTAATGATTTTCCGTCACAAGTAGGTTCCATCATAGCTACACATTGCCCTAGACTTGAACATCTTGATCTGGCTGGAGTAGTTATTCGGCCCACTACATTTATCATTTTGGGTGGGAGAGAAAGCAGTTGCGAAGTCTTGTTTTGGGTAAGACAATCGGACCTATCGAAAACGATCTGCACCGGATATTTTGTGAAAACAAGCAGATAAAGAGTGTCTTTTTCGGCTTCACAAGTAACCGGAAAGTGTTTTAATGGATCAAATCTCCAGTTAACACGGTTGCAGATCGATAATTGTGATCGATTGATTTCCTCAGAGCTGACTTTATTTCTGAAAACTCAAGAACATTTAGAGGAGTTAAAAATAGTTAAAGGAAAAAATTTTAATGGTCCTAATGTTCTTGAAGCTCTAGCTAATTGTAATAACCCAGGAGCTTTACGCTCTCTCAAAGCACCAGGATTAGGGATAAATAATGGGATGAATGAAGAGGAAATGAATGGCGAAGAGGCGGATCCGGCCGATGCTGTCCCGTTTTTTGAGCTTCCCAATGTCCTATTAGGGATCGAAGGACTGAAGATGACTTCAACTTGTACAAATTTACAAATTCTGGAGCTCAGATTTTGTCCTTTGGTGGATGATGTTTTCGTTAGCGGAGTTGGTCGAAATTTACCCTTGCTTAAGATCTTGGACATCACGGGATGTTCAAATATTCGCGATGATTTTGGGCTAGAGCCGCTCTCGAATTTAAATAAATTGGAAGTACTGAGGATGTCGATGCTTCGACCTAATATCGCTGCCACCTTCTTATACCTCTCCTTGACATTGTGCACTTTCGAAGCTCGCGATTGTTATGGTATTAGTGGGGAAGAAATTTGTGGGTTATTAAGATCATCACCGCATTTATGTCACCTGGATATTGAAGGATGTGTTCATGTTGGTAGGGAAGTTGTGAACTGTGCCTATGAATCGCTGCGTATGTTTGACAGAAGCACTCTCTTGTCTTTATATTTAGGAGGAACAGAAGCTCGCCATCATAAGAAGGATAGGAAAAATTTTCTTCTTGATATCCACTATGTTCGGACATCTCTACGTATATAAGGTGAATACATTCGGACATATTTTGATTTTGTGAATTGTCCCCGTCTTTATGTACTTATTTTCCTACAGCTCAATATTTTTTTGTATTATCATGGCATAAGAATTATTACTCATGAAGATTTTCTATTATTCTAAAGTAAATATACTAGACATACTTCTGTTTTATGAAATGTCCCCGTCTCAGTATATATACTTTCTGTAATCTTTATTTTATTTCAGATTTTCAAGAAGTAACCAAATATTAAGAATGACATGTACTTTTGTATTATGTTAGATACCCGTCATGTCTTAATGATCTTGAAACTTCTACCAGAACGTCTAGCGAATCGTTTGGTTCTGTTTTTTTTTATATATATAATAATTTATGTTGTTGTTACAACGCATATTGCGGGATTTCATGTAATTGAATATTTGTATTGAACAGAATATAGTAGTAACAATCCATGAATAAAAAAAAATAACCATATGCATTTTGTTCTCTCTCGATTCAAATAAAATTGTTTCTGAATATTTGTCCACCTAAATTATAATTTAAATCCGAATAACGATTGAGAATAATTTATTGTATCTGTCAAAAATTGATTATATGATATCAAATATTTAAGATAATTCATAGACTTTTATTCTATACATGAGATTAAAAACAATTGACAGCATTTCGAGGGGAAATTTCGTTTAAAGTTGCCTGCATATTTTATTAAGTTTTCAATCGTCCCATGTAATGAACTTTTGAAAAACATACAGACGAAACAGCAGAAGATATGACAGATTTTCCATGAAAATGAGGAAACGAACATTATATTAAAAATAATGAAAAACTCCTGCAGTTCTCAAGAGAGATGTAAATAATACAAATCACATTATTATTAAAATAATTACATCAATCAAGTGATAATAACAATTCAAAACTAATACTAATATTAATAATAGTGAATTGAGTTGTAACAAAATTTGAAATAACCTTTACGTTCACAACTAAATGGCTGGAAGTATTCTAAATAAGGATACGATCTTGAAGCTATGAGCTTGAGGTAACCTCTAATCGGCGTATCTCTAAATTCGTGTTCATTATCCTGATCCCAGTAAATTGCTTAAATGCCGTGACTATTAAAGGAAAATTAAAATAAAATTTATATTACAAGTATCTCAATAATATGAGATGCGATGTCACATTTCGATCAAGTAGTCTTTTACATTTTGGTCAGCTTTCGTGGATCCGTCATTTTCAGTCTTCAAAATCTGCAGTTAGATTCGTAATCAGCGAGTCCAAAAATTCTCACATACCCAGTTTCGTCTTGATCGAGTAACTTCTTACACTTTAGACGGTCATACTGGATCTGCCATTTAGAATTTTAAAAATCTGAGGTATGATTCTTATTCAGCGACCCCGAAAACCCCCGAGTAACAAATTTTAGCTATTTTTCGCGTAAAGAAAAAATGTACGCTTCAAAGGGTTAATTTTAAAACACTGATTTTTCACTTGCAACGTCAAATTTGACATATACCCAATGATATATTATTCAAAACAGGCCTAACAAAAATTGTCAATACCTTACAACTGTTTCCAGGCAGCCGTTATGGTGTGCTGATAGAAAATGAGTCTTTGATCCATTGGCACAAACACGTAATACTGTTTGCGTTGATGTTAGCAGAGTTCTACGTAAGGCACCAACTATTACTAAACCGGATTTCGTTCCTTATTTAATGAAGAATACAACACAATTAAATCAAATACTGAATTCAGAAAGTATTTTTTTATCTCGGATTAATTCAATCAATAAATCATCGATCGTTTGTTGTCGTACTAGTCGGACGTATTTACGAGTCGCTCCCGACGAATCACTTTATATTTATTTGATTGCAATGCCTGTTTTATTTTTTGCGTAATTCTTTGCATAGGATTTTTTCGAATTAACGTTCTAACGTCTTTAGTGCAAAAATTGTTTGTGATTGACAGTGTTTGTATAACGTATTTTTTTGACGGCACATATTGCCTATTTTGTAATCCAACTACATTATAGTTCAATTAGAGTCGGGATTTATTATTAATATTTGTGAAGTGTATGTACGAAGATTTTTATTACAGTGTACAATTTATGTTTTTTGACTGGGTGATATAATTTTATTGTGGAAAGAACCTCTGTAAAATATGCCCGTTTTTCGTACCTCGAATATAGAAACTTTTTTATGCCAATTGGTTACATATGATGGCCCAATATTCCCTGCAAAATTTCAAAGTGAGCATATGCCCCATTTCGGAAATATGAGGGGTCAAAGTTGACCATGTCCAATAAAAAGTGTATATCAATATCACATTTATACTCGAATAATAATATTAAAAAACAATCAGACGATATGGTTCTTTACAGATTTTCGGCTGCTGATTACAAATCTGAAGTCAGATTTTAAAAATTCAAAATGGCGGATCCAATATGGCGGACGACTTTTTTGAAAATCGATGTAATTTGCCTAAAAATTATTACTCGGGGGTTTTTGGGGTCGCTGATTACGAATCTGAAGTCAGATTTTAAAAATTCAAAATGTCGGATCCCATATGGCGGACTACTTTTTTGAAAATCGATGTAATTTTCGTAAAAATTATTACTCGGGGGTTTTTGAGGTCGCTGATTACGAATCTGAAGTCAGATTAAAAAAAAATTTTAACAAAGGCAAGATGCAATAATCAAACCAAGGCAAGATGTAATACTCCAACCGGCAAAGGTAAGATCGTATAATCCAACCAACTAAGGCAAGGTGCAATAATCCAACCAAGGTAAGATGTAATACTCCAACCGGCAAAGGTAAGATCGTATAATCCAACCAACTAAGGCAAGATGCAATAATCTAACCGGCAAAGGTAAGATCGTATAATCCAACCAACTAAGGCAAGATGCAAAAATCCAACCGGCAAAGGAAAGATCGTATAATCCAGCCAACTAAGGCAAGATGCAATAATCCAACTAATATGCTGAAATCCTTCAACTTCAGACTTTCAAAACTGCAATAACTTATTTTATCACATTCGCAAGCAAACCATTCAAATAAGATGTACACTGGAATGGAAATAAATGAAATGCTAATCTACTGATAGCCTTTTGTTTCTAGGGTTTTTGAATATAGGCTGAAATCTTTTATAAATTCAAGATTTTCAACACTAAAGATACTTTTATTTTATCACATTCGCAAGCCCACGATTCAAATAAGATGTCTTAAAAGATGCATTAAAACTTGGATTTTTTTAGATTTTCTTTTGTTTCCTATGCAGGGTCCAAACAGATTTAATGCAGCGACAAAGAAAGCTGAGTGCCTTTTCAATATCAATTCAACGTTAGATTAGACTTCATCGACTACAAAAACCTTAAGCTGACGAGTTTTAAGCGAATTACATTAAATTTTGCAAAAGTCATCCGTTATATTGGACCTGCCGTTTTTAATTTTGAAAAACTAACATCCGATTCGTAATCGGCGACCCCAAAAACCCCCCGAGTAATAATTTTTAGGCAAATTACATCGATTTTCAAAAAAGTCGTCCGCCATATTGGATCCGCCATTTTGGATTTTTAAAATCTGACTTCAGATTTGTAATCAGCAGCCGAAAATCTGTAAAGAACCATATCGTCTGATTGTTTTTTAATATTACTATTCGAATATAAATGTGAAATTGATGTACACTTTTTATTGGACATGGTCAACTTTGACCCCTCATATTTGCGAAACGGGGCCTATGCTCACTTTGAAATTTTGCAGGGAATATTGGGTCATCATATGTAACCAATTGGCATAAAAAAAGTTTCAATATTCGAGGTACGAAAAACGGGCATTTTTTGCATGGGGCTTACAGAGGCTCTTTTCTGTGAGACATTTGGAATATTCCGTTATTTGGTCTTCCTGTGTTTTGTTTACTGCTGCATTATATTGGTGTGAAGTGTGTTTAGCTTGTGGAGCTCGACACATTGACGTATATTAGCGAATATTTATATAGCATAGTCATAATAACTGTGACTGTTTTCGTTCTACAGTTTTAAATTGTAAGGGTGTTTCATCTTTTTGTTTTTTTAATAACCAGTGATTGATTGCTGCCTTCCCTACTGTTGTATGCTTGGTTTATTTATTATTTTAACAAATGTTCATCCGCACAGTTTTGATTGAGAGATGAACATTTCCTTGAAGCGGAAAATGATTAAGTCTACGATTCAATCGGATTCTCCATCAGGGGTAACAAAGCATTTTCTCAAATAGCTAGATGTTTATGCACACACAGAATAAATTCGGATTCCACCGCACTTTGTAGGAAAACCATTATATATGGGGAATGCCTCAAGAAAATTTTTAATTATTCAGGTAACTGCAGTGTTTGTTAAACCTGTTTACATTCTGATTGTGATTCTCAGCCATCAAAAAGACATATTTTCGTTTGTGGCGAAAAAGAAGTCTATTTTGTATGAAGTGTATTAATACGCATAAAGGTGTTCCTGTGAGTGTTGGAGACGTTTTAGTGATTCAAATTCTTCGACATAAATTTATTTTAAATAAACAGACCTCGTTAAAATCTGTAAACGACAGTCAAAGGACAGGTTATTTTCCCCAGCGTTAATGACATTTAATCGTCTATTTGCGGGTCGGATCTCGGCTGGAGAGGTACAGGACAAAGACAGAACAGTACATGACAGAACTAGGCAGATACAACACAACACCCACCCAGAGCCAGTCCCCGTACCCCAATATCGGTACCACCAGCTGATTCGGCGGTCTCTGCCTTAGCGAGTACGACGCGGGGCTTATCCCATCTTTGTCCGAGATAAGACCCACGACGTACCGACCGCGGATAAGACGCTGACGATGCCGATAACTGTCGACGGGGGTCGGCAGCGGTACCAAATTCGTACCTTCGCCCAGCAAGGTTCCCCGATTATTCCACACTGGACATAAACAGAGAAAATTGCACGGAAGGGGATTCGAACTCGGGACCTTCGCGACGTTTAGTTCGGGCGGACTAAGACTGAGGAAGTGTGTGCTAGTGATGGCACAGCAGAACATTGATCGCTAAACCTTCTCAATAGTAAACAGTAGTCCAGACACGTCAAAGCCTAAAAACGTGCATTTAATTAGTCTGTCATCGAACATCCCCGGATCCAAAATATCCAACGAGGACAATGTGACAGGTGATGTTTCAGTAAATTCCCTAACTCTTTCTGCGGGTACTCAGGGACCTACAAATATTGTACAGTTGTCGAAATACTCTGGACTTACTGTTTGCATCTAGCTCATGTGTGCGAAATCTTCATTATCAAGATAATTTGTTGCCACTGGATGATCATCATGATGCAGCGTTTTTCGAAATATTTACATCTGAATATTGAGATTTACCGAATCGTACATTAATGTTTGATTTTTACCGTGGCGATAATGAAAGCATTAATCGCACTGTTGTAAACGTAGGCTGGGACCGACTGTTTTCTGATTCTGATATAGATATCACCCTTAATAAATTTTACAACGTATTATATTCGACAATTAATTCTTTCATACCACATAAGAAGGACATAATGAGCACTTATCTTAAATTGTAGTCTTTGAACTTAAACAATGTATTAAAGATAAAAATGGCGCATATTAAATGGAAGTGCTCCCTTCTTATTAATCATTATATCGAATTTAAGCGTCTGCGTGCGAAATGCATTTGATTGTCGCGATTAGCGTATAAACAGCATATGAGTAATTCCGCGATACTTTTAATATTTAGGAAACTGTATATTTACAAGACGAATTTAATACAATTGATAAACAAAAAAATTTTTTTGATATGAATTAAATGTCGGAAAATATCATACAATAGTTTTGGTGGATGGAGAATAATTAGTTTTGGGTGAAAAAAATTGAAATACGTCATATTTAAAGATTTGTACAGGAAACTGTCCTATATTTCATAAAAATATTAATAAGGGTTCGGCTTTGTCCTACAAAGTTGGTTGCTGTTGATTTTCCTCGACGTTTCGAACGACTTGCGTTCATTTTCAAGAGGTTACTGTCCTATATTTCTTTTCTTTCGACCAAAAAATAAAATGTGCTTGTTTATGAAAGACCGCACAAATTTTTCTGTACTATCATTTGATATTGTACTTTCAACCCATGTCATTTTTAAGAAGGTGCCTGCCTCCTGAAATGAAATATAAAAACAAAAATAAAAGAAACTAAATTTTCATAAAGAAAAAATTTTTTTACATTTCATCGTTTGGAAAAAGTGCGTTTCGAGATTTCAAAAAAAGTAAAGCATGAGTGTATTCCTTACATAAAAACGGTTCAAACCACTCTTTTTACATTACCGTGCCACTCTACCGAAAAAAAAGACGAGGCTTTGAAAATAATTAGTTTTTACTGGCACACTTTCTGTACAGTTTGAAAATCCCCAAAACCTATTGCTGTTTTTTGTTTGGTATATTTCTAAGCGTGTATCACTAGTCTCAAGTCAATATTATTTGCACCTATCTGAAAAAAAAGACTGAACAAAAAAGTTTTATTTTATTTTTTTATTTATTTTTTTTTTATTTATTTATTTTATTTTCGGTAATTACTGTACGGCGCTATATCTCCATGTTTCATATTTTTAGATTTACATGTACAAATAATTATTTTTTATCTTCAATAGGCAAAAGTCCCCGAACTGATCAAATCGATTAAGAATTACAGATTCAACAAAGTTTTGAAAATGGATAATAAAATTATTTTGTTCAAAATTCTAAAGTTGCTCCTACAAAATGTGCGTTTTTAAAAAAATGTTGGCACCATCAAATTTTTGCTCTTCGTATTACCTGAAATCAGAAAAATAACTTTACATGTGGGTGCAAGTAAAAAAAAATAATTTTTTTTAAATGCCAAATATTAAAAGTATCGCGGAATTACTCATATATGTGGTATCGAAACGGCCATTCCTAAAGACATAAAGTCTTTTTGACAATACGTTAACAGTTCCAAAAAGAGTACCGGTTTACCTAGTAATATGTTTTGGGCCGATAAATTAGCATATGACAGTGATAGTATTGCTGAACTGTTTTCTGGATATTTTTCTTCCATTTATAAAATCTCTTCCCCGCCCTGTTTAAATTCATTTGTTTGCGACATAAGTACGTATTCTATCCAAATAACGGAGGATGAACTAAATATTATATTAACCTCGTTGGATGATAGTATAAATTCTGGTCCGGATCAGATTCCACCGTATTTCGTAAAGAGGTGTGGATCAGCGCTACTCCGGCCTTTGCTGGTTCTTTTAAATAAATCTCTCAGTGTAGGTGGTGTAGGTTTATTTCCTAATCAGTAGAAGTCCGCATATATACATCCTATTTTTAAGACCGATAATAGGCAAGATATATCTAACTATAGGCCCATTACAATTTTGAGTTGATTTTCTAAAATATTCGATGCCCTTATGGCTAAACATTTTTCAATTTTTTCTCCAGGTTTATTGTTAAGGAGCAGCATGGGTATGTTCGTGGTCGCTCCACTGCATCTAATCTTCTATTGTTTAGTGACTATATTAATTCATCATTTAACCACTTCAGTGGTAGCTGTTTAAAAAAAAAGTGCCAGAAGTGGTACAGCCCTGTACTTAAGATATCGAAAAACGGTGAAACACGGGTTCCATTTTTTCCTAAAATATATCATTTAACTTTTAATTAATCATTTAAAAAATCAAGTAATATTTCACATTTATGTCGGCCATCTTGGATCCACCATTTTGAATTTACAAAATCTGACTTCAAATTCGTAATCAGCGACCCAAAAAATTTCCGAGTACCAACTTTCATGAAAATCAAGTAAATTTTTTACATTTATGTCGGCCATCTTGGAACCGACAATTTGAATTTTCAAAATCTGATTTCAGATTTATAATTAGCGGCCCCGAAAACCCCCGAGAACCAGTTTCATAAAGTTTGGGTAATTTTTCGCATTTCGGTCGGCCATCTTGGATCCGCCATTTTGAATTTTCAAAATCTAACTTCAGATTCGTAATCAGCGACCCCGAAAATCTTCGAGTAACAATTTTCAGCTGTTTTCCGTATAAAGAAAAATGTGCGCCGCACATTTTAATAAATGTAGCAAATTTACAGCCGCCATATTGGATCCGCCATTTTGGATTTTCTCATTTTGACGACAGATTCGGATTCAGCGACCCAAAATATCTTGGTCTACGAAGTTTCATGCAAATTCATTAAGAATTGTAAAAGTTATTGCAAAATGTACACATATGATCCATTACCACGTTTGTCAATAATTTTTTTTGTACATATATGATCCATTACCATTGAAGTGGTTAAACATCAATCTCAAGTTGATACGATTTATTTTGACTTTTGGAAAGCTTTGGATACTGTGAATCATGGTCACTTGCTACAGAAGATATGGAATTAGGGGTATGATCTTTTCATGGATTAAGTCATATTTGGTTGATCAAGTTCAAATGGTAAGATTGTCTGAATCTACGTCTAATGCTGTGACTCTAACATCTGGGGTTCCTCAAGGCTCTCACCTTGGTCCCATATTATTCACGCTTTTTATTAATGACCTGCCAGGTTGCATTCGATCAGCTGGATGTTTAATTTATGCAGATGACGTTAAATTATTTTTTGAAGCTAACACTGTTTTGGATTGCTCGAAACTTCGAGTGGATATCGATAATCTGGTGAATAGGTCCGTCAAGAATGACTTATCTCTTAATTTGCATAAATGTAATGTAATGACATTTCACAGAAAAAGATCGTTTATTAAATTTGACTATTAATAATATTCCGTTAGCCAGAGTGGACTCTGCCTCTGATTTAGGTGTTCTTTTCGATAACTCACTGTCTTTCTCCGGGCATTTGAATAATATTATTATTAAAGCATTGCGTTTATTAGGTTTTATTAAAAGGGTCACATATGACTTTCGTAAGCCAGAAACAATGTTATATTTATACAAAATGTTAGTATTACTTGTTCTTACATATGCCTCGGTTATTTGGTCCCCGTATACTCTCACCATGTTTAATCAGATTGAGACAGTTCAGCATAGAATTTTAAGATATGTGTAATTTAAAACCTGCGAACCCATGAGTTTCCTGGATCACAATTACGAGCCAATTATGCGTAAATTTGATTTATTATCCATTCGACAACTTCATGCATATGATGATCATCTCCTGGTTTTTAAAATTACCCATGGTTGACTGGATTGTGGTGACGTTAGTAATTTATTTTCGCATCGCCAAATTCATTTTTCTTCAACTTTGGTGTTCCGCCAGTTTTACAAGAGTTCTACAATTCATCAAATTACTGTTTTCATTTGCCTTTCGATCGTATACGCCGCTCATGGAATTGTGTTCCAGCCGACATTAGAAACTCTGATTCTATAGGGTCATTTAAAACATCGATACGTTATTTTGTGCAACATGCCGTCTAACACAAAATTTTGCGCTTATCCAAGTCTTATTTTATATTCATATGTCATTTATTATTATTATATTTTTATATGTACTGATAGACAGACGTTTTATTTTATATCTGTATAAAGGGAATTTTGCCCGTTTAAGTGGTAATAAATAAATAAATAAATAAATAAAACATAATTTTTCGAAAATTCAGCGACGTTCACTCTTTAGTGTCTGTCTCGTCTTCTATGAGAGGCACATGTTTGAGTAGCCTATTTTTACAAACCTCAAGCAGCAACGCAGATGCTGTGCAAGCATTAACTGTATTGCAAAAAAGTATCATTATGTATAACAACTAAATAATTTTTATTAAGAGGTAATGAAATCGTTGAAAAATGTCGTATTATACGCGTTTTTAAAGATGATATTATGCAATAGATCACCTAAAATGTATCATCTCACATTTTGGTTAATTTTAAGTATTATCATACATATAAGTTCATATTTTTGATTTCGTGGCTAAAATGGCCATGAACTGGTAATTATTAAAATTTTCAGAGAAATGCTCTTTCAAAGAAATATATTTGATTGTTTATTATTTATGCGCTTTATCATTTGCAATATATATACCATCTGGTATTCTGTTTTGCAGATATCTAATTCTTGAGCATGTATCTGGTGGAGAACTATTTGATTATTTAGTAAAGAAAGGCCGATTGTCACCAAAAGAAGCAAGAAAGTTCTTTCGTCAAATTATTTCAGCTTTGGATTTTTGCCATAGTCATAATATATGGTATGAATTGACACTATATAATGCAATACATTTATATTAGTTCGTACATTGTTATATATTTGTATCTGAACATAGAAATGATGTAAGACATAGATTTTGAATGTAATATTTTCGATTGATACTTATACATGAGATATGTACCAAGGTAGTTATTTCATTTTGGTGTTATAGTTACACCTTTTTGTCCTCATCAGAAACTAGAATATATTTTAAATTTATTAATTCACAACAATTACAATAACTGAAAATAAATTTAAAAAAAAACACTTACTGTTAAAACAACTTGTTTACATTTTTTGTAAGAAGTCAAATGTTAATAAAATAAATAAATAATTAATAAATAATGATAACAAAACGAAAAACATGAAAATGCACGAGTGGTATCTGTCAATTTTTCTACACATTGTCGATGAGCGGATTAACTAATGTACACTGAATGAAATTTAAAAGGCCGATAATACAATATGGACATATACATACATAATTAGTTATAACATGACAATATAAATACGTATATACTAGGGTGCTTTGAAAAATGGCGAATGTCGAAATTAATTACGGACATGGCCCTATTGGATAGAGAAAAAAAAAACTTTTTTCCCTCTTGCAAAAATTCGCTAAAATTGAAATTAGGGGGCGCGCAAGGCGCTTGAAGTTTTCCATTTGATTAACACAGGAAAAACGTGAACAATCAGTTTTCATTTTTTATCGAAGAATCAGACCACCGAAAAAATTCGATGGCAATATATTTGAAAAGTACACATGTTTCGACATCCGCATAAATTTTTTCAACATTTTTTATTGCGTTTTCACAACGATACAGACGGTACGGATCGATCAAATATAAGAAGTTTTCAACAAGCAGGGTCTCCACATTATTTTATGTAAGGATTATCGCATATGTATTGATCCAGATGGCATCATAGTGTTTTCGCGGGGATTTGTCGGGGTCGCTGATCATGATTCCGATGTCGAAATTGCATTTTCACACCCTGGGTGAACCCGGCTGAGGGGGGAATTTATATCTGCTCAAATAAATCGATTCAAATCGCTCTACCATGCCTATTTAGGGCTTTTGGAGGTCGCTGATCACGATTCCGATGACAAAACTGCATTGTTACTTCTTCGGTAAACCCAACTGAGGGGAGAATTTATATTATCTCAAATATTTTGATTCAAATTATTCTATGCTGCTTATTTTAAAGAGTTTCTAATAAACCTGCCGACATCTAAATTTAAATAAGATGGCGCACATGTTCTTAAGAAATAAATTGATAATTTGTAAACCTACATAAGGTAGCGCAAAAAATAAGCATATAATAATCTAATTCATCAAAGTAATTTTTTAAATGAAATTTTCTTGAAATGAATGTAACCTTAATTACTTCGACACAGACCTACGGTCTGGACGAAGTATTTAATTTGGTCACTTCCCGTCAAAAATTTTCCCTATAGTGTTTCATCAAATGTGGACGTTCTGACCCCATAGAACCATGATTGCGACTCTCCCCTATATTCTACTAATTTATAACAAAGATTTGACAAAAGTGTAACTAAAGTTGACACATTTGATGCATTTGTTTCTTTAACGTTTCTTTGTAATTTTTTTTCAACGTACGTTTGTTACAATTAGATACTTTTTGTCGATGATCACTAACCACTTGCAATAAATCTTGTTTCTGTGATTCGAGAATTAATTGTAAAATCGTTTGAAAACTGGAAATCTATCTAAAATCCAGTGAATCCATTTTTAAATTTCTTGTAACATTATTATAATCTATTTTAAAAATCAACAAATCAATAAAAATCATTACATTGATACAAAAATTGATAAATTTGTAAAGATTAGAAAACTCATTAAAACTCAGTAAATTATTGAAAAATGTATTAAAAATTTATATAAACAATTTAATAAAGTCTATTTTAAAAATGAGTAAATTGTAAAACATTAAATCGGTTTGAAAGTCTGTAAAAATATTCAAAAAAAAGAAATAAGTCTAAAAATATGAACATTATTTTTAAATATACATTTCAAAATTAAGTATTATCCTGGGAAAAAATGGTTTGAATCTGGATCAGATCAAATTAGACCCGATCTCATCCAATTCGTATCTGATGAGATACATTCAGATCCAATCCATCTGTTCAGATATTGATTTGATCTGATTCGGATCTAAATCATTTTCTTCCGGGAAATTTGAAAAATCAATAAATTGGTAAAACTCAGTGTATTGATAACAATGAGTACATTTTACGTTAATTAGTAAATTATAATCAGAATCGATTTAAAAATCTTTTTATAATTGTAAATCAATATAAAATTCCGTTATTTTTAATTGTGAAAATATGACAAGGGATTCATAATCGGCGACCCCGAAAACCCCCGAGTAACAAACTTCAAGCCATTTGGATGACAGGAAAAATTCGTGCCTCAAAGGATTAAGTGAAAACTCAGTAAAAATACACTCTAAATCCCTTGAAATGAGATTGCACTGTAATACAGTGATATCATCACCGCAGCTAAAAGTGGAATTGTAAACTCGTACATGCAGTGAATTTTAACTGTTTGCTTTCAGTAAAACGAAATCATTGCAACATTCAGTAAATATGTTATTGAAAGTAAAGTAATATACCAACAAATTTTTATTGCATTTTTTGGTTCTATGGGGTCAGAACGTCCACATTTGATGAAAAACTGTAGGGAAAATTTTTGACGGGAAGTGACCAAATTAAATACTTCGTCCAGACCATAATTCTGTATCGACGTAATTAAGGTTACATTCATTTCAAGAAAATTTCATTTAAAAAATTACTTTGATGAATTAGATTATTATATGCTTATTTTTTGCGCTACCTTATGTAGGTTTACAAATTATCAATTTATTTCTTAAGAACATGTGCGCCATCTTATTTAAATTTAGATGCCGGCAGGTTTATTAGAAACTCTTTAAAATAAGCAGCATAGAATAATTTGAATCAAAATATTTGAGATAATATAAATTCTCCCCTCAGTTGGGTTTACCGAAGAAGTAACAATACAATTGTTACATCGGAATCGTGATCAGCGACCTCCAAAAGCCTTAAATAGGCATGGTAGAGCGATTTGAATCGATTTATATGAGCAGATATAAATTCCTCCCTCAGCCGGGTTCACCCAGGGTGTGAAAATGCAATTTTGACATCGGAATCGTGATCAGCGACCCTAAAATCCTCCGAGAAAGCACTGTGATGCCATTTGGATCAATACATATGCGATAATCGTTACATAAGATAATGTAGAGATCCTGCTTGTTGAAAAATTCTTATATTCGATCGATCCGTACCGTCTGTATCGTTGTGATAACGCAATAAAAAATTTTGAAAAAATTTATGCGGGCGCCGAATGGTTGGTTCTGTTAATGTTGTTTTTATGTTCCAAAATTCTGGTGATTAGCTGACGTTTCGTTTCTCCCACATATGTTGCATTACACTCTTCGCAGGATAATTTATAAACAGTATTATTTTTATACATATGATTCGTTGTACTCTTTCCTTTTCGTATTAAGTTGCTGAAATTGTTATTTGTTGTGTGTAAAATAGTTAAACCATGAAGTCATAGATCTTTTTTCGTTTTTTTAAAGAATTTGTCTACATAAGGTACCGGTATATACAGGGTGTCCCATTTTAAAGGCTCACCCGAAATATTTTGAAAAATAAATGTTTTAGAGAGAAATGTTTGAAACAAAAGTTGTTCAGCACAAATGGGGCAATCGTTGTATATTACTGGTTTTGACCTTCAGGTCAATGGACAAGATTAATTGAAGGTGACATTGATTTTTTTAAATGGAAAGTCCTATTTTTGACACCGGATTCGGAAAGAGTGGGAAATTTTACGTCGGAATATGATATGACCGATATTTCGGCCAAGGTCATTTCAAGGTGAAACTTATATGTTCCGAAACGGCGAAATATATCAGCGGGACTACATTTTTGGGGAAAATGTTTCCGACAAAAGTTTAAGGACTTTTTCCCTGTCTATTTAATGGTACCATCGTGTTTGATCTTGAATATGACCTTTAAGGTTATTTCAAGGTCAAGTGTATTTTTTTAAATGGGAACCACTATTTTTTACACCGGATTAGGGAACATCGGGAAATTTTACGCCCAAAATGGTACTTTATAATTTGCTGATGTGATCTTCAGAAGGTCAAATGTTGAATCGTTTGGAAGCGGTTTGTTTTAACTGTGGATTTATGAACAAACAGGTGCTTGAGTAGGACTTGGTGCTCAACTTTTACCATGTTGACCTTGAGTGCAATTTCCAAGGTCAATTGTAGGTTTAAGCGATGTCCTTTTTTTAACTAGAAAACCTTACTTTCGTCGCAAATCCCACTGTGTTTTAGATTTACTTTATATACTTGAGTAGGCTCTGGTGCCGACGAACGGTTACGATTTTCACATTGAAGACAATTTTAAGGTTAATGCGAATACCAATCCGGGATGAAATGCGTTTAATTCGAGAAGTCGGAATACCGCTGGCGTTAGTGTAATCCAACATGCATCCCGCGGAGGTCGCACAGTCAGATTTGCATGCCTTCGGGGTGCTTTGATCAGGTGGTTCCCCTTGCCGTCACCTGTTTGTGCTTGTGCGTGCGTGCGTGCGTGTGTGTGTGTGTGTGTGTGTGTAAAGATTAAGAAAATACTAAGAACAGAGGGCATTGCATATCAGCAATTTAACGCAAATGTTCAAATACCCCTGCGTTAAACTTTATGCATTATGTAAGTCGCATTTGGAAAAATGCTCTTACACTCCGAAGTACTTCAGGAGAAATTTCTTGTAATGCATTTCGGATGCGATCTTTCATGTTTTCTATGGTTGTTCGATCTGTGGAGAAAACGCGGTCTTTCACGAAGCCCCATAGAAAGTAATCTAGAGGTGTTAAATCTGGCGAACGCGGTGGCCATACGCAAATTGTGCTTCCAATGCCAATCCATCTGTTTTGAAATTGCTCATTAAGGAAAGCTGTTACCTGACGAGAACGGTGTGCCGGTGCCCCATCCTGCTGGAACCAAATACCTGGTCGTGCATTAACGGGTACATTCTCCAGAAGACCAGGCAGTTCTGTGCGCAAAAAATTTAAATAATTTGTACCATTTAAATGATCTTCAAATAATTACGGACCTATAACCGTATCTCCCGTACACCACTGACGTTGAAATTCCTGATGACGATACCAGTGAGGATTGACGTCGGAATAGTAGTGCATGTTATGTCGATTAACGCTTCCTCTATTTGTGAAAGTGCATTCATCACTAAAAAGCACTTTTTCCACAAAAGTCGGATCTGCATCAATTTGGGCTTGCATCCAATTACAGAATTGTACACGCCGAGGGTAGTCATTCGGTACCAAACCATGAACCAACTGCATGAACAGTTACAACAAACCGCTTCCAAACGATTCAACATTTGACCTTCTGAAGATCACATCAGCAAATTATGAAGTACCATTTTGGGTGTAAAATTTCCCGATGTTCCCTAATCCGGCGTCAAAAATAGTGTTTCCTATTTAAAAAAATACACTTGACCTTGAAATAACCTTAAAGGTCATATTCAAGGTAAAATACGATGGTACCATTAAATAGACAGGGAAAAATCCTTAAACTTTTGTCTGAAACATTTTCCCCAAAAATGTAGTCCCGCTGAGATATTTCGCCGTTTCGGAACATGTAAGTTTCACTTTGAAATGACGTTGGCCCAAATATCGGTTATATCATATTTCGACGTAAAATTTTCCGCTCTTTCCGAATACGGTGTCAAAAATAGGACTTTCCATTTAAAAAAATCAATGTCACCTTTAAATAACCTTGACCATTGACCTAAAGGTCAAAACCAGTAACGAACAACGATTGTCCCCGTTGTGCTGAACAACTTTTGTTTGAAACATTTTTATCTAAAACAATTACTTTTCAAAATATTTCGGGTGAGCGTTTAAAATGGGACACCCTGTATATACCTTCGTTATGGTGAACATCTTGTTGATCAGTTTGTTCTTTCTGTATGTTATTTATTCTTTTTTTAATATACTGAGTAGTATAGGGGTACCGATAGCCAGACGTAAAAACCCCCCACTCCTCCACCTTGAGGTAGATCTAGCTCCAGACGGTAGAGGAATCTTGGGATAGGTCAGGGGTTAATGACCACATAAAGAGGTGATAATGGTTATTAATGGGTAATCAATGTCAAAACAAGCAATAAAAACGTCAATAAATAATGTTAATTGGGTAATTAATGTCATATAAAAAATAATTCATGAGCGTAAATATCCCTGTAGCCGCATTTTGAAGTACGTCAGTAATCTGACGTAAACAAAAATGTACGGGGTACCTTTAGCCGCTACGCGTGGCTGGCAGACGAATCTTGAGATAGGTCAGGGGTTAATGACCTCATAAAGAGGTGATAATGGTTATTGATGGGTAATTAATGTCAAAACAAATAATAAAAATGTCAATAAATAATGTTAATTGGGTGATTAACGCCAGATACGTATCAATTTATGATCGTAAATAACACTACTCCCGTCTTGTGCGGTTTGTCAATAGTCTAACTTAAACAAAAATGTACGGGGTACCTCTGGTGGCTACGCGTGACCGGCAGACGAATCTTGCGATAGGTCAGGGGTTAATAAACTCATAAAGAGGTGTTAATGGTTATTAATGGGTAATTAATGTCAAAACAAATAATAAAAATGTCACTAAATAATGTTAATTGGTTAATTAAAGCCAGATACCTATCAATTTATGGTCGTAAATAACACTACCACCATCTCGTTCGCTTTGTCAATATTCTGACGTATACAACAACGTACGGGGTACCTTTGGCCGCTACGCGAGACTGGCAGACGAATCTTGAGATAGGTCATAGGTTAATGGCCTCGTAAAGAGATGTTAGTGGTCATTAATGGATAATTAAAATAAAAACAAACAATAAAAACGCCCCGCCTTGCGAGGTAGCTCTGTAGTCTGGCGTAAATAAACCTGTACGGAGTCCTTTTGGCCGGAACGTGAGGTAGGTCATGGTTCAACGACCTCTCGACGACTATTTGTTAGGTTTCGTGTTTGGCTTCTTATGATGTTTCAGCCCCCACTCCTCCTTATTATTTATTAAGATTTACCAATATATAACGCCGATGACCTTCATATACTTGTTGCGCACGTGTCAGTCCGCTTGTAGATCGAAAACGAGAGACTGTGATTTCATACAACGTTGAAGCACACACATGGTTTTTACTCGAGGGGCCCAGTTTTCTAGGAAAAATTTGAATACGAAGGGGAGATAAGACGTTGAAAATACGAAAGAGGAGATACGAAGATTTCCAATAAGTAGAGTCGACAAGCAACGGGGAAATATGTTGCGTAATATGTAGGAGGTCCGGAGTCGTCCGAGTTGACTGTGACCTTGTATTAACGGATGAATGATCTGTACTTGCGTTCAATCGTAAGGGTAAATAAAATATTGTAATAATTTTTCATTATTCTTATTCTTATTAATTCAATTACATGTATTGTTCAACCTCTTATATTTATAATTTTCCACAAAAAACGATAAATCTTTTGTATGTACAAAATTTTACAATTACCTAGTGTGCTACAATTGTGATCTACTTTACTGATTGTACCCAAAAGGAAATGAGTAGCGAGTTGACGTGACGCCGTTTTTTCAAAACTATTTGACATGTTTTTTCTTCCGGTCGCGTTAAAATTTCATGTACGGCGGTGCGTCGTATTGCGTTAAATCTAATGCGTATTTTTGGACGTGTGCCAGTGGTCGTAGTGGTATTAGTAGTATTATTACAATCACTTTCCATAATCATTTTATAAATCGAATTAAAGTTAATTTTTTCCCCATTTTCGTAATTTAATGAAATACCCTTGACTTTAGACGTGTCGTAATACTGATCGTTTTCAATTCACACGCCAAAAGCATTAAATTTAGGACCCCCTGAGATAAAGGTCTCAATATACGCGCCCGACCCGTAATCCGTTAGCTCGTCGGTCAAGTCACCCAGAAAATTACCCAAAGGCGGTTCATAATCTTCGGGTGACGTCATCGATTTATTAGATATATATATTACTAAATCGTTATCGAAATAAAGCACGAGATGATCCAATTTTTCTAAATAACTGTATAGTTTCAAACGCGCTTGAGCTGTCGTGTAAGCCGCATTAACAACGTTTGTACAATTTGATGGTGTGACCGTTTCGCTTCTGTCGACCCAATTGACAAATATAATCTTGTCATTTACCGGAAGAATCTGAGTAACCTCTTTTGTCACATCTGTAAAAATTTCAAGCAAGTCTTGGCGCGTGGAAATAATCTCTGTGCGCTGCAGATTTTCGCGTTGCCCAAATTTCCCCCAAAATGAATTTAAACACACTTTAGCAACGGCTCTTAAACCGGGATTTTTTGATATATTATTTTGTTCGAGCTTTATCCCTTCGGTCCGCTCATAAGATTCTACATACAAGCTTTTTGTTTGCTTATCGACACATTCTGCAGGCCAGCCGCTCGCTTCTTGCTTCATTTTTAGGAACGTATCAATGTATTTCGAAAACAGACCTCCATCGCGAGGCTGAAGATTGTATTGAGTTATATTATACTGCCAAATTTCGAGTATTATTCGGATTTTATAGCCTTTCTGAATGGCTTTCTTTACCTCATCGACCACCCACGTCCCAGTTAATACTCTATCGCCGTCATTCTCATGTATACTGTCTGATTGGCACTCGATCTCGCAACAGCTTCGGCAGAGAGGAAATAGCAACCAAGAATTCATTTTAACTGGCAGTACCGCATGATAAAGATTTCGGGGTGGTAGTACTTTACACATGATAAGTCCTTCTACCCCGGCTAAATTAATTGGATCTTCCAGACTCGTGATGGCAGCACATTCTTCTCCAACATAAATGGTTGGATGGCCTACGGGAAAGCGACTGGTCTTGCATATGTATGGATATAGCGAACATACATCTACGTACTTAATTTTTTCATTATTTTTGACAGTGTAATATGTTGCGGTATTTCCCGTTCGTCCGCAATTATAAATTTAATTATTTTTAGATATTATTCATGAAAATTAAGCATATATTTTTCATTAAAAATAATTTTAGTGTATATCCTAGACCGTTGAAAATTTTGATGATTGAAAATTTCCTTCGTCAACGGTTTCCAGAACTTTTTGGCGATGCTAGCGTATTCAATGTTTGAATTTTAGTTTATTTATAAATTTAATTACTTTTATATATTATTATTTAAAATTAAGCTTCTACGTTTGATTACAAACAGTTTCAGTGCCTATCGTTGACCGGTGAACAATTTCAAGATTGAAAATTTTTAGCGTCTGCAGTTGTCGTGCCTTTTTGGATATGCTAGCTTATTCAAAGTTTAAATTTCAGTTTATTTATAAATTTATTTACTTTTAGATATTTTTAATGAAGATTAAACATCTACTGTTGAATTAAAAGTGTTTAAGTGCATATCATAGACCGTTAAACATTTTTATGATTGGAAATGTTCTTCGTCAACGGTTTCCAGTACGTTTTGGAGATGCTAGCGTATTCAATATTTGAGATTTTAGTTTATTTATAAATTTAATTACTTTTAGATATTATTAATGAAAATTAAGGATCTACATTGGTTGAAAACAATTTTAGTGTACATCGTAGACCAGTGAAAATTTTTAAACTTGAACATTTGTAGTGTCGACAGTTTCAGCTCTTTTTGGAGATGCTAGCTTATTCAATGTTTGAAATTTTAGTTTATTTATAAATTTAATTACTTTTAGATATTATTCATGAAAATTAAGCATATATTTTTGATTAAAAATAATTTTAGTGTATATCGTAGACCGTTGAAAATTTTGATGATTGAAAATTTCCTTCGTCAACGGTTTCCAGAACGTTTTGGAGATGCTAGCGTATTCGATGTTTGAAATTTTAGTTTATTTATAAATTTAATTACTTTTAGATATTATTAATAAAAATTAAGCATCTACATTGGTTGAAAACAATTTTAGTGTACATCGCAGACCAGTGAAAATTTTTAAACTTGAACATTTGTAGTGTCGACAGTTTCAGCTCTTTTTGGAGATGCTAGCTTATTCAATGTTTGAAATTTTAGTTTATTTATAAATTTAATTACTTTTAGATATTATTAATGAAAATTAAGCATCTAATTTTGATTAAAAACAATTTTAGTGTATATCGCAGATCGTTGAAAATTTTGATAATTGAAAATTTCCTTCGTCAACGGTTTCCAGAACTTTTTGGAGATGCTAGCGTATTCAATGTTTGAAATTTTAGTTTATTTATAAATTTAATTACTTTTAGATGATCCCAATGAAAATTAAGTATCTACTTTTGATTAGAAACAGTTTTAGGGCATATCCTAGACCGATGACATTTTTAAACTTGAACATTTGTAGTGTCGACAGTTTCAGCTCTTTTTGCAGATGCTAGCTTATTCAAAGTTTGAAATTTTACTTTATTTATAAATTTAATTACTTTTATATATTATTATTGAAAATTAAGCATCTACTTTTTATTACAAACAGTTTCAGTGCCTATCGTTGACCGGTGAACAATTTCAAGATTGAAAATTTTTAGTGTCTGCAGTTGTCGTGCCTTTTTTGGATATGCTAGCTTATTCAAAGTTTAAATTTCAGTTGATTTATAAATTTATTTACTTTTGGATATTTTTAATGAAGATTAAGCATCTACTGTTGAATTAAAAGTGTTTAAGTGCATATCATAGACCGTTGAAAATTTTGATAATTGAAAATTTCCTTCGTCAACGGTTTCCAGAACTTTTTGGAGATGCTAGCATATTCAATGTTTGAAATTTTGGTTTATTTATAAATTTAATTACTTTTAGATATTACTAATGAAAATTAAGCATCTACATTTGATTAGAGACAGTTTTAGTGCATGTCGTAGACAAGTGAATATTTTTGAACTTGAACATTTGTAGTGTCGACAGTATCAGCTTTTTTTTGAGATGCTAGCTTATGTTACGTTCGGAGATGAACTCCGGACGCAACCGTCGTATAAAATTATTTTCCCCTGTTTCCGTCGCTAATTAACAACGGAGGACGGAGACTGCCAAGACGAGGTATCAGTCCCTACGGGCCCTGATATCTCGTTTTGCCTATGGTTTGATAAAGAATTAGAGATTATTATATGGTAAAAAGCATATATTTTATATAGAACAATAGGAAAGAATTGCTAGGATTTTGGTAGAGGTAGATAGCCTAAAGGGCGTGACGCTCTATTTGCCTGAGCATAGGCTAAAGGGTTGAAAGGTTGGGTTTTTCTAGTATTCCCTCGGGAATCCGATAAAAGGGTTTTCCCCCAAATGGCCTGAGCCTATCGTTTTTCCCTTGAGTTTTTAGGAAAAGGTAAAGGGTTTAAAGGAAAACCTGTAAATGATTTAAATTTGATTAACTCGAATTATAATTAGAATATTGTCTCACATGCGATCTATCCACGAATAACTGGAAATGGAAACAGGAAAAGATTGATTAATTAGTTTTTAGAATGACTTACAACTACCAGAGATCGGATGAACCTCTGGGCAGGACCTGAACGAGTGTCTACGGCACTTTGTACCCTGGTGTAGGCGCGACCCGTTTTCCACGACGATTGTCTTGAACTCCGAGGACTTGGCTGCTTCGGAGGCGGAAACGAAGTGACGTCCACGACGTCGGGCCCAAGCGTCGAAGCCGTCGGAGGACCCATGGTGGGTGACGACTTGCGTCTCTCTCCCTGAGATCCGCCGACGCCGCAGAATGAACCGACGCCATGAGACGTTGCTTATGCTAGGATTTTCCATGCATTCCTTAGCAGCCGTTATCGTATGTTTCGACTTAAAGTGTCTGTCTCGAAATTTCCCAGCTCACCCAGGCGTTGGGAACGAATGTAACTCTAGAGGTTCTAAAGTTTCTCAGAGTTTACATTAAAAATGAATAAACGCGACTTTCAGGCGACTGAATATAATATTCAATCGTCTGAAAGTAGCTTGAAATTTTCAATGATAAATTAATTAATAAATGAAATGAAGTTAATTTTAAAAAAAATGTGCTCGCACATAACATCCTCCCCCCCTTAATGTGTTGTCGTCCTCGACAATGTTAATACACAGGGGTTGGGCTGTAAAACCCGAGACAAACCATGAGAAAAAACATATCAAAGATTGAAAACGATTGTATAATAAAAAAAATGGAAGTTGGGCGAGTTTGAACAATCACTTGAGACACGATAATTCTCCGCGTGCTAACTCTAGGTTATCTCATCTTTACAAGTCTCCCCTAAGTTTTCTCTTATATGGATAGATAGGGTATGGTTAGGATTTGGTATGATACATTGCTTACAATATTTGATCTTTGATGAATCGCGTTACAAATTAGCTTCCATGACTTAATTAACACTATCCGGTAACTTCGTAATCAATTCACATTTTCAATATTTCAACCGATGAATATACAATTACGCACGACATTCTTTCAGGAAATAAGTTAAAATTATATTTCATATTCCTAACCTAGTCTCTCCAGAATATCATTCCATAAGGAACATTGGCCTGAGTCATACTCCTTTGAGTCCAGTTGGTACTATGAATATATATATTACTGAAAAAGGAAAGTTGCTAATATGCTATTGACCTGAAAGAACCCTGATTCGGATCACATCTTCATTCGTGGTTGATGTTATCACTCGTTCGTTGTCTCTGGTTACGTTGTTATTGATTCTAAGTCCATCTTGCTATCAACTCCACTGGATCAAAAGGGTTGGGTATTCGAACTTCGTATTTATATTGATACGGGTCAGCATAGAATTTGCAGTATTTGTTGTCGATTATTTTTCCTCTTGGTAATTCATTTATTGTTAATCACCAAGGGGATGTTCTTTTAACTTTTGGTCCGAATCCAAGTGCGGAATTTGAAATACTGCTGGGTTCTAGGTTGTAATTTAATCTTACGTCGATGTTTCTGAGAAGAGGGCAACTTTTTAAGATTTTATAGAATCCTTTAGCGGATATTCCAGGACATTTTCTAATTCCCAACGTTTCCAAAAAGGGTAAGCACGGAATTGTACAACCAGCTAGATTCAATGAAGACCCGTCTACTAACAATTTTTCGACTCTTAATTTTGCAAGGTACTGTAATCCCACATCCGTTAACCTAGGACACCGTGGAAGTTCCAAATCCAAAGAGTTGGGTTAATTTGACTCCGATTGTTCTCAATAATCCATCATCCACCCACAGAACTCCTGCAGCTTTGAAAATTTGTAAGTTATGATGATTAGATAGCATGCAGTAATAAGGTTTTATCATGTTTTAATGTTTGCTTGTATTTTCCATGTTGTTGTTTCAGATAGTAATACTGCTGATGAGTCGGCGTGATGGTCGTGCGGGCTAAGGCGTCAGTCTTAGTCCGCCCGAACTGAACGTCGCGAAGGGCCCGAGTTCGAATCCCCGTCCTGCAATTTTCTCTGCTTATGTCCAGTGTGGAATAACCGGGGAACTTTGCTGGGCGAAGGTACGAATTTGGGACCGCTGCCGACCCCTTCGGCAGTTATCGTACCGTCAGCGTCTTATCCGCGGTCGGTATGTCGTGGGTCTTATCTCGGATAAAGATGGGATAAGCCCCGCGTCGTACTCGCTAAGGCACAGACCGTCGAATCTGCTGGTGGTACCGATATTGGGGTAGGGGGGACTGGCTCTGGGTGGGTGTTGTGTGTGCCTATAGTTCTGTCTTGTACTGTCTGTCTCTGTCCTGTACCTCTCCACCCGAGAGCCGACCCGCAAACAGACATATTCGTCATTAACGCGGGGGAAAATTTCCTGTCCTTTGTCCCTTTTTTTGTAATACTGCTGATGAATGTGCGCAGGAATAGCCTTGAGCTTTCTACCTTCATGCAATAATTTGTTCTGCTCACTTGCCTGTTGAACAGCTAGGGCATTCGAACCAGACTCATAGGTAACATTGGCGGTAGCGGTGTTACCTGGTTTTTGCTGATATATCTTGAAGTTAGTGATTTTTCCGAAACAAGCTAAATACTCGCGTACCTTTTTTGTTTTATAAGGATTAATATTGCAAATCTTCAATGTGTGAACCGGTATATCATCAATATTAGAAGTAGGTATTTCCTTTCGGGGTTCCTTTCCCTCAACTCTTCTTTCTCGTGGATTAGCCTCCCTTGCCCCTATGAAAATACGGGAAAGGCTCACGCCAGTTGCTTCTAGTGCTGGAGTAAGGCCTTCGTTTTCGAACTGATAAGCCATGGTGCGTGTGAAGACTTATATATTGTCAATTACGCGGGCGTACACCCACCAGGCTTATTGTCTGAAAAATAATTAATTTCCATTAATTTTCACTCGTGGAATTAATCATTCGAGCATTTGATAGGATGAAGGAAGGGTATGAAAAGAAAGGTTATGCTATGTATGGTTTCCATAAGCTACATTCTCTCCACCCAAATAAATTTATAATATAATAAATTTTTTTCAGATTAAAAATTTTGTTTTTAGAGAATTTCAATCGGGTATGGTACTTTGTGAAGAATGCGCTTATCCTTCCTACATAATACCAGCAATATAGTCTTGATTCAAATAATAAATATATAATTATACTCAAAGCGAGTTATTGGAGCGTAGACGCCAATACTTCATATTAACAATCTCAAAAAATAAAGAATAAAGGTTTTGTCTTTCAATTTTGTCATTCAATCGTGCCCGAAGTTCACTTTACAAATAACTTATTTCAATAATTAAACCGCACTTAAGTTTTTTTTATTTTAATGATCCACCATTGCTTCTTGTCTCTGCAATTGCATGGATATGAATGGAGTAATATTCACAGGATCGTCAACACCAATTTCTTCTTGCGATGTATGTGTGCACTGTGGATTAATTGACATTCGCTTGGGCTCCACATTTGTAGTTTTTATAGATCGAAAATGTAATTTACCTCTACGATTCCATAACCACCATATGATAATAGTTAGGATTAAAATAATGATCAAATTTACGAAGGCTCCACCATAGAGTAAATTACGAGTATTCTGATTCGTTCTATGGTGATTTTTGATTTCTTCCAATCTAGTCTCTATTTCCTGAAGAGAGTAGCCTTTTGTATCCTTACTTGAAAAGTCTTTTAATTTTCCACTTGTAAATTTCCAATCATTTATTTCATCATGTTGATATAGGTTAGAGATTTGAGGTGACAAATCCAGAGATGTTTCAGGCGAGTACGAGTACTCTTGCCTCGCGATGAAAGTTCGAAAGTTTAGTAAGATTCTAGTGCCCTGTTTAACAGTGCAACCTTGTGGGAAAGCAAGTATTCCGGTACCATTGATGGTTATCTTTTGAGTTTTTTCCGAACAGATGATATGTATTTCTTCCGGAGCATAAGTACTAAATAACCAGTCTCCCGTAGTTCGCAACCGTTTCCAAAACACACCTTGTTCTTGTTTTAACTGCATATTACACTTATCCGTAATGTTAAAAGTCGTAGAATCCAAAAGTCCAATTTCACAGTTTAGATTTTGTCCAATAATTTCTAGCGGTTGATTTAATTCGCAAATATAATGATAAGGAGTGCCACTGCACATTGCTAAATCATCCCGAAAGAAATAACCACGGCGATCAGCGGATAGGAAGAGATAACGAGCAAATGGTTCCACAAAAGCAGAGCAAACATATTTGCTATTTTGAAATTGAGGGTTAGGCCAGGAATGCAAATGAAAGAGATGATATTTAGTCTTGGCCAATAAAGGGAAAGTAACAATTATTTGTAATTTCGATTTATAATGAATAACTTTTGCTGAAGATATAGATGCTAATGTATCGGGACGTAGGTAGGTCAAAGGAATAGGGACATCCAACTCGCGCAAACGCTCTTGAATATCTTGAACAATTTTCGAGAGACTTGATGTATTTATTAGGAGAGGGTGTAGCTGTCCTGCCTTTGCAGCGGTGAGGATATCAATTATTCCTTGTCCGATATCCAATCTGTTTTCCAAATACGTGTTTAATTCGATGGTATATTCATTGATGGTAGTGATATGCACTAATCGATGGTTCACTTTGGTTAATATCTCTCCTAATTTGTCAATTTGTGATGCACCGGTTTCCACTTTTTGTTGTAAAGTTTCATAATTTGATTTAAAAATATGGGTTTGTTTTTGCATCAGAGATGCTAAATCTTTTTGATCTGAATATAATTTATCTATTTCTGAATTATAGTATTCAGCATCGTCTATTGTTAACGTGCCGAATAAACTTTTGCTTATGCTGCCAATGATTCCCAAAGGGACTAATCTTTTCTTCCTAGCCTTTTCGTCATCTGATTTCAATAAAGGAGAACACAATTCTTGCATGAACATTTTGACTCTGTCTCTCATTGCTTGATCCTTTACAATTTTCTTGATCATCAATCTGGGGTTCACTAGTGCTTTACAATCTATTTCGGATTCCATAGGGCATGTATCGATGGCGTGATTCATTCTTTTCACAGGATCGAAAGATGTATTAAAGTAAGAGCTCAGATTCAAAGCAATATTTAGCTTCCAATCTCCTTGTCTGATCCGTGCAGTATGTATACGTTCGAAGTACAATCCAGCGTTGTTCAAGTTCTTGACTTCGTATTTGATTCCGACCACCCCCGAAGCACCAATCAGGCAGAAGACGATGATAGCGAACATCCTCTTTCTATTTGACAGGGTTCTGGACAGATAAGCTATAGGATGTTCTTTACCCTCAAAATTTTGACTTAATACGGCACCGATCGCTATATCCGATGCGTCGGTGGCTAAAATGAATGGCTTTTTGAAATCGGGGTAGCGTAAAACCGGATCCTGGCAAAGAGCGTTTCTTAAATCGTTGAAACTCTCTTCTTGGGCTGCGGTCCATTTGAACTTATGATTTTTACTCGTTAGAATAGATACTGGTTTGGCTCGCGCCGAAAAATCCTTAATAAACCTACGATAATACCCCACTAGTCCGAGGAAACCCCTTACTCCACGAGCATTTTTGGGACGCGGGAAGTGTTCCACGGCGTGAATTTTCTGAGGATTGGGTCTGATACCTTCCTTACTTATAATATGTCCTAAATAAGTTACCTCTGTCCGTAGGAACTCGCATTTGTCAGGTTGCAGGGTTAAATTAGCCTCTGACAAGCGTTGGAATAATCTGCGCATTTTCTTACCGTGTTCTTTTAAGTTACGCGAGAAAACAATAATATCATCTAAGTACACGAACATTTCCGTACCTTGTAAGCCCGTTAAAACTTGATTCATCAATCGTTGAAAAGTCGCGGGGGCATTTTTCAATCCCTCAGGCATTCTAATAAATTCATAGTGTCCTGTAGGGGTCGAAAAAGCGGTTTTCGCGCGATCTTCCTTACTCAACGGAATTTGTTGAAAACCGTTGGCCAGGTCCAATACGCTAAAATATTGGGCCTGCCCAAGGTAATCCATGATATCTAGGGAATGTGGTATTGGAAATCCGTCACCGATAGTTTTATCATTTAATTTTCTAAAATCTATTACCATACGCCACCGGGGTTTTCCTTGCGAATCCGGTCGTTTTGGAACTATCCACAAGGGCGAATTATAAGGCGATTGAGAGGGTTTTATTACTCCATTCCTCAATTTTTTTCGAATTTGATCTTGAATCTCGTCCCTGTGAATAGACGGCAATCGATATTGTTTGGTCGTTATTGGAATGTTATCCACCGTCGGAATATTATGGGATATAACATTAGTGCAAAGTAGAATATCCCCTGGCAAATAAAATTGATTTGGAAATTAATGAATTAAAGATATTATATGGTCTTTCTCTTCTTTATTTAAGTGATTTAAATGCAAGAGTTTAATAATGTTAGAGGTTCTATCTCCGGTTATGTCCTCGTCGTCCGAAGAACTATAACGAATTTTACTTTCTTCTTGGAAATTGTGATACTCGAATGGAATTAGATTTTGCGAATCTAAACCTAATGCTACATCGCGATCTAGGGTATTTATTGCTAAAACTCGACAATGTTCTTTCTAGTGACAGCGGCCTCGCCGATAAAAATACCTGGAATTGTTTTCACCAGCGGTAAATATCCTTCGGTTAATTGAGTTTCGTTTAACACGACGTCTATAGGGACTTTCGTTCTAGCTCTAAGAAAATATAGTTGAGCTTTTTTAGATGATTTAGCAGCAATTAAGTTCTGCGAATAGGAATCAATAAATCTAAAATGTCGAATAGGACGGCTTTTGACTACGAGAGTTTGATGATTAAAGGAAATTTCGGCTTCTTCCTGCCGTAAAAATTCTTTACCCAGAATTCCATCGCATTCTATCGGAAATTTTGCGGAAACTACGTGGAAAAGAACCGGGTCATCAAAAATTTGAACATTAATAGTCCCGTACGTTTTAATCGGGTCCGGGGTTATACCGAAAATATTAATTGAATTGTCAGTCCAGACTCTTAGATCTGGATGCAGGGCAGTTAATTTAATGAGATTTATGTCAGCTCCCGTATCAACTAAGAACATAGCTTTTCGCAGCCTAAATTTATCATGAGTCAATTCTACCGCAGGAGACTCTCCTCCTCGCATTCGGATAACTCCAAGTACCTCACCGACGCCGTTTGATTTTGACTGATTTTCCGACTCGGGCCGGCATCGTTCCAGCGAGTCAGTTTAAATTATGATTTTTTCCGTTATCTGCGGCGGACGGTGAATTTTCGCGGGAATTTTGAGGAGATCGCGCCCGATATGGCGTTTTTGTCATATCTTCGTTGGATTTACTCCGAGAAGACCCGTTATCCGAAAACTTTTCGTTTCGCGACTTATACTCTGATTGATGACTGATCGGTGATAGACTTCTTACCGGTGATCTGGCTTCGCGATTATCTCGTCGGGGGTAATCTCGACGATAATACTGATTAGAGGGTGACTTTTCTCTTTCGTCCCGGTGACTCTGATATCCATACCCGGATTGGGTTGAAACCGGCGATTTTTCGCGATACCTTTCGGCAGCATAGAAATTTAGAGGCGAATTTGAACGGGGGACCCTTGGGTTTGGCGACATTTCTCGCGGTAATGCGTACTGCGGATAGGGATGCTGATAGGGGTAATGTATCGGTGCGTAAGGGTGATTTAAATAAGTACTTTGTCCCGGCAACCCGTCGTATGACCATGCACCCTCACCAAACTTTCGATCTCCTCTCGCGATTTGATCTATTCGCGAACTAGATGGATTTTGAAATGGAGACCTATCTTCAGTGAATCTCACCCTCCTATCATCATACCTATTTTGACGTAAAATGCCTGGTCTATTGTACTCCAGATTATCGTTATATGGGACCTGATTTCGAGAGTAGAACATACGCGATGTTCTGGAATCAGGTAGAATTCCCTGTTCTATTTTTGATTCGATTTTTAAAGCTGCCTCCCAAGCATCGTCCAAGGTTTTCGGATCCTTGGCATCTACTAATCCTACGATATCGTCGGGTAGACCTCGCATAAAAGCGTTAAGCGCAGTAATTTCCAAGGGTTTACTTAAAATTTCGAGATTCGCAGCCCGGGCATTTCTTTCTACAGTTACTTCTTTTTCTAATGCTATTTTCGCTCCTTCGACTAAGATATTAATGCGGTCTCGAAAATCGCTTACGGTGTCTGTTCTATACATACGGGAATTTTCCAACTCATGCAAGTAATAGGAATAAGTTTTTCCCGCCGCGAACCGTTTCTTTAGATGACTTACGAGCTCATCGATAGTGTTAATAGTTTTTCCGTAGGTACTGTTTCTCGCGATGCCTTGCAATTTACTAAGACAAGCCTTTACATAAGAGGCTTGTGATTCCGCGGGAATGAAATCCGAACCGTTTCTTACATCCTGGATGAAATCTTTGAGGGACATATTTTTCCCATCGAAATAGGGGATCGCCGATATACTATTTTGAAGGGCGAAACTTTCAGCCATATTATTCATTAAAGTCATGGATGCATTTAATACATCAGCGGGTTGTGGTTGAGTCGCCATTTTTCCAATTGTTTAATTACAAGTTAAAATGCAATAGTGAAATTCAAATTTACAAAAAAACGCATAAATAATATTGTAAGTTTACAAAATATTGTAAAAATTAAAAAATTTTTTTTTTTTTACGAATTTAAACGAAAGGAGAATTTTTAGATTCTCGATTAGCGCCGTTTTAACTTTTCACTAACACTCGCGACGCGAACATTTAACGCGAAATTTCACTGCTGAAAGAAAGTCAATTAGCAACATATAATATATATTACATATCGAAAACTCCAGAGAGCCAATCAAATGAGCATTAAAATTTTTACATTACTGAAATTTTAAACCTCCCTATCACACCATATAGAATAGGTTAGGGAATTGTAATTTTGGGAAAAGGAATTACATGTAATTTATACATAAAACATAAACAGATCACAGGAGATGAAATTCCTTGGAATGAAAAAAAATTCAACACAACATCAAACCATTTCTCGGCAGAATAATCCCACTTCTGACACCAAATTCACGACTGTTACGTTCGGAGATGAACTCCGGACGCAACCGTCGAATAAAATTATTTTCCCCTGTTTCCGTCGCTAATTAGCAACGGAGGACGGAGACTGCCAATACGAGGTATCAGTCCCTACGGGCCCTGATATCTCGTTTTGTCTATGGTTTGATAAAGAATTAGAGATTATTATATGGTAAAAAGCATATATTTTATATAGAACAATAGGAAAGAATTGCTAGGATTTTGGTAGAGGTAGATAGCCTAAAGGGCGTGACGCCCTATTTGCCTGAGCATAGGCTAAAGGGTTGAAAGGTTGGGTTTTTCTAGTATTCCCTCGGGAATCCGATAAAAGGGTTTTCCCCCAAATGGCCTGAGCCTATCGTTTTTCCCTTGAGTTTTTAGAAAAAGGTAAAGGGTTTAAAGGAAAACCTGTAAATGATTTAAATTTGATTAACTCGAATTATAATTAGAATATTGTCTCACATGCGATCTATCCACGAATAACTGGAAATGGAAACAGGAAAAGATTGATTAATTAGTTTTTAGAATGACTTACAACTACCAGAGATCGGATGAACCTCTGGGCAGGACCTGAACGAGTGTCTACGGCACTTTGTACCCTGGTGTAGGCGCGACCCGTTTTCCACGACGATTGTCTTGAACTCCGAGGACTTGGCTGCTTCGGAGGCGGAAACGAAGTGACGTCCACGACGTCGGGCCCAAGCGTCGAAGCCGTCGGAGGACCCATGGTGGGTGACGACTTGCGTCTCTCTCCCTGAGATCCGCCGACGCCGCAGAATGAACCGACGCCATGAGACGTTGCTTATGCTAGGATTTTCCATGCATTCCTTAGCAGCCGTTATCGTATGTTTCGACTTAAAGTGTCTGTCTCGAAATTTCCCAGCTCACCCAGGCGTTGGGAACGAATGTAACTCTAGAGGTTCTAAAGTTTCTCAGAGTTTACATTAAAAATGAATAAACGCGACTTTCAGGCGACTGAATATAATATTCAATCGTCTGAAAGTAGCTTGAAATTTTCAATGATAAATTAATTAATAAATGAAATGAAGTTAATTTTAAAAATATTTGTATTTAGATATTATTTATCAAAATTAAGCATATATTTTTGATTAAAAATAACTTTAGTGTATATCGTAGACCGCTGAAAATTTTGATGATTGAAAATTTCCTTCGTCAACGGTTTCCAGAACTTTTTGGAGATGCTAGCGTATTCAATGTTTGAAATTTTACTTTATTTATAAATTTAATTACTTTTAGATGTTCCCAATGAAAATTAAGTATCTACTTTTGATTAGAAACAGTTTTAGGGCATATCCTAGACCGATGAAATTTTTAAACTTGAACATTTGTAGTGTCGACAGTTTCAGCTATTTTTGCAGATGCTAGCTTATTCAAAGTTTGAAATTTTACTTTATTTATAAATTTAATTACTTTTATATATTATTATTGAAAATTAAGCATCTACTTTTGATTACAAACAGTTTCAGTGCCTATCGTTGACCGGTGAACAATTTCAAGATTGAAAATTTTTAGCGTCTGCAGTTGTCGTGCCTTTTTTGGATATGCTAGCTTATTCAAAGTTTAAATTTCAGTTGATTTATAAATTTATTTACTTTTGGATATTTTTAATGAAGATTAAGCATCTACTGTTGAATTAAAAGTGTTTAAGTGCATATCATAGACCGTTGAAAATTTTTATAATTGAAAATTTTCTTCGTCAACGGTTTCCAGAACGTTTTGGAGATGCTAGCGTATTCGATATTTTAAATTTTAGTTTATGTATAAATTTAATTACTTTTAGATATTATTAATGAAAATTAAGGATCTACTTTGGTTGAAAACAATTTTAGTGAACATCTTAGACCGGTGAAAATTTTTAAGCTCGAACATTTGTAGTGTCGACAGTTTCAGCTCTTTTTGGAGATGCTAGCTTATTCAATGATTGAAAGTTTAGTTTATTTATAAATTTAATTACTTTTAGATATTATTCATTAAAATTAAGCATATATTTTTGATTAAAAATAATTTTAGTGTATGTCGTAGACCGTTGAAAATTTTGATGATTGAAAATTTCCTTCGTCAACGGTTTCCAGAACTTTTTGGAGATGCTAGCGTATTCAATCTTTGAAATTTCACTTTATTTATAAATTTAATTACTTTTAGATGTTCCCAATGATAATTAAGTATCTACTTTTGATTAGAAACAGTTTTAGGACATATCCTAGACCGATGAAAATTTTTAAACTTGAATATTTGTAGTGTCGATAGTTTCAGCTCTTTTTGGACATGCTAGCTTATTTAATGTTTGAAATTTTACTTTATTTATAAATTTAATTACTTTTATATATTATTATTTAAAATAAAAATATATAAAAAAAGCATCTACATTTGATTAGAGACAGTTTTAGTGCATGTCGTAGACCAGTGAAAATGTTTAAACTTGAACATTTGTAGTGTCGACAGTTTCAGCTCTTTTTGGAGATGCTAGCTTATTCAATATTTGAAATTTTAGTTTATTTATAAATTTAATTACTTTTAGATATTATTAATGAAAATTTAGCATCTAATTTTGATTAAAAACAATTTTAGTGTATATCGCAGACCGTTGAAAATTTTGATGATTGAAAATTTCCTTCGTCAACGGTTTCCAGAACTTTTTGGAGATGCTAGCGTATTCAATGTTTGAAATTTTAGTTTATTTATAAATTTAATTACTTTTAGATGTTCCCAGCGATAATTAAGTATCTACTTTTGATTAGAAACAGTTTTAGGACATATCCTAGACCGATGAAAATTTTTAAACTTGAACATTTGTAGTGTCGATAGTTTCAGCTCTTTTTGGACATGCTAGCTTATTTAATGTTTGAAATTTTACTTTATTTATAAATTTAATTACTTTTATATATTATTATTTAAAATAATAATATATAAAAAAAGCATCTACATTTGATTAGAGACAGTTTTAGTGCATGTCGTAGACCAGTGAAAATTTTTAAACTTGAACATTTGTAGTGTCGACAGTTTCAGCTCTTTTTGGAGATGCTAGCTTATTCAATATTTGAAATTTTAGTTTATTTATAAATTTAATTACTTTTAGATATTATTAATGAAAATTTAGCATCTAATTTTGATTAAAAACAATTTTAGTGTATATCGCAGATCGTTGAAAATTTTGATGATTGAAAATTTCCTTCGTCAACGGTTTCCAGAACTTTTTGGAGATGCTAGCGTATTCAATGTTTGAAATTTTACTTTATTCATAAATTTAATTACTTTTATATATTATTATTGTAAATTAAGCATATACTTTTGATTAGAGACACTTTTAGTGCATATCGTAGACCAGTAAAAATTTTCAGCGTCTACAGTATTCAGGTCTTTTTAGAGAGCGTCTACAGTTTGGAGGCCTTTTTGGAGAGGGCGTGCAGTTTTCAGGCCTTTTTGGATATGCTAGCTTATTTAAGGTGGTTGTCTTCTGCCGGGTAGCGAGGCTCAAGCCGGACCTCAGCCATTTGTAGGATTCGCAGGAACAAAATTTCGTCCCCCTTTGCTTCGTTGTCAATTTCCTCGCTTGCTCCGGATCTCGTATAGCTCGTCGTCAGCTGCCACTTCCATCTGGGCAGACAGTCTGCAAAAAGGTGCGAGATAGAATCAAATTTACTTTTTGAAAGAGTATTATTATTATTTAATGATAAACTTACCTGACAGGAGCCGGAACTCAGTCATTGCAGGATACACAGCAACAAACTTAATGCGCCCTTTGCCTCATCATCGCTTTGCTCGCCTGCTCCGGATCTCGCATTCGTTTTCAGCTACCACTTCTAACTGTGCTGACAGGCTGAAAAAAGATTCCAGAAAGAATCAAACTTCTTTTTTAAAAGTGTACGTTAATACTTATTTTAAAATTTTTAAAGCTGACCTGACAGGAGAAATCTTCAGCAGGAGAAAAATCGTTACATAGCAGCAGGAACATCCTCTTCGTCGGCTGCTGGTCCCGTTCGGGCACACGATGAGAACTCTGGGAACGTCATCCTCGTCAGCTTTACACTTCTTGATGTTGACCCTCTTGTCTCGTCCGGACACCAGCACACGTTCCTCTAGGCTAGGGCTCCTTGTTTACATTGGGTTTACATGCGCCACACATATACGAGTGGCGCATGCTTGTGTGAGTAGGTATCACACGTACGCACTCACACATATCAATCGGTGCCCCAGAATTTACATCGCACGGATACACTTACGCATAAAAGGTGGCGTAGTCGCGTAGTGGAAATCAGGCAATTTTCCCCCCATCCGGTAAAAGAGCGGGTGAATTTCCTCACTCAAAAAAAGAATCGTAACCAGTTTTTTTAAACATATTTTTGCCTCCTGTTTTCGAATACGACAATTAAAATTCTCCTTCAATCATACTGAAGCCGCAATATTGAAAAAACCGCGTTTCATTGAAGTTTTATGCCTGTACTATCAATGAAACGTACATTATATTTAAGTTGTGTAATTTAAAATTAATGTACACTGTAAAAAGCATTAAAATTTAGAGTTCTTGAGTCAAACAATTTTTAATTTAAATTTATCATTAATTTATTTTAATTATTTTTATTTATTTATTTCTTTTTAATAATTACGAAATAGTTACCCTAATGTTGCGAGACATAATTTCAGAACTGATATAGGCATACATTTGATGTTAACGTTCATTACTTTTAATGTACGAGCGCACATTAACTTGCATTAAATTTCATGAAATTTTTAACAGTGTAACACAGTTTCGTGTTCTTAGATATTTACATTTATTATACATATTACTTTTGACATTTTTCTAACTTTTTCGTTCAGAATTTGATATTTTATCTTTTTGTTTAAAATATTTTGTTGTCTGATATGTATTTTTTAAAATAAATTCAAAAAACCCACACTGAAATACGGTTCTTTCAAAATGTCGACTTCAATATGCCCGACCGATAATTTTTATTATCATATTCGGAATCAGGAAGCTAAAAGACGTTCAAAAAGTGTTAAGTTATTATTTTCCGAGTGAGAAAGTGCATTTTATATATGTTTTTCATAATAGGGACGTATAGGTTATCCACTTTTGTCTGTATTAAAATAATTTTGCAACAGCAAATTGATTTTATAAAAATAATTATTATTTAAAAAAATCATGACTATATGATATACGATAAAAATATGCATTGTTTAACTTTTTCATTAAATTCATTTGTAATGTTAGTACACAACTCTCTCATAATGCCTGTTTCATGATTGGGACATTTACCTTACAGATAGAACGATTTTGCATTTCGCGCTCTACCACATTGATACCACGAGGGCATATACTTGAAGTTTGCTACTAACCGAAAGGTAATTCTGTTTCGGTAACCTTCGACTGATCTATGTCGCTAAGTTTTGTGAACGTAGCTGTTAATAGTGAACGTCAAAAACCTATTATTTCTTCATATTTTCTTTCCGTTAGCTGTCAAATCGCACGATGTATTACGTTTTGATTTTGTGGCTTGAGAGTGGGACGACTAGCATTATTAGTGAGCAAGATTTAAAAATTTGTAAAAAAGGTCCAACCGCAAGATGGGATAAAAAATATTACCCAGTAAAGATTGTGCAGAAAAGCGGTATGAAATATATGGGTAATTCTACTGAGAGGGACCCTGTTTTATGTCGCCAACGCCGTATTGCAACTTTGCAATGAAAATTTAGGACTATGCTTATGTTTATGCAATTTTTTGTAAATTATTCCTTAAACTAACATGTATTAACTATACATTCACGAATTTAGAGGTAGTTTAATTCTCATTTTCCATTAAAAATGGCATAATTAGTATTAACCTACAGTTTCCCGAAATACAGCGTTATAATGTATTATTAAGATTAAAAAGTATATAAGAGTATAATATAGTGTTAGGTTAGGTTAAGTAGGTCTATGTATGTATTGTATGTATAGGATTATTGTATAACGCGACAGATGGCATGACTGTAATGAACTGCGAGTTGCCCATCTAGTAAGTTTAGAGATGTATGTTAGTAGAGTTGGCAACAGTGTGATCTAGTCGAGTGGATATCGATGCGAAACTACGAAGAGGAGAACCGTTTGAACCGTTGCCCGGAACGATCGCGATACGGAATCTGGCCAATTCCTCGTTTTGTTAAATTCGATTATCGCATTGTACGCCCGCAGTATATTAAATTATATCGTTAAATATATTTCCTGACTTTAAAAATCATTAAAAATCATTGAGTTCCCTACGTTAACCCAACAATAGTGAGTTTCATAGCATCAATTGTATGTTATAACTATAATGATTATTCGGTACTATGAAAAATATGAGTAAGTTAGCGTTTTGTATTTTTTATTGGCACTTTAAGTTAAAAATTCTTCGCGAGTAAAAATTCATTGTCATAACCGAAGCCTCAGGTTTTGGTCAATAACAATACTATTATAGGTAAATTACCCTTGGAATATGAAGATTGTTTTTATTATTAACGACTTTTTATGAAAAAACTCGTAGATTTAACGAAATACGCCCTTCGTGTTAGAAAATTACATTTTGTCATTTCCGAAGCGTGTCATAACCGAAGCCTTTTTTAATTTCTTAATAAACTATTTTCTATTATGAGCAATTCACTTGAAAATGGTTACTCGGGGGTTTTTGTGGTCGCTGATTACGAATCCGTTGTCAGATTTCCAAAATTCAAAATGGCGGATCTAATATGGCGGATCGAAATCGTAAATTTTTCTTCATTAACTCGAAATTTGTGACTAAGGGGTTCTTGGGGTCGCTGATTACGAATCCGTTATCTGATTTTCGAAATTCAAAATGGCGTATCCAATATGGTGGATCGAAATCGTAAACTTTGCTTGATTAATTCGAAATTTGTTATTAAAGGGTTTTTGGCATCGCTGATTACGAATCCGTTGTCTGAAATCCAAAATTCAAAATGGCCGATCCAATATGGCGGATCGAAATCGTAAATTTTTCTTTATCAACTCGAAAATCGTTATAAAGGAGTTTTCGGGGTCACTGATCACGAATCCGATGTTAGATTTCCGAAATTCAAAATGGCGGATCTACTAAGGCGGATCGAATTCGTAAACTTTGCTTGATTAACTCGAAATTTGTTACTAAGGGGGTTTTGGCGTCGCTGATTTAGAATCCGATGTCAGATTTCCGAAATAGAAAATGATGGATCCATTTTACTAAGGGGTTATTGGGATCGCTGATGATGAATCCGATGTTAGATTTCCGAAATTCAATATGGATCCAATAAGGCGGACCAAATACGGTTTGTAAGATACACTCGAAATTTTCTAAATTCAAAAATACGATTATAATATATGAATATATTATAAAAATGATATTTTCTCACATAAAAGTTAACGGATTTGGTACCTACATCAGATTGGCAAGAAAACGAAATTTAGTGTATGATAAGGATAGATGGAAAAAAAAACGATCTTTGAGATTTATTGAGCCCAGAATGGTTAATACAATAAACAAAATACTTAAGCTTATGTGATTTGAAAAGCGACTATATTCACAATCATCCGATTCATTTTGTTATCGATGCGACGTTTCTAATATTTAACCTCGACGCAAAGAAAAGTTTTTACATTGTGAGGATAGAAGTAATATTTAGGTATGTACAAAAGTATTCATTTAATGCTCATATTTTATACAATTTTTCCCTGGTTAAAATTTATTCTAGTCAGTCACCGGGGACTGAAAATAAAGTTCTGAACGTCACTTTATTCAATTCAAACTAAAATTGAAATAATTTTGAAAACAACGATGATTTTCTATAAAATACGATTAGATTCTAAATGATTAATTTTTAAACTATTTTACCGTTTCATTTAGTTGAAAAAAGTGTGACTAAATTTGTAATATCTTGCGAACGTAGTGATTAAAAGTTATAAATTGACGGAAAATGTTTATAAATTTATTTTAACGTTACAACTAACTAATATTACAAATCTTTATCAGTTGTTTAAAGAAAGTGTGGCTTCTTTATTATAATAAGGTTATAATAAAAATTATAACCTTAGTATAATTACGTTATTGTAACCTAATCAAACTGATTGACTTGAGCTGACAGTGCAGATCTACTTTCTTAAAAATACGTTTCAAAGTAGTAACCGCCCAGTTTAAAAACGTCAACTCAAACTAGTAAAGCTAAATAAATTTTTACCAGGTTCACGGTGTACGAATATAATTTAAAAGATCGTGTTATGACATTACAGAAAATAATGCCGACAAAAGCCGAAAATCGACAAAGAAAAAGACGGGAAGCACAAAGAAAAAGAAGAGAGAAGATTAAAAACGATCCAGTGAAGTATAAGTTGAACAAAGAAAAAGAACGTGAACGTAGTGCTTTACGAATTGCTGATGGCAAAATCAAATTAACTTCTAATATGACGGAAGCAGAAAAATTGGTAAGGGCACAAAAAAATCAAGACGCTGTTCGTCGGTATCGAGAAAAACGCAAAATGGATAAACGTCAAAGTGAAGCTGAATCTATTAAAACTGTCGAAATGAATGACGAAACGGCGAAACAAGCACAATCACAAATTAAATCAAATAGAGGCAGGAAAAGGATTCGAAAAAGCCAAGATTCAAAATTATACCGAGAAAATGTTTCATTGAAACAAAAGAATGAAATATTAAATAAAAATCTGAAAACAATTCAAAGGAAATTGACAAGAATGACGAAACCCAAAATTATCGGTAATGAAAATGATGTAAATGACATAAAACGTACACTTGGAAAGGAACACGTTAATTCGCGGGTGAAAAAAGCTCTTCTGGAAGGAATAAAACTGAAGAAAAGCATTAAAACTGTTTATAACGAAACACGAAGTTTAGAGGGCAAGAAAGAAATAAGGCACATACTCGGAGATAATGTCAAGTTAATTGTGCCGTACAAAGAAAAACGCAAATCTGAAGTTAGAGAACAGAAACAAAAATATCTTCGAAACGTCGTGTTGAAATTTTATGAAGATAACAGTCGAATTCGGCCAGGTAAAAAAGATTGTATTACAAAAAACAAAATTAAGAAACAATCTTCCTTTTTGAATGCACCGCTCAACTCGCTTCATACAAAATTTTGTGTTGAAAATCGTAATATAAAAGTCAGTTATTTTTATTTTGCACGATCAAGTCCTTTTTGGATACTTCCACCAAAAATGACTGCGCGCGATACCTGTTTATGCATAACGCACGAAAACGCGAATCTGATTGTTTGTTCGTTAATTAAAAATCACGTTCTTGAAGATAAATGTATTGATGATATTGCAGCTTCAATTACCTGCCAACCTAAGACTGAAAGTTGTATGTTGCGCAAGTGCGCAGGATGTAAATTCAAACAAATTAAAATTAATACTGATTTAAAAAAAAAAGATCCGTTATCTTACAAAAAATGGGTCACAAAGAAAGAAAATCGAATATCTGGGAAAACGATAAAGCCGATAATTGTTCAGGTAACATCGAAGCAAGTAATTACTACATCTGTGAAGGATATCGAAGATACATTTCAAATTGAAATATTAACCCCTTTTATGGCACACGCGCAAAGAATCAAACGACAGTTTATAGCGACTAAAAACATCAAAGACACTTTATCTGACACTGATCTGTTTGTGCTCATGGATTGGAGTGAAAATTACGTTTGTAAATACACAGATGAACCTCAATCTGTCCATTTTTACTAAAATTTATAGCAATTTCGACAACATCGTGTATAACTTTTCAGAGGCAGGTCATGGAAAAGGCCCTGCGGATGGAATCGGTGGACTTATTAAACGTATTGCAGATTCGACAGTATTGCATGGAATAGATGTTAATAATTATGAAACTCTCGTTTCCGTACTTGTTGCTAAATGCAAAACTATTTTTATATCAACAGTCGATGAGAGTGAAATTAATAACATCGACGAACAACTACCAAAGAAAATTCAAGTTTTTCAAGGAACGATGAAAGTACATCAGTGGAAATGGAATAGGATACAAAGTAACATTATTAGATTTGATGAAATGAGCTGTTACGAATGCGCAATTACGGACAAATGTAATCATTATCACCATGGCGAATTGAAAATTTTAGACCCACAAATCTCATCTACAAATAAAAACCAAGCGAAGAAACTGAAGTCAGACAACAAAAGAAACGAAAACCCAAGATGCAAGTAACCATAAGGGCAAAAAGGAAAATATAAATACTGTAAAATAAATGTAATATAAGTGTATAAACATGTAAATATAAAAGTTATTAATTGAAGAGTACATATTTATAATTCATTATATCGAATAATCTAAAACATACTAAACTGCAATTCAGAGAAATAATTTTATCAACTTTTTTTATTTAGACTTTTTACGTTGCGCTTTCATTATTCAGAAATTACCGTTAAATAACAGACTTTTCGATCCGACAATGTGCAACAGCCATTTTGAATTTCGGAATTCAGACAACGGATTCGTAATCAGCGACCCCAAAAACTTTTTAATAACATATTTCGAATTAATCAAGCAAAGATTACGATTTCGATCCGCCATATTGGATCCGCCATTTTGAATTTCGAAAATCAGATAACGGATTCGTAATCAGCGACCTCAAAAACCCCTTAGTCAAAAATTTCGAGCTAATTAGAAAAAACGAATATGATTAACATAATTATAAAAATACAAAATACAATTCAAATTTAAGGAGGGCTGTATAATTTACAATTACAACAATGAATGTTGCGCAACTTCGGATTTTTACTTTAGGAAGTACTCTGAACATATTTCACGCATTAAAAAAATTTATTCGAACAAACACTTTTTTATTCAAAATTTTCAGAAACCGGGTCCCTCTCAGTAGAATTACCCATATACATTAACTTCTATTAGTACTTCCATAGGTTATATATACAGTTGTCATATATGTATTTAAATTTTAACGACGGGATTCTTGCTTCTGAATACATTCTTAAAATATTCCCCAAACGTCAGGCGTGCAAAGATTCATACAAGCAATTAAATAAATATAATTTAATTTCGATGACAGAAAATCGCGAATCACTAGAGGAAATTGAAGTTCTCAAGAACGGAAAAGTTTGCACTCCGAGAAATTCCCTTCTTCCACAGAAAAATGTAAAATCGCCAAATAAAGAATCTTTTGGAAAGAAGACGAAAATTATTTCAAACGTGGAACGTGTTCGTAACTCCGCCATTCTAAAACAACGTAGCATATTTGAAGACGATTATACCTGCAATGATGGTGGCAAATTTACTAGCGACAATGAATACGAAGCTGAAGCTGAGGAATGCATGAATGACGACTCATGTAAAGAAAAAAGGACTTCAGAGGATTCTAATAAACAGAATAAAACCATAAATAATTCTGAGCTTAATATGGACACAAAGAATAAGGTATTTCGTATATTTTCACCAAACTACGGTTTTATTGAATTTTATTTCTTATTTTTATCTTTTTATGTAGACAATAAATTGAAAAAAAAATATCAACTTAAGGGCCGCTGTGCGCTCCGAAGTCGAATCGGGGATGATAAAAGGAGAAAAAATAATTGTTTTATGTTGAAAGATTTGTGAATAGTTTTTTACTTAATTTTTCTGAATGGAAATATTTTTTATTATCGAGGCTACCAGATGAGCTAGTTTGAACCAATTCTGCTGCTAGAAAATAATTTTAAATCAACAAATTGATTTAAAACAAACTGAATAACAGGTTAGGGACCCAGACTAGCTTATCCGTAGCTAAGACAATGCAAAATATTTTCATGAAGAAAATTGGAGTAAAACACTCTGTATAAATTCTAGAACTTTGAGCAAAGATTTTCTCCCTTTTTACCCCTCCCCTGTCCAATTCGTAGCGTTCAAGAACTCCCAATATGTAGATCTCTAAATATTCATTGAAAAAAATTATAACATTTCTTTTTTTATTCAAACTTTATTCTGTAACTCCTGAATCTGTTTTAATTTAAAGATCGAGCTTGTCAAAAATTCCGGCGTATTTGTTGATAATTTTGAAACCGAACATATTCTGCAACGTTATCAAAAAAACCCGAAAGAAATGGCACGTCGATTGATGAAATTGGCCGTGGGGCGAACAAATTTATTACAAATGACCCGAACTGGACGAAACGGTTATAGACCTATCCCTCGCAACATTTACAACGCAGTACAAAGTAATTATTCAATAGACATTTAAGCGTTTTAATTTGTAAAGAATTACATCATAACAAACGTTTATATTTAAAAATCATAAGACAAAAATTATCCAATTAACGTAAAATTATTTAGCTAGATCAAAACTTTAACTTGGAGTATGCGTGCATATACATCATTCACATAGAATTTGCTTAAACTTGAATTAAAGAATGAGCAAAATAACATTAATATATACAAGTACACAAATTTTAAGCATTCGTACTAATTTTGTTTCTAGGAAGCGTAGAAGAACACGCAAAATATAAATTAGACGACAAAGATTTTGAAGACTGCATCACTAAGTTCTGCAATACCCTTCGCCGCACTGAGAGACAAAAAGACAAGGAAATTAAGGTGGTAGACGACAGTGCCAAAAAACTTGCAAAATACGATAATGATATATCGGTAATGCAAAGAAACTTAAGATGTTAATTGAAAAAAAAACAGAAAGAAGAGCAGAAAGTGCTTTCACATACTGATCAGCTTGCAGAGTCAGAAGAAGAAAGCAGGCATACAGAAGAGTAGGAGAATGAAGAGACTGAAAGTGAGGAGTGCCGAGATGGATGTTGTTACACAAGAAACAAGTGCAACTTTTAATTTAGAAAAGAAGGCATTCAAAGCTGAGAGGAGCGAAAAAATTGTAAGAGCGAGTGTTGAAAAGAAAAAAGACCGAGTCAAAATAAAATCAATTGAAATGTTAGATACTTCAAAAAAAAATGAATCATACAAGAAGTATTCGCAAAAATAACGGCAAACAACATTAACAAATTTATAAAAATGTTCCAAGTTTTCCTATTATGTTTCTAATTTCCGATACATTAATAAATATAAAAATTGTAAAATGGTTACACTTAATTTACAATTGTTTACAAAACTGCTATTTTCTTCATTCTATATTCTTACAGTAAATATTAACCCTTTGAAGCATACATTTTTCTTTCCTTCTAAATCGGCTGAAATGTATTACTCGGGGGTTTTTGAGTCACTGATATCGAAACTAACCTCAAATTTTCAAAAATTTAAAATGGCGGGTCCAATATGGCACAAGCAAATAATATTTGAAATCTTGATCAACGATATTGGATCCACCATTTTGAATTTTAAAATTTCGGGGACAGATTCATAAATAGCGACCCCGAGAATCCGCAAGTACCCAGTTTCGTCCTTATTAAGCAACAATTTCCTTTGAGCATACATTTTTTTTTAAATCATATTTTTTATACTTTGTTCAACTTTAACAATAAATAAACATGATAATGATGAAAATAATTTAATTATTTACATTTCTAAAAATCTTGACAAACTAAAGAAGCAAAAATTTGCAAAGAAATCAAATTTTAATTACTTGAAAAATAATAAAAATGAATTGAAAAAAAGTTGTCAATCCAGATGACACCATGCTTGTAAGGATAAAATATATTTTCATGGAAAAATCATCTGTTAAATCTGAATTTAACTAACTATATAATAAACTACATTACATTATTCTATCGCTAAGTTTCAAATGTTTTCTCCATGCACTTTTTTCACAATTTTCATTCTTGCAAAGAAGCTATCAAAACCCTCCACACACTGGATCCATAATAGCTTAAGACCATTTTAGATCTTTCGCTAATCTATCACATATTTCTGGCAAATTTTTCAAGATTTGGATTTTCTCATACTTTCAGCACTTGAGAGAAAGTAAAAATCAAAACACTCCGAGTAGTACACTTATAGAAGATATTCATTATATACCAGTAAAAAATTTTTCACTGGAATATCGAATTTTTTCCATAAGTGTGCACGATTCCTCTACTATTGGTAGACCAGTAATATCATCGTGAAATAGCTCGATGAATGGTCGATTAAATTCATTATGAATAAATCATCCATTTGTTAAGTATTGTTGGAGACTTTTTTAAGATGATTTTCAAGATTCAACTTTTTATTCACGGATTTTGACGTATTATTGACGTACTATTATGAAATTTCAAACTTTTGCAAAAAATACGCCAAAAGTGTTCTGTGAACTTTAAAGTACTTACAATCAACGCCAAATAAAAGCCCCCAAATTTCGCGAAAGGTACGTGATAGTCTCCCTAGACGGATTTTTAATGGAGTAGATCTACCACGGACATCTAACATACTTTTAAGGATACTTTTAAGGGATTTCAAGAATTCGCAAAAAGTACACCAAAAGTGTTCCGTGAACTTTTGGAGAACTTATCAACTGCAAATAAAACGTCCTAAAAGTCCGCGAGTGGTACGTGATTGACTCCCTAGACGGATTTTTAGCGAAGGAGATCTACCACGGATATCTGGTGGATTCACAACGAATCAATAATTGACATGCTTTTAAGATATTTCAAAAATTCGCAAAAAATACGCCAAAACTGTTCCGTGAACTTTTGGAGCACTTACAATCTACTGCAAAGAAAAACCCCAAAAAGTCCACGAATAGTACGCGATTGTCTCACTGGACGGATTTTTGACGGAGGAGATCTACCACGGATATCAGTAGGTGTTCTATGGGCAAACGGCCTGGTAAATGTGTTAGTGCATGTTCGTGTGTCCCATCGGCCTTACGCGTGCTACACACGCGCACATACACACACATGCAGATTGGAAAGTGGTGGAAAGCGAGAGAACTCGCTGTTGTGAGATAATGGGGCGCCGGTAAAAATGCCAAATAGAAAAAATGCCAAATAGAAATAATGCCAAATAGAAAAAATGCCAAATAGAAAAAATGCCAAATGGAAAAAAAGCCAAATGGAAAAAATGCCAAATACTGGAGTATTACAAATCAGTTTCACTAACCCAAAAATCCCTAGCAGAGTTGCCGATCCGCGGAGAATTCCCATCCCCACCGCGTTCCGGCCACGGCATGGTTGAACACTTCCACACGGAGAGACTAGAGGCAAGATTTTCGTCCGGCCCTCTACGCGCAATAAAGGTACTAGACCACCGGACGAAAAATCTAGGTAGGCGCGCATAAGGATCGTGCATACTCCGTGGCCAAATCGAACGTGCGGAGTATAAACATTCTCCCCACTCTGCCGCACGAAATTCCTCCAAGAGTCGGACGATTTTCAGACCTGGCTCGGACGATTTTCATGCGGCAGTCGGCAGTCTCAATAAATATGTATTTTATTTTTGTTTGCCTTATGCAAAGTCTCATTTCCGAAGTATTTTTTGATGCCGAAAACAGTGGTGGCCTCAAAATTTCTTTATCATGCACAATTTTTTAAAGAAATGAGGTGAAATATGTCAAATTTTGTTTTTTACCACATGAATCATTTTTTTTGTAGCAAATAAATAATTGCCTTAAATTTATAAGGTATCATTTTGGAAGTACTTTTTCGTGCAGACTTTTCCTATGACATCATGATAGGAAAGTGAAGTTAAGTGTGTATTTTTGCTTTATTTATATGGTGGAATATGGTCAAAAACAAAAATGTTGACATATTTAGTTTAAATTTTCACAAAATTGTGACATGATAAATAATTATGAGAGCACCATCGTTTTCAGCAAAAGTATTTACCATGTCAAAGATATAATCGACATTAGACAATGTTATACAGGGTCATCGAAAAGTATCGGACCCCCCTAATATCTTCAGTTAGAATGCACTTAGGAGAAAATGTCCAATATTTTTTTTTCACAAATGGTGAAATTAATTATTGCTTTATAAGGAGGAAGCTGTGTACTCCCTAAAAAACGTTCGACTACAAAAACGACTAATATCGGAGTACAAACGGACTGGTTGGTTTGTGACTCTGTTCCCATTATTAACTTTGTACTCTCGACTATTAACATATACAGGGTCATCGAAAAGTATCGGACCCCCCTAATATCTTCAGTTAGAATGCACTTAGGAATTTTCTCCTATAGCAAAGTCCAATAGCAAAGTTGTATGGTTTCAAGCGGGGAGTAAGATGATGACCTTGACTTTGACCTTGACCATGTCCTTCAAGGTCATTTCAAGGTCAATCTTATTTTTTTTAAATAGAACCCCCTAAATTTTATTGCATATTCTTATAGCTTATCTCGAGAGCTTTCCAAAACACTATAATAAAATATTTTTTTATTAAGTACTTTTTGAGTTATAAAGGTTTGAAGTTAACAATTTGTTCCTTCCAAAATGCATTCTTACTGAAAATATTAGGGGGAAATCCGATTAATGTATTTTCTTTAAACCAATTAATTGGTCTCATTATTCCGCGCACAAAAGTATTAAGGTTATGATTACTGAAAACTAAATAATATTTTACAAGATATTCTACATTTTGTGTCAAAAAATTGTTAACTTCAAACCTTTATAACTCAAAAAGCACTTAATACAAAAATATTTTATAATAGTGTTTCGGAAAGCTCTCGAGATAAGCTATAAGAATATGCAATAAAATGTAGGGGGTTCTATTTAAAAAAATAAGATTGACCTTGAAACTATGCAATATTGAAAATTATATAATTTTATCGCAAATATATAAATGCTGCATTATTTTACTATTACGTAATATAACAATAATTCAGAAATAATTAATTTATTTAATACTTATTTTTCAAATAGAATAAAAAAATTATTTAGGATAGTTGAAACTTGGCTAGCATATTTTTTAATAGAATTTACATTAAAAAATAATTAATTTTGATTAAAACAACTTGATTTATAAAAGTAGGAATTTTCCTGATATATAAAAAAAGTTAATTGTATCTTCATTTTGAATTTCGCGCCTAGATTTATTCCAAAATCATAAGAGAAAAGAAAGTTCTATTTATAGTATCGGAATTCGCGGAAGGATACGTCCGGCAAATTTCCTTCTATAACAGCGTCAGTGGAGCTCACACAGGCACGCCGACTTTGATAGTGTGAGTGCGGTGGGGATATCACACGGGCACGTCGACTTTGGTAGTGTGAGTGCGAAGGAGAAATCACACGGATGAGCCACGTTTGCATGTGATTCATCGCGGCGAGTCCGCGGGAAGCATGGAAGGGGACGAAACTCTCCGTGGCCCATGGTGGAAGTGTTCAACCATGCCGTGGCCGGAACGCGGTGGGGATGGGAATTCTCCGCGGATCGGCAACTCTGCTAGGGATTTTTGGGTCAGTGAAACTGATTTGTAATACTCCAGTATTTGGCATTTTTTCCATTTGGCTTTTTTTCCATTTAGCATTTTTTCCATTTGGCATTTTTTCTATTTGGCATTTTTTCTATTTGGCATTATTTCTATTTGGCATTTTTTCTATTTGGCATTTTTACCGGCGCCCAGATAATGGTGGGGTGATCACACAGAGGTGAAAGTTCACGTAGATGAGGTGGAGGTGCATGTGAAGAAAATCGCGAGGAGAAAGGGGTAAAGACTCGCTGGGGGGTGGAAGATTTTAGAGTAATGGGGTAAGATGCTCGCGGGTTGGATGGGGGTAGGTGGAAAGAGGTGGAGAGATATGAGAATTTTTGGAAGCGGGAGGAACTTGCTGTGGTTAGATGCTGGTGGGAGGAGCTTGCGGAGGTTGAAGAGGTCAAGTATTGAGGGTGAGAGGTGAGGGAATTTGCGAATAGTGATAAGAAGATCTCCGGTACACGGAAAAATTTTCGATTACACTGCTGTCCCGCCACGCTCAGCTGCTCACCGTGCGGGAAGTTTCTGAACTACCTCCTTTCGAGGCGGCTGCTGTCGAATTTCGAGAGCGCTGATACCTCGAGACGGTGCAGAGGTGCGCCCGGAAACATGTTACGGTAGAGCCCTCTTTCTAGAAAGAGAAGGCGGAAACCATTTTGGCGCGCACATGAGCTCGATGTTTTCAGCAATAATTCAATCCCATGTTTCTTATATATTTATTTTATAAGATTATTTATTATACAACTATTTTAGTAACAATTTATCCTGGGCATTATAATAGTATATCATGCACCAAGGGGGCGGAGGAGGGACTTTTGAATTAAGAGAGCAACTTTAGGGCCCCAAGTCGAAGACGAGGGGTAATAACATTGCTCGAGTTGTTCTAAGTCCCCGCCCTCGTGGTGCATACGATATTTTATGTAACGAAGGCAGAAAAATGGAATTTTTCATCCATGGCAAGGGATGAAAAACGCCTTTTTTGTGCATGTGTTACATAAAATATTTTAAACAATTTAATTAAATTTAAAATACTACAGAATGTTGTTTTATCTTTTTTAAATGGCTTATTTTTAATATTATATATATAACTTAAGGGAAGTATACTTAATTATAATATTTATAATTTTTTAACACAAGAATAAAAATTATTAAACTTAATACAAATAAAATTAAAATTATATTTATAAGAAATTTTACATATTTTATAAATACTTAAATTTTTCTATAATTGTGGAAATCTCATGTTTTTCCAGGTATACCAAACATTTTTTATAAAATTATAAGTAGTTATTTTTTTATTTAGAGATGTATAGAAATGGTATGTCATTTATAAACTAAATTTGATGAAGCAAGTCTCATTTCGGCCATATGCTCAAATTAAATTCTGTGAAACTCGTCCATAATTTCGCAAAGGCCTGTTTTACTCGCCGGGATTTCCTACAAGGCAATTGATGTACCCCGTATTTTATATTTTTATTTTATATTGTAAATTTTAGGAAACGAAACCCTTTCTCCACGGGACAATTTTGAATCCCTATATATGAGAAAATAAATTATCTATCTATCTATCTTATAAACTAAATTGAATTATTAAATATTAATTACTTTTTAATAATACAAATTTTATTCATTTTGTGAAGTAAGGTAAGTATCTGTATTTATAATTATATTTATCATAATTTTTTTTGAATATTATTTTAATAACAATTTTAATTCATTTTATAAACGTTTAAATAAATAGTAGGTTAGATTTTGTAACTTTTATGTTATTTTCTAAATTTCTTAATTATTAAAAATGTAGAAATTTTGTAAAAACATTTAAAATTGAATCAAAGATTGAGACAATTAAAAATTAGAAGTAAAAAAATATTTAATAACAATTAAAAGCCATTACATACAATATATTGTCAGTTGATGCAAAGTAATGGGATTTAATTTTGTTTACATTCACTTGTTAACCACCAAAAGGGACATTAGTGCGAACTCCATTATTATTTATTACATTGTTATATATATATATGGGTCATTCAAGCAATTAAAATTAAAGGTTGTGCTGCGTATTCTTTGTCACAACATATTAACGCAAGTCATTAATATTTAATTATAACATAATGGCAACTGTAATAGTAAAAATAATAATAATTATAAAAAAAAGTTGGAATTGGAATTTTATATTACTAATCGATTGGTTTAGTGAAATGTAATATAAATGTTTAAAAACAATTAAAAATTGTTATTTTCTTAAAAATAAATATATATATTTTTAACAAAAGAAACCCATTTATATGTTTCCGATTTGTTAATTATTGCAAAAATAACGATTTCGTGACGAAAAAACCTGTTTTTCCAGAAAATTGTTAATAACAATTTTTAATTGTTTTTAAACATTCATATTACATTTCACTAAACCAATCGATTAGTAATATAAAATTCCAATTCCAACTTTTTTTTATAATTATTATTATTTTTACTATTACAGTTGCCATTATGTTATAATTAAATATTAATGACTTGCGTTAATATGTTGTGATAAAGAATACGCAGCACAACCTATAATTTTAATTGCTTATATACATCTAATTATTGACAGGCACAGTGAAAATCGAATTTGTCATTGATGGTTATCCTCTCTTTTTCGAGGCAACAGTCCTCTCAGGTCTTTGGGGTGACAGTTGCCTCGCAGGTTCGATACGGCTGATGTGTCTGATTGGGCAGTAGGTATTATCTAGAAGAGTGGTGAACAGCGAGACTACCGTTGGCGCTGCTGAGCGCTCGACATTTTTTCCGTGTAGGTGTAATGAGACAGGGTAACAGGAGAGATAATGGTGAGGGGAACAAAGGCTCATAGAGGGGGGGGGGGGGATTCCGGGGTGGTGATATGAAAGTCACGAGGTGAAAGAGTTAAATGTTAACGGGTAAAGAAGGGGGGGGGGGTAAACACCATAGAATACGTATATGCTTACTTTGAAATGTTTAACGAAGTACTCCTTTCTATATAAACAATTATTTATAAACAATTATTCTTTGTCTTTCTTACGTCTTATATTAATTGTAAATAATATTATACTCTTTGACATAATCAATCATTTATTTATTTAAACATTTATAAACTTATTCATATAATCCTACTTCATTTATCTCTGTAAACAATTAGTTACAAAGTGTCACTCTTTTTTCTTTACATTTCTTTTTCCCACGTATTATCAATTTATTCATTGGTATTATTATACTTCTTTTATCTGTTCAACCATTTCTACTTTTTAAATCAATATTGTACCAGCCATTTAGTATTTATCTCGTATTAGTGTTATCTGTTTAAAAAATCATTTCTATTTCCCTTTACATCTTACAATACTATTCATGTAATATTAATACCCCAACGATTTAATTGAACTATTATTTATAAGTAATTAGGTACTATTTTACACTTTACGCTGCCTATGCATTCTAATAATTATTATTAATTTTTTTTTCACACTTTGTATACATAATTGTACATGTATTTCTAGTTGTAACTGTTTTATTCCTTTTACTTTCCATTATAACATTATTCAAAATGTTTGACTGTTTTACTTGTTTTCACGTTCAAACACGTTTTCCCTTTATAGCTGTACTTATTCACTATCTCTTTCCACCTCTGAAGCCCATAACTACTATTTCTTTCTATTTCTATCGGTTACGTTCTTAATCTGTAAGTTCCGTTACAAGTCGCCTCGACTTTTCCCAAATGTTAAATGCCAGCATGCAAGTTTCAACGCGTTTCTTTTTTTTTCGGTCACCAGCCCTTTCCTGAGTTTCTACGTGTACGATATATCACTTGTTTCACAAGCATATGAATATGAGTGTCAACTCATTTCCATGAAAATCATCTAACAAATTTTCCCGCCTACTTATTATTATTATTATTTATTATTATTATACAACTTTATTGAGACCAAGAGGGAAGATACATAAAAACTCCATCATGGGCAAATGGCGAGTCACAGCTATCAGCTGTTTTACAGACTGACCCATAAATCAGTAAATTTAGCAGAATGCACAGAGAAAAAGTCATAAACATACATAAATACACAAAATATAGTTCACATCAGTAAATTTCACATCAGTAAATTTAGCAGAATACAATAAGAAAAAGCCATAAACATACATAAATACACAAAATATAGTTCACAGAAATATAAACATACATACAAAAAATATAAATATACATAAATACTCCAAAATATAACTCACAGAAACGCAACATTCACACTATTACAATTGACGATTACGCAAATGATAAAACTCGCTCACCTTACTCATAAATAGACTACTAGAAAGAACAGATTTACGAATGTTTAACGGAAGAGCATTGAAAATTTTCGTCGTATAGTACGAAAACGAGCCAGTATATTTGCTGGATGAGTGAACTGGATATCTTAGAGTATATAGAACAGCGCTCCTACAATTACTTGTATTACTCCCGAGAAATTGCAGAACAGAATGGAGATACTCTGGTTCTTTTATCGATAATAGTTTACTTAAGATTTTTAAAATTCGGATCTCCATTCTATCCTGCATCCTCAGTTGGCCAGACTTCAGAAAAGCTGGCGAAATATGGTCGTATTTCCTAATAAGGTAAATATAACGCAAACAGGCGTGTTGAACTGCCTGAACTCTCGACCAGTTCTTCCGGGAAAGACAGGGGCCGAATACAGATATACAATATAAAAGATGTGGAAGAACAAGAAGTTCACATAATCTAGATTTGGTGTCGCTTGTTAATTCACGTCTAAACGGATAAAGTTGTCGCAATCTCACAAAAGAAATTCCAATTTTTTTGGATATATGTGAATCAAAGGACCAACTGGAATCAATAGTAAGGCCAAGATCCACTGCTTCATTTGTTAATGGGATGATATTGCCTTTTACATAAATATTGATATTATCGATATTAACTTTTGATAAGTAATGATTGCTTCCAATTAATAACATTTTAGTTTTATTCGGGTTGATAACTAAAGCATTATCATTAGCCCAGGTTTCAATTTTCAATATATCCAAATTAAATGTAATACAATCTCTAATCAAGTTTTCCGGACTTACAGGCATGAGAATTTGCGTGTCATCAGCATAGGTTTTAATGTTTACATTATTACAGCAATCATAAATGTCTGTGGTAAAAATTATAAGTAATAATGAACTTAATTTAGCTCCTTGTGGAACACCACTTGTAAGAATCTTTTTAGAAGAAGTAAAACTTAAATTTTCAGATTTTATAGTAACTGACTGAGATCTATGTGTTAGATAAGAGCGAAGGAGGTCACAAGTCCCTTTAGACACACCATAAAATGCTAATTTTGCTATCAATAAATCATGATTGATGGTATCAAAGGCACGAGTAAAATCAAGAAGACATAAAAGAGTCAGACACTTATGATCCCAGTTAGTTAGTACTTCATCAGATACGTTTAGGAGCGCAGTTTCACAACCAAAAAAGCGCCTAAAGCCCGATTGAAACGTTGGGAAAAGTTTGAACTTATTAAAATGTACCAACAATTGCTGGTAACAAACTTCCTCAAATATTTTGGAAAGAATTGGTAGCCGACTAATTGGACGAAGATCTTTGGGAACCATAGGCTTTGTAAATTTTGGGAATTGGATGGACAGATGCAGATTTCCACACTTCTGGAAAATTTGAGGTTGCAATAATTGTATTAATGATATTGAGAATCTCTGGTAAACAAAATTTATAAGATCTTAAAAACATCTCACCTGTAATACCGTCTAAACCCGCACCCGTGCTCTTAGTTTTATTAATTATGTTTATTAGGTTATTCATAGATATTGGGGTAAAGGAAAACGAGGTACACAAGGGGATTCTGGGCGAATGAGAAGTTAAATAATGGGTAATTAGATTTGCTTTAGGACGAGCTTGAGGAAGACTAGTAAAATGTTCATTTATATCATCTGGATCCATTAGGGAGGGGGGAAGCTGAGGTAAAATCGGTTTTGAAATACCAAGATGTTTAATGGTTAACCAGAAATTCTTTTGAGGGAGTTTGCTAATCGTTTGCAAGTATGCTGTGCGTTCACGCCTAATCGCAGAAGTGGTATAATTTCGGAGACTTTTATAGTAAGCATTATCAGAAGGTTGTTTAGACTTTCGCTTTTTTGTTTGGGCCGCATTTCTTTTCTTTATCATAATCCTAATTGTGTCAGTTATCCATGGAGCATGAGGTTTTGAGACACGCATTGTTATCCAAGGAGCAAACGTATCAAACAGATTCGTAATTGATTGGTTCAGGTATAAGACTTTTTCATCAACATTAGCTATGTCGGGTATCACACCCCATGGAAAACTACTTGCCGTTTGTTTAAAATTATTTTCGTTAAAATTTTTAAAATCACGAATCGTTACAAATTTTATAGTGTGAGGCATTCTTGAACAGGCAATGGTGCATCCAATTAAATTGTGATCTGAAACTCGAAATGAATTGGTAGAAAAGACGTTTAAAATATTAATAGATGGAGAAGCAACGATCACATCAATCAAAGAAGAAGATGTAGAAGAAATTCTTGTTGGTTTATTTATGAGTTGATTGAGACCACAATGGTTCAACATTTCAGAAAGATTAATTGCATCCGGTTTGTTAGGCGTAAGAAGGTTAATATTTAAGTCGCCGAGCATAATAATTTTGTCAGATGTGGTACGTAATGAATTTATAGATACTTGGAGATCATCAAGAAATTTAAGGGAAATATAAGAGGGTCTATATAAAACCCCAATCACAATTTTGTTATTATGAAATTGGAAATTACACCAAAGCTGTTCAAGGTCGTATGCATCGCACAATGGTGAAAATTGTGTACAATGAAAATAATTTTTATAGAAAATAGCTACTCCACCACCACGCGCACGCAATCGATCAAAACGTAGAATAGAATATCCATTGATGGCTATGTCTTGATCCGAAATGTTGGTATTCAGCCAGGTTTTAGAAATACAGAAGATGTCATAATCTTTGGTAGATAAAATATCCTTAACCTGAGGTAAGTGTAGAAGTAGCGAGCGTACATTCAGGTGAACAATTTGCAGACTATGTTTTTTCGATAACGAAGAATCCGTGGAAGAAATTAATGAAGCATTAGATGAACTTGAGTGCAGAAAAACATCCGATGAGAGTAAAAGATCAGATGAGGTAGAAGGCGTTTGTGAAGCACATGGTGTTCGGCGAATTAAATTATGGTATGTATTATTTTTATATTGGCGTCAGCGTGAAGAATTACAGTTTTCTAAATCCTTTATTGAATTTATCAAATGCTTCACTTCACCATCCGTCGAACAGAGTTCGATAACCGTGCCTCTGCGTCGAACTTTTAAACCATTATGCTTGGCAAATAAGGTGGCTTCCCTGGTTAATTTATAAAGATTTTTTGGGATAAACTCGTTAATAAAAATATTAGATGAAGATAATCCAGGGCAAATGGAATTAGCTCTTAAATCCTTCATAGAATATCGCGCTTTCATTAAGGCATCACGCTTAGAACGCGCACCGAAGCGGATAAATATATTCCGTGTTCTTGCAGAGTTTTCGACCAAAGACGCAGAAGTTGGCTTTCTATTAGCATATTGCGCAGCTTGAAGAGGGGTTTTGGAAAGAGTCAAATTTGAATTAATAGATCGAGCGGGGGGCATACGCTCCGCCTTAATCACATCAGATGATTGAAGGGGGACACCCAGTTTTGCAGCAATTAAACAAACTGACCCGATAAGATCTTCATTGGGCGATTCCGGGAATCCGTTAATAATACAATCGCATTCTCTGACAGATAATTCCAAACTCGAAAGACGATTTGACAGGTTTTGATTTTCATCTTTTAGAAGTTTATTTTCAGCTACAATATCTGACAATTTTGCATTTAAATGATCAAATTGTTCGACTCTATTTTCAACTGTACACAGTCTTTTATTTTGCTCTTCAACGGTATTAAGAACTTCCAAGCGTAGATTTTTAAATTCGGTTGCAAGTTGAGCAGCAGTTTGTTCGCTACGAATCTGGGCTAAATCTGTAGATGACTGAATATCATTCAATTTTGAGCTCAGAACATCCAAAGAACTTAATTTCGCCGTAATCTCTGAGAATTTCATTTTTAAAAAATCCTCAAGTGCAGGACTTTGGGCATCTGCTTCATCTAAGTCATTAACGTCTTCAGCTCTTAGTCTTTTCATATTACGTGAAATTTTATCTTTACGAGGCCGACCACGACATTTTCTTTCTTGAGAACTCGTAGCAGAATCACATGGGTCCGTGTCAATAAAATTATTTAAGCAGCAACAAAACTGGCCATCTGAGTTCCGTTTATCAATGCCAATACATTCAACATGAGCAACATTCTGACAAATGACACAATTTTCAGTATTCAAGTGTGCCAGCAATCTACAATAAATACAACACAGCTCTGGCGTGTCATTAGATTGCGATTGCACGTTTGAAATTTGCAACGACGTTTGTTCAAAAGCCATAATTCAAACGTTAAGACACTTATGAATTATTTATCAAAGGTTAAAGGAATAAAAAGTTCACTTATATGTTGCTTTAGAGAAGTAAACCACACTAACAGCACAGATAAAAATAAGCGATCTTGTTTAAAAACGTTCTAAAAATATTGTATACACAGTTTCACTGAGCACAGAGAATTAAAATTTCACATACAATACACACTTTTTAATACACAAAAACTCTTTACACAACAAAAATAGGTTAAAACTTGATCCAGTCAACTTTAAAGTAAAAACCAGTATACGTGTAAACTTTGAATAATGTTGCGAGCTATGACTATAAGCGAAGGTGTTGTCAACACGACGGTAAATCTGATACTTAATATAGGCAAATAGTCCCAGGAGTAGAGATATAAAAGTTTGTCAAATGCATATATTTTAACTGTTTTCCTCGAGTAACCGGTGTTGCCTCTTCTCCTCTTGTGATTGTGCAGAAGTTTAAAAAAAAGAGAGAAAATGGAGGCGACAAAGAAAATTATCTTGACCCTAGAGAAGGCGGTGAAAAACAAGTATCGCACTCTCGAAGATGACGCGTCAACGAATGAATTTTACGAGTTTCTCGCCCAGTGCGATGACGCTGTCGCGGTTATGCGAGGGCAACTACTTACAAAGATAGATGTTGGAAGTAAACGGCATGTGGAATCTGCTATCAGTCGCGTAATCACCTTACAGGAGAAGGCAAAAAAGAGACTCTTCGCCAGGGAAGGACGAGGATCGCGAGGTGACATTAGTCACGTTGAAGTCGATTCGGTTTTCAAAAACCGCACTGAACTGGTGGTAAATCTAAAATATTTGGATCCGCTAAAGTTTTTCGATGCCGCAAAGGAGAAAACCCTAAAAACTGTCAGTGCTGCGATCGCGGAGCACAATTGTGTAACAGCGTGTACAGTGTTTTGTGGCGAGTTTGCACTCATCGATAAAGAGGAAGACAAATACTTTCAAAATAAATACGAACAATTATGCGAGACTATCAATTTAAATGAGTGGTATGAGGAAAGAGTTAAGGCACCAATTCTTTCCTCGCTCGAAGAATTTGCGATGCGCGACTCTGGATGGGCGCTGACGGGAATTCACAACTTGCAAATTCAAATCTGCAAATATAACCCGATGCGTGCCGGTTCATACATCGATTTGCCGCTTTGGGTTAGGAATTAAAAGGCCGTAATAAATGTGAAGTCGTTTAATAACGATTGCTTCGCCTGGGCAATAATTTCCGCATTATAACCCGTTAGACAAAATTCCGATCAATTATATTCATACCCGGATTACAAACTACACCTCAACTTTGACGGAATAAATTTTCCGGTGGCGCTAAAGGACGTACCGAAGTTCGAGAATTTGAATAATATCTCGGTGAATGTGTTTATCATTGCCGACGAGAAGAAAAAAGTGCTACCTGTGCACTTGACTAAAAGTGAAAGAGGTCGTCACGTCAACTTGGTTCTCGTGACAGAGAGTCTAAAGAAGCCAAAAGAAGTCAAAAGAAGCCCTTCGACCTTCTTCGTCTTTTGTGTTAGACAGCAACTATAATTACTGACGTAATAATAATTATCATTACTGCTGGATAAAAAATTTACCACGATTAGTAGGAAAACAGTGTAGTAAACATCATGGACAGAAACATATCTGCAATCGCTGTCTTCACTATTTTCACAATAAAGAAAAACTCGCCACACATAAACTCGAGTGTGGAAAAATAAATAATTGTGCGATCAAGCTTCCTGAACAAACAGGTAAACTAAAATTTAAAAATTTCCATTGTGCAATTCAAGTGCCTTTCATCGTTTATGCCGACACCGAATGCCTCATCGGAAAAGTGGAATCTGAGACAGCTCCAAAATCAGCCTACGAAGAGCATAAGATTTACAGTGCAGGCTACTATTTTCATTGTAACCATGACCCTTCAATGTCCAGATACCGCTGTCACCGGGGGTCCGACGCTGCTTCCTGGTTTGCGGCGGAGCTACACGGGATTTCATTAGAAGTTAATGAGGTACGATTTACGTTATTTTCTCATATAAAACTCTAATACATATTTTATTCAATATTTTTAATCCGTTTAGAAAATTAAAAAATGTTTTAATTTTCATAACACATATTCAAATTCACATCAAATGCTAAAACACTATAATAGATAAATCGTAAAATCTTAATACTGTCGAAAAATGTCATTAAATTTAAATGATTTCATTTTCAGATCTTGCAAGATGTTAAACCGATGCATTTAAGCGAGGCTGATTGGACAGCTTTCCATAAGACAACCACATGCATCTGTGGCGATACATTCACCGCCAACGATGCCAAAGTCCGGGACCATGATCACCTGACCGGTCAATTTCGGGGCGCAGCTCACAACAGCTGCAATTTAAAATATAAATGTAGTTCTAACATGCCAATAATATTCCATAATTTAAGCGGTTACGACGCTCATTTTCTGATACGGGACATTGCTAACGCGTTCGAAGGATACGTTAAAGTGATTCCATGCAATATTCAAAAATATATTTCTATAATCAAATTTGTCAAGGACACTAAAATTAGATTAACATTTTTGGATTCCCTTAGATTTCTGAACTGCTCCCTCGAGAAGTTGGCATCATATTTATCGAATGATGGCAAACGAATATTAAAAGCACATTTTCAAAATGAAAATGAATTTCGTTTATTAACTCGTAAGGGCGCTTTCCCTTACAATTATATACATGAAAAGAGCGTCTTGGACGAACCATACCTTCCTTCTCGCGGTAATTTTTACAATAAATTGAATGATTGTGAAGTGAGTGTTGATGATTATGTGCATGCAATGAATGTATGGAAAACGTTTAATTGTGAGACGTTGGGCGATTACTCGGATCTGTACTTAAAAACCGACATTTTATTGCTCGCAGATGTATTTGAAAATTTTCGAAGAACACTATTAAAATCGCACGGGTTGGATCCAGCACATTTCTTCACTCTACCGGGATATACGTGGCGTTGTGCCTTATTACATACACGGATGGAATTGGAATTGTTAAAAGATATAGATATGGTCATGTTTATCGAGCGGGGGATAAGAGGGGGTCTTTCACAGTGCTCAAACAGATACGCGAAGGCAAATAATAAGGATATGCCTAATTATGACCCGTCAAAAGAGTCAAAGTATTTAATGTACTTTGATGTTAATAATTTGTATGGTTGGGCAATGTGTCAAGCATTACCAACTGGTGGTTTCCAATGGGTTGACAATGTCGATTTCGAAAATGTTGCTGATGACTCAGAAGTCGGCTATATTCTCGAAGTCAATCTTTCTTATCCGCACGCTATCCATGACGAGCAGAAAGATTTACCAATATGTCCCGAAAGAGCTGTTTCACCTTTTTCTAAACAGACTAAATTATTGGCTACGTTAAATGACAAACATACACGGAAAAAAATAATCCAGTGAAAATTCCCGAACTTGTTCGGATGTTAAGGATTTGAGAAAAATTCGACGAAAATCTCACGATTATCGGTAAATATGTTCGAAATGTTTCTGAGTAATTCCCGAACTGAAAATATATTTCACAGTTTGGTTCGGAAATACGCTGAAAGTAAATATTACAGATGATTTCACATAAAATTAAGAAACAGTTCAATATTTATTTCATTAGTATTTAAGAAAATGTACATCTAACATGAAATAGTTTTTATTATATTACGATTGTGAGAAGTTGTGCATCCAGTTTATGAAAATTCCCGAACTTTTGTGTACGTCTCTACCTATATGTATATATTATATGCGCAAATACCGATACGCCAGACCATGTACATATATATGTATACACAACCAACGAACCAACCCCGCCGTACTACGCAGGCGATGTATTCGCACATGGCGGCCAGGGAATGAAAACAAAACAATATATATATCGATTATTATGCTGCGATATGTTTCTTTTAACACAGGTAAAGAATGGAGAATATGCCGGTAGGAAAGTTATTTTTGGAAAAATATTTTGACCTTTATCAAATTTTGTTTACCTTAATTTATATTAATAGAAATTTGATGGCAGTCATAATACAGACAAGCTTGTAGACAATGCTATTGAAGTACATTGCGATAATGCTGAAGTGAATGAGGTAAAAACAAAAAAAATTTATTTAAATGTTTAAAACGTAATAAAACGCCAAACTTATTAATAGTAGTAGTAAAACTCCAAACTACATAATAATCAAACCTTTCAGTTCAATCCCACCCGCTAAACATGTAACGTAAATAAAACGTTACATGTTATCCCATTTATGGCAAAAAAGTATCGTTTCGTAACAACGTTTTGACGCCGTTTACACCACGTTCCACGATATCTAAATACGTAAAGGTAATGCGTAACATTACCAGAATGTCAATTTATAACAGTTTCAAAGACGTTTTATGGAATCGTTTCTGCAACGTCACAAAATCACCAAGGAAATTTAAAACGGCGCATTCAGGTTACTAATGTAACATTCATGTAATGTTACGAATGCGACGTTTCATAGACATGATTTATTGCATATCTTCTATCGTTTCGGCTGGTTCCATCTCAGACTTCGCCTTCAAGATGCGGAAGCAGCATTTGTTTTCGTATATTAGCACGATTTACAAGCAATCTTTTTCTTCTTATAATTATTCTCTTTCTGGTGCATAATATTATTTGCTATTATTAATTTTGTTCTTTTTATTTCTTATACGTGTGTAACTTGAATACATTGATGTTAAGTTCAATATTTTTTTTGTAATATTATTGCAAAAATTAATTTAAAATATAGAGTAATTTGAGACTGAGACTGCAAAGAAGTGAAATTTAACTAATGTAATACTTCACATTTGAAATTGAAACGGGTTTTGTAATATTTAGAGAATATGCATTTTTATATACAGTGTATTTATTTTAAAAAACTCGCTCCCTTTTAATATATTTATGTACAAAATTTGTAAATTTCCGTCACTTGTCCAGAAAAATAACTCGCAGCATATTATTTTTAATGTAAATTGTATTAAATTTAATTCATAATTTAAAAATTGGTTCACTTATGTTAATTTTAATATCTGCGTAATTTTATAACTTATTTCCAAGTAGGGCATTTGTAAAATATACGTGTGTCAATTAACTCTACATTTTTTAAACAGTGTCTATTAATCAATTTCGTTTAAAAAAAAATACTCAAATAATACTAAAATACTATTATTCCTGATATAGAAATGATAAAAGTAATTAAACATAAAATTAATACTTTGATGCGAAAGCATCTAATAAATTTTTCGACCGCTTGAAAATATAAATTTAATATTTGAATAATCTTGGTATATGTCGGTCAACTTACTAAGCAAAAATAAATTAGATTGATTTTAAGTGTCTACTCGGTTTTCGACGGAAACCACATTTGACATATTAAATGTAAGAAGCCGGGATTTGTGTAATTATCGCCGACAAAATCTCTGTTTAAAACGGGCTGTATAAGTATCTAAAAAAATGATTAATATTAATGGATTTTGTTTCTCTCTAGCGATAATCAAATAAACTAATGTCTATTGTAAATATTTTGCGTTTCGTCCCGAGATCTCGTGATGGACTCTGTAAGGCTAACACGAGATCTCTGCCTTAGACGCAAAAATGGTTTTGTAAATAATTTGAAATTTAAATAAACTAAACAATGAAGGAAATGTTTAGAATTATTGTAAGAAAATATTGTAATTATATTTATAATGTAATTATTTATATAATAATATAATATTTATTTTATTATTATTATTATATATTATTTATATAAATATATAATAATAATATTTATAATGTAATTAAACATATCTTGTTTAAACTAAACCCGCATTTATCAAGAAGCCTTCCACGATTGAGTATAAGAGCTCTCGTTCGCACGGTAAAATACGTATGCGAGCGTAGCGTAGTGGTTAAGACGTCAGCGTTGTAACCGGTAGACCCGGGTTCGATCCTCGGTCGGGATGGATTTTTCTTAGATTCATAGATTTATTTGCGAGCAAAATTATAAAACTACGTTCTTTCATAACATATCTAACGATACATAAATAATAATAAAATTCGAATGAATAGAATAATTCGTCGAATTTTTTATAATTTTTATTTATGACTGCTTAATGTACCGTTTTTGGATGTATAGTTTTCAAACGTCGGAGGTACGTTATGAATGAAACGTTATTTAAAAACCGTTAATGTGGCAGGACATTTCTGGTTCCAAGGACGTCACAAAAATGTTTTTGCAGTGAAACAAGTTTGGTCGCATGGCTATAATGCGACGTTTCAAAGATGTTGCTGTAACGGAATATTGTTTAGCGGGCAGCTGACGTACGGTCATGTTCATGTGCGAAAATGTTACGAAATATACAAAATGTTTTGTATATTGTTTGTATATTTCGTTAACTTTTCGTTGACGAATGTGACAGTGTGTTAGCTGGGATGAGACAATTTTTATTTAGAGCAATTTTCACTGGCCGTACTAGTGGAACTAGTGTAAAATGCTATTATACTGCTGTGTGTTTTAGAAAAGGTCGTATCTACATTTCTACGAGTTTCACTTATTCGTGAAATACGGTTTTTAGTCATAACAGTAATTTTGTATTTTTAAAAATGATTTTTGACCGCTATCCATTTAGGACAAGCTCCCTGGGAGCTTTTGGGACACCTCGATCGAGGTGGAAGGTAGAGGATAAAAAAAAATTAAAAAAAAATAAAAAAAAAAATAAAATAAAAAAAAAAATAAAATAAAATAAAATAAAAAATTTAAAATGCATATTCTCAGGTGCTATAAGGTGGCCGACCCCTTAGGGCCGAATCGAACCAAACTAGTGCCATTAATTGTTGCTCAATTGTTGCTCAAAAGTTGCTCTATTCCCGTATTTGATGCTCCCATTTGTTTAAAAAAAATAGCAGGTTCGGCTAGCTTGCATATGAGCCAGCCGACCCTAGCTCAAAAAGTTGGAAAAACAAATGCTACCGTAAAAATGAGTACGCAGCTAATTGTTGCTCATTTGTTGCTCAAAGATCACCGCTGTAATATAGAATTCCAAAGTACCGGTTCTGATATGTAAAAAAAATAAGTAGGTTCGGCTGGCTTGCCTCAGAGCCATCCGAACATAACTCAAAAAGTGAAAAGAACAAATCGTATCGCAAAAACGAACATACAGCTAATTGTTGCTTATTTGTTGCTAACAAATAATGAGATAATTTACAACAAATATAGTCCGAAATGACTGACAAAATAAAAAATACACATATTTTTGAAAGCACCGTGAATGGGCGACTTCAACCAGGCTTATATTACTGCAAGTCGAATGCAGCAACAATCAGCCGACACTTGTTGCTCGATTCCTTTGCGTTTTAGGGACATAAATAAAGGATACTATCATGGTCCGGACCGATTCGGCTAGTAAAATAAAAAATTACACGCGTTTTAAAGTGACAAAAAAACAGACTTAATATGTCAATAGTAATCAGCCAATATGACGGCAGCAACAATTAGCCGACAATTGTTGCTCGATTCCTTTGTGTTTTAGGAGCATAAATGAAGGGTACTATCATGGTCCGGACCGATTCGGCTAGTAAAATAAAAAATTACACGCGTTTGAAAGTGACTAAAAAAGAGCGTTAATCTGTCAATAGTAATCGCCCAATATGACGACGGCAACAACTAGCCGACATTTGTTGCTCGATTCCTTTGTATTTTAGGGACATAAATGAAGGATACTATCATGGTCCGGACCGGTTCGGCTAGTAAAATAAAAAATTACACGCGTTTAAAAGTGACAAAAAAAGAGCGTTAATCTGTCAATAGTAATCGCCCAATATGACGACGGCAACAATTAGCCGACATTTGTTGCTCGATTCCTCTGTGTTTTAGGGACATAAATGAAGGATACTATCATGGTCCGGACCGATTCGGCTAGTAAAATAAAAAATTACACGCGTTTAAAAGTGACAAAAAAACAGACTTAATATGTCAATAGTAATCAGAGAATATGACGGCAGCAACAATTAGCCGACAATTGCTGCTCGATTCCTTTGTGTTTTAGGGGCATAAATGAAGGGTACTATCATGGTCCGGACCGATTCGGCTAGTAAAATAAAAAATTACACGCGTTTGAAAGTGACTAAAAAAGAGCGTTAATCTGTCAATAGTAATCGCCCAATATGACGACGGCAACAATTAGCCGACATTTGTTGCTCGATTCCTCTGTGTTTTAGGGACATAAATGAAGGATACTATCATGGTCCGGACCGATTCGGCTAGTAAAATAAAAAATTACACGCGTTTAAAAGTGACAAAAAAACAGACTTAATATGTCAATAGTAATCAGAGAATATGACGGCAGCAACAATTAGCCGACAATTGCTGCTCGATTCCTTTGTGTTTTAGGGGCATAAATGAAGGGTACTATCATGGTCCGGACCGGTTCGGCTGGTAAAATAAAAAATTACAAGCGTTTAAAAGTGACTAAAAAAGAGCGTTAATCTGTCTATAGTAATCGCCCAATATGACGACGGCAACAATTAGCCGACATTTGTTGCTCGATTCCTTTGTGTTTTAGGGACATAACTGAAGGACACTATCGTGGTCCAGACCGATTCGGCTAGTGAAATAAAAAATTACACGCGTTTGAAAGTGACTAAAAAAGAGCGTTAATCTGTCAATAGTAATCGCCCAATATGACGACGGCAACAATTAGCCGACATTTGTTGCTCGATTCCTTTGTATTTTAGGGGCATAAATGAAGGGTACTATCATGGTCCGGACCGATTCGGCTAGTAAAATAAAGAATTACACGCGTTTAAATGTGACTAAAGAAGAGCGTTAATCTGTCAATAGTAATCGCCCAATATGACGACCGCAACAATTAGCCGAAATTTGTTGTTCGATTCCTTTGTATTTTAGGGACATAAATGAAGGATACTATCATGGTCCGGACCGGTTCGGGTAGTAAAATAAAAAATTACAAGCGTTTAAAAGTGACTAAAAAAGAGCGTTAATCTGTCTATAGTAATCGCCCAATATGACGACGGCAACAATTAGCCGACATTTGTTGCTCGATTCCTTTGTGTTTTAGGGACATAACTGAAGGACACTATCGTGGTCCAGACCGTTTCGGCTAGTAAAATAAAAAATTACACGCGTTTGAAAGTGACTAAAAAAGAGCGTTAATCTGTCAGTAGTAATCAGCCAATATGACGGCAGCAACAATTAGCCGTCAATTGTTGCTCGATTCCTTTGTGTTTTATCGAGATAAATGAAATATCCTATCGGAATGCAGACCGATTCGGTCAGCATAGCAACAAGATGCACATCTTCGAACTCCGGTGAACGGCGTCTTCTCAAGAAGTGCAAAAAATTCCAAATTTAAAGTCAGCAACAATTACTCGAGATTTTTCTGAACTCAGCGAAAGGTTGTATGGTAATAATTATTGTAAATTTACTATAAATATGAATAAGTATATATATGGTCTATATTTTACAGTGTCGACTATTGTAATCTTGATGTACATTTGATGGACTGCGTTGTCAGTTCTGCATATATATTATTACAGCTGGTACTATTTTTGATGCCTGTTTTTTTTTGGCTGGCTTTTGTGAGAGATCGTCCATTGTGACATACGAATTTTGTTCTGTGAACACTATGGGAATATAGTGGGACGTTCCTAATCTCGCATGCTGGTATTCTATTAATCCCATTAGTCGATAGAGACTTCTCTCCAGTTTTATCTCCGTCGGGATTGTTTTTAAAATTTTTTCGGAATCTGGTAGTATGTCCACGTTGCATATCAACAGTTTCCCTACAAAAAATATTTACGTTATATTTGTCATTAAATGAAATGTCCGTTAGATATTACCAAATCTTTCAATTGTTGCATTCGCCAAGCTGCCGCAGCCTGGTGTATTGCACGCATCCAAACCCGTTCCTGCCTTTCTATTTGAGAGAGTACCTTGAAGGTTGTGCAATTCTTCTTCAGTCTCTATCAATATACTGCATAGCGATGTGTGCGTCACGCACATCTTTTCGCAGATTTTTGTCTCTTTGACACATTCGTAACCGCGGAGAATTTGATTTAAGAAGCCTCCAGCGTTACATGTTCCGTTTAGGACGAACTGCCCCGGGAACATATTTAATTCTTCCGGATCTATGTGTTCCGCAATAATGTTGGCCCTCCGCCTATATATTTCGTTTTTGTTTGTAAAGCCTTTTTCAAGACAGTAGGCCACCAACTGGAAAAATGGATTTCTCTGTGACAAAATCTGCAAGAAAAATTTGAAAATGATTCCGAATTATTGATCCTCAAAATGTGTAAACCAAAATATATATCGTGCTATGTTATCCGGACCTTATGATATCTCAAAGACGGACCTTTATTACATAGCGATATTTGGTAGAGATCATCTTTGAAATATAAACTTACATCCTAGATTTTTTCAAAAAAACGTACTATGCAACTCGTGTTTTCAAACAGTTTATATTAATTTGACATTAATTGAATTACTATTTTATTTGTTATTTATTGCACTCCTAACATCAATTATTACACAGCCGCACAAATAAATTTTGTTTCAATTCGAAATGTTGAGTTCAATATTGCAGCTAATAAAACGTTAAGTCCGTTTTTTATAGTACTTAAATTTAATGTTTCTTATAATTGAACCATGAAATTTCAATAATTTTGAATTTCAATATTTTTTTTTATTTATTAATGACATAGGCACACAAAAAGATAAGTGTTTTGTCCGAGACACTGCATTTGTGAATTCGATATATTTTTAACCTCTGAATCCGAATTCGAAGTCCAAATTATCCGATTGGCTCTAGTTTTTGAGATAATCTCACAAAACTGTCCAAAAACACTAATTATCTCAGTAATGCACAAAACCGGAGTTGCAGACATAAATATGTTCAGGAATTTTTTTACTCCAAATCTACCAACTTAACGAAAAAATTTAATAGCATAAGAATACTCAACAATTACGCATGAATTTTTTCAGAATTTTTCAGACCGATTTTGAAGTTTTGGAATTGGACCATACTGTGAAAAATTCAAAAATATAATAATAACATTTCAAAATAATTGTCATATCATATTGCTTGGATATTTTTAAGTACTGTTTATTCAATGAAATTTAATGATTTTTTCGGAATGAAATATTTACGAACACATTTGTGGTTCAAGGGTACAAAACCGTCATTAACTATTCTAACTTCGAATTCAGATTGAGGTGGCAAAAAAACATAGGGATATACGCTGAATACATGGTAATACACTGGTATACTCCCCTGGCCATAAATGTTTTCTCTGTTTTTGCCATTAATTCGCATTTTTCGCAGTTTATCGAGATTATCTCAAAAACTAGAGCCAATATGACTATTTTGACCTCGGATTCGGATTGATAGGTCAAAAATACGTAGGAATATACTAGTATGCTCTCTCGGTCAAAACATTTTGTTATTTTTTGTGTGCCTCTGTTATTGTTAGAAATGCAATAAGTAAGAACTGAAATATTAATATCGTCCAAATATTGCTTAATTAGCACAAAACCTTTGAAAAACACGCGTTTTCCGACGTCCGTTTTTTAGTAATATTTTATTCCCCAATTTTGAAAATGAAGCAAAAAATTTATAAAAATTGTAGAATGCCTGTTTAGATGTCAAAGAAGATCTTAACCAAATTTCGTTAACAAAAAAAGGTCCGTTTTTTTTTGAGATACCAATGTGGCCCTGTTATTTGTAAAAAATTCCGGGACTTTTGTAGAAATTATGTCTTACTGCTGTGTAACTTTCTCCTTTTTTTCCTGACAAAAAATGTTCTATGAAAAACGGTAAGTTTTGTTGTTAAAATAAAGTTAATTATTTATTGTTAACAATACATGTATATATATGAAATTATTATACCGCAAATTAACAATTGTTGAAATGCAAGTTTACGTCTATAACTGATCCCAGTTAAAGTAAGCTAGAGTTGACCGTATAATGTTAAAAACAATTTACTTCTAACAATTTTTTAAAATTACTACTAATAAATTACGGAAAAAGTCAAAAATTAAAATTTAAGGCACACATGCAAAATTTGGTTTTTCTACTTCTATACACATAAGAAAGGACTAAAAAAGGCCCGTTTTCCATTTTTAACGCAATGCATTTTTTATAAATGCAAATATATATACAGGGTGAGGAAAAAGTATGGAAACCCCAGAAAATCTAAGTGGGTAGGTGATGAAAAAAAATATTAAGGTCAAGTGTTATGTAACATTCAACGAGGAATCCAATGATGACCTTGGATTTGACCTTGGACCTAACCTTCAAGGTCATTTGAAGGTCAACTTCTTTTTTTTAAATACGAACCCATACTTTTGATGTCGGGAATCGAAAGAGCGTAAAATTTTACGTTAAAATATGTCTCGAGGTTCAAGGTCAACGTGACCTCCAAAGGTCAAATAACGCTAAAATGACGTTTGCAAGAAAATCTTGCAGAACAAGTGGCTATTAGAAAAAGGATTAATGACAGGTCTGAAATAACATTTAAGTAGTACTCCGAAAATTATCTTTTCCTCGACTTTGGACCCCTCCTTCAAGGTTATTTGAAGGTCAAACTGTTTTTTTAATGCGAACCTATACTTTTGAGGTCGGGATTCGAAATAGCGTAAAATTTTACATTAAAATAAGCTTCGAGGTTCAAGGTCAACGTGACCCCTAGAAGTCAAATAAGGCTAAAATTACATTTGCAAGAAAATCTTGCAGAATAAGTGGCTATTGGAAAAAGGATTAATGACAGATCTGAATTATCATTCATGTAGTACTCCGAAAATGACCTTTTCCTCGACCTTGGACCTTCCCTTTAAAGTCATTTAAAGGTCAACTTTTTTTCTAAATGCGAACCCATACTACGCAAGCAATTACAAAATATTATTTTATGCACGACGTTAAACGACAGAACTATATTTTGTCTTTGAATCTGCATTACCGACAATTGTTATTCTGTTTCCCTGAGGGATTGCGAATTTGAAAACTGGCAACGTTGGCTATTAATGACAATGACGTTTGGCGCATTTTAACAACGTCATTTGTTGTCTTTGATACCACTGACGTTTAATACCCCGTTATTGCCATTGAATACACCATTTTACGATATATTTTACATAGTCAAGAAAATATTTTTTATTTTCTACAATATAAAATTAAACAAATTAACCTTTATTAGTACATTATTGTTTCTATAAACAAAATAAATTAATTATAATCAAACTTAACTAGTGTTTAACAAAATAAACTATATTACTAAATTCGTTTCAACCTAATTTTTACGTTTTTTTGAAGTTGTCTGTTGCGCTTGTTGTCTCTCTTTCAAGTTTTGTTTTTTCGTACATTTCTTGTTCGTTCTTTTATTTTGACATGGATTCCAACCGCTAATAAAGTAAACACTTTATTCTTTTGGTATGCATTTCACTCCATTTTACTCCTATCGAGTACACTTCACTCCAACAATTTTAGAGTGTACACAAACTATAGTCTCTTCTTCAAGAGTCTGAATGTAAGTTGTAAAAATGTTAAGTACGATGAAAATGTTATTTTTTAATTGAAATCGTGTGCTAACAAAAAATGAAATCTAGTTGATAAATTTTCAAAATAATGGACATGAATTTTTTTTATGATAAGCTTTGAATTCAAAGTTGACATATTTTTTTTATATCATTTCATAACTGAGATGTAAGGAACATAGTAAAAAAAGTGCTTATTTCTCTACCTTTTGAGTGTGACAAGCAAAAATGTAGTTTTTAAAACCAAAATACGCTATAGATAGTGATATTTAAAGCAGCCAATCAATAATTAGCATGAGTCGCACACTTATGGGACCGGGACTATTTCATTCGTTAAACTGTCCTAAGTAATATTCCGTTTTCACATATTGCGGATCATGAAAGTCATTTTTTTTAAATTGCTTTTTCCAACAATTAACCATTTTCATGAAAATCGAGTTACTCCCACATATTTGTTTATAGTACGTCGTGCATGGTAGACACATTCATATAACCTTCAGTTTTTGAAAATATAGAGTAAGAGGACCAATTTACTCCATTTTCGAATCCTTTGGACAATATGCATTTTTTTTATTACATTAAACAGATAAGAATTTCTCTTGGTACCACCTGAGAATTTAGTTCATTTCGAATGTTTTCGTAATCACGCATGACTCTAACGACTTATGGTCGATTTCTGGTAATAGAATATTGTTCTTTTAACTCAATTTAACCGTATTAAACAATTTTTAAATCATTGCATCCCTTAAATTGAAACGTTACAACACGGTACCTCGAATTTTAAAAGTTTCGCGGAATTACTCATATATATATATATATAATTTGATTATTTTATAATTTACCTCATCCTTAACAATATCGGAAACTGAACCCCCGTACAAAAATATTTGAAAAGCACTGTCGAATGCGCACGTATTTTTAATGATCGCCATGTGTTTCGTTTTGTCCAGTTTAATTTCTTTATTGTTTCCATTTTTCAATATGGGGATCGTAAATTTATTAAAATTTATGAGTCTATTCTTTACTAAGTCCTTATTGTTTCCCAAATATAGTGAAGTTTTTTTCCTCCTTTTTGCTTCGCCGCCCCAGTTCTCGAGTTCGTTATTTGAACTCATTAATTTTTTGGTTGATTCATCTGGAAACATGCATACATAATTTTTTTATAATCTTAGAATGTATATTTCTTAAACATAATTAATAAGTAAATGTATATACTGTGAGTAAAAAAATTGATAAATCGAGCAGATAGCACGTCACAAAACTGTTAATCAAGAAAAAGTGCAATATTTATTTCTTTTATTACCAAATTCAATTGATTTTTCTGGAGAAAAATTTTTATCAGCCTCCGTATGCTCTTCTGGGTCTGGCTCCGTAACGCATTCGATATTACACTCTTCGGTATCAATACCATCAGCTGTTGGTGATGAACCTCTCGCTTCTAGTATTTTGATACTTCCTTCAATGTCGGGAATGTAATAATTTAAAAATTCATCGACTCAGTATCTATTTTTGGTGTGAGGAAGAATCTGATGTTTGATTCTTCGAAAATGATTTTCGCAAGCCGATGAACTCGCTGGTGTAGCTGCAATACCGAATTTTGTGCAGTATATGCACGACCACACAGCAATAAAAGAAATGTCAATTTCCAATTTTTTTATCAACTGTGGCATGTGGTGCGCATTTGCATACTGCGTTTTTTCTTTTGCAACAATTTTCAAAACCCAATCTTTTTCGGTATTAAACCAAGTGCTCCACTCATTGGTTGTTTCGAAAAGATCATGATTCTCACATTGCTCTCTTTCGTCTGTGTCGCAGCTATCTTCTTCAAAGTCAATTTTTCCGACACCTAAATCAACGTCTTCTATACGAAACAAATAATATTACTATTTCAAATAACTATAAGAAGCTGAATGGCTAAATTTTTTATTTACTATTTCTCTGCCCTAGTAGAAAATGGGGTCAGTTTCTGGTCATTTTTTGTGGTCTGCATGCTTTAACTAACGGAGCCCCGAAAAACTGGCCAGAAAGTTACTACCAGGGTATCAAATTTTAGAGTGATTTAAAAAATCTTAATAATAAACATCTTCCTCCTAAGAACTAGGTAACTACACTTTTATGACACGTTGGAAGATTTAAAAACTATAAAAAAATATCAGAGTAGCCTCTACGAAATAAGAGAAATAACTTCAAAGTTGATGTACATTCAACTAGTTAATTTTTAGTAACGCTTTTGTCCATAAAGTTGAAATAATCCATTTGCTTATGGCTACTGATTATACATTTACAAAAGAATATCTCACGAATCAAAATCGCACGTTCAAGGCGCGACTAAACCGATCTTGTGGATAAAGTCACCACCTAACGTAGAAAATTTAAATTAAACAGAAACAGGATATATTTCCAAGTCTATATTCATGTTGAAGCTATTTTACGCATTTTTTTTTATGAATGCACTACAAATTTCATTGCGATCGATTGAGAACTGGGTGAGAATTCGCGAGAATAAATTTCTATAAAACAGTCAATTTTTTATGACGCTGATTAGAAGTATAATCGGCTGATCGGTGCGGGTGTAACTACTTACGACACTGAGAGCAATAAAAACAATAAAAAAATAAAAAATTTAAAAAAAATATTGCCAACTACGGCGAGATAAAACCTAGAGGATTCTGGTGAAAATGTCGTAAGCAATATTATGAAATTAATAAAATATAAAGAATCCAATGTTGTTACTGTCGAAATTTATTTTCCCGAATTCTCGACCAATTTTTAACCGATCACGCTGCAATTTGAAGGGTTTTCATAAAAAAGGTGTGAAATACCTTTCGCACAAAAATTTTTTGGAAAAACCAGGCAACTCGATTTTTACGTAAAAATATGGTAACTGACATGGATTCTCGGTTTTTACATTTAAAAAGTTATGTTACAGTGTGCGCAAGATGCTATTTTCCACATTTTTGACATTTTTGTGATGCACTTTACGCACACATGTAACATAAAATTTCGTTCGGCACATGTGCGAAAATGTTTTTTGTACCAATGTGAATACGGACCTCGCTTTCGGCTCGGCGCACAACCTTCACGTTCGTAGAAAAAACTTTTACGCACTTGTATTGAAAAATACTATTATGCAACCCTAAATCTTCAACCTGTTTCAAAAGTATGCTTTTTTGATTATGCATCCACTATAATATGAATTGAAATAAACAACATTGCTTTTAAAATAAATTTCAAGTAAATAACAGTGCTTTTACTGGGTTGTATACAGGACACTGCAGCGCAAAAAAAATTAAAATTAAAATGAGGATAGTTTGTCAAAAGGTTTCCAAACATTTTAAACATTTTCAACAAATGCTTGTTCGAATAGGTTCATAGCGGCAATCGAAATGACTCAGTAAAGGATCAATTTTTGTAAGTTAAACAAAAAGATTGCTGAGGCGTTATAGATTTGTAGTTTTCATTATATTAGTTTAAGACAACATATAAAGACTCTTTTTTTCTAACGCTAAAATAGTATGTACTTATTTTTTAAAAGTTAAAACACATTTTTTATACAGTTTTTAAAAGGAATTCAGTAGCAGCAACTGATTAAAATTAAAATGTACATTTCACACACAATTTGTTGCATAGGAATTGTGCTGATCCGTCATTTGCAAAAATGGTAATTTGTCACATCTACTGAATTACAATATTATGTTTGTATCATGGGCGTAAAAGCTCATTTTACCTCCATCATGGGAAAATAATTACTTTTACATTTTTAGCAACCTATTTTCATTTTAATTAGTACTTTGGTTTCATCGTTGGTAGTTTCAGCTCGCGCGATAATGGGTCGAGACAAGGTTCCTGCAAGTTCTTATAAAATGTACATACTTTTTAGATATTGCTACTCTGAGGAAAAACGCATTCAAAAAAAATTTTTCGTTTTGTCCTGAAATGCCGTAAATTTTAACTTCTTTTCATCAGGTGCTTTTTTAGGGAAAAAATCACTCAATCGTTTTGATATAACCATACCTATTGTATTTTTTCTCGAACTTCCTAAATCCGGTTTCAGATTGACCATATCTGCCGCCATTTTTTTACTATGGCGGTTTAAACATAAAAAAATTGTGAATTTTGAAAAAATTTCTTCAAATAATCGTATTTTTTAACATGAAACCGTGTTCGGGACAAGCTAAGTCTCTGTGTCTGGTAGAGTAATTAGTTACACTAAACGATAGGATGGTTATTAATTCTCCATTCAAAATGGCGGTGCCCAGTCAAAATTTTGTTGAAAAATTTCTGGACGATCTAACTCAAAATCTACGAGCTTTTTAAAAAAAATGTTGAGAATGAAAAGTTCTTAGAATTCATTGAGAAATATAATGGAATTTTTTCAAATTTTTTAAATGAAGTTTTGAGAAATTTTTTTTCAACATTTTTATCAAAATTGTAATTTATTTACGAAAAATTCCGAACAAACTTTAGTGCATTCTCTGATAAATTCTAAGAGTTTTTTGTTGTTTGCAATTGTTTCCAAAAGTTGATAGTTTTCGAGGAAATCAATTTCAAATATTATAGTTTAAGATTTTTCTTTTTCGAAAACTATCAACTTTTGGGAAAAATTCATAGAATAAAAAACTCTTAGAATTCATCAGAGAATGCACTAAATTTTGTTCAGAATTTTTCGAAAAAAAAATTACAATTTTGAAAAGAATTTTGACAGAAATTTTTTCAAAAATTCATTTAAAAAATCTGAAAAAAATCCACTATATTTCTCGACGAATTCTAAGAATATTTTATTCTTAGAATTTTTTAAAACAAGCTCATATATGTTCAGTTAGAGCGTCCAGAAATTTTTCAACAAAATGTTCACTGAGGTCCGACACTTTGAAGCCACAATTTTGAATGGTGAATTAATAACCATCCTATCTTTTAGTATAACTATTTACTCCACCAGATTCAGAGATTCAGCTTGATTGGAACACGGTTTCCTGTTCAAAAATAACATTTTTTTGAACAAATTTTTTCAAAATTCACGATTTTTTTATGTTTAAACCGCCATAGTAAAAAATGGCGGCAGATATGGTTAATCTGAAACCGGATTTAGAAAGTTCGAGAAAAAATAAAATAAGTATGGTTATATCAAAACGATTGAGTCACTTTCTCTATGAGAAAGCACCTAATGAAAAGAAGTCAAAATTTAGGGCATTTCAGGACGAAACGGGTTAAGTATCTCGTATAACACAAATGTATTCTTAGCCAAAATATCATTTTAAAAAGAATATTGTCATTGTGGATTATTATGAAATGCTAAACGATTATTAACACTGCCCATACATACCAGTACATATATTTATCAAATAGTCTTTTGATGATTCGCAACTGCTTTTTTGGCCATTTGGCAGTAATCTGTCGTAGTGGCTTAAAGCCGCATAGAGTAAACAGCTCACTATTCCTTTTGCTTTAGCCGGTTCGTTGCACGTCAATAATTGCCCAATACATGCCATGTAGAAAGTTTTCACAGGGGGGCGCACGCTTTTAATACACGCACATAAGTTTTAATGAAGTGCGCTACATCCTGCCTAATAAAAATGTTTGGAACTGACGTTTCCCAAATTTTACAATATTCACTGATGTTAAGGCACTGTGCGTATGCTCTCGCAGCAGCATTCAGTAACGCCTTTGAGCCGTCCACTGTTATAATCTTCGGATTCGGTAACCCATGGCAAATCATTCCCGACAAAAATTCCGCGATCGACCTTGCGGTGTGGTTTTCAGTGATCCATGCATAAATGGGAAATGAACCATTCGGCGTTTTGGCAACGGCTACATATAAAAAAACGGCCTTTGACACCGAACCGTCTGGTTTTTTCAATTTCAAAAAAATTCCGCCTGTGGCATCGACAGAATATTCACAGGTGCCCCGGTTCTCCCTGCAGTACTTCTTGTATGCATTTATTTGGGCATGTGTCGTGAAACAAACGGAAAATGGTTCGATCCCAATTTCCCTAATTATTCCCCTGAAATGGCCATACATTTGCATTTGTAATGCTATTATGGGGTTTTTATGTAGAACGCCCTTTTCAAAAAAACCACGCTTAGCACCATGCAGCAAGTGACTGTTGAACAAAAATGGTGGTTCCGGGTCTCCTGACGTCATATTCTCATTCGCAAATGTATTGCGGAAGTTGTCTACAGATTGTTTTGCTAATTTAGCACCGATCTCGTCACGATAAGGCTGTCTAAGATATATTTTTTGACACTTTTTCTTATCTCCCCAAGTGATCCTGCAGGAAAATGTAACCAATTTGCCATTATTGTCGATACTAATTTGCAAACTGCTCCCGCAATTACAATAACCTGCAAAATAATAAAGTAAGCTAAATATTTGAAGTTGAGCTATAATAACTAAAATTCTAAAAGTGTAATTGGAAATGACTTTTTCGAACGTACAGTGAACGATTTCTCAGTGGCGGCGAAGTGAGAATTATTGAAATCGACCAACGCACATTTTCAAATATCGATGCGTGGTTAATAATGTATTATTGTTAACCTTTAAGGACGGACGGACACTTTTTGAACAATAATTTAATCGTTTTATGATGCTGAAGTTTTGAGCGATCGATGGAGCATTTAAAAAAAAATGTTGTAAATATTATTTTTGTATCTGGTATGTGCCAGGGAGTGCTAAAATGACAAAATCAGTTTTTCAAGGTGTCCCACCCCCATGAAATGTTCCCATATCACCCCATAAGGTCAAAATGCACGTAAATTAGCGCTTAAGGTGCTTATACTAGTACTTTCTAGTCAGTTGAGAGTTTGACAAATATTGTTCCTGAAATTCTTGAAAACACGCATAACAAGTTTTTCTAAAATATTCAACGGAATTTTTATGATTTAATACATATCCTACCTTTAATTTAGCATCAACATAAAGTATTTTTGATTCAGTGTGAGTAAAATGCGGCTTTACGCATTTTTTACATTATTTAGGTGCACTTTAAGCAGACTTGCATCAAAAAATATTGTTCGACGCATATGCGAAAATGTTTTTGATACCAATGTGAATGCAGACCTCGCTTTCAGCTCTGCCCGCAATCCTCACATTCGTAGAAAAAACTTTTACACACTTGTATCGAAAACTACTATTATTAAAGTTCATTGGATGACATTTGGCCAGGGCGACTTGGGTTTTCAGATATTTTATGTACGTCAATTAATAATTTATTTATGAGGTTCATATATGACAAGGATAAGAAAAAAACTTCGTTCGACAAAAAAAAAAAAACAAAAATTTTTCGTTCGCCCCCCCCCCCCCTTTTGAGATGATCCTAGCATAGAAAAATTTCGAAAAAATTGCATTATGTTTGTTACGAGAATTAATGAATATCTAAAAAATAAAAACAGACCCCTAAAATAAAATGGCGACTTCAGAGCGATTTTTCGTTTGTCGGGGTGTCTTACCCCAATTTTCGAGATGCTCCTGGCATAGAAAAATTTAGAAAAAATTACGTTATGTTTGTTATGAGTATTAATGAATATTAAAAAAATAAAAACAGACCCCTAAGACAAAATGGCGATTTCAGAGCGTTTTTTCGGGTTTTTGGGTCTGTTTTGTGCCCTCCACCAGCCCCCTAATTTTCGAAAATGTTATTTTTGTCATTTATGAGGTTCATATATGACAAGGATAAGAAAAAAACTTCGTTCGACAAAAAAAAAAAATTTTTTTTCGTTCGCCTCGAACGTTGCAAACTTCAACATCGTCTCCCTTGTACATACCAAACAAAAAAAATAATATTTACAAAAAACCTCGCTCGATCGAGCGCTCAAAACTTGAACATCACAGAATTTTATATTCTTTTTTGTTAGCCAAACGATGAAAGCTTCGAAATCGGAAATTGCAATGACTGCAAATTTATGCTTCCAGGGTCGCTGATTATATATGAAGTGTTCGGTGGAAAAACAACCTAACCCAGGTTATGGTGGCGGGAAAAAAATTAAAGACACATGCGAATAAATTGGAAACGGTGGTTTACATCCTAAAATTGCAAATAATAAAAACATCTTCCTTTTTATTTCTAAAAAAGATGCATATATTTTGAAAGTCTGAAGAGTAATATTCGAGGAAATAAGGGCAAAATTGACCAATCTACCAATTTCTCTGAATATTCGTGTAGATCTCGTCGAGATAAGCATTTTTTATTTCCTGATATTTTTGCGTTTCTCCACACACTCTCGACAAATTTAAGAAAAATGTGTTTGTAATCCAGAAAACGCGGGAAAAAATTAAAGACACATGCGAATAACTCGGAAACGGTTCTTTATATCAAAAAATTGCAAAGGATAAAAACGTCTTCCTTTTTATTTCTAAAAAAGATGCATATATTTTGAAAGTCTGAAGAGTAATATTCGCGGAAATGAGGGCAAAATTGACCAAATTCTCTCGATATTTGTGTATAGCTGGTCGAGATAAGCATTTTTTATTTCTTGTTATTTTTTCGTTTCTCCACACACTCTCCACATATTTAAGAAAAAAATGTTTGCAATCCAGAAAACGCGGGACAAAATTAAAGACACATGCGAATAACTCGGAAACGGTTGTTTATATCTAAAAATTGCAGGGAATAAAAACATCTTCCTTTTTATTTGTAAAAAGGATGCTGATATTTTTAAAGTCGAAAGGGTAATACTCGCCAAACAATTGCAAAATTGACCAATCTGCAAATTGGGGCAAATTTCTCTGAATATTCGTGTAGATCTCGTCCAGGTAAACATTTTTTATCTCTAGATATTTTTGCGTATCTCCACTCGCTCTCCTTATATTCAAGAAAAAATGTTTGTAATCAAGAAAAAGCGGGAAAAAATTAAAGACACATACGAACAACTCGGAAACGGTTGTTTATATCCAAAAATCGCAAAGGATAAGACATCTTTCTTTTTATTTAAAAAATAGTTGCAGATATTGTCAAAGTCGAAAAGGTAATATTCGCGGAGATAATTGCAAAATTGACCTATCTGCAAATTTTTGCAAATTTCTCTTAATATTCCTGTAGATCTCGTCCAGGTAAACATTTTTTATCTGTAGATATTTTAGCGTATCTCCACTCGCTCTCCTTATATTCAAGAAAAAATGTTTGCAATCCAGAAAACGCGGGAAAAAATTAAAGACACATGCGAATAACTCGGAAACGGTTGTTTATATCCAAAAATCGCAAACGATAAAAACATCTTCCTTTTTATTTGTAAAAAAGATACAGATATTTTTAAAGTCGAAAGGGTAATATTCGCTGAAATAAGTGCAAAATTGACCAATTCGCAAGTCGTTGCAAATTTCACTCAATATTCGAGTAGATCTCGCCCAGATAAACATTATTTATCTCTTGATATTTTTGCGTATCTCAGCTCGCTCTGCTTATATTTAACAAACAACGGTTTGTGACCCAGAAAACGCGGGAAAAAATTAAAGACACATGCGAATTACTCGGAAACGGTTGTTTATATCTAAAAATTGCAGGGAATAAAAACATCTTCCTTTTTATTTGTAAAAAGGATGCTGATATTTTTAAAGTCGAAAGGGTAATATTCGCCAAATAATTGCAAAATTGACCAATCTGCAAATTGTGGCAAATTTTTCTGAATATTCGGGTAGATCTCGTCCAGGTAAACATTTTTTATCTCTAGATATTTTTGCGTATCTCCACTCGCTCTCCTTATATTCAAGAAAAAATGTTTGTAATCAAGAAAAAGCGGGAAAAAATTAAAGACACATACGAACAACTTGGAAACGGTTGTTTATATCCAAAAATCGCAAAGGATAAAAATATCTTTCTTTTTATTTAAAAAATAGTTGCAGATATTGTCAAAGTCGAAAAGGTAATATTCGCGGAGATAATTGCAAAATTGACCTATCTGCAAATTTTTGCAAATTTCTCTTAATATTCCTGTAGATCTCGTCCAGGTAAACATTTTTTATCTGTAGATATTTTAGCGTATCTCCACTCGCTCTCCTTATATTCAAGAAAAAATGTTTGTAATCCAGAAAAAGCGGGACAAAATTAAAGACACATGCGAATAACTCGGAAACGGTTGTTTATATCTAAAAATTGCAGGGAATAAAAACATCTTCCTTTTTATTTGTAAAAAGGATGCTGATATTTTTAAAGTCGAAAGGGTAATACTCGCCAAACAATTGCAAAATTGACCAATCTGCAAATTGGGGCAAATTTCTCTGAATATTCGTGTAGATCTCGTCCAGGTAAACATTTTTTATCTCTAGATATTTTTGCGTATCTCCACTCGCTCTCCTTATATTCAAGAAAAAATGTTTGTAATCAAGAAAAAGCGGGAAAAAATTAAAGACACATACGAACAACTCGGAAACGGTTGTTTATATCCAAAAATCGCAAAGGATAAAAACATCTTTCTTTTTATTTAAAAAATAGTTGCAGATATTGTCAAAGTCGAAAAGGTAATATTCGCGGAGATAATTGCAAAATTGACCTATCTGCAAATTTTTGCAAATTTCTCTTAATATTCCAGTAGATCTCGTCCAGGTAAACATTTTTTATCTGTAGATATTTTAGCGTATCTCCACTCGCTCTCCTTATATTCAAGAAAAAATGTTTGTAATCCAGAAAAAGCGGGAAAAAATTAAAGACACATGCGAATAACTCGGAAACGGTTGTTTATATCCAAAAATCGCAAACGATAAAAACATCTTCCTTTTTATTTGTAAAAAAGATACAGATATTTTTAAAGTCGAAAGGGTAATATTCGCTGTAATAAGTGCAAAATTGACCAATTCGCAAGTCGTTGCAAATTTCACTCAATATTCGTGTAGATCTCGTCCAGATAAACATTATTTATCTCTTGATATTTTTGCGTATCTCAGCTCGCTCTGCTTATATTTAACAAACAACGGTTTGTGACCCAGAAAACGCGGGAAATAATTAAAGACACATGCGAATAACTCGGAAACGGTTGTTTATATCTAAAAATTGCAGGGAATAAAAACATCTTCCTTTTTATTTGTAAAAAGGATGCTGTTATTTTTAAAGTCGAAAGGGTAATATTCGCCAAATAATTGCAAAATTGACCAATCTGCAAATTGTGGCAAATTTCTCTGAATATTCGTGTAGATCTCGTCCAGGTAAACATTTTTTATTTCTAGATATTTTTGCGTATCTCCACTCGCTCTCCTTATATTCAAGAAAAAATGTTTGTAATCAAGAAAAAGCGGGATAAAATTAAAGACACATACGAACAACTTGGAAACGGTTGTTTATATCCAAAAATCGCAAAGGATAAAAACATCTTTCTTTTTATTTAAAAAATAGTTGCAGATATTGTCAAAGTCGAAAAGGTAATATTCGCGGAGATAATTGCAAAATTGACCTATCTGCAAATTTTTGCAAATTTCTCTTAATATTCCTGTAGATCTCGTCCAGGTAAACATTTTTTATCTGTAGATATTTTAGCGTATCTCCACTCGCTCTCCTTATATTCAAGAAAAAATGTTTGTAATCCAGAAAAAGCGGGACAAAATTAAAGACACATGCGAATAACTCGGAAACGGTTGTTTATATCTAAAAATTGCAGGGAATAAAAACATCTTCCTTTTTATTTGTAAAAAGGATGCTGATATTTTTAAAGTCGAAAGGGTAATACTCGCCAAACAATTGCAAAATTGACCAATCTGCAAATTGGGGCAAATTTCTCTGAATATTCGTGTAGATCTCGTCCAGGTAAACATTTTTTATCTCTAGATATTTTTGCGTATCTCCACTCGCTCTCCTTATATTCAAGAAAAAATGTTTGTAATCAAGAAAAAGCGGGAAAAAATTAAAGACACATACGAACAACTCGGAAACGGTTGTTTATATCCAAAAATCGCAAAGGATAAAAACATCTTTCTTTTTATTTAAAAAATAGTTGCAGATATTGTCAAAGTCGAAAAGGTAATATTCGCGGAGATAATTGCAAAATTGACCTATCTGCAAATTTTTGCAAATTTCTCTTAATATTCCAGTAGATCTCGTCCAGGTAAACATTTTTTATCTGTAGATATTTTAGCGTATCTCCACTCGCTCTCCTTATATTCAAGAAAAAATGTTTGTAATCCAGAAAAAGCGGGAAAAAATTAAAGACACATGCGAATAACTCGGAAACGGTTGTTTATATCCAAAAATCGCAAACGATAAAAACATCTTCCTTTTTATTTGTAAAAAAGATACAGATATTTTTAAAGTCGAAAGGGTAATATTCGCTGTAATAAGTGCAAAATTGACCAATTCGCAAGTCGTTGCAAATTTCACTCAATATTCGTGTAGATCTCGTCCAGATAAACATTATTTATCTCTTGATATTTTTGCGTATCTCAGCTCGCTCTGCTTATATTTAACAAACAACGGTTTGTGACCCAGAAAACGCGGGAAATAATTAAAGACACATGCGAATAACTCGGAAACGGTTGTTTATATCTAAAAATTGCAGGGAATAAAAACATCTTCCTTTTTATTTGTAAAAAGGATGCTGATATTTTTAAAGTCGAAAGGGTAATATTCGCCAAATAATTGCAAAATTGACCAATCTGCAAATTGTGGCAAATTTCTCTGAATATTCGTGTAGATCTCGTCCAGGTAAACATTTTTTATTTCTAGATATTTTTGCGTATCTCCACTCGCTCTCCTTATATTCAAGAAAAAATGTTTGTAATCAAGAAAAAGCGGGATAAAATTAAAGACACATACGAACAACTTGGAAACGGTTGTTTATATCCAAAAATCGCAAACGATAAAAACATCTTTCTTTTTATTTAAAAAATAGTTGCAGATATTGTCAAAGTCGAAAAGGTAATATTCGCGGAGATAATTGCAAAATTGACCTATCTGCAAATTTTTGCAAATTTCTCTTAATATTCCTGTAGATCTCGTCCAGGTAAACATTTTTTATCTCTAGATATTTTAGCAAATCTCCACTCGTTCTCCTTATATTCAAGAAAAAATGTTTGTAATCCAGAAAAAGCGGGAAAAAATTAAAGACACATGCGAATAACTCGGAAACGGTTGTTTATATCCAAAAATCGCAAACGATAAAATCATCTTCCTTTTTATTTGTAAAAAAGATACAGATATTTTTAAAGTCGAAATGATAATATTCGCTGTAATAAGTGCAAAATTGACCAATTCGCAAGTCGTTGCAAATTTCACTCAATATTCGTATAGATCTCGTCCAGATAAACATTATTTATCTCTTGATATTTTTGCGTATCTCAGCTCGCTCTGCTTATATTTAACAAACAACGGTTTGTGAACCAGAAAACGCGTGAAAAAATTAAAGACACATGCGAATAACTCGGAAACGGTTGTTTATATCTAAAAATTGCAGGGAATAAAAACATCTTCCTTTTTATTTGTAAAAAGGATGCTGATATTTTTAAAGTCGAAAGGGTAATATTCGCCAAATAATTGCAAAATTGACCTATCTGCAAATTTTTGCAAATTTCTCTTAATATTCCTGTAGATCTCGTCCAGGTAAACATTTTTTATCTCTAGATATTTTAGCAAATCTCCACTCGCTCTCCTTATATTCAAGAAAAAATGTTTGTAATCCAGAAAAAGCGGGAAAAAATTAAAGACACATGCGAATAACTCGGAAACGGTTGTTTATATCCAAAAATCGCAAACGATAAAAACATCTTCCTTTTTATTTGTAAAAAAGATACAGATATTTTTAAAGTCGAAAGGGTAATATTCGCTGAAATAAGTGCAAAATTGACCAATTCGCAAGTTGTTGCAAATTTCACTCAATATTCGTGTAGATCTCGTCCAGATAAACATTATTTATCTCTTGATATTTTTGCGTATCTCAGCTCGCTCTGCTTATATTTAACAAAAAACGGTTTGTGACCCAGAAAACGCGGGAAAAAATTAAAGACACATGCGAATAACTCGGAAACGGTTCTTTATATCAAAAAATTGCAAAGGATAAAAACGTCTTCCTTTTTATTTCTAAAAAAGATGCATATATTTTGAAAGTCTGAAGAGTAATATTCGCGGAAATGAGGGCAAAATTGACCAAATTCTCTCGATATTTGTGAATAGCTGGTCGAGATAAGCATTTTTTATTTCTTGTTATTTTTGCGTTTCTCCACACACTCTCCACATATTTAAGAAAAAAATGTTTGCAATCCAGAAAACGCGGGACAAAATTAAAGACACATGCGAATAACTCGGAAACGGTTGTTTATATCCAAAAATCGCAAACGATAAAAACATCTTCCTTTTTATTTGTAAAAAAGATACAGATATTTTTAAAGTCGAAATGATAATATTCGCTGTAATAAGTGCAAAATTGACCAATTCGCAAGTCGTTGCAAATTTCACTCAATATTCGTATAGATCTCGTCCAGATAAACATTATTTATCTCTTGATATTTTTGCGTATGTCAGCTCGCTCTGCTTATATTTAACAAACAACGGTTTGTGAACCAGAAAACGCGGGAAAAAATTAAAGACACACGCGAATAACTCGGAAACGGTTGTTTATATCTAAAAATTGCAGGGAATAAAAACATCTTCCTTTTTATTTGAAAAAAGGATGCTGATATATTTAAAATCGAAAGGGTAATATTCGCCAAATAATTGCAAAATTGACCTATCTGCAAATTTTTGCAAATTTCTCTTAATATTCCTGTAGATCTCGTCCAGGTAAACATTTTTTATCTCTAGATATTTTAGCAAATCTCCACTCGCTCTCCTTATATTCAAGAAAAAATGTTTGTAATCCAGAAAAAGCGGGAAAAAATTAAAGACACATGCGAATAACTCGGAAACGGTTATTTATATCCAAAAATTGCAGGGAATAAAAACATCTTCCTTTTTATTTGTAAAAAAGATACAGATATTTTTAAAGTCTAAAGGGTAATATTAGCTGTAATAAATGCAAAATTGACCAATTCGCAAGTCGTTGCAAATTTCACTCAATATTCGTGTAGATCTCGTCCAGATAAACATTATTTATCTCTTGATATTTTTGCGTATCTCAGCTCGCTCTGCTTATATTTAACAAAAAACGGTTTGTGACCCAGAAAACGCGGGAAAAAATTAAAGACACATGCGAATAACTCGGAAACGGTTCTTTATGTCAAAAAATTGCAAAGGATAAAAACGTCTTCCTTTTTATTTCTAAAAAAGATGCATATATTTTCAAAGTCTGAAGAGTAATATTCGCGGAAATGAGGGCAAAATTGACCAAATTCTCTCGAGATTTGTGTATAGCTGGTCGAGATAAGCATTTTTTATTTCTTGTTATTTTTGCGTTTCTCCACACACTCTCCACATATTTAAGAAAAAAATGTTTGCAATCCAGAAAACGCGGGACAAAATTAAAGACACATGCGAATAACTCGGAAACGGTTGTTTATATCCAAAAATTGCAGGGAATAAAAACATCTTCCTTTTTATTTGTAAAAAGGATGCTGATATTTTTAAAGTCGAAAGGGTAATATTCGCCAAATAATTGCAAAATTGACCAATCTGCAAATTGTGGCAAATTTCTCTGAATATTCGTGTAGAACTCGTCCAGGTAAACATTTTTTATCTCCTGATATTTTAACGTATCTCCACTCGCTCCCCTAATATTTAAGAAAAAAGTGTTTGTAATCCAGAAAACGCGGGAAAAAATTAAAGACACATGCGAATAACTCGGAAACGGTTGTTTACATCCTAAAATTGCAGTAGTATAGGGGTACCGATGGCGAGACGTAAACACCCCCCACTCCTCCACCTTGAGGTAGGTCTGGCGCCAGACGGCACGCGCGCCTTGGGATAGGTCAGGGGTTAATGACCTCATAAAGAGGTGATAATGGTTATTAATGGGTAATTAATGCCAAAACAAGCAATAAAAACGTCAATAAATAATGTTAATTGGGTAATTAATGTCAGAAAAAAATAATTTATGACCATAAATATCCCTGTAGCCGCCTTTTGAAGTAGGTCGGTAGTCTGACGTAAAGAAAAACGTACGGGGTACCTTTGGCTACTACGCGTGGCTGGCAGACGAATCTTAAGATAGGTTAGGGGTTAATGACCTCATAAAGAGGTGTTAATGGTTATTAATGGGTAATTAATGTCAAAACAAATATTAAAAATGTCAATAAATAATGATAATTGAGTGATTAACGCCGGATACGTATCAATTTATGATCGTAAATAACACTACTCCCGCCTTGTACGGTTTGTCAATAGACTAACGTAAATAAAAACGTACGGGGTACCTCTGGCTGCTACGCGTGGCCGGTAGACGAATCTTGAGATAGGTCAGGGGCTAATGAACTCATAAAGAGGTGTTAATGGTTATTAATGGGTAATTAATGTCAAAACAAATAATAAAAATGTCACTAAATAATGTTAATTGGGTAATTAAAGCCAGATACCTATCAATTTATGGTCGTAAATAACACTACCACCATCTCGTTCGCTTTGTCAATATTCTGACGTATGGGGTACCTTTGGCCGGAACGTGAGGTAGGCAGACGAATCTTGAGATAGGTCATGGGTTAATGACTTCGTAAAGAGATGTTAGTGGTTATTAATGGATAATTAATATCAAAACAAACAATAAAAACGCCCCGCCTTGCGAGGTAGCTATGTAGTCTGGCGTAAACAAACCTGTACGGGGTCCCTTTGGCCGGAACGTGAGGTAGGTCATGGCTCAACGACCTTTCGACGACTATTTGTTAGTTTTCGTGTTTGGCTTCTTATGATGATTCAGCCCCCACTCCTCCTTATTATTTTTTAAGATTTACCAATACATAACACCGATGACCTTTATATACTCGTTGCGCACGTGTCAGTCCGCTTGTAGGTCGAAAACGAGAGACTGTGATTTCATACGACGTTGAAGCATACACATGTTTTTTACTCGAGGGGACCTAGTTTTCTAGGAAAAATTTGAATACGAAGGGGAGATAAGACGTTGAAAATACGAAAGAGGAGATACGAAGAATTCCTATGAGTAGAGTCGACAAGCAACGGGGAAATATGTTGCGTAATATGTAGGAGGACCGGAGTCGTCCGAGTTGACTGTGACCTTGTATTAACGGATGAATGATCTGTACTTGCGTTCAATCGTAAGGGTAAATAAAATATTGTAATAATTTTTCATTATTCTTATTCTTATTAATTCGATTACATATATGTTCAACCTCTTATATTTATAATTTTCCACAAAAAACGATAAATCTTTTTGTATGTACAAAATTTTACAATTACCAAGTGTGCTACAATTGTGATCTACTTTACTGTTTGTACCCAAAAGGAAATGAGTAGCGAGTCGAAACGTGACGCCGTTTTTTCAAAACTATTTGACATGTTTTTTCTTCCGGTCGCGTTACAATTTCATGTACGGCGGTGCGTCGTATTGCGTTAAATCTAATGCGTATTTTTGGACGTGTACCAGTGGTCGTAGTGGTATTAGTAGTATTATTACAATCACTTTCCATAATCATTTTATAAATCGAATTAAAGTTAATTTTTTTCCCATTTTCGTAATTTAATGAAATACCCTTGACTTTACACGTGTCGTAATACTGATCGTTTTCAGTTCGCACGCGAAAAGCGTAAAATTTATGCCCCCCTGAGATAAAGGTCTCAATATACGCGCCCGACCCGTAATCCGCTAGCTCGTCGGTCAAGTCACCCAGAAATATTACCCAAAGGTGGTTCATAATCTTCGGGTGACGTCATCGATTTATTAGATATATATATTACTGAATCGGTATCGAAATAAAGCACGCGACGATCCAATTTTTCTAAATAACTGTATAGTTTCAAACGCGCTTGAGCTGTCGTGTAAGCCGCAATAACAACGTTTGTACAATTTGATGGTAACCGTTTCGCTTCTGTCGACCCAATTGACAAATATAATCTTGTCATTTACCGGAAGAATCTGAGTAACCTCTTTTGTCACATCTGTGAAAATTTCAAGCAAGTCTTGACGCGTGGAAATAATCTCTGTACGCTGCAGATTTTCGCGTTGCCCAAATTTCCCCCAAAATGAATTTAAACACAGTTTAGCAACGGCTCTTAAACCGGGATTTTTTGATATATTATTTTGTTCGAGCTTTATCCCTTCGGTCCGCTCATAAGATTCTACGTACAAGCTTTTTGTTTGCTCATCGACACATTCTGCAGGCCAGCCGCTCGCTTCTTGCTTCATTTTTAGGAACGTATCAATGTATTTCGAAAACAGACCACCATCGCGAGTCTGAAGATTGTATTGCGTTATATTATACTGCCAAATTTCGAGTATTTTTCGGATTTTATAGCCTTTCTGAATCGCTTTCTTGACCTCATCGACCACCCACGTCCCAGTTAATACTCTATCGTCGTCATTCTCATGTATACAGTCTGATTGCCACTCGATCTCGCAACAGCTTCGGCAGAGAGGAAATAGTAACCGAGAATTCATTTTAACTGGCAGTACCGCATGATATAGATTTCGGGGTGGTAGTACTTTACACATGATAAGTCCTTCTACCCCGTCTAAATTAATTGGATCTTCTAGACTCGTGGTGGCAGCACATTTTTCTCCAACATAAATGGTTGGATGGCCTACGGGGAAGCGACCGGTCTTGCAGATGTATGGATATAGCGAACATACATCTACGTACTTAATTTTTTCATTATTTTTGACCGTGTAATATGTTGCGGTATTTCCCGTTCGTCCGCCAAAAAATGCAGCGCGCGGATCGAGAACAATGTAAGACGCCATTGGATGATTTTCCACGTAATCAGAAATTTCTCTATTTGTTTTTTTCTCCCGATTAAACGTACATTCCCATTTTTCGGTAAGCTTGTATCCGAACGAGCGTATTAGACGCGATGTAGAGATTTGCATTTGCATTTGCATATTTGCATAAGATTTATTGAAATTTTCACCGTTTGAAAAAATAGGTTTATCTCTAAATTCCGAAAAACAATATCGACAACCGTGGAAGAAACACCCATGAAATTGAAACACGTGGCCTTTGACGTTATTAGTCACAGCGTTTTCATCTGGTGGTAAGAAACCATCTACTAGTGGACCTTCGGGTAGTCGATATTCTCGAGAACGACCTGCGTACACAATTTCACAACCGTGCACCTTTTCACACCAAAGAAGCCACTCTATAGCTACCTTCGATTGGCGATTAGAGCGTCTGTAACTGTTTCCCGGTGGTAATAGCCCGATAGTGTTGGGTTTCAGAAAATTCTTCCTATAAACGCGCGAACATGCTGATGCTATCGTTACCGCCTCACTAAAGGGGCAAACATTACCTTTTTGGAGAAATATTTTACGAAAAGCAACGCATGCTCTTCGTAAAATATCGACATCCATTTTGCAATATACTTCCATATCGCGTTTTATATCAAATACCTCATTTCTAGCGAAACAGTCGTTATACCAGCTGAAAAATTTTCCTCTCTCATCAGGCGACATTTGATCGGGGGCGTAAAAATGCGCTTCAGGAAATGCTCCGACATAATCTGTATTTTCGAGAGTATTAAATAAGTGAGGGAAATAACCTTTCTTGGTGTGTTCTGGAAGGCCAAACGCTTTAGGCAAAGCACTTAACTTCATATGGAAATAATTTAAACTGTCTATAAAAAATGTTTTATCGAATTCTATTTTTATAATGCTTTTTCCGTTTAAAATTACACTCGGCTTTAATGATTTATTGAAGGCATTTTCACGTTCGATCAAATGTCTCAGGATAAACTGTGCATCAAAGCCCTTCGCGTTGTGCGCTATACAAACAACTTTAGAAAAACTCGATTTATCGCGTACTGCAAAGTCTATGAATTCTTTAACTGGGTCGTGTTTGAAAATAATTTCATGTGGTCCGCAAAACTCACAAATTCCGCTTATATCTAATAAATCGATGCATGACTCACATACTTGATGTGCGACGCAAAGGTTTACGATGTGGAGGTTGATCTCTGGATTTCATCGATACGCCACGTCTTGTCGGGTTTCAAAATCATAAAAAATAAAACGTGTACGGGGGCGACTTGTAATAATATTCGGCGAATTGCTACTACTAATACTACCAACTTTATCGATACCACGCCCATTAGTATTTAAAGGTGTGGAAGATGACAAAGACAGGGATGGCGAAGACGGCGACGACGATAACGGTGATGATAATGTTGGTTGGGGTCTCAAGGAAATATTCGAATTTTTTGTAGCAATTTTTTTCATAAAACAATGCGCGTTGATATCGTGTTGACTTTTGCAACGTCTGCATTTCGTTAACCTGCACATGTGAGACCCGTAATTAACATCTACACATTTGTTGCAGCTTTTACAAATTTTTATAGTACCGCAAATACTACGCATACCTTTACCCAATTTAGAATATGAACCGGGGGTACGGTGCTTATTGAAGCAATCGTAGTTGTAAAAATGTCTGTTGCAAACGGTGCAGTAAACAAAATTATTCCTAATCTTCTCGCATGCGGGTTCCGAAAAACACATGTTGCAGGTATACGGACACGAGTGCGAGTCGGGTCTTGTATAGCGTTTATTACAACATCGACAATATCTGCATTTTTTCCCAACCACGCCCATTAGATTTGTGATCGTCGAGAAATGGTTCGCTCTTGCGTGGTAGAGTATATTTATAGTATCACCACGAAACGAGAGGAATTCTCGTCGACCGTCAAATATTAAGTCTTCGCCGTTGCCGATACCATTACTGTCGTATATGACAATGGCAACATTTTTACCCGCGTAATATCGTTGAAATTCCTGAAATTGAAGCGTTGAACAACCATTTTCAGGGATTCGAACGTTAGCCTCTGATATAATTCGTTTCGCGTTTTCGAATTGTAAATTATTGTTGGGGTGACATATGCTTTTCCACGATTTACGCCATATATCTGGGGAAACTAATTTTTTTTTTAAAAAGTATTCGGCTATAGCAAGAGCCCTTGGGAAGCAGAGATTGTCATCGTTGCGAATCGACACGACTGATTTGCTACGGAAAGCAGCTTCGTTCATTTTGTTATTACCCCGACCGCGGGGTACACGAACGTGATGCACTTCAATAACAAAATCATCATTTAATTCAATACCCGACGCACTTTGCGCAACAGACGTTATAAGATTTAACATGTCCGTTGCGTTGAAATTACTGATAGTTCGGAATGATAAACCGGCAGGTTTTGAAAAATTAGACGCGTTAAAAGTTAGACCTATTAAGTCGGAATCACCGCTATTGTCGCGTAAAACTATAGTTGACGTTATCAAGTCAAACAGTTTTTGTATAACACCTTCTATATATTTGATCGGATTCGTTTCATCGCGCGGTTTTATTATTTTAAAACGAATCTCGCGACCCGACAGTTGAAATCGTTTATAGTACCGGAATGTATCCTTAGCAATTTGAATTTTACTTGCCGGTGGTCCTGATGATGATGATGATGATGAAGCTGCTGGTGATGTTGAGGAAAACGCTGATGCTGGTTCATCATTTCTAGACTCTTCTCCAACGTCTGTGTCATCATCCTCGTCATCATATTCTTCGTCAGCGTCGGGGGTATATGCTGCATCACCGGTACTGACACTGCTGTTGGAAAAGTCGTTGTCATCATCGCTTTCGTCATCGGCCTCATAGGCGGATGTTGCACCTGAACAACCTCCACCGACTTGTCCTTGAGCGCCATCATGATCTGAAAACAAATTATTAACGCTTACTAAATAATTTTATACATTAGACAATGATAATAATTTTCGAAAAAAAAAACGAAAAGTTACATTTTTATTCCTCGAGACTCGAGCAATACGTCGCATCGACATATCGCATTATTATCCCGAGATTAAGGGATGGAAAGGTTTCCCCATCCGAATATTCATAATGGGTTGCCAACCATTTTGCCACCCTCTCCATTTTAAGGCCATATTCGGCGTAATCTTGCACGAGTCGCAAGCGCTTTCTTTTTTCAAAGTCTAAGAAAATTATAAAAAATGTAACAATTACGTTAAATATTTTTAATGTACATGTGTCAATATTATTGAAAAATAAGAAAAAGCATTACCACTATTAATAGCTGCGATATAGCGTATATAGCTATACTCTGGTTCGTGTGCAACATCCTGCAGGGCTGGTTGTTGCCGAACATTGGCGGATTCACCCGTGGCACTTTCTACCGTTAGATCATCGCTGCGGATGCTTCGCGCGCCATCCGTTGTCAACGAATCGTGCTCCGAGAGAAGTTCACCTGTATTGATGGACGATACATCGTCCAATACGCGAACAACATCTGCAAAAACAAAACAAGATGTCGATAAACAATTTTCGTAATATTTCAAACCCGCTCTACGTAAATGTAAAGTAGGGAAATTCCACCAATCATAATTAATTGCGATATCAAGTTCGATACCTCATTGGTTGAAACTCCTTACGTGACGTTTACATTTGTCTATCCCGATTGCGTTGACCGGAGGGGGCGTTTTATACACCATCTCAAACGCGAAAGAACGAAAATTAACATTAGTATTACAAAAAATACACAAACTTACCCGTAATCGCTTCGCACTCTGCGATGATACGCCTGTAGAGTCTGTCATGCCGCTTTCCTCTGGAAACGAGTACGTTCCCGGTGAGACGCATCGCGACATCGCACTTTGTAATAAACTTTTTATACACGTCACAAAACACTGTATGTTCGCACTCCAAAAGGTACCGCACCAATTGTCGGAAATCGTGGCACAATCTCTCGTACGATTTACGATGAGCACTAACACTGTAGCGTAACCCGAAAACACTAACAACCGTACGATTTGTTGTACCAACGTACCCCACGATTGCGGATATTATTTGGCGGAGCTCTAATTCCATTTTTGCTGATTAGAAATACTTCTCGAAAAAATTACGAAGACGTTCGAAGCGAAAGAGATTTTCACAAGTGAGGAATTGGAACTATGATCGCTGGTTTTATACATCTATGATGTCTGTGATTGGGAAAAATATATTTTTCTCACATCACATTTGTAAAATATTAAATGTGCCAGCTTGCGAGATGGTTCACATTCCCCAAAACTGTATCGTGTATGGTAAGCTTCCGTTTCGAGTGTTTCCAAAAACTCTCAAATTATTTAGACATTTTATGATCTTTTTTCGTGCAAAATATAACTGATAAGAAATGTCTCACATACAAGATGAAAACTATTACATAAAGCAGAGTAGATGGCTTTTCTCGAAATGATTTCGTTTGCTCGCAGAGACCCGTCGTTCGACAGAGTCGAGAGTTTTAAAAATTTAAGAAAGACCAATATATTTTCTACTTTATGGACTCCTCCTCCGTTTAAGTCTTCTCTTTAGGACATTTACAAAAACTTTTATACATGAAAATACTATGATTTTCTTGAATTTTTTCGTTGTCTTCGCTGAACCCGAGTTTAAATGCTTTTCATTAATAATATGTGTTTGCGCAATCAAGTGTGTGTGTGTGTGTGTGTGTGTGTGTGTGTGTGTGTGTGTGTGTGTGTGTGTTTGTGTGTGTGTGTGTGTGTGTGTGTGTGTGTGTGTGTTTGTGTGTGTGTGTGTGTGTGTGTGTGTGTGTTTGTGTGTGTGTGTGTGTGTGTGTGTGTGTGTGTGTGTGTGTGTGTGGGTGTGTGTGTGTGTGTGTGTGTGTGTGTGTGTGTGTCTGCGTGTATTTATATGTACGAGTTACTTTTTGGGTCGTTGTAACACTAGCGTATTTAACCAGCGGCCTCAGCAGGAAAAGGCACAGTCGCTTGCACGCAGTTATAGCGAACTTTACGCATTGCGCTTTTACTCACTTCTCCCACAACGTAAACGTACAGTTATTGTGAGCTTTTGTTAAAAAGAGCGTGCAGTGTAGCATATTTGATTAAAATAGTGAACGTGGTCGTTACATCGTGTTTGAAATTTCTAACAAAAACTGTGGAAAGAACTTGCGAGATTATAGAAATGGTTCGACAGGCTCCAGCCCTTGATAATGAGAAAAATACGGATGATACGCATTCACTCGCTACTCAAATTGTGCATCAAGAAACTCAAACGTATGACGAAAACGATGATGGAATGTCGTCGATACCGCTACCACCAACATCATCATCGTCATCCACAATCGTGAGCGAGAGCTCCTCTACCGAAGCATATCAATCTCCTAATGAAAAGCGTGCTCACATGTCACCTACAGTGGAGAATGGTATTCGCAATACGCAATCGTTGCTTTTGTCAACCACATATTCATTGAACAAATCATCGAGCAAGACACTTTCCGTCGGAATGGCACCTACCGATGTGGGTTTATTCGTACCCATTGTAAAAATTTTCAACAATCAATCATCTATCGGTCTAACAATGCAATCGGGTAGTTGGTCAAAGTTCACAAAGGTCATTGATACCGTTTCTTCATATTTCGACGACTCGTATTTTAAACGAGCATCAACATTACGCGATACGAAAATAAACGTCAAAGATTTTAAAATCATCTTTACGACATCGTACGGTGCGAAAGCGGTCGTTTTCGAACAAATCCCCACCACTACCACCACTGAAAATGATAATGAGGGAGATGATGGTGAGAAGGTAGCAGTGACAGCAGTAACCGCAACGCTCGAAAACAACGAAATGCAGAAGGCGCCGACATCGCTAGCTAAGAATATCTTAAAAACACCTGAATAACATAGGGACAATGAATCTGCAAACCAATCACCACCACCGCGAAAGAGGATAAAGAAGGAAGCATCTGATAACAGAGTATTGAGAAGGAGAACTTTTACACTATCGATCGTAATGCACAAAACCACATTTGATGGTTTGAAGAGTCTAGTGATCTGTGTCGATGAACGAATGAAAAAACTAAACGAAATTTTCGAGGATGTACAAAAATGCAGATTTCGAATCGAGGATGAAATTCTGCGGTATCTTCTTTCTCAAAATTATAAAAACTTACCGTGCGATCTACGCATCGAGCAAATTCTTCTAAATGAACATGAACAAATTTGTAATTATATGAAAACACAAGTGTCAAAGGCTTTCTTTGCAGACGGACTGTTAAACATAACTATGTATGAACTTGTTGTATTATTTTTAGAAATAATCATCGAAAATACAAAAACCACGTTTAACGCGGTACTGTAAAAATTGATATGAATAATAAAACGTATCATCATACATGAAATAAATTACCTATTAATATTTTAACCTATTTGTAAAAAACACCACTTCCTCACCCGCAATCTTGGAGCAAAAGATACACTTGTTGGCAAGAACTATTCCCGTAAGATGGGTCGCTGTCTTTGATGTTGTTTGATCGTTTTTATCGTTGCATAATGCATCTCTTCTACGGAATATTCTCCGAAGGTGTACATGTATCTGTATTTTTGTAAGTATGTACGGATATTTCTTCAAAGAGGTACATGAGCATATTTTATGAAGTTTTTTTAACCTCACACACACACACACACACACACACACACACACACACACACACATTACATGTATAACGCGGGTTTGTGTCTTACAAGCGGTGTTATCGAAGAGGGGGCACTGATGAGCTTGCGAGAGCCGCGCGCCCCGGGGGCCGCCGCCGCCGCCGCCGCCGCCGCCGCAGTTGTAGGAATGTGTTTGCGCAAAGTATATTTATTACTGCAAAACTAGTTGTTATTGTTATTATTATTATTATTATTTTTATTTTAACATTCAGTCGTTTACGGTAGAGTACAGTGTACGGTTGCTCTGCAAACAAAAAAAATGTCTTCAAGTTCAAAACCCTCTATGGACACGAGATGGAAACATCCGTGGACGTGTATGGTATGCGGTCCCACAGGATGTGGTAAAACAGTTTTCGTGACAAAATTTTTAAGAAATTTGTCATTATTAGCGGACGTTTCCTTCGATCGGGTGATTTTTTATTACGCCGAATGGCAAGATGAGTATCGTAATAAAATGGTCTTGGGTGGAAAATCACCTGCAGCGCGTCGTGGAATCGAATTTCTAGAAGGTCTACCGAACCCCGATGATTATTCAAAGGACAACAATAGTAAAAAATTAATAATAATCGACGATCTTATGCGCGAATCATCGAATAATACCATCATGGATCTCTTTACTGAAGGTAGTCACCATAAAAATATGAGTGTAACTTTCATTACGCAAAATATTTTTCATCAGGGTCGTGGACAGCGCGACATTTCACTTAATACCAATTACCTGGTTTTGTTTAAAAATCCTCGAGATAGGGCTCAAATTCAGCATCTCGCACGTCAAGTATACCCGGAAAATTCAAAATTTCTCCAAGAAGCGTACAGAGATGCAACTTATCGCCCACATGGTTATCTTCTCTTAGATCTTAAACAAAGCACGCCGGATGATTTCAGATTTCGTGCACGTATATTTCCGGACGAACAACCGCATGTTGCATATGTGCCGAAACGTAGATGAATGAATTAAAGCGAACGAGTTTTAAAAAAAAACGTACAGATATTTATTATTGTCAGTGTACGGTTAACCGCGACTATGGAAGTATCGTCTGTTGGAAAACATAAAAATAACAAAATTCATCTCATCGCAAGAAATCGTAAAGACAGAAATCGTGCACAAAAAATAAACGACGGTATTTCGTGTTCTTCACCATTTGGAAAAAAATATCTCGCTTTATTACACGCTTTGTGTCATGCGGATAAACGACAACGTACAGCTTTGTTGAAAACCGCCGACAGAACACTAGTCAAATATATCTGTGAGTGTGCGCTCAATGTATTGCGTGGTGTCGTTTCTTTAAAACCGCGGGAGAAGTGTTTACTTCGAAAGCATAAAAAAATTTTACGTACACTCGTCTTTACTACGAAAAAAAACGATAAAAACAGGTCTAGACAGGTCGGTAGCGGTAGCGGTGGTGGTGGTGGTGGTGGTGGTGGTGGTGGTGGTGGTGGTGATAACCGTACCTGGAAACGAAAAAGACGGCTTATTTTACAAAGAGGTGGACATTAGATACCGCTTCTTCTGGCACCGGATATCAGCGCCATTTTTTCGAAATTAATCGGCGGCAGCGGTAGTGATTAAAAAACGTTGACCTTATGGAGTATGCAAAGAAAATGATACTAGTTCCCGAAAGTGAAGTACACGGGGCGAGTGAGGATAAGAGAACGGCGCAAACACCCGGCACAGCGCTATCGCGATTGGACGAGGAATTGTCTAATATCCTACAGGGTGGAGATAATAATAATAATAAGACGTTTGATTGTGATAATATTTCCACGTTTAATATTAAAGACGGCGAGGCAGCACAGATTTTCCACGAGCGTGGTAAACTCGCTCGGTACATTCGAACGCTTCAACGATATCTTCATTTTTTCACCAAACAATTATATGATGAAAAACGAACAAACTTACAGAATGTAAAGGATATTAGCGATATTGAAGATAGTGCTCATATCAAGAATGAGGAGAATCAGCAGCAGCAGGAACAACAACATAAGCCGCTAAACAGTGGACAGGAAATTTCCGGAGCTCGAAATGAAGTAACGTCCAAGGAGAAGGATATGATTCCAATTGCTAGCTCCGAAATTCTAAAAAGTGTCCCTTTCTCGTATAGAGCAAAAGCTTTGAAATTATTGAACCATATACATCGCTCGAAACGTATTTCGTGGGACAATGAAGGCGTTGTAACTATCGACGGTTATGAGGTCATCGGGTCTGACATTGTCGAGCTTGTCAACGATGCAACGCGTGCGCGAAAGTCCGCACAACCAGTTGATCGCGAAGAATTTATTCGTACTCTTCGTGCGGAACGCATCCCACCACGTTCCATTGGCAACAAATCTTTGTGGAAGCTTACCGCTACTCCACGATTTGGTAAAAAATCTAGAGATATTATAAACGCTGCGAGATTCCGAAAAAACTCGTCGAAAAGTGTCGTCGTCGACGACGACGACAAGGAGGGCAGTGACAGGGAGAGAGAAACAGAAAAAACGCAACAAGAACGAAAACACGATAATTCAGGACAGATGGAATGGCTGGATCTCGAATTGTAACGGAAAACGATTTGGAGCGTATTTATTACGATCCTTCACACCCGGTAGGGTACTCGGGCGCCCGAAACATTATTCGTCTCAAAAAGTATCACGTTCCCGAGAAAAACATTCGCGAGTGGTTAAACCAGAAAGACGCCTACACTCTACACAGACCTATCAAAAGACGTTTTCAGCGTTTAAGATATTCAGTTACAAATATTGACGACCTCTGGGAAGCCGATCTCGTAGATTTACGCTCCCTTAAAACTTACAACGACAATAAAAGTTACGTGCTTGTCGTCATAGATGTATTGAGTAAATATGTATGGGTCGAATCACTTCGAGATAAAAGTGCCCTTGAAGTTCTGGCTGGGTTTAAAAGAATTTTCGGTAGAAACGATGGTCGGTTACCGGTCGTTCTTCAGACAGATCGCGGAAAGGAATTTATCGGTAAACCAGTGCAAAATTATCTACGTGAAATGGATATTCAGTTTCGCGTTACCCGTAGCAACCCCGATGTAAAAGCCGCAATCGTCGAAAGGTTCAATCGTACACTTAAGGAGCGAATATGGCGCTATTTCACGCATAAAAATACCAGGCGTTACGTTGATATTTTGCAAAAAATAGCCGTTGCCTATAACAATTCTTTTCACACAAGTATAAAAATGACACCGGCTTCAGTAACCTTATTCAACGCGCACATTGCACGTCAAAATATCGATTCCAGATTTCACTCGAAACGACGAAACAAATCATATAAATATGAAAAAGGTGATCACGTTCGAATCAGTAGTGCTAAAAACGCATTCAAGAAAGGCTACGAGCGAGGTTGGAGTGAAGAAATTTTTCGTATAAAGTCTGTTTTAAAACGTCAAAATCTTTTCGTTTACGAGCTCGAAGACTTGAACGGCGACGAGATTGAGGGTTATTTTTATCCGCGAGAACTAGGGTCAGTCTCGAAAGTCCGAACAGAACAAGAATTTAAAATTGAGCGTGTGATTCGTTCTAAAGGTCAAGGTGTGAAGAAACAATACTTTGTTAGTTGGGTCGGTTATCCCGAAGAATTCAATTCGTGGATCCCCGCCGCGAGTTTAAATAATCTTTAAAATGCACCATTCGCAAATGGAAGAATTTTTTGTAGTTTTACCTAGCAACAGTAGCATGAAATATTTTCCCGATAATACAACGACAAGATTCACGACAGTTCTTCCCAAGGAAATTGAATTAACGGGAAACTGGTTAGTTGGATTATCAGAAATTCACGTACCTTACAGTGTTGTACATATAAGACGTAATAATAATTCATTCACATTTGGAAGCTTGGAGATTGGGGCCGATGGACTGCAAGTTATCGATACAACCAGTGCTAATATTTCCGAAGGTTATTACAATAGTGTATCTGATTTTGTAGACGGAATCAACGATCGTCTAAAAGTTTTCTACGACCAATTTTCAGACGGAGTACACTTACAATTCAATTATGCAAATACACGCGGGGGCATCGTTTCTTGGTTTTGTACGCAAAAAGATTGTAAAAAATCACATTACTTTCTTTTTCCCAGTTCGGTAAATAGGATTCTCGGACTTCCCGATATAGCGAACATTACTCCAGAAAAGGGGAAAGAAGCTGATAAGAAAAATCGAATACATCGGTACTACCCTGCTAGTTTGTCCCGTGCAATCCCCGATCAGTTATTTGTCTACACCGATATTTGTGAACCGAACATTGTCGGTGATTCGCAAGTGACTTTATTGCGAATTGTCAATATCGGTGGAAAAAATTATAATTACGGCGAAACTGTGGTAAGGCATTTTTCACCGCCCAATTACATTCCTCTTTTGTCGAAAAGATTTCGCGAAATTACAATAGATATAAGAGACCACGCAGGTTTACCAATACCATTCGAGTACGGAACGTTGACCGTCACTCTTCACTTTAAAAGACAATATTGAATGGGTCTACAATGTTGAATCATTACATAACATACTACGACGAACAGGCTGGTAATGGTCTTGGTGGTGGTGGAAACTTGTTCGGTAGAGGTCGACAAATACGAAACGTTTATGTCGGGTCTTTGGATCAGCGCGGTCATGGAATTGGAAGTTTTCTCGGAGGATTGTTTAGACGCATATTACCGTTATTAGGTAAAGGCGCTGCTGCAGTTGGTAAAGAGGCCTTACGTGCTGGAATAAATGTAATCGAAGATGTCGGCGAGAAGAAAGTTTCATTTAAGGAATCGTTAAGAAATCGTGCAAAGGAATCTGGAAAAAACCTCACAGATAGAGCAAGAGAGAAACTTTCAAAAATTATGTCTGGTTCGGGATATAAAAGTTTATCAAAAATAGATCCTTCTCAGTATTCATCTGGTAATATGTTAGTGCATGTCACACAGCGGCGTCGTCGCAGCACCCATAAATTACGCAAAACCAAATCGGGGCGTGTTTCGAAACGAAAGATAAATAGAGTACGAGGGAAAACCAAAAAGAAGAGGAAGAAGCCGTTAAAGAAGAAGAAGAAAACTCAGAAGAGAAGGAAGACAAATAACGGAAAGTGTAGCGAAAACGTAATACTGATTCAAACGACATATTTAGATAAAAATAGAAATAATGTCTTTCCTCCATTCACACTCGTGCGAGTGCATGAAATCCGAGCTTGACCTCTTCACGCTACCCCCGACACAAACGACGATCGAGAGCTCGCACTGGGTACACTACAAACCTGTATCTTCCTTGACAGATGACTCACCGATAGAATTTGTTGTACCAGGTCATGGCGAAGAGTACATTGACCTTGCGCATACGATGATTAGTCTGAAAGCTCGTATTCAACCAAACGATGCAGAAGACAACGCCAAAGTTGCACCTGTGAATAACTTTTTGCATTCAATGTTTAACCAGGTAGATGTGTTCTTTAACCAAAAACTTGTATCACCACCTAATAACACCTACGCCTACCGATCGTACATTGAGACATTATTGAATTACGGTCCAGCGGCGAAGGCTTCACACTTAACTTCGACGCTTTGGTATAAAGACACTGGGGCTCATATGGATTCGTTACCCTCAAGTGCGAATAATGTTGGACTAACTAAGCGTAAAAAATACACTGAAAATTCTCAAACAGTGGATCTTATCGGACATTTGCACTGCGATATTTTCAATCAGGATAAATTCATGCTAAACGGTGTCGAAATACGCTTGCGTCTCGTCCGCTCTAAAGATTCGTTTACTCTCATAGACGAATCGGCAGATGGGAAATTTTCAGTAAATATCAGCGATATTACATTACTAGTGCGTCGAGCCAAGATAAACCCAGGTATACTTCTCGCACATGCAAAAACCTTGTCAAATACTACAGCGAAATATCCTCTCACCAGGGTCGAGGTCAAATCGTTTGCACTACACAGCGGAGTACTCGGAGATACACTTGATAACGTTATTCTCGGACAGTTACCGAAAAGGGTGGTTATCGGTTTTGTTGACAATAAAGCTTTTAACGGCGATCGTCGACTTAATCCATTCAATTTTAAAAATTATGGTATTAACTTTTTATCGTTATACGTCGACGGCACACAAATCCCTAGCAAACCACTGCAGCCAAATTTCAAAACAAATTCACAGCTATTCGTGGAGTCGTATCACACGCTGTTTTCAGGCACAGGTATTCATTTCATGAACGAGGGGAACGAAATCTCGAGGGATGAATTTGCAAACGGCTATTGTCTGTTTGTTTTTGATCTAACGTCTGATCTTTCTGCAAGTTGCGCTACTCATTGGAACCTCGTAAAGAACGGTTGCTTACGTATAGAGGTACGCTTCGATTCCGCTCTTGAAAATACTGTAAATTATATAGTCTACGCAGAATACGATAATGTTTTAGAAATTGACTCTTCTCGTCAGATTATTACCGATTACAATGCCTAAATTCGTAAAAAGAGGGGACGCCGTCTCGCTTAAAAGGATCAAACCGAACGTATTTTGACATCAGTTGCACGATCCGAGTTGGGTATCACGGTACAAGTATGGAGTTTATCGTCGACGTTCAAGGTTTTTTAAACAAAAGGCACACTTTTATTCCGAAAGAGATTGCTGTCACTTGTATAGAAAAAAACTACATTGGCCATTGGATTCTACGATCGAACGATAATTTCTCCGAATTACCTGCAAATTCGCGAAAGACAAATTCATACCTCTTTGAACATCATCACGGGATCGAGTGGTTCGGCGGTGAATCAGACACGTGTAAAGTATTTCACACACTTCAAGAAATCACGCGTCATGCCAGTCGCATTTACGTACGCGGATATCAAAAAATAAAATTACTGGAGAAAATTATTATGAGACCTTTCATAAATTTAGAAGAAAACCCGGACGCGGCAACATTCACCGAAATTCGCTCGAATGAAACGTTCTGTATTTATCACGGAATCAGAGTGTCTGACAAATACTCGTGCGCCCTGAATAATGCTGTAAACTTACGAGGATGGCTAATTTCGCGCAAATCCGCTTCTAACAACAACAACAACAACATCAGCAACAACATCATCGTCAACAACAGCGACAGAGATAAAAGTGAAGATTGGGATTCGTCGCCTTCGACGTCGTCGTCGTCGTTATTGTGTGTTTCTACAGAAACTAGTTTCAGTTTCGCAACCGGCGCTTGCAGTTCGGAGGCGCCAAATAAAATCGCCAATGAATTCGAAACAACTGTTACGATCCCTTCGATACATCCAAGGGCATACGAAAGGCGTCTATCCGGCAGATCTGATTCCTCTGGTGTGGACGAAACCTGCGGTAATAATCGCTAACACGGACGATAAAACAAAACCAGGCTCGCACTGGGTAGCATTTTATGTCGACGAATTTTCTAATGGGATCTTCTTTGACAGCTATGGATCGCCTCCATTCATCACGCATCATATTCGCCGCCTCCGACGCAATTGTAAGACAATCCGATGGAGCGACAAGTGTCTTCAGAGCGTTACTTCTTCTGTGTGCGGTCAATATTGCCTTATGTTTTTATATACTATGTCTAACGGTTATAGTTTATATGATTTTCACCAGAATTTTTCTACTGACACTAGAAAAAACGATTACGTTGTGAACAAGTGGTACGATCAATTTTTGAGAAAATATCAATATTCTACTAATACTAAAAATGAAACATGTACTAATTATCCGCTTAATTATGGCGGACAATATAATAACAAACGTATCCAATCTTGTACGTTTAAAATGTGCTATGTTTGAATAAAATGTGTTTGTAATAAATCTAATGTTTTCTTATTTTACCTTTGTCAAATCTTCCCTTCGTAGTTTCAGGAGATTTCTAAGAAACAATTATAATAAAGTAGTTGTTTAGAGGGATTCCAGATTCTACATGTATTACTTTGTATGCTACGATTTCCAGCTTACTTCTAGAAGCTTATCTCCCCTTCGATTTCAAGATTTTCCTAGAAAACTAGGTCACTCGAATATAAACACCACGTGTGCTTTTCAACGTCGTAGGAAATTACAGTCTCTCGGTTTCGACTTACAAGCGGACTGACCCGTGCGCAACAAGTATATAAAGGTCATCGGCGTTATGTATTGGTAAATCTTAATAAATAATAAGGAGGAGTGGGGGCTGAATCATCATAAGAAGCCAAACACGAAAACTAACAAATAGTCGTCGAGAGGTCATTGAACCATGATCTACCTCACGTTCCGGCCAAAGGTACACCATACGTCAGAATATTGACAAAGCGAACGAGATGGTGGTAGTGTTATTTACGACCATAAATTGATAGGTATCTGGCTTTAATTACCCAATTAACATTATTTAGTGACATTTTTATTATTTGTTTTGACATTAATTACCCATTAATAATCATTAACACCTCTTTATGAGTTCATTAGCCCCTGACCTATCTCAAGATTCGTCTACCGGCCACGCGTAGCAGCCAGAGGTACCCCGTACGTTTTTATTTACGTTAGTCTATTGACAAACCGTACAAGGCGGGAGTAGTGTTATTTACGATCATAAATTGATACGTATCCGGCGTTAATCACTCAATTATCATTATTTATTGACATTTTTATTATTTGTTTTGACATTAATTACCCATTAATAACCATTAACACCTTTTTATGAGGTCATTAACCCCTAACCTATCTCAAGATTGGTCTGCCAGCCACGCGTAGTAGCCAAAGGTACCCCGTACATTTTTGTTTACGTCAGACTACCGACCTACTTCAAAAGGCGGCTACAGGGATATTTACGGTCATAAATTATTTTTTTCTGACATTAATTACCCAATTAACATTATTTATTGTCGTTTTTATTGCTTGTTTTGACATTAATTACCCATTAATAACCATTATCACCTCTTTATGAGGTCATTAACCCCTGACCTATCCCAAGGCGCGCGTGCCGTCTGGCGCCAGACCTACCTCAAGGTGGAGGAGTGGGGGGTGTTTACGTCTCGCCATCGGTACCCCTATACTACTAATTGCAAATAATAAAAACATCTTCCTTTTTATTTTATAACCTGTTCCTTAATTATAAGAGGAGAGGATATAAAAATAATTCTTGAGACTCGAAAATATAATCAAAAATCCGTATATTCAAAATCCAAAAAGAAAAAAATTCATACACGCTTTCTTGAACGCAACAAAAGAAAAGGGTGGATTCAAACCGCGTGACGGCGAGTTTCGCAACAATGACCGGAGTTATTCGCAAAAGTTACAGGCGAGTGAACAGCAAAAATTACGCAAAAAAAGGGGCGCAAGAAAAAGGGGCGAAACGCACTTACAGTTCGTGACGTGATTGCGGGTTCACAAAAAAAAACCAATCCCACTTGGCTGACGACTCAGGATGCGGGTGAATCGGGGTGACCTTGCCCGGGAAACCTTCTCGAACCTGGGTGCCCTGCCTGGACTCGTCTTCTTCGCTGTCCTAGGCCTTGAAGAAAATTTTCCTATGTCCTGGATTTCACCTCGGTAGATCTACACGCCACTAGGGTTCACCACTCAAACTGCGCAGAGTGGTCCCCCGAATCGCACTAACTCGAGAAAACGCGAAGGGAACGCAGAAGGAACGCAGAGGGAACGCAGAGGGAACGCAAAAGGGAAGGCAAAGGGAACTCAAAGGGAACACGAGGGAAAGTTCCGAGAGCAGCGGAACACGTCCGAATTCGACGCTGCGGTGAGACGGAATGTGCGCGGCGTCACGCCGGAACTGGCGACGAAGGCACAGCCGCGCCGTTTGGTGTCGAGGTACAAAAGCATCGGGGACTGGGGTATAGGGAAGGGGAAGAGGGACAGCGCGAATTAATAGGTGCGAAATAAAAAGGGATAACAGATGCGACATGAGTGCGGTCGCATTTCGAGTCACTAGAAGGGAAGGGGACAGGAAGAAATTAGGGAAAAATACGAAGTACTATCAACGATTCGTCCAGGGGTTCTCATGAGAGAGACGCAGAAAGACAGAAGATAATGCTTTTCCGAATATTTCGATCAAAGTCGGGAGCGACTCGACGAATGGCATTGGCCGATTCGTGCGTATGAGAGAGACAGAAGCGGAGATCTTGCGCGCACTGGGACGAGACTCCCGGTGGCGCTTGTGCACTAGCACACTCGTTCCTTTTTAGAACGGCTGGCGGGGGCCTGCCGTTGAGAAGGGGAATGGAGACGGGGACACGTGGCGGAAGAAATCGCACACGGATAGGCGCTTATACGAGTATATGTGATCGGTAAAGCCGTGCGACTGCTTGACCGGCAAGTCGACGGAGGGAATCTAAATGTAATTTAGGGATTAGGAAAAAGGGGAAATCGAACATTTTTGGGAAATGGAACGATGCTCTACCTCAAGGCTGATTTTAGGAAGTTGGCAACGGGGTAGATCAGTGACTTCGTCACAATTTCTAAAAATGATGCATATATTTTCAAAATCGAAAGGGTAATATTCGCGGAAATAATTGCAAAATTTAGCAGTCTGCAAATTTTTGCATATTCCTTTCAATATTTGTGTAGATCTCGTCTAGGTAAGCATTTTTTATCTCTTGATATTTTCACGTATCTCTACTCGCTCTCCCGATATTGAAGGAAAAAGTGTTTGTAAACCAGAAAACGCGGGTAAAAATTAAAGGCACAATGTGAATATCTCGGAAATGGTTGCTTATATCGAAAAATTGCGAATGATAAAAACATCTTCCTTATTATTTCTAAAAAAAATGTATATATTTTCAAAGTCGAAAGGGTAATTTTCGCAGAAATAATCGCAAAATTTAGCAGTCTGCAAATTTTTGCATATTCCTTTCAATATTTGTGTAGATCTCGTCTAGGTAACCATTTTTTATCTCTTGATATTTTCACGTATCTCTACTCGCTCTCCCGATATTGAAGGAAAAAGTGTTTGTAAACCAGAAAACGCGGGTAAAAATTAAAGGCACAATGTGAATATCTCGGAAATGGTTGCTTATATTGAACAATTGCAATTGATAAAAACATCTTCCTTTTTATTTCTAAAAAAGGTGCATACATTTTCAAAGTCGAAAGGGTAATTTTCGCGGGAATAATGCCAAAATTGTGCAATCTGCAAATTTTTGCATATTCCTTTCAATATTTCTGTAGATCTCGTCTAGGTAACCATTTTTTATCTCTTGATATTTTCACGTATCTCGACTCGCTCTCCCGATATTGAAGGAAAAAGTGTTTGTAAACCAGAAAACGCGGGTAAAAATTAAAGGCACAATGTGAATATCTCGGAAATGGTTGCTTATATTGAACAATTGCAATTGATAAAAACATCTTCCTTTTTATTTCTAAAAAAGATGCATACATTTTCAAAGTCGAAAGGGTAATTTTCGCGGAAATAATTGCAAAATTTAGCAGTCTGCAAATTTTTGCATATTCCTTTCAATATTTGTGTAGATCTCGTCTAGGTAAGCATTTTTTATCTCTTGATATTTTCACGTATCTCTACTCGCTCTCCCGATATTGAAGGAAAAAGTGTTTGTAAACCAGAAAACGCGGGTAAAAATTAAAGGCACAATGTGAATATCTCGGAAATGGTTGCTTATATTGAACAATTGCAATTGATAAAAACATCTTCCTTTTTATTTCGAAAAAAAATGCATATATTTTCAAAGTCGAAAGGGTAATTTTCGCAGAAATAATTGCAAAATTTAGCAGTCTGCAAATTTTTGCATATTCCTTTCAATATTTGTGTAGATCTCGTCTAGGTAACCATTTTTTATCTCTTGATATTTTCACGTATCTCTACTCGCTCTCCCGATATTGAAGGAAAAAGTGTTTGTAAACCAGAAAACGCGGGTAAAAATTAAAGGCACAATGTGAATATCTCGGAAATGGTTGCTTATATTGAACAATTGCAATTGATAAAAACATCTTCCTTTTTATTTCTAAAACAGATGCATATATTTTCAAAGTCGAAAGGGTAATTTTCGCAGAAATAATTGCAAAATTTAGCAGTCTGCAAATTTTTGCATATTCCTTTCAATATTTGTGTAGATCTCGTCTAGGTAACCATTTTTTATCTCTTGATATTTTCACGTATCTCGACTCGCTCTCCCGATATTGAAGGAAAAAGTGTTTGTAAACCAGAAAACGCGGGTAAAAATTAAAGGCACAATGTGAATATCTCGCAAACGGTTGCTTATATGGAAAAATTGCAGATGATAAAAACATTTTCCTTTTTATTTCTAAAAAAGATGCATACATTTTCAAAGTCGAAAGGGTAATTTTCGCGGAAATAATGCCAAAATTGAGCAATCTGCAAATTTTTGCATATTCCTTTCAATATTTGTGTAGATCTCGTCTAGGTAACCATTTTTTATCTCTTGATATTTTCACGTATCTCGACTCGCTCTCCCGATATTGAAGGAAAAAGTGTTTGTAAACCAGAAAACGCGGGTAAAAATTAAAGGCACAATGTGAATATCTCGCAAACGGTTGCTTATATCGAAAAATTGCAAATGATAAAAACCTCTTCCTTTTTATTTCTAAAAAAGGTGCATACATTTTCAAAGTCGAAAGGGTAATTTTCGCGGGAATAATGCCAAAATTGTGCAATCTGCAAATTTTTGCATATTCCTTTCAATATTTGTGTAGATCTCGTCTAGGTAACCATTTTTTATCTCTTGATATTTTCACGTATCTCTACTCGCTCTCCCGATATTGAAGGAAAAAGTTTTTGTAAACCAGAAAACGCGGGAAAAAAATTAAAGGCACCATGCGAATATTTCGAAAACGGTTGCTTATATCGAAATATTGCAATTGATAAAAACATCTTCCTTTTTATTTCTAAAAGAGATGCATATATTTTCAAAGTCAATATATGGAAAAAATGCAGATGGTAAAAACATCTTCCTTATTATTTCTAAAAAAAATGCATATATTTTCAAAGTCGAAAGGGTAATATTCGCGGAAATAATTGCAAAATTGAGCAATCTGCAAAATTTTGCAAATTTCTCTCAATATTCGTGTAGATCTCGTCTAGGTAAGCATTTTTTATCTCTTGATATTTTCACGTATCTCTACTCGCTCTCCCGATATTGAAGGAAAAAGTGTTTGTAAACCAGAAAACGCGGGTAAAAATTAAAGGCACAATGTGAATATCTCGGAAATGGTTGCTTATATTGAACAATTGCAATTGATAAAAACATCTTCCTTTTTATTTCTAAAACAGATGCATATATTTTCAAAGTCAATATATGGAATAATTGCAATTGATAAAAACATCTTCCTTATTATTTCTAAAAAAAATGTATATATTTTCAAAGTCGAAAGGGTAATTTTCGCAGAAATAATTGCAAAATTTAGCAGTCTGCAAATTTTTGCATATTCCTTTCAATATTTGTGTAGATCTCGTCTAGGTAACCATTTTTTATCTCTTGATATTTTCACGTATCTCGACTCGCTCTCCCGATATTGAAGGAAAAAGTGTTTGTAAACCAGAAAACGCGGGTAAAAATTAAAGGCACAATGTGAATATCTCGCAAACGGTTGCTTATATCGAAAAATTGCAAATGATAAAAACCTCTTCCTTTTTATTTCTAAAAAAGGTGCATACATTTTCAAAGTCGAAAGGGTAATTTTCGCGGGAATAATGCCAAAATTGTGCAATCTGCAAATTTTTGCATATTCCTTTCAATATTTCTGTAGATCTCGTCTAGGTAACCATTTTTTATCTCTTGATATTTTCACGTATCTCGACTCGCTCTCCCGATATTGAAGGAAAAAGTGTTTGTAAACCAGAAAACGCGGGTAAAAATTAAAGGCACAATGTGAATATCTCGGAAATGGTTGCTTATATCGAAAAATTGCGAATGATAAAAACATCTTTCTTTTTATTTCTAAAAGAGATGCATATATTTTCAAAGTCGAAAGGGTAATTTTCGCGGGAATAATGCCAAAATTGTGCAATCTGCAAATTTTTGCATATTCCTTTCAATATTTGTGTAGATCTCGTCTAGGTAAGCATTTTTTATCTCTGGATATTTTCACGTATCTCCACTCGCTCTCCCGATATTGAAGGAAAAAGTGTTTGTAAACCAGAAAACGCGGGAAAAATATTAAAGGCACAATGTGAATATCTCGGAAACGGTTGCTTATATCGAAAATTTGCGAATGATAAATACAGCTTTCTTTTTATTTCTAAAAGAGATGCATATATTTTCAAAAGCGAAAGGGTAATATTCGCGATAATAATTGCAAAATTCAGCAACCTGCAAATTTTTGGATATTCCTTTCAATATTTGTGTAGATCTCGTCTAGGTAAGCATTTTTTATCTCTTGATATTTTCACGTATCTCGACTCGCTGTCCCGATATTGAAGGAAAAAGTGTTTGTAAACCAGAAAACGCGGGAAAAATATTAAAGGCACAATGTGAATATCTCGGAAACGGTTGCTTATATAGAAAAATTGCGAATGATAAAAACATCTTCCTTATTATTTCTAAAAAAGATGCATATATTTTCAAAATCAAAAGGGTAATATTCGCGAAAATAATTGCAAAATTGAGCAATCTGCAAATTTTAGCAAATTTCTCTCAATATTCGTGTAAGTCTTGTCGAGATAAGCATTTTTTATCTCTTGATATTTTCACGTATCTCGAGTCGCTGTCCCGATATTGAAGGAAAAAGTGTTTGTAAACCAGAAAACGCGGGAAAAATATTAAAGGCACAATGTGAATATCTCGGAAACGGTTACTTATATAGAAAAATTGCGAATGATAAAAACATCTTTCTTTTTATTTCTAAAAGAGATGCATATATTTTCAAAATCGAAAGGGTAATATTCGCGAAAATAATTGCAAAATTGAGCAATCTGCAAATTTTTGCAAATTTCTCTCAATATTCGTGTAAGTCTCGTCGAGATAAGCATTTTTTATCTGTTGATATTTTTGCGTATCTCCACTCGTTCTCCTTATATTTAAGAAAAAAATGTTTGAAATCCAGAAAACGCGGGAAAAAATTAAAGACACAATGCGAATTACACGGAAACGATTGCTTATATCGAAAATTTGCGAATGATAAATACAGCTTTCTTTTTATTTCTAAAAGAGATGCATATATTTTCAAAGTCAATATATCGAAAAATTGCAAATGATAAAAACGTCTTCCTTTTTATTTCTAAAAGAGATGCATATATTTTCAAAAGCGAAAGGGTAATATTCGCGATAATAATTGCAAAATTGAGCAATCTGCAAATTTTTGCATATTCCTTTCAATATTTGTGTAGATCTCGTCTAGGTAAGCATTTTTTATCTCTTGATATTTTCACGTATCTCTACTCGCTCTCCCGATATTGAAGGAAAAAGTGTTTGTAAACCAGAAAACGCGGGTAAAAATTAAAGGCACAATGTGAATATCTCGGAAATGGTTGCTTATATTGAACAATTGCAATTGATAAAAACATCTTCCTTTTTATTTCTAAAAGAGATGCATATATTTTCAAAATAAAAAGGGTAATATTCGCGAAAATAATTGCAGATTGCACAATTTTGGCATATTCCTTTCAATATTTGTGTAGATCTCGACTAGGTAACCATTTTTTATCTCTTGATATTTTTACGTATCTCTACTCGCTCTCCCGATATTGAAGGAAAAAGTTTTTGTAAACCAGAAAACGCGGGAAAAAATTAAAGGCACAATGCGAATATCTCGGAAACGGTTGCTTATATCGAAAAATTGCAAATGATAAAAACGTCTTCCTTTTTATTTCGAAAAGAGATGCATATATTTTCAAAACCGAAAGGGTAATATTCGCGATAATAATTGCAAAATTCAGCAACCTGCAAATTTTTGGATATTCCGTTCAATATTTGTGTAGATCTCGTCTAGGTAAGCATTTTTTATCTGTTGGTATTTTTGCGTATCTCCACTCGCTCTCCGTATATTTAAGAAAAAATTGTTCGTAATCCAGAAAACTCGGGAAAAATTAAAGGCACAATGTGAATATCTCGGAAATGGTTGCATATATCGAAAAATTGCGAATGATAAAAACATCTTTCTTTTTATTTCTAAAAGAGATGCATATATTTTCAAAGTCGAAAGGGTAATATTCGCGGAAATAATTGCAAAATTGAGCAATCTGCAAATTTTTGCAAATTTCTCTCAATATTCGTGTAGATCTCGTCTAGGTAAGCATTTTTTATCTCTTGATATTTTCACGTATCTCTACTCGCTCTCCCGATATTGAAGGAAAAAGTGTTTGTAAACCAGAAAACGCGGGTAAAAATTAAAGGCACAATGTGAATATCTCGGAAATGGTTGCTTATATCGAAAAATTGCGAATGATAAAAACATCTTTCTTTTTATTTCTAAAAGAGATGCATATATTTTCAAAGTCAATATATGGAAAAATTGCAGATGATAAAAACATTTTCCTTTTTATTTCTAAAAAAGATGCATACATTTTCAAAGTCGAAAGGGTAATTTTCGCGGAAATAATTGCAAAATTGAGCAATCTGCAAATTTTTGCATATTCCTTTCAATATTTGTGTAGATCTCGTCTAGGTAAGCATTTTTTATCTCTTGATATTTTCACGTATCTCGACTCGCTCTCCCGATATTGAAGGAAAAAGTGTTTGTAAACCAGAAAACGCGGGTAAAAATTAAAGGCACAATGTGAATATCTCGCAAACGGTTGCTTATATCGAAAAATTGCAAATGATAAAAACCTCTTCCTTTTTATTTCTAAAAAAGGTGCATATATTTTCAAAGTCGAAAGGGTAATATTAGCGGAAATAACTGCAAAATTAAGCAATCTGCAAATTTTTGCAAATTTCTCTCAATATTTGTGTAGATCTCGTCTAGGTAAGCATTTTTTATCTCTTGATATTTTCACGTATCTCGACTCGCTCTCCCGATATTGAAGGAAAAAGTGTTTGTAAACCAGAAAACGCGGGAAAAAGTTAATGACACAATGCGAATAACTCGGAAACGATTGCTTATATTGAAAAACTGCGAATGATAGAAACATCTTTCTTTTTATTTCTAAAAGAGATGCATATATTTTCAAAGTCGAAAGGGAAATATTCGCGGAAATAATTGCAAAATTAAGCAATCTGCAAATTTTTGCATATTCCTTTCAACATTTGTGTAGATCTCGTCTAGGTAAGCATTTTTTATCTCTTGATATTTTCACGTATCTCGACTCGCTCTCCCAATATTGAAGGAAAAAGTGTTTGTAAACCAGAAAACGCGGGAAAAATATTAAAGGCACAATGTGAATATCTCGGAAACGGTTGCTTATATCGAAAATTTGCGAATGATAAAAACATTTTCCTTTTTATTTCTAAAAAAGATGCATACATTTTCAAAGCCGAAAGGGTAATTTTCGCAGAAATAATTGCAAAATTAAGCAATCTGCAAATTTTTGCATATTCCTTTCAACATTTGTGTAGATCTCGTCTAGGTAAGCATTTATTATCTCTTGATATTTTCACGTATCTCTACTCGCTCTCCCGATATTGAAGGAAAAAGTTTTTGTAAACCAGAAAACGCGGGAAAAAAATTAAAGGCACCATGCGAATATTTCGAAAACGGTTGCTTATATCGAAATATTGCAATTCATAAACACATCTTCCTTTTTATTTCTAAAAGAGATGCATATATTTTCAAAAGCGAAAGGGTAATATTCGCGATAATAATTGCAAAATTGAGCAACCTGCAAATGTTTGCATATTCCTTTCAATATTTGTGTAGATCTCGTCTAGGTAAGCATTTTTTATCTCTTGATATTTTCACGTATCTCGACTCGCTCTCCCGATATTGAAGGAAAAAGTGTTTGTAAACCAGAAAACGCGGGAAAAATATTAAAGGCACAATGTGAATATCTCGGAAACGGTTGCTTATATAGAAAAATTGCGAATGATAAAAACATCTTTCTTTTTATTTCTAAATGAGATGCATATATTTTCAAAGTCGAAAGGGTAATATTAGCGGAAATAACTGCAAAATTGAGCAATCTGCAAATTTTTGCATATTCCTTTCATTATTTGTGTAGATCTCGTCTAGGTTAGCATTTTTTATCTCTTGATATTTTCACGTATCTCTACTCGCTCTCCCGATATTGAAGGAAAAAGTGTTTGTAAACCAGATAACGCTGGTAAAAATTAAAGGCACAATGTGAATATCTCTCAAACGGTTCCTTATATTGAACAATTGCAATTGATAAAAACATCTTCCTTTTTATTTCTAAAAAAGATGCATACATTTTCAAAGTCGAAAGGGTAATTTTCGCGGAAATAATTGCAAAATTAAGCAATCTGCCAATATTTGAATATTCCTTTCAACATTTGTGTAGATCTCGTCGAGATAAGCATTTTTTATCTGTTGATATTTTTGCGCATCTCCACTCGTTATCCTTATATTTAAGAAAAAAATGTTTGTAATCCAGAAAACGCGGGAAAAAATTAAAGACACAATGCGAATTACTCGGAAACGATTGCTTATATCGAAAATTTGCGAATGATAAATACATCTTTCTTTTTATTTCTAAAAGAGATGCATATATTTTCAAAATCGAAAGGGTAATATTCGCGAAAATAATTGCAAAATTGAGCAATCTGCAAATTTTTGCATATTCCTTTCAATATTTGTGTAGATCTCGTCTAGGTAAGCATTTTTTATCTCTGGATATTTTCACGTATCTCCACTCGCTCTCCCGATATTGAAGGAAAAAGTGTTTGTAAACCAGAAAACGCGGGAAAAATTAAAGGCACAATGTGAATATCTCGGAAATGGTTGCATATATCGAAAAATTGCAATTGATAAAAACATCTTCCTTATTATTTCTAAAAAAGATGCATATATTTTCAAAATCTAAAGGGAAATATTCGCGGAAATAATATCAAAATTGAGCAATCTGCAAATTTTTGCATATTCCTTTCAATATTTGTGTAGATCTCGTCTAGGTAAGCATTTTTTATCTCTTGATATTTCCATGTATCTCGACTCGTTCTTCCGATATTGAAGGAAAAAGTGTTTGTAAACCAGAAAACGCGGGAAAAAAATTAAAGGCACAATGTGAATATCTCGGAAACGGTCGCTTATATCGAAAAATTGCAAATGATAAAAACGTCTTTCTTTTTATTTCTAAAAGAGATGCATATATTTTCAAAAGCGAACGGGTAATATTCGCGATAATAATTGCAAAATTGAGCAACCTGCAAATGTTTGCATATTCCTTTCAATATGTGTAGATCTCGTCTAGGTAAGCATTTTTTATCTCTTGATATTTTCACGTATCTCGACTCGCTCTCCCGATATTGAAGGAAAAAGTGTTTGTAAACCAGAAAACGCGGGAAAAAGTTAATGACACAATGCGAATAACTCGGAAACGATTGCTTATATCGAAAAATTGCAAAGGATAAAAACGTCTTCCTTTTTATTTCTAAAGGAGATGCATATATTTTCAAAATCGAAAGGGTAATATTCGCGAAAATAATTGCAAAATTGAGCAATCTGCAAATTTTTGCATATTCCTTTCAATATTTGTGTAGATAATCGTCTAGGTAAGCATTTTTTATCTCTTGATATTTTCACGTATCTCGACTCGCTCTCCCAATATTGAAGAAAAAGTGTTTGTAAACCAGAAAACGCGGGAAAAAGTTAATGACACGATGCGAATAACTCGAAAACGATTGCTTATATTGAAAAAATGCGAATGATAGAACCATCTTTCTTTTTATTTCTAAAAGAGATGAATATATTTTCAAAATCGAAAGGGTAATATTCGCGAAAATAATTGCAAAATTGAGCAATCTGCAAATTTTTGCAAATTTCTCTCAATATTCGTGTAGATCTCGTCGAGATAAGCATTTTTTATCTGTTGATATTTTCACGTATCTCCACTCGCTCTCCCGATATTGAAGGAAAAAGTGTTTGTAAACCAGAAAACGCGGGTAAAAATTAAAGGCACAATGTGAATATCTCGGAAATGGTTGCTTATATGGAATAATTGCAATTGATAAAAACACCTTCCTTATTATTTCTAAAAATGATGCATATATTTTCAAAATCGAAAGGGTAATATTCGCGGAAATAATTGCAAAATTTAGCAGTCTGCAAATTTTTGCATATTCCTTTCAATATTTGTGTAGATCTCGTCTAGGTAAGCATTTTTTATCTCTTGATATTTTCACGTATCTCTACTCGCTCTCCCGATATTGAAGGAAAAAGTGTTTGTAAACCAGAAAACGCGGGTAAAAATTAAAGGCACAATGTGAATATCTCGCAAACGGTTGCTTATATCGAAAAATTGCGAATGATAAAAACATCTTTCTTTTTATTTCTAAAAGAGATGCATATATTTTCAAAGTCAATATATGGAAAAATTGCAGATGATAAAAACATTTTCCTTTTTATTTCTAAAAAAGATGCATACATTTTCAAAGTCGAAAGGGTAATTTTCGCGGAAATAATGCCAAAATTGAGCAATCTGCAAATTTTTGCATATTCCTTTCAATATTTGTGTAGATCTCGTCTAGGTAAGCATTTTTTATCTCTTGATATTTTCACGTATCTCTACTCGCTCTCCCGATATTGAAGGAAAAAGTGTTTGTAAACCAGAAAACGCGGGTAAAAATTAAAGGCACAATGTGAATATCTCGGAAATGGTTGCTTATATTGAACAATTGCAATTGATAAAAACATCTTCCTTTTTATTTCTAAAAGAGATGCATATATTTTCAAAGTCGAAAGGGTAATTTTCGCGGAAATAATTGCAAAATTGTGCAATCTGCAAATTGTTGCAAATTTCTCTCAATATTCGTGTAGATCTCGTCTAGGTAAGCATTTTTTATCTCTTGATATTTTCACGTATCTCGACTCGCTGTCCCGATATTGAAGAAAAAGTGTTTGTAAACCAGAAAACGCGGGAAAAAATTAAAGACACAATGCGAATTACTCGGAAACGATTGCTTATATCGAAAAATTGCAAATGATAAAAACGTCTTCCTTTTTATTTCTAAAAGAGATGCATATATTTTCAAAAGCGAAAGGGTAATATTCGCGATAATAATTGCAAAATTGAGCAACCTGCAAATGTTTGCATATTCCTTTCAATATTTGTGTAGATCTCGTCTAGGTAAGCATTTTTTATCTCTTGATATTTTCACGTATCTCGACTCGCTCTCCCGATATTGAAGGAAAAAGTGTTTGTAAACCAGAAAACGCGGGTAAAAATTAAAGGCACAATGTGAATATCTCGGAAATGGTTGCTTATATCGAAAAATTGCGAATGATAAAAACATCTTTCTTTTTATTTCTAAAAATGATGCATATATTTTCAAAGTCGCAAGGGTAATATTCGCGGAAATAATTGCAAAATTTAGCAGTCTGCAAATTTTTGCATATTCCTTTCAATATTTGTGTAGATCTCGTCTAGGTAACCATTTTTTATCTCTTGATATTTTCACGTATCTCTACTCGCTCTCCCGATATTGAAGGAAAAAGTTTTTGTAAACCAGAAAACGCGGGAAAAAAATTAAAGGCACCATGCGAATATTTCGAAAACGGTTGCTGATATCGAAATATTTTCATTGATAAATACATCTTTCTTTTTATTTCTAAAGGAGATGCATATATTTTCAAAATCGAAAGGGTAATATTCGCGAAAATAATTGCAAAATTGAGCAATCTGCAAATTTTTGCATATTCCTTTCAATATTTGTGTAGATCTCGTCTAGGTAAGCATTTTTTATCTCTTGATATTTTCACGTATCTCGACTCGCTCTCCCGATATTGAAGGAAAAAGTGTTTGTAAACCAGAAAACGCGGGAAAAAGTTAATGACACAATGCGAATAACTCGGAAACGATTGCTTATATTGAAAAATTTCGAATGATAGAAACATCTTTCTTTTTATTTCTAAAAGAGATGCATATATTTTCAAAAGCGAAAGGGTAATATTCGCGATAATAATTGCAAAATTGAGCAACCTGCAAATGTTTGCATATTCCTTTCAATATTTGTGTAGATCTCGTCTAGGTAAGCATTTTTTATCTCTTGATATTTTCACGTATCTCGACTCGCTGTCCCGATATTGAAGGAAAAAGTGTTTGTAAACCAGAAAACGCGGGAAAAATATTAAAGGCACAATGTGAATATCTCGGAAACGGTTGCTTATATCGAAAAATTGCGAATGATAAAAACATCTTTCTTTTTATTTCTAAAAGAGATGCATATATTTTCAAAGTCAATATATGGAAAAATTGCAGATGATAAAAACATCTTCCTTTTTATTTCTAAAAAAGATGCATATATTTTCAAAGTCGAAAGGGTAATATTAGCGGAAATAATTGCAAAATTGAGCAATCTGCAAATTTTTGCATATTCCTTTCAATATTTGTGTAGATCTCGTCTAGGTAAGCATTTTTTATCTCTTGATATTTTCACGTATCTCGACTCGCTCTCCCGATATTGAAGGAAAAAGTGTTTGTAAACCAGAAAACGCGGGAAAAATATTAAAGGCACAATGTGAATATCTCGGAAACGGTTGCTTATATCGAAAATTTGCGAATGATAAATACAGCTTTCTTTTTATTTCTAAAAGAGATGCATATATTTTCAAAGTCGAAAGGGTAATATTCGCGGAAATAATTGCAAAATTGAGCAATCTGCAAATTTTTGCAAATTTCTCTCAATATTCGTGTAGACCTCGTCTAGGTAAGCATTTTTATCTCTTGATATTTTCACGTATCTCGACTCGCTCTCCCGATATTGAAGGAAAAAGTGTTTGTAAACCAGAAAACGCGGGTAAAAATTAAAGGCACAATGTGAATATCTCGCAAACGGTTGCTTATATCGAAAAATTGCAAATGATAAAAACCTCTTCCTTTTTATTTCTAAAAAAGATGCATACATTTTCAAAGTCGAAAGGGTAATTTTCGCGGAAATAATGCCAAAATTGAGCAATCTGCAAATTTTTGCAAATTTCTCTCAATATTTGTGTAGATCTCGTCTAGGTAAGCATTTTTTATCTCTTGATATTTTCACGTATCTCTACTCGCTCTCCCGATATTGAAGGAAAAAGTTTTTGTAAACCAGAAAACGCGGGAAAAAAATTAAAGGCACCATGCGAATATTTCGAAAACGGTTGCTTATATCGAAATATTGCAATTGATAAAAACATCTTCCTTATTATTTCTAAAAAAAATGCTTATATTTTCAAAGTCGAAAGGGTAATATTCGCGGAAATAATTGCAAAATTGAGCAATCTGCAAATTTTTGCAAATTTCTCTCAATATTCGTGTAGATCTCGGTTGTCGACGCATCATTTAAATAATAATATTTTCACGTATCTCGACTCGCTCTCCCGATATTGAAGGAAAAAGTGTTTGTAAACCAGAAAACGCGGGAAAAATATTAAAGGCACAATGTGAATATCTCGGAAACGGTTGCTTATATAGAAAAATTGCGAATGATAAAAACATCTTTCTTTTTATTTCTAAATGAGATGCATATATTTTCAAAGTCGAAAGGGTAATATTAGCGGAAATAACTGCAAAATTGAACAATCTGCAAATTTTTGCAAATTTCTCTCAATATTTGTGTAGACCTCGTCTAGGTAAGCATTTTTTATCTCTTGATATTTTCACGTATCTCCCGATATTGAAGGAAAAAGTGTTTGTAAACCAGAAAACGCGGGAAAAAGTTAATGACACAATGCGAATAACTCGGAAACGATTGCTTATATTGAAAAACTGCGAATGATAGAAACATCTTTCTTTTTATTTCTAAAAGAGATGCATATATTTTCAAAGTCGAAAGGGAAATATTCGCGGAAATAATTGCAAAATTAAGCAATCTGCAAATTTTTGCATATTCCTTTCAACATTTGTGTAGATCTCGTCTAGGTAAGCATTTTTTATCTCTTGATATTTTCACGTATCTCGACTCGCTCTCCCAATATTGAAGGAAAAAGTTTTTGTAAACCAGAAAACGCGGGAAAAAAATTAAAGGCACCATGTGAATATTTCGGAAACGGTTGCTTATATCGAAATATTGCAAATGATAAAACCGTATTCCTTTTTATTTCTAAAAGAGATGAATATATTTTCAAAGTCGAAAGGGTAATATTCGCGGAAATAATTGCAAAATTTAGCAGTCTGCAAATTTTTGCATATTCCTTTCAATATTTGTGTAGATCTCGTCTAGGTAACCATTTTTTATCTCTTGATATTTTCACGTATCTCTACTCGCTCTCCCGATATTGAAGGAAAAAGTGTTTGTAAACCAGAAAACGCGGGTAAAAATTAAAGGCACAATGTGAATATCTCGGAAATGGTTGCTTATATCGAAATATTGCAATTGATAAAAACATCTTCCTTTTTATTACTAAAACAGATGCATATATTTTCAAAGTCGAAAGGGTAATTTTCGCGGAAATAATGCCAAAATTGAGCAATCTGCAAATTTTTGCATATTCCTTTCAATATTTGTGTAGATCTCGTCTAGGTAAGCATTTTTTATCTCTTGATATTTTCACGTATCTCGAGTCGCTGTCCCGATATTGAAGGAAAAAGTGTTTGTAAACCAGAAAACGCGGGAAAAATATTAAAGGCACAATGTGAATATCTCGGAAACGGTTACTTATATAGAAAAATTGCGAATGATAAAAACATCTTTCTTTTTATTTCTAAAAGAGATGCATACATTTTCAAAGTCGAAAGGGTAATTTTCGCGGAAATAATTGCAAAATTAAGCAATCTGCAAATTTTTGCATATTCCTTTCAACATTTGTGTAGATCTCGTCTAGGTAAGCATTTTTTATCTCTTGATATTTTCACGTATCTCGACTCGCTCTCCCGATATTGAAGGAAAAAGTGTTTGTAAACCAGAAAACGCGGGAAAAAATTAAAAGCACAATGTAAATATCTCGCAAACGTTTGCTTATATCGAAAAATTGCAAATGATAAAATCCTCTTCCTTTTTATTTCTAAAAAAGATGCATACATTTTCAAAGTCGAAAGGGTAATATTAGCGGAAAAAACTGCAAAGTACAGCAACCTGCAAATTTTTGGATATTCCTTTCAATATTTGTGTAGATCTCGTCTAGGTAACCATTTTTTATCTCTTGATATTTTCACGTTTCTCTACTCGCTCTCCCGATATTGAAGGAAAAAGTTTTTGTAAACCAGAAAACGCGGGAAAAAAATTAAAGGCACAATGTGAATAGCTCGGAAATAGTTGCTTATATTGCAAAACTGCGAATGATAGAAACATCTTTCTTTTTATTTCTAAAAGAGATGCATATATTTTCAAAGTCGAAAGGGAAATATTCGCGGAAATAATTGCAAAATTAAGCAATCTGCAAATTTTTGCATATTCCTTTCAACATTTGTGTAGATCTCGTCTAGGTAAGCATTTTTTATCTCTTGATATTTTCACGTATCTCGACTCGCTCTCCCAATATTGAAGAAAAAAGTTTTTGTAAACCAGAAAACGCGGGAAAAAGTTAATGACACGATGCGAATAACTCGGAAACGGTTGCTTATATGGAAAAATTGCAGATGATAAAAACATCTTCCTTTTTATTTCTAAAAAAGATGCATATATTTTCAAAGTCGAAAGGGTAATATTAGCGGAAATAACTGCAAAATTCAGCAACCTGCAAATTTTTGGATATTCCTTTCAATATTTGTGTAGATCTCGTCTAGGTAAGCATTTTTTATCTCTGGATATTTTCACGTATCTCCACTCGTTCTCCTTATATTTAAGAAAAAAATTTTTGAAATCCAGAAAACGCGGGAAAAAATTAAAGACACACGCGAATAACCTGGAAACGGTTGCTTATATCTCAATATTGCTAATAATAAAAACACCTTCCTTTTTATTTCTTAAAAAGATGCATATATTTTCAAAGTCGAAAGGGCATTATTCGTGCCAACGATTGCAATATTGACCAATGTGCACATTTTTGCAAATTTCTTTCAATATTTGTGCAGGTCCCCTGGAGGTAAGCAATTTTTATCTCTTGATATATTTGCGTATCTCCATTCGGTCTTCTTATATTTAAGGATAAAGTGTTTGTAATCCAGAAAACAAACGAAAAAATTAAAGACACATGCGAATATCTCGGAAACGGTTCTTTATATTAAAAAATGCAAATGATAAAAACATCTTTTTTATTTATAAAAGAGATGCATATATTTTCAATGTCGAAAGGGTTATATTCGCGGGAATAATTGCAAAATTGACCAATCTGCGCATTTTCGCAATATTTATATCCAAAAATTGCGAAGCATAAAAACATCTTCCTTTTTATTTTTAAAAATGATGCATATATTTTCAAAGTCCAAAGGGTAATATTCGCGGGAATAATTGCAAAATTGACCAATCTGCGCATTTTCGCAAATTTCTCTCAATATTTATGTAGATCTCGTCGACATAAGCATTTTTTATCTCTTGATATTTTCACGTATCTCGACTCGCTCTCCCGATATTGAAGGAAAAAGTTTTTGTAAACCAGAAAACGCGGGAAAAAAATTAAAGGCACCATGTGAATATTTCGGAAACGGTTGCTTATATCGAAATATTGCAAATGATAAAACCGTATTCCTTTTTATTTCTAAAAAAGATGCATATATTTTCAAAGTCGAAAGGGTAATATTCGCGGAAATAATTGCAAAATTGAGCAATCTGCCAATTTTTGCAAATTCCTCTCAATATTCGTGTAGATCTCGTCGAGATAAGCATTTTTTATCTGTTGATATTTTCGCGTATCTCCACTCGCTCTCCCGATATTGAAGGAAAAAGTGTTTGTAAACCAGAAAACGCGGGAAAAAATTAAAGACACAATGCGAATTACTCGGAAACGATTGCTTATATCGAAAATTTGCGAATGATAAATACATCTTTCTTTTTATTTCTAAAAGAGATGCATATATTATCAAAATCAAAAGGGTAATATTCGCGAAAATAATTGCAAAATTGAGCAATCTGCAAATTTTTGCAAATTTCTCTCAATATTCGTGTAAGTCTTGTCGAGATAAGCATTTTTTATCTGTTGATATTTTTTGCGTATCTCCACTCGTTCTCCTTATATTTAAGAAAAAAATGTTTGAAATCCAGAAAACGCGGGAAAAAATTAAAGACACAATGCGAATTACACGGAAACGATTGCTTATATCGAAAATTTGCGAATGATAAAAACATCTTTCTTTTTATTTCTAAAAGAGATGCATATATTTTCAAAATCGAAAAAGTAATATTCGCGAAAATAATTGCAAAATTGAGCAATCTGCAAATTTTTGCATATTCCTTTCAATATTTGTGTATATCTCGTCTAGGTAAGCATTTCTTATCTCTTGATATTTTCACGTATCTCGACTCGCTCTCCCGATATTGAAGGAAAAAGTGTTTGTAAACCAGAAAACGCGGGTAAAAATTAAAGGCACAATGTGAATATCTCGGAAACGGTTGCTTATATCGAAAAATTGCAAATGATAAAAACGTCTTCCTGTTTATTTCTAAAAGAGATGCATATATTTTCAAAATCGAAAGGGTAATATTCGCGAAAATAATTGCAGAATTGAGCAATCTGCAAATTTTTGCATATTCCTTTCAATATTTGTGTAGATCTCGTCTAGGTAAGCATTTTTTATCTCTGGATATTTTCACGTATCTCCACTCGCTCTCCCGATATTGAAGGAAAAAGTGTTTGTAAACCAGAAAACGCGGGAAAAATATTAAAGGCACAATGTGAATATCTCGGAAACGGTTGCTTATATCGAAAATTTGCGAATGATAGAAACATCTTTCTTTTTATTTCTAAAAGAGATGCATATATTTTCAAAGTCGAAAGGGAAATATTCGCGGAAATAATTGCAAAATTAAGCAATCTGCAAATTTTTGCATATTCCTTTCAACATTTGTGTAGATCTCGTCTAGGTAAGCATTTTTTATCTCTTGATATTTTCACGTATCTCGACTCGCTCTCCCAATATTGAAGGAAAAAGTTTTTGTAAACCAGAAAACGCGGGAAAAAAATTAAAGGCACCATGTGAATATTTCGGAAACGGTTGCTTATATCGAAATATTGCAAATGATAAAACCGTATTCCTTTTTATTTCTAAAAAAGATGCATATATTTTCAAAATCGAAAGGGTAATATTCGCGAAAATAATTGCAAAATTGAGCAATCTGCAAATTTTTGCAAATTTCTCTCAATATTCGTGTAGATCTCGTCGAGATAAGCATTTTTTATCTGTTGGTATTTTTGCGTATCTCCACTCGCTCTCCGTATATTTAAGAAAAAATTGTTTGTAATCCAGAAAACTCGGGAAAAATTAAAGGCACAATGTGAATATCTCGGAAATGGTTGCTTATATCGAAAAATTGCGAATGATAAAAACATCTTTCTTTTTATTTCTAAAAGAGATGCATATATTTTCAAAGTCGAAAGGGTAATTTTCGCGGAAATAATTGCAAAATTGAGCAATCTGCAAATTTTTGCATATTCCTTTCAATATTTGTGTAGATCTCGTCTAGGTAAGCATTTTTTATCTCTGGATATTTTCACGTATCTCCACTCGTTCTCCTTATATTTAAGAAAAAAATTTTTGAAATCCAGAAAACGCGGGAAAAAATTAAAGACACAATGCGAATTACTCGGAAACGATTGCTTATATCGAAAATTTGCGAATGATAAATACATCTTTCTTTTTATTTCTAAAAGAGATGCATATATTATCAAAATCAAAAGGGTAATATTCGCGAAAATAATTGCAAAATTGAGCAATCTGCAAATTTTTGCAAATTTCTCTCAATATTCGTGTAAGTCTTGTCGAGATAAGCATTTTTTATCTGTTGATATTTTTTGCGTATCTCCACTCGTTCTCCTTATATTTAAGAAAAAAATGTTTGAAATCCAGAAAACGCGGGAAAAAATTAAAGAGACAATGCGAATTACACGGAAACGATTGCTTATATCGAAAATTTGCGAATGATAAATACAGCTTTCTTTTTATTTCTAAAAGAGATGCATATATTTTCAAAAGCGAAAGGGTAATATTCGCGATAATAATTGCAAAATTCAGCAACCTGCAAATTTTTGGATATTCCTTTCAATATTTGTGTAGATCTCGTCTAGGTAAGCATTTTTTATCTCTGGATATTTTCACGTATCTCCACTCGTTCTCCTTATATTTAAGAAAAAAATGTTTGAAATCCAGAAAACTCGGAAACGATTGTTTATATTGAAAAATTGCGAATGGTAGAAACATCTTTCTTTTTATTTCTAAAAGAGATGCATATATTTTCAAAATCGAAAGGGTAATATTCGCGAAAATAATTGCAAAATTGAGCAATCTGCAAATTTTTGCAAATTTCTCTCAATATTCGTGTAGATCTCGTCGAGATAAGCATTTTTTATCTGTTGGTATTTTTGCGTATCTCCACTCGCTCTCCTTATATTTAAGGAAAAAGTGTTTGTAATCCAGAAAACAAACGCAAAAATTAAAATACACATGCGAATATCTGGGAAACGGTTGTTTATATTAAAAAATACAAATGATAAAAACTTCTTTCTTATTTATAAAAAAGATGCATATATTTTCAATGTCGAAATGGTAATATTCGCGGAAATAATTGCAAAATTGACCAATCTGCACATTTTTGCAAATATCTCTCAATATTTGTGAAGATCTTGTCAACATAAGCATTTTTTATCTCTTTATATTTTTGCGTATCTCCACTCGCTCTCCTTATATTTAAGGAAAAAGGGGTTGTAATCCAGAAAACAAAGGAAAAAATTAAAGACACATGCGAATATCTCGGAAACGGTTGATTATATAAAAAAATTGCAAACGATAAAAGCATCTTCCTTTTTATTTGTAAAAAAGTTGCATACATTTTCAAAGTCGAAAGGGTAATTTTCGCGGAAATAATTGCAAAATTAAGCAATCTGCCAATATTTGAATATTCCTTTCAACATTTGTGTAGATCTCGTCGAGATAAGCATTTTTTATCTGTTGATATTTTTGCGCATCTCCACTCGTTATCCTTATATTTAAGAAAAAATGTTTGTAATCCAGAAAACTCGGGAAAAAATTAAAGAAACAATGCGAATTACTCGGAAACGATTGCTTATATGGAAAAATTGCAGATGGTAAAAACATCTTCCTTATTATTTATAAAAAAAATGCTTATATTTTCAAAGTCGAAAGGGTAATATTCGCGGAAATAATTGCAAAATTGAGCAATCTGAAATTTTTTGCAAATTTCTCTCAATATTCGTGTAGATCTCGTCGAGATAAGCATTTTTTATGTTGATATTTTTGCGTATCTCTACTCGCTCTCCTTATATTTAAGAAAACATGTTTGTAATCCAGAAAACGCAGGAAAATATTAATAACACAATACGAATAACTCGAATCGATTTCTTATATCGAAAAATTGCGAATAATAAAAACATCTTTCTTTTTATTTCTAAAAGAGATGCATATATTTTCAAAGTCGCAAGGGTAATATTTGCGGAAATACTTGTGAAATTGACCATTCTGCAATTTTTTGCAAATTTCTCTCAATATTCGTGTAGATCTCGTCGAGATAAGCATTTTTTATCTCTTGATATTTTTGCGTATCTCCACTCGCTCTCCTTATATTTAAGAAAAAAATGTTTGTAATCCAGAAAATGCGGGAAAAAATTAAAGACACAATGCGATTAACTCGGAAACGGTTGCTTATATCAAAAAATTGCAAATGATAAAACCGTATTCCTTTTTATTTCTAAAAAAGATGCATATATTTTCAAAGTCGAAAGGGTAATATTCGCGGAAATAATTGCAAAATTGAGCAATCTGCCAATTTTTGCAAATTTCTCTCAATATTCGTGTAGATCTCGTCGAGATAAGCATTTTTTATCTGTAGATATTTTTGCGCATCTCCACTCGTTATCCTTATATTTAAGAAAAAAATGTTTGTAATCCAGAAAACGCGGGAAAAAATTAAAGACACATGCGAATATCTCGGAAACGGTTGTTTATATTAAAAAATACAAATGATAAAAACATCTTTCTTATTTATAAAAAAGATGCATATATTTTCAATGTCGAAAGGGTAATATTCGCGGGAATAATTGCAAAATTGACCAATCTGCACATTTTTGCAAATTTCTCTCAATATTTGTGTAGATTACGTCCACGTAAGCATTTTTTATCTCTTGATATTTTTGCGTATCTCCACTCGCTCTCCTGATATTTAAGAAAAAATATTTGTAATCCAGAAAACGCATAAAAAAATTAAAGACACATGCGAATAACTCGGAAACGGTTATTTATATCCAAAAAATGCAAAGAATAAAAACATCTTTTTTTTTATTCCTATAAAAGATGCATATATTGTCAGAATCGAATGGGTAATTCGCGGAAATAATTGCAAAATTGACCAATCTGCAAATTTTTGCAAATTTCTCTCAACATTTGTGTAGATCTCGTCGAGATAAGCATTTCCTATCTCTTGATATTTTTGCGTATATCCACTCGCTCTCCTGATATTTAAGAAAAAAATGTTTGTAATCCAGAAAACTCGGGAAAATATTAAAGACACATCCGAAAAACTCGGAAACGGTTGTTTATATGCAAAAATAGAAAAGGATGAAAATATCTTCCTTTTTATTTCTAAAAAAGATGCATATATTGTCAAAGTCGAAAGGGCAATATTAGAGGAAATAATTGCAAAATTGACCAATCTGCAAATTTTGCTTATATTCGTGTAGATCTCGTCGAGATAAGTATTCCTTATCTCTTGATATTTTTGCGTATCTCCATTCGCTATCCTTATATATAAGAAAAAAGTTTTTGTAATCCAGAAAACTCGGGAAAAAATTAAAGACACATCCGAATAACTCGGAAACGGTTGTTTATATCCCAAAATGGCAAAGGATTAAAATATCTTTTTTTTTATTCCTATAAATGATGCATATATTGTCAGAGTCGAAAGGGCAATAATATTAGCGGAAATAATTGCAAAATTGACCAATCTGCAAATTTTTGCAAATTTCTATCAACATTTGTGTAGATCTCGTCGAGATAAGCATTTCTTATCTCTTGATATTTTTGTGTATATCCACTCGCTCTCCTGATATTTAAGAAAAAATATTTGTAACCCAGAAAACGCGGGAAAAAATTAGACACATGCGAATAACTCGGAAACGGTTGTTTATATCCAAAAAAATGCAAAGAATAAAAACATCTTCCTTTTTATTCCTAAAAAAGATGCATATATTGTCAATGTCGAAAGGGCAATATTAGCGGAAATAATGGCAAAATTGACCAATCTGCAAATTTTGCTAATATTCGTGTAGATCTCGTCGAGATAAGCATTCATTATCTCTTGATATTTTTGCGTATCTCCACTCGCTATCCTTATATATAAGAAAAAAGTGTTTGTAATCCAGATAACGCGGGAAAAAATTAAAGACACATCCTAATAACTCGGAAACGGTTGTTTATATCAAAAAATGCAAATGATAAAAACATCTTTTTTATTCCTATAAAAGATGCATATATTGTCAGAGTCGAAAGGGCAATATTAGCGGAAATAATTGCAAAATTGACCAATTTGCAAATTTTTCAAATTTCTCTCAACATTTGTGTAGATCTAGTCGAGATAAGCATTTCTTATCTCTTGATATTTTTGCATATCTCCACTCACTATCCTTATATATAAGAAAAAAGTGTTTGTAATCCAGATAACGCGGGAAAAAATTAAAGACACATCCTAATAACTCGGAACGGTTGTTTATATGCAAAAATGGCAAAGGAAGAAAATATCTTCCTTTTTATTTCTAAAAAAGATGCATATATTGTCAATGTCGAAAGGGCAATATTAGCGGAAATAATTGCAAAATTGACCAATCTGCAAATTTTTGCAAATTTCTCTCAACATTTGTGTAGATCTCGTCGAGATAAGCATTCCTTATCTCTTGATATTTTTGCGTATCTCCAGTCACTATCCTTATATATAAGAAAAAAGTGTTTGTAATCCAGATAACGCGGGAAAAAATTAAAGACACATCCGAATAACTCGGAAACGGTTGTTTATATCCAAAAAATGCAAAGAATAAAAACATCTTTTTTTTTATTCCTATAACAGATGCATATATTGTCAGAGTCGAAAGGGCAATATTAGCGGAAATAATTGCAAAATTGACCAATCTGCAAATTTTTGCAAATTTCTCTCAACATTTGTGTAGATCTCGTCGAGATAAGCATTCCTTATCTCTTGATATTTTTGCGTATCTCCACTCGCTATCCTTATATATAAGAAAAAAGTTTTTGTAATCCAGATAACGCGGGAAAAAATTAAAGACACATGCGAATAACTCGGAAACGGTTGTTTATATCCAAAAAATGCAAAGAATAAAAACATCTTTTTTTTTATTCCTATAAAAGATGCATATATTGTCAGAATCGAAAGGGTAATTCGCGGAAAGAATTGCAAAATTGACCAATCTGCAAATTTTTGCAAATTTCTCTCAACATTTGTGTAGATCTCGTCGAGATAAGCATTTCTTATCTCTTGATATTTTTGCGTATATCTACTCGTTCTCCTGATATTTAAGAAAAAAATGTTTGTAATCCAGAAAACTCGGGGAAAAAATTAAAGACACATCCGAATAACTCGGAAACGGTTGTTTAAATGCAAAAATAGAAAAGGATGAAAATATCTTCCTTTTTATTTCTAAAAACGATGCATATATTGTCAAAGTCGAAAGGGCAATATTAGCGGAAATAATTGCAAAATTGACCAATCTGCAAATTTTGCTTATATTCGTGTAGATCTCGTCGATATAAGCATTCCTTATCTCTTGATATTTTTGCGTATCTCCACTCGCTCTTCTTATATATAAGAAAAAATTGTTTGTAATCCAGATAACGCGGGAAAAAATTAAAGACACATCCGATTAACTCGAAAACGGTTGTTTATATCCAAAAAATGCAAAGAATAAAAACATCTTTTTTTTATTCCTATAAAAGATGCATATATTTTCAAAGTATGACGGGTAATTCGCGGAAATAATTGCAAAATTGACCAATTTGCAAATTTTTCAAATTTCTCTCAACATTTGTGTAGATCTAGTCGAGATAAGCATTTCTTATCTCTTGATATTTTTGCATATCTCCACTCACTATCCTTATATATAAGAAAAAAGTGTTTGTAATCCAGATAACGCGGGAAAAAATTAAAGACACATCCTAATAACTCGGAACGGTTGTTTATATGCAAAAAATGCAAAGAATAAAAACATCTTTTTTTTATTCCTATAAAAGATGCATATATTGTCAGAGTCGAAAGGGCAATATTAGCGGAAATAATTGCAAAATTGACCAATCTGCAAATTTTTGCAAATTTCTCTCAACATTTGTGTTGATCTCGTCGAGATAAGCATTCCTTATCTCTTGATATTTTTGCGTATCTCCACTCGCTATCCTTATATATAAGAAAAAAGTGTTTGTAAGCCAGATAACGCGGGAAAAAATTAAAGACATCCTAATAACTCGGAAACGGTTGTTTATATCCAAAAAATGCAAAGAATAAAAACATCTTTTTTTTTTATTCCTATAAAAGATGCATATATTGTCAGAGTCGAAAGGGCAATATTAGCGGAAATAATTGCAAAATTGACCAATCTGCAAATTTTTGCAAATTTCTCTCAACATTTGTGTAGATCTCGTCGAGATAAGCATTCCTTATCTCTTGATATTTTTGCGTATCTCCACTCACTATCCTTATATATAAGAAAAAAGTGTTTGTAATCCAGATAACGCGGGAAAAAATTAAAGACACATCCTAATAACTCGGAAACGGTTGTTTATATCCAAAAAATGCAAAGAATAAAAACATCTTTTTTTTTATTCCTATAAAAGATGCATATATTGTCAGAGTCGAAAGGGCAATATTAGCGGAAATAATTGCAAAATTGACCAATCTGCAAATTTTTGCAAATTTCTCTCAACATTTGTGTAGATCTCGTCGAGATAAGCATTCCTTATCTCTTGATATTTTTGCGTATCTCCACTCACTATCCTTATATATAAGAAAAAAGTGTTTGTAATCCAGATAACGCGGGAAAAAATTAAAGACACATCCGAATAACTCGGAAACGGTTGTTTATATCCAAAAAATGCAAAGAATAAAAACATCTTTTTTTTATTCATATAAAAGATGCATATATTGTCAGAGTCGAAAGGGCAATATTAGCGGAAATAATTGCAAAATTGACCAATCTGCGAATTTATGCAAATTTCTCTCAACATTTGTGTAGATCTAGTCGAGATAAGCATTTCTTACCTCTTGATATTTTTTGAATTTCCACTCGCTTTCCTGATATTTAAGAAAAAAGTGTTTGTAATCCAGATAAGGCGGGAAATAATTAAAGACACATCCAATAACTCGGAACGGTTGTTTATATGCAAAAATGGCAAAGGATGAAAATATCTTCCTTTTTATTTCTAAAAAAGATGCATATATTGTCAAATTCGAAAGGGCAATATTAGCGGAAATAATTGCAAAATTGACCAATCTGAAAATTTTGCTAATATTCGTGTAGATCTCGTCGAGATAAGCATTCCTTATCTCTTGATATTTTTCCGTATCTCCACTCGCTATCCTTATATATAAGAAAAAAGTGTTTGTAATCCAGATAACGCGGGAAAAAATTAAAGACACATCCGAATATCTCGGAAACGGTTGTTTATATCAAAAAATGGCACAGGATGAAAATATCTTTTTTTTATTCCTATAAAAGATGCATATATTGTCAGAGTCGAAAGGGCAATATTAGCGGAAAGACTTGCAAAATTGACCAATCTGCAAATTTTGCTAATATTCGTGTAGATCTCGTCGAGATAAGCATTCATTATCTCTTGATATTTTTGCGTATCTCCACTCGCTATCCTTATATAAAGAAAAAAGTGTTTGTAATCCAGATAACGCGGGAAAAAATTAACGACACATCCTAATAACTCGGAAACGGTTGTTTATATCCAAAAAATGCAAAGAAAAAAATCATCCTTTTTTTATTCCTATAAAAGATGCATATATTGTCAGAGTCGAAAGGGCAATATTAGCGGAAATAATTGCAAAATTGACCAATCTGCAAATTTTTGCAAATTTCTCTCAACATTTGTGTTGATCTCGTCGAGATAAGCATTCCTTATCTCTTGATATTTTTGCGTATCTCCACTCGCTATCCTTATATATAAGAAAAAAGTGTTTGTAATCCAGATAACGCGGGAAAAAATTAAAGACACATCCTAATAACTCGGAAACGGTTGTTTATATCAAAAAATGGCACAGGATGAAAATATCTTTTTTTTATTCCTATAAAAGATGCATATATTGTCAGAGTCGAAAGGGCAATATTAGCGGAAATAATTGCAAAATTGACCAATCTGCAAATTTCTCTCAACATTTGTGTTGATCTCGTCGAGATAAGCATTCCTTATCTCTTGATATTTTTGCGTATCTCCACTCGCTATCCTTATATATAAGAAAAAAGTGTTTGTAATCCAGATAACGCGGGAAAAAATTAAAGACACATCCTAATAACTCGGAAACGGTTGTTTATATCCAAAAAATGCAAAGAATAAAAACATCTTTTTTTTTATTCCTATAAAAGATGCATATATTGTCAGAGTCGAAAGGGCAATATTAGCGGAAATAATTGCAAAATTGACCAATCTGCAAATTTATGCAAATTTCTCTCAACATTTGTGTTGATCTCGTCGAGATAAGCATTCCTTATCTCTTGATATTTTTGCGTATCTCCACTCGCTATCCTTATATATAAGAAAAAAGTGTTTGTAATCCAGATAACGCGGGAAAAAATTAAAGACACATCCTAATAACTCGGAAACGGTTGTTTATATCCAAAAAATGCAAAGAATAAAAACATCTTTTTTTTTTATTCCTATAAAAGATGCATATATTGTCAGAGTCGAAAGGGCAATATTAGCGGAAATAATTGCAAAATTGACCAATCTGCAAATTTCTCTCAACATTTGTGTTGATCTCGTCGAGATAAGCATTCCTTATCTCTTGATATTTTTGCGTATCTCCACTCGCTATCCTTATATATAAGAAAAAAGTTTTTGTAATCCAGATAACGCGGGAAAAAATTAAAGACACATCCTAATAACTCGGAAACGGTTGTTTATATCCAAAAAATGCAAAGAATAAAAACATCTTTTTTTTTATTCCTATAAAAGATGCATATATTGTCAGAGTCGAAAGGGCAATATTAGCGAAAATAATTGCAAAATTGACCAAGCTGCAAATTTTTGCAAATTTCTCTCAACATTTGTGTAGATCTCGTCGAGATAAGCATTCCTTATCTCTTGATATTTTTGCGTATCTCCACTCGCTATCCTTATATATAAGAAAAAATTGTTTGTAATCCAGATAACGCGGGAAAAAATTAAAGACACATCCGAATAACTCGGAAACGGTTGTTTATATCCAAAAAATGCAAAGAATAAAAACATCTTTTTTTTTATTCCTATAAAAGATGCATATATTGTCAGAGTCGAAAGGGCAATATTAGCGGAAATAATTGCAAAATTGACCAATCTGCAAATTTATGCAAATTTCTCTCAACATTTGTGTAGATCTCGTCGAGATAAGCATTCCTTATCTCTTGATGTTTTTGCGTATCTCCACTCACTATCCTTATATATAAGAAAAAAGTGTTTGTAATCCAGATAACGCGGGAAAAAATTAAAGACACATCCTAATAACTCGGAAACGGTTGTTTATATCCAAAAAATGCAAAGAAAAAAATCATCCTTTTTTTATTCCTATAAAAGATGCATATATTGTCAGAGTCGAAAGGGCAATATTAGCGGAAATAATTGCAAAATTGACCAATCTGCAAATTTTTGCAAATTTCTCTCAACATTTGTGTTGATCTCGTCGAGATAAGCATTCCTTATCTCTTGATATTTTTGCGTATCTCCACTCACTATCCTTATATATAAGAAAAAAGTGTTTGTAATCCAGATAACGCGGGAAAAAATTAAAGACACATCCTAATAACTCGGAAACGGTTGTTTATATCCAAAAAATGCAAAGAATAAAAACATCTTTTATTTTATTCCTATAAAAGATGCATATATTGTCAGCGTCGAAAGGGCAATATTAGCGGAAATAATTGCAAAATTGACCAATCTGCAAATTTTTGCAAATTGCTCTCAATATTTGTGTAGATCTCGTCGAGATAAGCATTCCTTATCTCTTGATGTTTTTGCGTATCTCCACTCACTATCCTTATATATAAGAAAAAAGTGTTTGTAATCCAGATAACGCGGGAAAAAATTAAAGACACATCCGAATAACTCGGAAACGGTTGTTTATATCCAAAAAATGCAAAGAATAAAAACATCTTTTTTTTTTATTCCTATAAAAGATGCATATATTGTCAGAGTCGAAAGGGCAATATTAGCGGAAATAATTGCAAAATTGACCAATCTGCAAATTTTTGCAAATTTCTCTCAACATTTGTGTAGATCTCGTCGAGATAAGCATTCCTTATCTCTTGATATTTTTGCGTATCTCCACTCACTATCCTTATATATAAGAAAAAAGTGTTTGTAATCCAGATAACGCGGGAAAAAATTAAAGACACATCCTAATAACTCGGAAACGGTTGTTTATATCCAAAAAATGCAAAGAATAAAAACATCTTTTATTTTATTCCTATAAAAGATGCATATATTGTCAGAGTCGAAAGGGCAATATTAGCGGAAATAATTGCAAAATTGACCAATCTGCAAATTTATGCAAATTTCTCTCAACATTTGTGTAGATCTCGTCGAGATAAGCATTCCTTATCTCTTGATATTTTTGCGTATCTCCACTCACTATCCTTATATATAAGAAAAAAGTGTTTGTAATCCAGATAACGCGGGAAAAAATTAAAGACACATCCTAATAACTCGGAAACGGTTGTTTATATCCAAAAAATGCAAAGAATAAAAACATCTTTTATTTTATTCCTATAAAAGATGCATATATTGTCAGCGTCGAAAGGGCAATATTAGCGGAAATAATTGCAAAATTGACCAATCTGCAAATTTTGCTAGTATTCGTGTAGATCTCGTCGAGATAAGCATTCCTTATCTCTTGATATTTTTTGCGTATCTCCACTCGCTATCCTTATATATAAGAAAAAATTGTTTGTAATCCAGATAACGCGGGAAAAAATTAAAGACACATCCGAATAACTCGGAAACGGTTGTTTATATCCAAAAAATGCAAAGAATAAAAACATCTTTTTTTTTATTCCTATAACAGATGCATATATTGTCAGAGTCGAAAGGGCAATATTAGCGGAAATAATTGCAAAATTGACCAATCTGCAAATTTTTGCAAATTTCTCTCAACATTTGTGTAGATCTCGTCGAGATAAGCATTCCTTATCTCTTGATATTTTTTGCGTATCTCCACTCGCTATCCTTATATATAAGAAAAAAGTGTTTTTAATCCAGATAACGCGGGAAAAAATTAAAGACACATCCTAATAACTCTGAACGGTTCTTTATATGCAAAAATGGCAAAGGAAGAAAATATCTTCCTTTTTATTTCTAAAAAAGATGCATATATTGTCAATGTCGAAAGGGCAATATTAGCGGAAATAATTGCAAAATTGACCAAATTCTCTGGATATTTTTACGTATATCTCGTCGAGATAAGCATTCCTTATCTCTTGATATTTTTTGCGTATCTCCACTCGCTATCCTTATATATAAGAAAAAATTGTTTGTAATCCAGATAACGCGGGAAAAAATTAAAGACACATCCGAATAACTCGGAAACGGTTGTTTATATCCAAAAAATGCAAAGAATAAAAACATCTTTTTTTTATTCATATAAAAGATGCATATATTGTCAGAGTCGAAAGGGCAATATTAGCGGAAATAATTGCAAAATTGACCAATCTGCAAATTTTTGCAAATTTCTCTCAACATTTGTGTAGATCTCGTCGAGATAAGCATTCCTTATCTCTTGATATTTTTGCGTATCTCCACTCACTATCCTTATATATAAGAAAAAAGTGTTTGTAATCCAGATAACGCGGGAAAAAATTAAAGACACATCCTAATAACTCGGAAACGGTTGTTTATATCCAAAAAATGCAAAGAATAAAAACATCTTTTTTTTATTCCTATAAAAGATGCATATATTGTCAGAGTCGAAAGGGCAATATTAGCGAAAATAATTGCAAAATTGACCAAGCTGCAAATTTTTGCAAATTTCTCTCAACATTTGTGTAGATCTCGTCGAGATAAGCATTCCTTATCTCTTGATATTTTTGCGTATCTCCACTCACTATCCTTATATATAAGAAAAAAGTGTTTGTAATCCAGATAACGCGGGAAAAAATTAAAGACACATCCGAATAACTCGGAAACGGTTGTTTATATCCAAAAAATGCAAAGAATAAAAACATCTTTTTTTTTATTCCTATAAAAGATGCATATATTGTCAGAGTCGAAAGGGCAATATTAGCGGAAATAATTGCAAAATTGACCAATCTGCAAATTTTTGCAAATTTCTCTCAACATTTGTGTAGATCTCGTCGAGATAAGCATTCCTTATCTCTTGATATTTTTGCGTATCTCCACTCACTATCCTTATATATAAGAAAAAAGTGTTTGTAATCCAGATAACGCGGGAAAAAATTAAAGACACATCCGAATAACTCGGAAACGGTTGTTTATATCCAAAAAATGCAAAGAATAAAAACATCTTGTTTTTATTCCTAAAAAAGATGCATATATTTTTAAAGTCTAAAGGGTAATATTCGCGGAAATAATTGCAAAATTGTCCAATCTGCAAATTTTTGCAAATTTCTCTCAACATATGTGTAGACCTCGTCGAGATAAGCATTTCTTATCTCTTGATATTTTTGCGTTTATCCACTCGCTCTCCTGATATTTAAGAAAAAATATTTGTAATCCAGAAAACGCATAAAAAATTAAAGACACATCCGAATAACTCGGAAACGGTTGTTTATATCCCAAAATGGCAAAGGATGAAAATATCTTTTTTTTTATTCCTATAAATGATGCATATATTGTCAGAGTCGAAAGGGCAATAATATTAGCGGAAATAATTGCAAAATTGACCAATCTGCAAATTTTTGCAAATTTCTCTCAACATTTGTGTAGATCTCGTCGAGATAAGCATTCCTTATCTCTTGATATTTTTGCGTATCTCCAGTCACTATCCTTATATATAAGAAAAAAGTGTTTGTAATCCAGATAACGCGGGAAAAAATTAAAGACACATCCTAATAACTCGGAAACGGTTGTTTATATCCAAAAAATGCAAAGAATAAAAACATCTTTTTTTTATTCCTATAAAAGATGCATATATTGTCAGAGTCGAAAGGGCAATATTAGCGAAAATAATTGCAAAATTGACCAAGCTGCAAATTTTTGCAAATTTCTCTCAACATTTGTGTAGATCTCGTCGAGATAAGCATTCCTTATCTCTTGATATTTTTGCGTATCTCCACTCGCTATCCTTATATATAAGAAAAAATTGTTTGTAATCCAGATAACGCGGGAAAAAATTAAAGACACATCCGAATAACTCGGAAACGGTTGTTTATATCCAAAAAATGCAAAGAATAAAAACATCTTTTTTTTTATTCCTATAAAAGATGCATATATTGTCAGAGTCGAAAGGGCAATATTAGCGGAAATAATTGCAAAATTGACCAATCTGCAAATTTTTGCAAATTTCTCTCAACATTTGTGTAGATCTCGTCGAGATAAGCATTCCTTATCTCTTGATATTTTTGCGTATCTCCACTCACTATCCTTATATATAAGAAAAAAGTGTTTGTAATCCAGATAACGCGGGAAAAAATTAAAGACACATCCTAATAACTCGGAAACGGTTGTTTATATCCAAAAAATGCAAAGAATAAAAACATCTTTTTTTTATTCCTATAAAAGATGCATATATTGTCAGAGTCGAAAGGGCAATATTAGCGAAAATAATTGCAAAATTGACCAAGCTGCAAATTTTTGCAAATTTCTCTCAACATTTGTGTAGATCTCGTCGAGATAAGCATTCCTTATCTCTTGATATTTTTGCGTATCTCCACTCACTATCCTTATATATAAGAAAAAAGTGTTTGTAATCCAGATAACGCGGGAAAAAATTAAAGACACATCCTAATAACTCGGAAACGGTTGTTTATATCCAAAAAATGCAAAGAATAAAAACATCTTTTATTTTATTCCTATAAAAGATGCATATATTGTCAGAGTCGAAAGGGCAATATTAGCGGAAATAATTGCAAAATTGACCAATCTGCAAATTTCTCTCAATATTTGTGTTGATCTCGTCGAGATAAGCATTCCTTATCTCTTGATATTTTTGCGTATCTCCACTCGCTATCCTTATATATAAGAAAAAAGTTTTTGTAATCCAGATAACGCGGGAAAAAATTAAAGACACATCCGAATAACTCGGAAACGGTTGTTTATATCCAAAAAATGCAAAGAATAAAAACATCTTTTTTTTTATTCCTATAAAAGATGCATATATTGTCAGAGTCGAAAGGGCAATATTAGCGGAAATAATTGCAAAATTGACCAATCTGCAAATTTATGCAAATTTCTCTCAACATTTGTGTAGATCTCGTCGAGATAAGCATTCCTTATCTCTTGATGTTTTTGCGTATCTCCACTCACTATCCTTATATATAAGAAAAAAGTGTTTGTAATCCAGATAACGCGGGAAAAAATTAAAGACACATCCGAATAACTCGGAAACGGTTGTTTATATCCAAAAAATGCAAAGAATAAAAACATCTTTTTTTTTATTCCTATAAAAGATGCATATATTGTCAGAGTCGAAAGGGCAATATTAGCGGAAAGACTTGCAAAATTGACCAATCTGCAAATTTTGCAAATTTCTCTCAACATTTGTGTAGATCTCGTCGAGATAAGCATTCCTTATCTCTTGATGTTTTTGCGTATCTCCACTCACTATCCTTATATATAAGAAAAAAGTGTTTGTAATCCAGATAACGCGGGAAAAAATTAAAGACACATCCGAATAACTCGGAAACGGTTGTTTATATCCAAAAAATGCAAAGAATAAAAACATCTTTTTTTTTATTCCTATAAAAGATGCATATATTGTCAGAGTCGAAAGGGCAATATTAGCGGAAAGACTTGCAAAATTGACCAAATTCTCTCAACATTCGTGTAGATCTCGTCGAGATAAGCATTCCTTATCTCTTGATATTTTTCCGTATCTCCACTCGATATCCTTATATATAAGAAAAAAGTGTTTGTAATCCAGATAACGCGGGAAAAAATTAAAGACACATCCGAATAACTCGGAAACGGTTGTTTATATCCAAAAAATGCAAAGAATAAAAACATCTTTTTTTTTATTCCTATAAAAGATGCATATATTGTCAGAGTCGAAAGGGCAATATTAGCGGAAATAATTGCAAAATTGACCAATCTGCAAATTTTTGCAAATTTCTCTCAACATTTGTGTAGATCTCGTCGAGATAAGCATTCCTTATCTCTTGATATTTTTGCGTATCTCCACTCGCTATCCTTATATATAAGAAAAAAGTGTTTGTAATCCAGATAACGCGGGAAAAAATTAAAGACACATCCTAATAACTCGGAAACGGTTGTTTATATCAAAAAATGGCACAGGATGAAAATATCTTTTTTTTATTCCTATAAAAGATGCATATATTGTCAGAGTCGAAAGGGCAATATTAGCGGAAATAATTGCAAAATTGACCAATCTGCAAATTTTTGCAAATTTCTCTCAACATTTGTGTTGATCTCGTCGAGATAAGCATTCCTTATCTCTTGATATTTTTGCGTATCTCCACTCGCTATCCTTATATATAAGAAAAAAGTGTTTGTAATCCAGATAACGCGGGAAAAAATTAAAGACACATCCTAATAACTCGGAAACGGTTGTTTATATCCAAAAAATGCAAAGAATAAAAACATCTTTTTTTTTATTCCTATAAAAGATGCATATATTGTCAGAGTCGAAAGGGCAATATTAGCGGAAATAATTGCAAAATTGACCAATCTGCAAATTTTTGCAAATTTCTCTCAACATTTGTGTAGATCTCGTCGAGATAAGCATTCCTTATCTCTTGATGTTTTTGCGTATCTCCACTCACTATCCTTATATATAAGAAAAAAGTGTTTGTAATCCAGATAACGCGGGAAAAAATTAAAGACACATCCGAATAACTCGGAAACGGTTGTTTATATCCAAAAAATGCAAAGAATAAAAACATCTTTTTTTTTATTCCTATAAAAGATGCATATATTGTCAGAGTCGAAAGGGCAATATTAGCGAAAATAATTGCAAAATTGACCAAGCTGCAAATTTTTGCAAATTTCTCTCAACATTTGTGTAGATCTCGTCGAGATAAGCATTCCTTATCTCTTGATATTTTTGCGTATCTCCACTCGCTATCCTTATATATAAGAAAAAATTGTTTGTAATCCAGATAACGCGGGAAAAAATTAAAGACACATCCGAATAACTCGGAAACGGTTGTTTATATCCAAAAAATGCAAAGAATAAAAACATCTTTTTTTTTATTCCTATAAAAGATGCATATATTGTCAGAGTCGAAAGGGCAATATTAGCGGAAATAATTGCAAAATTGACCAATCTGCAAATTTTTGCAAATTTCTCTCAACATTTGTGTTGATCTCGTCGAGATAAGCATTCCTTATCTCTTGATATTTTTGCGTATCTCCACTCGCTATCCTTATATATAAGAAAAAAGTGTTTGTAATCCAGATAACGCGGGAAAAAATTAAAGACACATCCTAATAACTCGGAAACGGTTGTTTATATCAAAAAATGGCACAGGATGAAAATATCTTTTTTTTATTCCTATAAAAGATGCATATATTGTCAGAGTCGAAAGGGCAATATTAGCGGAAATAATTGCAAAATTGACCAATCTGCAAATTTCTCTCAACATTTGTGTTGATCTCGTCGAGATAAGCATTCCTTATCTCTTGATATTTTTGCGTATCTCCACTCGCTATCCTTATATATAAGAAAAAAGTGTTTGTAATCCAGATAACGCGGGAAAAAATTAAAGACACATCCTAATAACTCGGAAACGGTTGTTTATATCCAAAAAATGCAAAGAATAAAAACATCTTTTTTTTTTATTCCTATAAAAGATGCATATATTGTCAGAGTCGAAAGGGCAATATTAGCGGAAATAATTGCAAAATTGACCAATCTGCAAATTTATGCAAATTTCTCTCAACATTTGTGTAGATCTCGTCGAGATAAGCATTCCTTATCTCTTGATATTTTTGCGTATCTCCACTCGCTATCCTTATATATAAGAAAAAAGTGTTTGTAATCCAGATAACGCGGGAAAAAATTAACGACACATCCTAATAACTCGGAAACGGTTGTTTATATCCCAAAATGGCAAAGGATTAAAATATCTTTTTTTTTTATTCCTATAAATGATGCATATATTGTCAGAGTCGAAAGGGCAATAATATTAGCGGAAATAATTGCAAAATTGACCAAATTCTCTGGATATTTTTACGTATATCTCGTCGAGATAAGCATTCCTTATCTCTTGATGTTTTTGCGTATCTCCACTCGCTATCCTTATATATAAGAAAAAAGTGTTTGTAATCCAGATAACGCGGGAAAAAATTAAAGACACATCCGAATAACTCGGAAACGGTTGTTTATATCCAAAAAATGCAAAGAATAAAAACATCTTTTTTTTTATTCCTATAAAAGATGCATATATTGTCAGAGTCGAAAGGGCAATATTAGCGGAAATAATTGCAAAATTGACCAAATTTCTCTCAACATTTGTGTAGATCTCGTCGAGATAAGCATTCCTTATCTCTTGATATTTTTGTGTATTTCCACTCGCTCTCCTGATATTTAAGAAAAAAGTGTTTGTAATCCAGATAACGCGGGAACAAATTAAAGACACATGCGAATAACTCGGAAACGGTTGTTTATATCCAAAAAATGCAAAGAATAAAAACATCTTCCTTTTTATTCCTAAAAAAGATGCATATATTTTTAAAGTCTAAAGGGTAATATTCGCGGAAATAATTGCAAAATTGTCCAATCTGCAAATTTTTGCAAATTTCTCTCAACATATGTGTAGACCTCGTCGAGATAAGCATTCCTTATCTCTTGATATTTTTGCGTATCTCCACTCGCTCTCCTTATATATAAGAAAAATTGTTTGTAATCCAGATAACGCGGGAAAAAATTAAAGGCACATCCGAATAACTCGGAAACTGTTGTTTATATCCAAAAAATGCAAAGAATAAAAACATCTTTTTTTTTATTCCTATAAAAGATGCATATATTGTCAGAGTCGAAAGGGCAATAATATTAGCGGAAATATTTGCAAAATTGATAATCTGCAAATTTTTGCAAATTTCACTCAACATTTGTGTAGAACTCGTCGAGATAAGCATTCCTTATATCTTGATATTATTGCGTATCTCCACTCGCTCTCCTTATATTTATGAAAAAATAGTTTGTAACCCAGAAAACGCGGGAAAAAATTAGACACATGCGAATAACTCGGAAACGGTTGTTTATATCCTAAAAATGCAAAGAATAAAAACATCTTTTTTTTTATTCCTATAAAAGATGCATATATTGTCAGAGTCGAAAGGGCAATAATATTAGCGGAAATAATTGCAAAATTGACCAATCTGCAAATTTTTGCAAATTTCTCTCAACATTTGTGTAGACCTCGTCGAGATAAGCATTCCTTATCTCTTGATATTTTTGCGTATCTCCAATCGCTCTCCTTATATTTATGAAAAAATTGTTTGTAACCCAGAAAATATGGGAAAAAATTAGACACATGCGAATCACTCGGAAACGGTTGAATATCCAAAAATCGCAATGCATGAAAATATCTTTTTTTTTATTCCTATAAAAGATGCATATATTGTCAGAGTCGAAAGGGCAATAATATTAGCGGAAATATTTGCAAAATTGACAAATCTGCAAATTTTTGCAAATTTCACTAAATATTTGTGTAGACCTCGTCGAGATAAGCATTCCTTATCTCTTGATATTTTTGCGTATCTCCACTCGCTCTCCTTATATTTATGAAAAATTGTTTGTAATCCAGATAACGCGGGAAAAAATTAGAGACACATCCGAAAACCTCGAAAACGGTTGTTTATATGCAAAAATAGAAAAGGATGAAAATATCTTTTTTTTTTATTCCTATAAATGATGCATATATTGTCAGAGTCAAAAGGGCAATAATATTAGCGGAAATAATTGCAAAATTGACCAATCTGCAAATTTTTGCAAATTTCACTTAACATTTGTGTAGACCTCGTCGAGATAAGCATTTCTTATCTCTTGATATTTTTGCGTATATCCACTCGCTCTCCTGATATTTAAGAAAAAAATGTTTGTAATCCAGAAAACTCGGGAAAAAATTAAAGACACATCCGAATAACTCGGAAACGGTTGAATATCCAAAAATCGCAATGCATGAAAATATCTTCCTTTTTATTCCTATAAAAGATGCATATATTGTCAGAGTCGAAAGGGCAATAATATTAGCGGAAATAATTGCAAAATTGACCAATCTGCAAATTTTTGCAAATTTCTCTCAACATTTGTGTAGATCTCGTCGAGATAAGCATTTCTTATCTCTTGATATTTTTGCGTATATCCACTCGCTCTCCTGATATTTAAGAAAAAAATGTTTGTAATCCAGAAAACTCGGGAAAAAATTAAAGACACATCCGAATAACTCGGAAACGGTTGTTTATATCCAAAAATGGCAAAGGATGAAAATATCTTTTTTTTTATTCCTATAAATGATGCATATATTGTCAGAGTCGAAAGGGCAATAATATTAGCGGAAATTATTGCAAAATTGACAAATCTGCAAATTTTTGCAAATTTCACTTAACATTTGTGTAGACCTCGTCGAGATAAGCATTCCTTATCTCTTGATATTTTTGCGTATCTCCACTCGCTCTCCTTATATTTAAGAAAAAATTGTTTGTAACCCAGAAAACGCGGGAAAAAATTAGACACATGCGAATAACTCGGAAACGGTTGTTTATATCCAAAAAAATGCAAAGAATAAAAACATCTTCCTTTTTATTCCTAAAAAAGATGCATATATTTTTAAAGTCTAAAGGGTAATATTAGCGGAAATAATTGCAAAATTGACCAATCTGCAAATTTTGCTTATATTCGTGTAGATCTCGTCGAAATAAGTATTCCTTATCTCTTGATATTTTTGCGTATCTCCACTCGCTCTCCTTATATTTATGAAAAAATAGTTTGTAACCCAGAAAACGCGGGAAAAAATTAGACACATGCGAATAACTCGGAAACGGTTGAATATCCAAAAATCGCAATGCATGAAAATATCTTCCTTTTTATTTCTAAAAAAGATGCATATATTTTTAAAGTCTAAAGGGTAATATTCGTGAAAATAATTGCAAAATTGTCCAATCTGCAAATTTTTGCAAATTTCTCTCAACATTTGTGTAGATCTCGTCGAGATAAGCATTTCTTATCTCTTGATATTTTTGCGTATATCCACTCGCTCTCCTGATATTTAAGAAAAAATATTTGTAATCCAGAAAACGCATAAAAAAATTAAAGACACATGCGAATAACTCGGAAACGGTTATTTATATCCAAAAAATGCAAAGAATAAAAACATCTTTTTTTTTATTCCTATAAAAGATGCATATATTGTCAGAGTCGAAAGGGTAATTCGCGGAAATAATTGCAAAATTGACCAATCTGCAAATTTTTACGTATATCTGGTCGAGATAAGCATTTTTTATTTCTTGTTATTTTTGCGTTTCTCCACACACTCTCCACATATTTAAGAAAAAAATGTTTGCAATCCAGAAAACGCGGGACAAAATTAAAGACACATGCGAATAAGTCGGAAACGGTTGTTTATATCCAAAAATTGCAGGGAATAAAAACATCTTCCTTTTTATTTCTAAAAAAGATGCATATATTTTGAAAGTCTGAAGAGTAATATTCGCGGAAATGAGGGCAAAATTGACCAAATTCTCTCGAAATTTGTGAATAGCTGGTCGAGATAAGCATTTTTTATTTCTTGTTATTTTAGCAAATCTCCACTCGCTCTCCTTATATTCAAGAAAAAATGTTTGTAATCCAGAAAAAGCGGGAAAAAATTAAAGACACATGCGAATAACTCGGAAACGGTTATTTATATCCAAAAATTGCAGGGAATAAAAACATCTTCCTTTTTATTTGTAAAAAAGATACAGATATTTTTAAAGTCTAAAGGGTAATATTAGCTGTAATAAATGCAAAATTGACCAATTCGCAAGTCGTTGCAAATTTCACTCAATATTCGTGTAGATCTCGTCCAGATAAACATTATTTATCTCTTGATATTTTTGCGTATCTCCTTATATTCAAGAAAAAATGTTTGTAATCAAGAAACAGCGGGAAAAAATTAAGGACACATGCGAATAATTCGGAAACGGTTGTTTATATCAAAAAATCGCAAAGAATAAAAACATCTTTCTTTTTATTTAAAAAAAAGTTGCAGATATTGTCAAAGTCGAAAAGGTAATATTCGCGGAGATAATTGCAAAATTGACCTCTATGCAAATTTTTGCAAATTTCTCTTAATATTCCTGTAGATCTCGTCCAGGTAAACATTTTTTATCTCTAGATATTTTTGCGTATCTCCACTCCATCTCCTTATATTCAAGAAAAAATGTTTGTAATCAAGAAAAAGCGGAAAAAAATTAAAGACACATGCGAATAACTCGGAAACGGTTGTTTATATCCAAAAATCGCAAACGATAAAAACATCTTTCTTTTTTTTAAAAAAAAGTTGCAGATATTGTCAAAGTCGAAAAGGTAATATTCGCGGAGATATTTGCAAAATTGACCTATCTGCAAATGTTTGCAAATTTCTCTTAATATTCCTGTAGATCTCGTCCGGGTAAACATTTTTTATCTGTAGATATTTTAGCGTATCTCCACTCGCTCTCCTTATATTCAAAAAAAAATGTTTGTAATCCCGAAAAAGCGGGAAAAAATTAAAGACACATGCGAATAACTCGGAAACGGTTGTTTATATCCAAAAATCGCAAACGATAAAAACATCTTCCTTTTTATTTGTAAAAAAGATACAGATATTTTTAAAGTCGAAAGGGTAATATTCGCTGAAATAAGTGCAAAATTGACCAATTCGCAAGTTGTTGCAGATTTCACTCAATATTCGTGTAGATCTCGTCCAGATAAACATTTTTTATCTCTTGATATTTTTGCGTATCTCAGCTCGCTCTGCTTATATTTAACAAAAAACGGTTTGTGACCCAGAAAACGCGGGAAAAAATTAAAGACACATGCGATTAACTCGGAAAAGGTTGTTTATATCCAAAAATCGCAAAGGATAAAAACATCTTCCTTTTTATTTAAAAAAAAGTTGCAGATATTTTTAAAGTCGAAAGGGTAATATTCGCTGAAATAAATGCAAAATTGCCCAATCTGCAAATTGTGGAAAATTTCTCTCAATATTCGTGTAGATCTCGTCCGGATAAACATTTTTTATATCTTGATATTTTTGCGCATCTCCACTCGCTCCCCTAATATTTAAGAAAAAAGTGTTTGTAATCCAGAAAATGCGGGAAAAAATTAAAGACACATGCGAATAACTCGGAAACGTTTGTTTACATCCAAAAATTGCAAATAATAAAAACATCTTCCTTTTTATTTCTAAAAAAGATGCATATATTTTGAAAGTCTGACGAGTAATATTCGCGGAAATAAGGGCAAAATTGACCAATCTGCAAATTTCTCTGAATATTTGTGTATATCTGGACGAGATAAGCATTTTTTATTTTGTTGATATTTTTGCGTATCTCCACTCGCTCTCCTTATATTCAGGAAAAAATGTTTGTAATCCCGAAAACGCGGGAAAAAATCAAAGACACATGCGATTAACTCGGAAAAGGTTGTTTATATCCAAAAATCGCAAAGGATAAAAACGTCTTCCTTTTTATTTCTAAAAAAGATACAGATATTTTTAAAGTCGAAAGGGTAATATTCGCTGAAATAAGTGCAAAATTGATCAATTCGCAAGTTGTTGCAAATTTCACTCAATATTCGTGTAGATCTCGTCCAGATAAACATTATTTATCTCTTGATATTTTTGCGTATCTCAGCTCGCTCTGCTTATATTTAACAAAAAACGGTTTGTGACCCAGAAAACGCGGGAAAAAATTAAAGACACATGCGAATAACTCGGAAACGGTTCTTTATATCCAAAAATTGCAAAGGATAAAAACGTCTTCCTTTTTATTTCTAAAAAAGATGCATATATTTTGAAAGTCTGAAGAGTAATATTCGCGGAAATGAGGGCAAAATTGACCAAATTCTCTGGATATTTTTACGTATATCTGGTCGAGATAAGCATTTTTTATTTCTTGTTATTTTTGCGTTTCTCCACACACTCTCCACATATTTAAGAAAAAAATGTTTGCAATCCAGAAAACGCGGGACAAAATTAAAGACACATGCGAATAACTCGGAAACGGTTGTTTATATTCAAAAATTGTAGGGAATAAAAACATCTTCCTTTTTATTTGTAAAAAAGATACAGATATTTTTAAAGTCGAAAGGGTAATATTCGCTGTAATAAGTGCAAAATTGACCAATTCGCAAGTCGTTGCAAATTTCACTCAATATTCGTGTAGATCTCGTCCAGATAAACATTATTTATCTCTTGATATTTTTGCGTATCTCAGCTCGCTCTGCTTATATTTAACAAACAACGGTTTGTGAACCAGAAAACGCGTGAAAAAATTAAAGACACATGCGAATAACTCGGAAACGGTTGTTTATATCTAAAAATTGCAGGGAATAAAAACATCTTCCTTTTTATTTGTAAAGAGGATGCTGATATTTTTAAAGTCGAAAGGGTAATATTCGCCAAATAATTGCAAAATTGACCTATCTGCAAATTTTTGCAAATTTCTCTGAATATTCGTGTAGATCTCGTCCAGGTAAACATTTTTTATCTCTAGATATTTTTGCGTATCTCCACTCCATCTCCTTATATTCAAGAAAAAATGTTTGTAATCAAGAAAAAGCGGAAAAAAATTAAAGACACATGCGAATAACTCGGAAACGGTTGTTTATATCCAAAAATCGCAAACGATAAAAACATCTTTCTTTTTTTTAAAAAAAAGTTGCAGATATTTTTAAAGTCGAAAGGGTAATATTCGCTGTAATAAGTGCAAAATTGACCAATTCGCAAGTCGTTGCAAATTTCACTCAATATTCGTGTAGATCTCGTCCAGATAAACATTATTTATCTCTTGATATTTTTGCGTATCTCCTTATATTCAAGAAAAAATGTTTGTAATCAAGAAACAGCGGGAAAAAATTAAGGACACATGCGAATAATTCGGAAACGGTTGTTTATATCAAAAAATCGCAAAGAATAAAAACATCTTTCTTTTTATTTAAAAAAAAGTTGCAGATATTGTCAAAGTCGAAAAGGTAATATTCGCGGAGATAATTGCAAAATTGACCTATATGCAAATTTTTGCAAATTTCTCTTAATATTCCTGTAGATCTCGTCCAGGTAAACATTTTTTATCTCTAGATATTTTTGCGTATCTCCACTCCATCTCCTTATATTCAAGAAAAAATGTTTGTAATCAAGAAAAAGCGGAAAAAAATTAAAGACACATGCGAATAACTCGGAAACGGTTGTTTATATCCAAAAATCGCAAACGATAAAAACATCTTTCTTTTTTTTAAAAAAAAGTTGCAGATATTGTCAAAGTCGAAAAGGTAATATTCGCGGAGATAATTGCAAAATTGACCAATCTGCAAATTGTGGCAAATTTCTCTGAATATTCGTGTAGATCTCGTCCAGGTAAACATTTTTTATCTCTAGATATTTTTGCGTATCTCCACTCGCTCTCCTTATATTCAAGAAAAAATGTTTGTAATCCAGAAAAAGCGGAAAAAAATTAAAGACACATGCGAATAACTCGGAAACGGTTGTTTATATCTAAAAATCGCAAACGATAAAAACATCTTCCTTTTTATTTAAAAAAAAGTTGCAGATATTTTTAAAGTCGAAAAGGTAATATTCGCTGAAAGAAATGCACAATTGCCCAATCTGCAAATTGTGGAAAATTTCTCTCAATATTTGTGTAGATCTCGTCCGGCTAAACATTTTTTATCTCTTGATATTTTAACGTATCTCCACTCGCTCCCCTAATATTTAAGAAAAAAGTGTTTGTAATCCAGAAAACGCGGGAAAAAATTAAAGACACATGCGAATAACTCGGAAACGGTTGTTTACATCCTAAAATTGCAAATAATAAAAACATCTTCCTTTTTATTTTATAACCCGTTCCTTAATTATAAGAGGAGAGGATATAAAAATAATTCTTGAGACTCGAAAATATAATCAAAAATCCGTATATTCAAAATCCAAACAGAAAAAAATTCATACACGCTTTCTTGAAAGCAACAAAAGAAAAGGGTGGATTCAAACCGCGTGACGGCGAGTTTCGCAACAATGACCGGAGTTATTCGCAAAAGTTACAGGCGAGTGAACAGCAAAAATTACGCAAAAAAAGGGGCGCAAGAAAAAGGGGCGAAACGCACTTACAGTTCGTGACGTGATTGCGGGTTAACAAAAAAAAACCAATCCCACGTGGCTGGCGACTCAGGATGCGGGTGAATCGGGGTGACCGTGCCCGGGAAACCTTCTCGAACCTGGGTGCCCTGCCTGGACTCGTCTTCTTCGCTGTCCTTGGCCTTGAAGAAAATTTTCCTATGTCCTGGATTTCACCTCGGTAGATCTCCTACACGCCACTAGGGTTCACCACTCAAACTGCGCAGAGTGGTCCCCCGAATCGCACTAACTCGAGAAAACGCAAAGGGAACGCAGAAGGAACGCAGAGGGAACGCAGAGGGAACGCAGAGGGAACGCAAAAGGGAAGGCAAAGGGAACTCAAAGGGAACACGAGGGAAAGTTCCGAGAGCAGCGGAACACGTCCGAATTCGACGCTGCGGTGAGACGGAATGTGCGCGGCGTCACGCCGGAACTGGCGACGAAGGCACAGCCGCGCCGTTTGGTGTCGAGGGGCAAAAGCATCGGGGACTGGGGTATAGGGAAGGGGAAGAGGGACAGCGCGAATTAATAGGTGCGAAATAAAAAGGGATAACAGATGCGACATGAGTGCGGTCGCATTTCGAGTCACTAGAAGGGAAGGGGACAGGAAGAAATTAGGGAAAAATACGAAGTACTATCAACGATTCGTCCAGGGGTTCTCATGAGAGAGACGCAGAAAGACAGAAGATAATGCTTTTCCGAATATTTCGACCAAAGTCGGGAGCGACTCGACGAATGGCATTGGCCGATTCGTGCGTATGAGAGAGACAGAAGCGGAGATCTTGCGCGCACTGGGACGAGACTCCCGGTGGCGCTTGTGCACTAGCACACTCGTTCCTTTTTAGAACGGCTGGCGGGGGCCTGCCGTTGAGAAGGGGAATGGAGACGGGGACTCGTGCGCTGCGAACGTGGCGGAAGAAATCGCACACGGATAGGCGCTTATACGAGTATATGTGATCGGTAAAGCCGTGCGACTGCTTGACCGGCAAGTCGACGGAGGGAATCTAAATGTAATTTAGGGATTAGGAAAAAGGGGAAATCGAACATTTTTGGGAAATGGAACGATGCTCTACCTCAAGGCTGATTTTAGGAGGTTGGCAACGGGGTAGATCAGTGACTTCGTCACAATTTCTAAAAAAGATGCATATATTTTGAAAGTCTGAAGAGTAATATTCGAGGAAATAAGGGCAAAATTGACCAATCTACCAATTTCTCTGAATATTTGTGTATATCTGGTCGAGATAAACATTTTTTATTTCTTGATATTTTTGCGTTTCTCCACACGCTCTCCTCATATTTAAGAAAAAAGTGTTTGTAATCCAGAAAACGCGGGAAAAAATTAAAGACACAAGCGAATAACTCGGAAACGGTTGTTTATATCCAAAAATCGCAAAGGACAAAAACAACTTCCTTTTTATTTGTAAAAAAGATACAGATATTTTGAAAGTCTGAAGAGTAATATTCGCGGAAATGAGGGCAAAATTGATCAATTCGCAAGTTGTTGCAAATTTCACTCAATATTCGAGTAGATCTCGTCCAGATAAACATTATTTATCTCTTGATATTTTTGCGTATCTCAGCTCGCTCTGCTTATATTTAACAAAAAACGGTTTGTGACCCAGAAAACGCGGGAAAAAATTAAAGACACATGCGAATAACTCGGAAACGGTTCTTTATATCAAAAAATTCCAAAGGATAAAAACATCTTCCTTTTTATTTGTAAAAAAGATACAGATATTTTTAAAGTCGAAAGGGTAATATTCGCTGTAATAAATGCAAAATTGCCCAATCTGCAAATTGTGGAAAATTTCTCTCAATATTCGTGTAGATCTCGTCCGGATAAACATTTTTTATATCTTGATATTTTTGCGCATCTCCACTCGCTCCCCTAATATTTAAGAAAAAAGTGTTTGTAATCCAGAAAATGCGGGAAAAAATTAAAGACACATGCGAATAACTCGGAAACGTTTGTTTACATCCAAAAATTGCAAATAATAAAAACATCTTCCTTTTTATTTCTAAAAAAGATGCATATATTTTGAAAGTCTGACGAGTAATATTCGCGGAAATAAGGGCAAAATTGACCAATCTGCAAATTTCTCTGAATATTTGTGTATATCTGGACGAGATAAGCATTTTTTATTTCTTGATATTTTTACGTTTCTCCACACGCTCTCCTCATATTTAAGAAAAAAGTGTTTGTAATCCCGAAAACGCGGGAAAAAATCAAAGACACATGCGATTAACTCGGAAAAGGTTGTTTATATCCAAAAATCGCAAAGGATAAAAACGTCTTCCTTTTTATTTCTAAAAAAGACGCAGATATTTTTAAATTCGAAAGGGTAATATTCGCGGAAATAAGTGCAAAATTGACCAATCTGCAAGTTTTCGCAAATTTTACTCAATATTCGTGTAGATCTCGTCGATATAAGCATTTTTTATTTCTTGATATTTTTGCGTATCTCCACTCGCTCTCCTTATATTCAGGAAAAAATGTTTGTAATCCCGAAAACGCGGGAAAAAATCAAAGACACATGCGATTAACTCGGAAAAGGTTGTTTATATCCAAAAATCGCAAAGGATAAAAACGTCTTCCTTTTTATTTCTAAAAAAGATACAGATATTTTTAAAGTCGAAAGGGTAATATTCGCTGAAATAAGTGCAAAATTGATCAATTCGCAAGTTGTTGCAAATTTCACTCAATATTCGAGTAGATCTCGTCCAGATAAACATTATTTATCTCTTGATATTTTTGCGTATCTCAGCTCGCTCTGCTTATATTTAACAAAAAACGGTTTGTGACCCAGAAAACGCGGGAAAAAATTAAAGACACACGCGAATAACTCGGAAACGGTTCTTTATATCCAAAAATTGCAAAGGATAAAAACGTCTTCCTTTTTATTTCTAAAAACGATACATATATTTTAAAAGTCGAAAAGGTAATATTCGCAGAAATAAGTGCAAAATTGACCATTCTAAAATTTCTCTCAATATTTGTGTAGATATCTTCGAGATGAACAACGATGCAAGTAGAAGGAGAATGACAGTTCTGCGCCACTGGCGGTTTCGGTGGATCGCGAGGGGTACCTCGCGAGATCACTCGCGGATTAAGATTGCGAATTAAGACCGCGAATTAAGACCGCGAATTGATATCGCGATTTGATCGCTCGAATAATTATTGCCATGCTACCTCTCCCCTCCCTCGAAACACATGGATGGTATACGAGTTGCGACGCGTCTAAAATCCATTAATCATTCCCTTCTTTGGAAAAACACGTGTACCCTCGACATCTGGCGCTCGAGGCCTGGCGGTTAGCTTTCCCACCACTCATTCAAAGCGTGCTTGAATAGCGCCGGGGAGGTCGGCATCGGCGTCGTCCACCCTTGGAAAAACACATGTAATTTCTAAGAATATTACATAACATGTTGGGACCTATATCTCGTAAAGATGGTATACGAGTTGTAACGCGTCTAAAATCCATTACTCATTCCCATATTTGGGAAACACATGCAATTTCTATGTTGGGACCTATATCTCGTAAAGACGAGTTGAGACGCGTCTAAAATCCATTAATCATTACGTTAACCATCGACCCCTTTGTTAAATATGACCATTTAAATAACCCATTTTCTTCTTTTGTACAATATCATGCAGGAAGGAAGATGAAGAAAATACAGAAGATGTTTTTAATAAATGTTATTTATTCTTTTATTTCTCATATTCATACATAACAATATACAATAGCAATCACATGAAATTCATATTTTCATTATCATCAACTAATGCATCGCTTTTAACTTGACAATTGATGCAGTCTTTAATCATAGGTGGTGGACCATCTATCGTATCATAGCTTGATTCGAAATGTTTATAACATCGACGACATTCACGTATATCAGGATGCATTTGCATAGCAGGTGGCAAGCAAGCCCATGCTTCTTCAATTTGCCGGTCAGCAAATATGCAAATGAAATCAATCGGCAGACATTCGATCTCTTTTGTTTCCATCAATGCGAGACGTTTTACTTCGTAATAAATCTTTAATTAACGTTGTGGAGATGCAGGTTGTTCACATAGATTTTCCAATACCCAATTCTTAAGTATTTTTACATTTTCTTTAGCGCATGTCCCATTAATGGTTTGATTTTCACACATCTCCGACAATTGATATTGCTACTGCTGCTTCAGTTTTGTTAGAGATGGGCAGTCCAAAAATGTCGAGATCGACAACATTTTTAGCGTTTAATATATCCTCCAACCAACATTTTTTATCGACTCCTTTTACATAAATTTTGCTAGCACATTTAACGATATCCTCCAAAGTTACGTTTATAGCGTCAAATGGTACGTCACCAGATTGCCATGGTAAACCGTGATAATTATTCATCAACCAGTTATTGACTCTCTTATAGTATAAAGGTACCCATTGATATGGTGGTTTAAACACATAAGTCACAATTTCACTGTCGACAATATTTATTATAGACATTTCCTTCGGTATGAACCTATTACCAGGCCCGCGGAATCCCTGCACGTCTACAACGTATTCCATTTCGTATGAAACTGATTCACAAGTGAATAACCGCGTTTCATTCATTAATTGACGCACGCGCAATAATGGTTACCTCTCCTCTCAAACCAATTTCTTTACATTTCCACTTATTTCGTGTTAACATTCGTTAACAAAGGTAGCATTAATAAATAAATAAATAATTTATAATAATAATATTTAAATAGTAATAAATCTCTCATCATCATCAATATCCTTGTCTTCCTCCTGTGTATTAAAATGTATAATATAGAAATGATGGAAGAAGCTAGCAGTAATTAGAAAGAGAGGATGTCACGCTTATTCTCTATGCATTTATCTATTCACGGTATTTACGAGTTTTCATGACGTTCGAACCATAGCTATAATTTTGGACTACTGATTCACTAGTGAATAAAGTATAACCGTGTTTTATTCATTAATTGACGCACGCGCAATAATGATTACCTCTCCTCTCAAACCAATTTCTTTACATTGCCACTTATTTCGTGTTAACATTCGTTAACAAAGGTAGCATTAATAAATAAATAAATAATTTATAATAATAATATTTAAATAGTAATAAATCTCACATGATCCGAATAGCGTGTATTAAAATGTATAATATAGAAATGATGGAAGAAGCTAGCAGTGATTAGAAAGAGAGGATGTCACACTTATTCTCAATGCATTTATCTATTCACGGTATTTACGTGTTTTCATGACGTTCGAACCATAGCTATAATTTTGGAGTTTGGACACGTGGGTAATGTAATTAATCATGCTCCTAACCGTTTTTTTAAAATATGTGTACAATTTACCACATCTTAAATATCGTCATACAGGTTTCGACCTGTTAATTATCCGTAGACTTTACTATACGGTAACAATGTATCTGACTTCCCATTAGTAACAAATACATACGAGTATCGACTTGCTTATAATATAACTAATTAACCTTCATTTAATATTTCCCACTTTTAACATTTCTGAGACTAATGAGATCGAAATGTCGATGTAAAAATCTAAGAGAAGCGTGTAAAATTCAAGAGTTTCTTTCTATCTTTACGCACAGTTTTGTGTCTTTTAAGTAAAAAGTTAAAGGAAGTGACAATGCTGCCATCTTTTGGTATGTTTAAAGTATGTTTGGTATGTTGAAATGCATGGATGCATCGTAAGCTGCGATCATACACTTGCTGATATGAGTGGTTATGGAGCGATTACGATTGAATATGAGGTTCTTGAAAATTGGCTCTAGTTGATAATTAACCTTATTATCGCCATGCAAAAGAATATGAAAGTGAAATTGTTAAATATTACCGTGCATCTACTGCAAAGCGAAAGCAATCTTGAGAACCCGGGATTTTTTATTTTTAAAATACCTATATTGCCATTACTATACAGCCCTCCGAAATTAACAATTTGCAGAGTCTTTAATCATCGGCGGCGGTCTTTCCAAGGTATCATCACTCGTTTCAAAATGTTTATCAACGACATTCACGTAAATTTGGATGCATTTGCATTGTGAGTGGTAAGCATGACCATGCTTCTTCGATTTCACGTTCTGCAAACGTTGAGATGAAATCTATAGGTAGACACACGATGTCTTTTGTTTCCATTAATGCTAGACGTTTCACTTCATAATAAACTCTCATTGACCTTTAAAGAAATGCAGGCTAGTCTTGAAGATTTTCCAGTATCCAATTTTTAAGCATTTTAACATTTTGTTTAGGACACTTTCCGTTAAATGTATGATTTTCACAATTTATCGACAATAGATGTTGTTGTTGTTGTCCTGTGAATTTCGGTAGAGATGGATAGGCCAATATCTAGGTCGACAACATTGTCAGCATCTAAAATTTTCTGCAACCTATATCTTTTTTTGTCTGCACCTTTTATGGGTATCTTGTGAGCACATGTAAGGTTGTCTTCCAACGTTTCGTTGATTGCATCAAAGGGTATATATCGACCGATTCCTATCGTAGACTATGATAGTTGTGTATTAACCAATCGTTTTACGTTGAAAACATACTTTACAACATCACTGTCGGAAATATCCATAATGCACATTTCCTTTGGTACAAACCGATTACCGGGTCAGGGAATCCTTGCACGTCGGCAGTATACTACATTTCTAGTACCTAATAGTGATTAGCTTATCCCCTTCATTAATTGACGCATTCTTTTCTCTCTCTCTCTCTTTTGTTATAAATCTAGTATTGCGATTTTATATGCTTCTGTTAGTATGCCTTGTTATATTAAGCTTAGTTTTAGTTTTAGTTATCTGTATGTAGGCTCTATATTGGTTGGCCTAAGAGGTAATACCTCCAGCCATAATAAAGAGAATCAATCAATACATCAATCTCTCTCTCTCTATCTATCTCTTTCTCTCTCACTCACTCTTTGTCACTTCCACATATGACGCGGTACCTCTAACTTATGGATATACATCGTATCTTTCTCTCTAGATCGTAGTATCTCTTCGTCAAATCCTATGAATCGGAAATCAAATCAGAGTGTAACAAAAACAGACAGTTTTCATGGTCACTAGATCCATCTCGGTATCATCCAATGTTCCTCTCGAGATTAAGATAGACGGTCCCATACTTGTCCATTGTAGCTAGTTTGTGAGTTACGATGCTCCGATGATGCAGAGTTGAACGCAATATTAAATCGTTTCACGTACTAGTACCAGTATGATGGTCTCCATACTTTTACAATTGAAGAAACCTTTTCTACGATATTTGATCTCTTTGAAATGTACATATACGTATGAATACAAGTTTCGATCCATTTATAATACAATTGAGCGCGCCAAATATCTCTAAATGTTCAGTCATTAAATTGACATCGTTTAAACAATTAATTTTTGTATGTATATTGAATCGCGACGTACTGCACTCTAAAAACCAATACTTAAAATCATTACATCTTAAAGTCAGTCCATGTATAATTACATCTTACATCTTACGTGTTCTAAGTCATCTTATCTACACCAAATATTTCTTTCAGTCAATGTAAAAACCAAACGAAAAACGACAAAGTATTTATCATTGTGATAATAACAAATCTGTTCTCATTAGAACCGTGTATAATAGCCCACATAAGGAAACCTTATTCATAGCGAATGTGACTTTTGAACTGTCTTCTTTAATTGTCGACCATTCTCTCTCTCTCTCTCTCTCTCTCTCTCTTATCAGCTACCCATTTTTTACATCTATAAGAATACCCGTACATCAAATCGAGTCGTGTGCACATTTTTGTGATGCAACATTCACACGACTATGGTATGAAATTCATTCTGAAAACCAAACAAGTACAAGCGTAAATGTATTTTAATACTAACTAACGGTACCTCTCGATTCGAAATTGTATGTAGCGTAACCGGCATGACTATTTAAATCCGTTTACAACAATGATTTGAATCATCACACTGCACGAAACGTTGTTATATTTGATTTTTTGTTACTTCGACATTGTAATCGTAATTAGTTAACTAAGTTATTTACGTACCAATACTATTGTTATATGTATTTTGTTAAATATATTGGAATAAGGAGACTATCCTTCTATCCACCACACCTAGTGTAATAGAAAAAGACGCAAGTATTTATATCAATAAATAATTTTCATGGTAATAAATTAACCTTTAAAAACTTCTTATGTTTTCACATCACGGACTAAAATTTCATATTATTATAATTATTATTGATATTGAATCGTTTATAGAACTGATGTTTTCATACATTATCACTCAAAAAGACTGCTACCCTATATGAAATAAAAGACCAAACAAAAATTCAACATGAAAATTCGACATGCATAGGTTAATTCTATTTAAATGTGCGCATGTGATTCCGTAAAACATTAATCATTTTGAAGGGAAAAGTGAAAAATTGCCAATGACCTGTCTGTAGAGCTTATATAGTTCTATCTTACTTCATGCTTCTTTTCGAGAGTCCAAACACACTTTCAATAAGCATTGAATATTTTCTTATGTAAGGGAGTAAATATTCAACGATTTTTTCGAAAATAATGATACAGTTTAATATATACGATCATTATACAATTTAACTAAAACAAGCTTATTTAGAATATTCATTTGGAAATGATGGGGATAAGGATATGAATATGCATTTAAATGAATCATTTAACACACATATCTCTATGATTAATTTCAATTATATAATTTTTGCATATTATAACACGTACATATTTACAATATTTGCAGACTGTTTGTCAGACTTTTCATTATCACGTTTAGACTAAAATGTGCATCAAAATTGACTCTTGCTCGTCATTAATAATAGACATCTATACTTTGTAAAAGTACATCGGATCTTTGAAACACCTTTACAATGTGTTGTATATTTTCTTAAATCTGAATGCATTCACGTTACTGATGACAATAATGCTTCTTTAATTTCATCGTGACCAAAGGTGCGAACGAAACAAATTGAGATCAGTACCATTGCCAGTGTCTGAAATTTCATACCCACACCTATCAAGGAGATTTCGTAAATTATATGCCAAAGCATTCACAGTTATTAATATGATTCTTTATAAGTCATAAGTTTGCTGTCGACTATATTCATAATAAACATATTGTTTAATGTAGATGGGTAATTATATAATTCCTTATCTTACATTTAATTCCTCACAATATTCAATATGTCCCATTCAAAACATCGTGTTTTATTTTTGCTTATTGCATCTTGTAATATATATCTGCTCGCACTCTACATACAAAGTACGTAATATTCACTTTCAAAATTTGTAGTTATTTTGAATATTTCGTTTATATCTCATTAGCTTTCTTATATTATAAATTTATTTCGTAAAAATCTCTGCTAATAATCCTCGCACTATTAATATTCCTTAACCCCTTTATATAGTTTCAATATTTCCATAGCATACACCTTTCGACTATGGCGTAATCGTGTAGTATTCATATTTTAAAGATAAATTGCATCTACTCCAGATATTAACGAACACCTTACTAATAATTAAGACTGACAATCAAAGGACATAATTTCGTATACATTGATTATTTGACCATCCACCTTATACCCACAATAATATTCTACCAATACCAAAAACATCTCGCAAATAATCGAGGCAATATTTTCATTTCAAATTTATTATTATATTTGAAAAATTTCTCCCCCCCCCCCAATGCTGTTCCACCCCCTCTCTCTCTCTCTTTTTCTCATACGTAAACGGTACCTATCATAAATTTTTACACGTTTGCTGTCACGCTGTTGAAATTATGTTTAAATATTATAATTTTTATTGGTTGTTCAACGGATGATTGGGAGAGGAAAAGTGAGAAATGGAGAGTGAGAGAGATAGAGAGAGGGGGGGGGGGTGGAACAGCATTATGCGTGCATGAGACTACAATGATGATCGATTCCACATTTAATACTTATACGAAAAGAAGATATTCATTGATAAAGTTGGTGATCGTTTAGCATTAGACCATATTAAGATGCAGAGCCAAGGCGACGAAGTAAATGTTACGGAAACACGAAAAACACGTCTGGAAATGGTAACAAACGTATGAAAATATTGCCTCGATTATTTGCGAGATGTTTTTGGTATTGGTAGAATATTATTGTGGGTATAAGGTGGATGGTCAAATAATCAATGTATACGAAATTATGTCCTTTGATTGTCAGTCTTAATTATTAGTAAGGTGTTCGTTAATATCTGGAGTAGATGCAATTTATCTTTAAAATATGAATACTACACGATTACGCCATAGTCGAAAGGTGTATGCTATGGAAATATTGAAACTATATAAAGGGGTTAAGGAATATTAATAGTGCGAGGATTATTAGCAGAGATTTTTACGAAATAAATTTATAATATAAGAAAGCTAATGAAATATAAACGAAATATTCAAAATAACTACAAATTTTGAAAGTGAATATTACGTACTTTGTATGTAGAGTGCGAGCAAATATATTTTACAAGATGCAATAAGCAAAAATAAAACACGATGTTTTGAATGGGACATATTGAATATTGTGAGGAATTAAATGTAAGATAAGGAATTATATAATTACCCATCTACATTAAACAATATGTTTATTATGAATATAGTCGACAGCAAACTTATGACTTATAAAGAATCATATTAATAACTGTGAATGCTTTGGCATATAATTTACGAAATCTCCTTGATAGGTGTGGGTATGAAATTTCAGACACTGGCAATGGTACTGATCTCAATTTGTTTCGTTCGCACCTTTGGTCACGATGAAATTAAAGAAGCATTATTGTCATCAGTAACGTGAATGCATTCAGATTTAAGAAAATATACAACACATTGTAAAGGTGTTTCAAAGTTCCGATGTACTTTTACAAAGTATAGATGTCTATTATTAATGACGAGCAAGAGTCAATTTTGATGCACATTTTAGTCTAAACGTGATAATGAAAAGTCTGACAAACAGTCTGCAAATATTGTAAATATGTACGTGTTATAATATGCAAAAATTATATAATTGAAATTAATCATAGAGATATGTGTGTTAAATGATTCATTTAAATGCATATTCATATCCTTATCCCCATCATTTCCAAATGAATATTCTAAATAAGCTTGTTTTAGTTAAATTGTATAATGATCGTATATATTAAACTGTATCATTATTTTCGAAAAAATCGTTGAATATTTACTCCCTTACATAAGAAAATATTCAATGCTTATTGAAAGTGTGTTTGGACTCTCGAAAAGAAGCATGAAGTAAGATAGAACTATATAAGCTCTACAGACAGGTCATTGGCAATTTTTCACTTTTCCCTTCAAAATGATTAATGTTTTACGGAATCACATGCGCATATTTAAATAGAATTAACCTATGCATGTCGAATTTTCATGTTGAATTTTTGTTTGGTCTTTTATTTCATATAGGGTAGCAGTCTTTTTGAGTGATAATGTATGAAAACATCAGTTCTATAAACGATTCAATATCAATAATAATTATAATAATATGAAATTTTAGTCCGTGATGTGAAAACATAAGAAGTTTTTAAAGGTTAATTTATTACCATGAAAATTATTTATTGATATAAATACTTGCGTCTTTTTCTATTACACTAGGTGTGGTGGATAGAAGGATAGTCTCCTTATTCCAATATATTTAACAAAATACATATAACAATAGTATTGGTACGTAAATAACTTAGTTAACTAATTACGATTACAATGTCGAAGTAACAAAAAATCAAATATAACAACGTTTCGTGCAGTGTGACGATTCAAATCATTGTTGTAAACGGATTTAAATAGTCATGCCGGTTACGCTACATACAATTTCGAATCGAGAGGTACCGTTAGTTAGTATTAAAATACATTTACGCTTGTACTTGTTTGGTTTTCAGAATGAATTTCATACCATAGTCGTGTGAATGTTGCATCACAAAAATGTGCACACGACTCGATTTGATGTACGGGTATTCTTATAGATGTAAAAAATGGGTAGCTGATAAGAGAGAGAGAGAGAGAGAGAGAGAGAGAATGGTCGACAATTAAAGAAGACAGTTCAAAAGTCACATTCGCTATGAATAAGGTTTCCTTATGTGGGCTATTATACACGGTTCTAATGAGAACAGATTTGTTATTATCACAATGATAAATACTTTGTCGTTTTTCGTTTGGTTTTTACATTGACTGAAAGAAATATTTGGTGTAGATAAGATGACTTAGAACACGTAAGATGTAAGATGTAATTATACATGGACTGACTTTAAGATGTAATGATTTTAAGTATTGGTTTTTAGAGTGCAGTACGTCGCGATTCAATATACATACAAAAATTAATTGTTTAAACGATGTCAATTTAATGACTGAACATTTAGAGATCTTTGGCGCGCTCAATTGTATTATAAATGGATCGAAACTTGTATTCATATGTATATGTACATTTCAAAGAGATCAAATATCGTAGAAAAGGTTTCTTCAATTGTAAAAGTATGGAGACCATCATACTGGCACTAGTACGTGAAACGATTTAATATTGCGTTCAACTCTGCATCATCTGAGCATCGTAACTCACAAACTAGCTACAATGGACAAGTATGGGACCGTCTATCTTAATCTCGAGAGGAACATTGGATGATACCGAGATGGATCTAGTGACCATGAAAACTGTCTGTTTTTGTTACACTCTGATTTGATTTCCGATTCATAGGATTTGACGAAGAGATACTACGATCTAGAGAGAAAGATACGATGTATATCCATAAGTTAGAGGTACCGCGTCATATGTGGAAGTGACAAAGAGTGAGTGAGAGAGAAAGAGATAGATAGAGAGAGAGAGAGAGATTGATGTATTGATTGATTCTCTTTATTATGGCTTGAGGTATTACCTCTTAGGCCAACCAATATAGAGCATACATACAGATAACTAAAACTAAAACTAAGCTTAATATAACATGGCATACTAACAGAAGCATATAAAATCGCAATACTAGATTTATAACAAAAGAGAGAGAGAGAGAAAAGAATGCGTCAATTAATGAAGGGGATAAGCTAATCACTATTAGGTACTAGAAATGTAGTATATTGCCGACATGCAAGGATTCCCGGACCCGGTAATCGGTTTGTACCAAAGGAAATGTGCATTATGGATATTTCCGACAGTGATGTTGTAAAGTATGTTTTCAACGTAAAACGATTGGTTAATACACAATTATCATAGTCTACGATAGGAATCGGTCGATATATACCCTTTGATGCAATCAACGAAACGTTGGAAGACAACCTTACATGTGCTCACAAGATACCCATAAAAGGTGCAGACAAAAAAAGATATAGGTTGCAGAAAATTTTAGATGCTGACAATGTTGTCGACCTAGATATTGGCCTATCCATCTCTACCGAAATTCATAGGACAACAACAACAACATCTATTGTCGATAAATTGTGAAAATCATACATTTAACGGAAAGTGTCCTAAACAAAATGTTAAAATGCTTAAAAATTGGATACTGGAAAATCTTCAAGACTAGCCTGCATTTCTTTAAAGGTCAATGAGAGTTTATTATGAAGTGAAACGTCTAGCATTAATGGAAACAAAAGACATCGTGTGTCTACCAATAGATTTCATCTCAACGTTTGCAGAACGTGAAATCGAAGAAGCATGGTCATGCTTACCACTCACAATGCAAAAGCATCCAAATTTACGTGAATGTCGTTGATAAACATTTTGAAACGAGTGATGATACCTTGGAAAGACCGCCGCCGATGATTAAAGACTCTGCAAATTGTTAATTTCGGAGGGCTGTATAGTAATGGCAATATAGGTATTTTAAAAATAAAAAATCCCGGGTTCTCAAGATTGCTTTCGCTTTGCAGTAGATGCACGGTAATATTTAACAATTTCACTTTCATATTCTTTTGCATGGCGATAATAAGGTTAATTATCAACTAGAGCCAATTTTCAAGAACCTCATATTCAATCGTAATCGCTCCATAACCACTCATATCAGCAAGTGTATGATCGCAGCTTACGATGCATCCATGCATTTCAACACACCAAACATACTTTAAACATATCAAAAGATGGCAGCATTGTCACTTCCTTTAACTTTTTACTTAAAAGACACAAAACTGTGCGCAAAGATAGAAAGAAACTCTTGAATTTTACACGCGTCTCTTAGATTTTTACATCGACATTTCGATCTCATTAGTCTCAGAAATGTTAAAAGTGGGAAATATTAAATGAAGGTTAATTAGTTATATTATAAGCAAGTCGATACTCGTATGTATTTGTTACTAATGGGAAGTCAGATTCATTGTTACCGTATAGTAAAGTCTACGGATAATTAACAGGTCGAAACCTGTATGACGATATTTAAGATGTGGTAAATTGTACACATATTTTAAAAAAACGGTGAGGAGCATGATTAATTACATTACCCACGTGTCCAAACTCCAAAATTATAGCTATGGTTCGAACGTCATGAAAACACGTAAATACCGTGAATAGATAAATGCATTGAGAATAAGTGTGACATCCTCTCTTTCTAATTACTGCTAGCTTCTTCCATCATTTCTATATTATACATTTTAATACACGCTATTCGGATCATGTGAGATTTATTACTATTTAAATATTATTATTATAAATTATTTATTTATTTATTAATGCTACCTTTGTTAACGAATGTTAACACGAAATAAGTGGCAATGTAAAGAAATTGGTTTGAGAGGAGAGGTAACCATTATTGCGCGTGCGTCAATTAATGAATAAAACACGGTTATACTTTATTCACTAGTGAATCAGTAGTCCAAAATTATAGCTATGGTTCGAACGTCATGAAAACTCGTAAATACCGTGAATAGATAAATGCATAGAGAATAAGCGTGACATCCTCTCTTTCTAATTACTGCTAGCTTCTTCCATCATTTCTATATTATACATTTTAATACACAGGAGGAAGACAAGGATATTGATGATGATGAGAGATTTATTACTATTTAAATATTATTATTATAAATTATTTATTTATTTATTAATGCTACCTTTGTTAACGAATGTTAACACGAAATAAGTGGAAATGTAAAGAAATTGGTTTGAGAGGAGAGGTAACCATTATTGCGCGTGCGTCAATTAATGAATGAAACGCGGTTATTCACTTATGAATCAGTTTCATACGAAATGGAATACGTTGTAGACGTGCAGGGATTCCGCAGGCCTGGTAATAGTTTCATACCGAAGGAAATGTCTATAATAAATATTGTCGACAGTGAAATTGTGACTTATGTGTTTAAACCACCATATCAATGGGTACCTTTATACTATAAGAGAGTCAATAACTGGTTGATGAATGATTATCACGGTTTACCATGGCAATCTGGCGACGTACCATTTGACGCTATAAACGAAACTTTGGAGGATATCGTTAAATGTGCTAGCAAAATTTATGTAAAAGGAGTCGATAAAAAATGTTGGTTGGAGGATATATTAAACGCTAAAAATGTTATCGATCTCGACATTTTTGGACTGCCCATCTCTAACAAAACTGAAGCAGCAGCAGCAATATCAATTGTCGGAGATGTGTGAAAATCAAACGATTAATGGAACATGCGCTAAAGAAAATGTAAAAATACTTAAGAATTGGGTATTGGAAAATCTATGTGAACAACCTGCATCTCCACAACGTTAATTAAGGATTTATTACGAAGTAAAACGTCTCGCATTGATGGAAGCAAAAGATATCGAATGTCTGCCGATTGATTTCATTTGCATATTTGCTGACCGGCAAATTGAAGAAGCATGGGCTTGCTTGCCACCTGCTATGCAAATGCATCCTGATATACGTGAATGTCGTCGATGTTATAAACATTTCGAATCAAGCTATGATACGATAGATGGTCCACCACCTATGATTAAAGACTGCATCAATTGTCAAGTTAAAAGCGATGCATTAGTTGATGATAATGAAAATATGAATTTCATGTGATTGCTATTGTATATTGTTATGTATGAATATGAGAAATAAAAGAATAAATAACATTTATTAAAAACATCTTCTGTATTTTCTTCATCTTCCTTCCTGCATGATATTGTACAAAAGAAGAAAATGGGTTATTTAAATGGTCATATTTAACAAAGGGGTCGATGGTTAACGTAATGATTAATGGATTTTAGACGCGTCTCAACTCGTCTTTACGAGATATAGGTCCCAACATAGAAATTGCATGTGTTTCCCAAATATGGGAATGAGTAATGGATTTTAGACGCGTTACAACTCGTATACCATCTTTACGAGATATAGGTCCCAACATGTTATGTAATATTCTTAGAAATTACATGTGTTTTTCCAAGGGTGGTCGACGCCGATGCCGACCTCCCCGGCGCTATTCAAGCACGCTTTGAATGAGTGGTGGGAAAGCTAACCGCCAGGCCTCGAGCGCCAGATGTCGAGGGTACACGTGTTTTTCCAAAGAAGGGAATGATTAATGGATTTTAGACGCGTCGCAACTCGTATACCATCCATGTGTTTCGAGGGAGGGGAGAGGTAGCATGGCAATAATTATTCGAGCGATCAAATCGCGATATCAATTCGCGGGCTTAATACGCGGTCTTAATTCGCAATCTTAATTCGCGAGTCATCTCGCAAGGTACCCCTCGCGATCCACCGAAACCGCGAGTGGCGCAGAACTGTCCTTCTCCTTCTACTGATGCAGATATTTTGTAAGTCTAAAAGGTAATATTCGCGGAAATAAGTGCAAAATTGACCAATCTGCAAATTTCTCTCAATATTTGTGAATATCTGGTTGAGATAAGCATTTTTTATTTGTTGATATTTTTGCGTATCTCCACTCGCTCTGCTTATATTTAACAAAAAAGGGTTAGTGACCCTGAAAACGCGGGAAAAAATTAAAGACACATGCGAATAACTCGGAAATGGTTCTTTATATCCAAAAATCGCAAAGGATAAAAACATCTTCCTTTTTATTTCTAATAAAGATGCATATATTTTCAAAGTCTAAAGGGTAATATTCGCTGAAATAAATGCAAAATTGACAAATCTGCAAATTTCTCTGAATATTTGTGTATATCTGGTCGAGATAAGCATTTTTTATTTCTTGATATTTTTGCGTTTCTCCACACGCTCTCCTCATATTTAAGAAAAAAGTGTTTGTAATCCAGAAAACGCGGGAAAAAATTAAATACACATGCGGTTAACACGGAAAAGGTTGTTTATATCCAAAAATCGCAAAGGATAAAAACATCTTCCTTTTTATTTAAAAAAAAGTTGCAGATATTTTTAAAATCAAAAGGGTAATATTCGCGGAAATAATTGCAAAATTGACCAATCTGCAAAGTGTTGGAAGTTTCTTTCAATATTCTTGTAGATCTCTTGTATATATATATATATATATATATATATATATATATATATATATATATATATATATATATATATATACAGGGTGGCCGATTTATCTGAAGACATCGAAATATCTCGAGAACTATGCACAGAATCAAAAAAGTTGTCGGATGAAAGTTGTTCGACACGAAGGGGGGCATCCAGTGATAATTAAATTTACCCCCTTCCCCATCCCCTGGGGATGGAGTGGGGGCAAAAACAACAAAACTTAAATAGGAACCCCCAGTTTTTATTGCAGATTTGGATTCTCCGGAAAAAAGTACACCAATTTGACCTAGGAGCTATTGCATTTTGGTTCACAGGTGGCGCTGTAATCGATAAAAATCCAAATTTATCTAAAGACATTGAAATACCTCGAGAACTATGCACAGAATCAAAAAAGTTGTCGGATGAAAGTTGTTCGACACGAAGGGGGGCATCCAGGGGGCAAATAGGGACAATTTGATCCCTTTATGAAAATTTAATATTAAAAATTCTAATATTAGAATTTTTAATATTAGAATTACTAGTATCAATTGCGAAAATTGTTATTCTGAATATGAAATTTTAATAATGTCCATTCGAAAAATTAGGATTATGAATAATTGATATTCTTCATATTAAAAATCAAAACTGATTACATAAAAATTGTTCATACAATATGGAAGCAATTTTATAAATAAGTTTTCTACCTTCAATAAAATTACATTTTAGGTTTTAAATTTATTATTTAATAAACAAAAAGAGGACATCACGCAATCCATTAAAAAACGCGTCATATCCCATCACTCAGCTCATTCATTCTCTCTCTGTATGTTTTTTCCGAAATGAGAATAAATAAGCTGAGCATTGACGGTCAAACCAGCTTCTATTAAACAAAACGAAACTCTTACTTCATTTGGGGATTTCGTCGCCATCTACCGGACCCCAAGAGAACTCACGTGGTTTCATACATGTACATCGCTTGCATTTCGGCCATCACCGGCGCCGGTTCTGTTATATAACGCTAGAGGGCGACATAACTCGAAAATAAAGTAGCATATCATTTTATACATAAGTTGAGTCACACGTAACCAGTTCACCTACATTTTTCTCTACTTTCCTGAAGGGAAGTATATGGATATCGCGACTTTCTAATCCCCATATAAAAATTTATTATTCACGGTCTCTCAGTGTAAGACTGTTTTTGAAGTCCATTGTATTGGTAGTAATTCGGTCGGAGGTCACTTTGCTTTTAGAAAAACAACTTTCCGTTTACGTGACTATTTTTTGTCTACCCTTCATTGCTTAAATCGAATTGCAAGTTAAAAATGAATCCTGCTACAGTTCCCGAAAAAATCGAAATGATTCTTATTTATGGTGAATGTAAGAGGAATATTGACGATGCTGTTGCGTTGTATGCTGAGCGTTTTCTAGATAATGCTCGCTCGCGTTTTTTTTTTTACAAAGTTGTGAATGCCTTTCACCCTGATGGCAGCGTACAAATGAAAAAAAGGAAGCGAAGATTAACAGTTACAGGAGAAGCTAACGAAGTAGCTGTACTAGCAGCTATTCATTAAAATCCACATGTAAGCACACGACAATTACATCGCGATTCCGGCATTTCCAGAGACAGTATTCAAAGAATATTGCATCGTCATAAGTTTCACCCATATCACATTTCACTGCACCAGGAACTAGATGGCGATGATTTTCATAACCGCGTGGTGTTTTGTGAATGGGCATTTCAAAAAATGCAAACGAACCACAATTTCTTTGCTAATGTATTATTTTCGGATGAATCTACATTCACGAACCATGATGGCGTCAATAGGCATAATATGAATTATTGGAGCGTAGAAAATCCCCATTGGTTACGACAAGTTAATCATCAATGTCCTTGGTCGGTGAACGTTTGGTGTGGAATCATAGGAAATAAACTCATTGGTCCTTATTTCATTGAAGGTAATTTGAATGGAACAAACTATCGAGATTTCCTAGAACAAGAAGTACCATTACTACTTGAGGATGTTGCAATGGACGTCCGACGGACAATGTAGTTTCAGCATGATGGTTGCCCAGCACATTTTTCAAGAGTAGCACGGTCAAATACTAGACCGTGATTATAATGGTAGGTGGATTGGTAGAGGTGGCCCCATTAATTGGCCTGCGAGGTCACCTGATCTAACATCTCCGGATTTCTTCCTATGGGGTTACCTAAAAGGTAAGGTTTATGAACAAGTACCAACGACTCGTGAAAACATGGTGGAACGCATAAGAACTGCTTGCGCAGAAATTTCTGCAGATATGATTCTATCATGTATAAAGTCATTTGAAGAAAGAATAAATAAATGCATTGAAGTGGAAGGTCAACATTTCGAACACTTACTCAAGTAAGTGAACAGTGAGACAGTGAGAGGCAAGGGGACTCACGTAAAACAAGCATCCCAAAGGGAACAGAAAAATACTACGTCCACGTCGTTGTTCCTGGGTAACGCTAAATGTATTTTTTCCTGGCTTTGTTAGAATGACGGTATTCCATATCCGCTACGCGGGCGAAAATTGTCAATATTGGAGAATCCAAATCTGCAATAAAAACTGGGGGTTCCCATTTAAGTTTTATTGTTTTTGCCCCCACTCCACCCCCAGGGGATGGGGGAGGGGGTAAATTTCATTATTACTGGATGCCCCCCTTCGTGTCGAACAACTTTCATCCGACAACTTTTTTGATTCTGTGCATAGTTCTCGAGGTATTTCAATGTCTTCGGATAAATTTGGATTTTTATCGATTACAGCGCCACCTGTGAACCAAAATGCAATAGCTCCTAGGTCAAATTCGTGTACTTTTTTCCGGAGAATCCAAATCTGCAATAAAAAATGGGGGTTCCTATTTAAGTTTTATTGTTTTCGCCCCCACTCCACCTCCAGGGGATGGGGGAGGGGGTAAATTTAATTATCACTGGATGCCCCCCTTCGTGTGGAACAACTTTCATCCGACAACTTTTTTGATTTTGTGCATAGTTCTCGAGATATTTCTATGTCTTCAGATAAATCGGCCACCCTGTATATACATAGAATTATCTCGAGAACTATGCACAGAATCAAAAAAGTTGTGGGATGAAAGTTGTTCGACACGAAGGGGGGCAAACAGTGATAATGAAATTGACCCCTTCCCCCTTCCCCTGGTTTTGTTATAACCTTATTTTGTTATTCACTTCACATTCAATTATAAATTTTATTTTAATATTTATGCCTTGTAATTTTGGTTAACATAATCTACTTTGTCTGTTGGAACAGCCGTAATAATGTCATCCACATATCTATGATAGAAAGATAATTTAAAATCTAATTTTTTAATTAGTGTTTGTTCAACGTATTCCATCAGAATATTTGCTAACACAGGCGATAATGGAGAACCCATAGGAACGCCTTATACCTGTTTATAGAATCTACTCGAAAAAGAAAAATACGTTGAATTCATTACTAATCGTAAACCTTTACAAAATTCTTCTTTCTGAATATTTGTGTAATTTTTGATTAAGCTCCATTTTTTATTAACTACACTGAAAAAAGTTGTGTACTAAATTTTGGTTGACTCGTCTACCACTTTAGGATATGACTCTCATTTACGAAAAAATGGTAAACTTTCTAACAAAGAGTGGATAACATCAACCAATTAATGGTAAACTGTCTTCCAATTTTCAAAGCGGGGTATACCAGGAGTGGTTTACCAAAATTTAGTTTCTCGTCTACAACAAAATTTTAAATACAGATCCATATTTTAGAAATGCATTTTCCAAAAAGGAAATGTGCGCCAACCCTATCTCTTTCTCTTTACGTGCCTTTGTGTGCTTGCGTGCGGGCGTGTAGAATTACCGACAGTTGATATATATCACGCAATCATTGAGTTACCGACAATGCGCGACGTGGCGAAGCGGGACTTGCCGTTTCTCGCAAGCGCATGAATCTAGGGCAGTTACTATATAAGAAACCTCCAAAACTCGTGATGGTATAGCGCGCGTGCGGTATGTTGTACTATGTAGTTTATGCGTATATTGCGGAAACGTTTAGTGTATGTGTGTGTGTTAAGTGATGCGACGGTTGAATCAGAATAACCTATATATATATATATATATAGAGAGAGTGAGAGAGAGAGAGAGAGAGAGAGAGAGAGAGAGAGAGATGAGTATGACACATGTGTGTGCGAAACCAATATATATATTTATTTCGGTTGAAATGACAAAAAAAAATAGTTTTTCGTTACTCTAATAAAAAATAGTATTTCGATCCTCCAAATTTCGGGAAAATGTGCTACAAATTTTAACATACTCCGTGTTCTGAAAATTGGTAAACTGTTCACTAAAATTTGTTGCTCAAGTACTAATTATGAGTAGACCATCTTCTATTTATGTATGATTTGTTCTACAGATTTTGGAATATATTGGTCCCGTCTGAAAGTGGTACACTTATCAACCAAAATTTAGTAGACAAATTTTTTCAGTGTATGAACATTATTAATTCTGTTGAAACGTTTGTGAAAAGTGAAATAACGTCTTACGAAACAAGTTTAAAATTAGAAGGAATGGTAACTTCTTTAATCTTTTTACGTAATGGCTATGAATACTTTAAAAAAGTTGAAGATTTACCCACAATATTGTTGAGAACGTTTGCTAAGAATCTGACTAATTTATATGTAGGTGCATTGGTATTAGAAATCATTACCCTTAAGGGGAGATTTTCTTTATGTGTTTTTTGGGTAACCATAATCCTTAGGAACAACACCATTTTAAACTTTTAAAAAACGGGCAGCGGCTAGGTTGATAAATTCTAGACTTTCCTATCTTTTAATTAAAGAGTTAATTTCATTTTGAGTAGATTTTGTATGTTCATATCGTGAGATAGCATATGTATTTTGGTCTTCTAGCATTTTGTTCATTTCCAATAAATAATAGTTTTTATCCAAAGCAACAGTTTGATTGCCTTTGTCTGCTTTTGTAAAGAAAATGTCTGGGTTGTTATCAAAAAATTCTGTAATATCATTACAAACAACAGAGTTTGTTGAATTATCGTGTGCTTTAAAATTATTTGAAAAATTCGTTATAATTTTAACACAGTCCCTTCTAATGATGTTCTTATTATCAATAACGACATTTCCTAATTCATCAACGATAGTTTTAATTTTGGAGATGCCATTTTCTATACTAGTAGAAATGTGATGTATTGGGTATTATTTCTATTATTACAAGGAAGAACAAATTTACTGCCTAGACTAGCCATTTTTTTAACATTTAACGGTATATTTTCGGTGGTAAAATTCTTAAACCATTTGTCATTAACTTTTATATTACTTATATTCTTAGTCTTATTAATATTATTTAGAATCCAATTGAATTTTTTCTTTAATCTAGATCTATTTTGATATAACAATCTTTCAAATTTTCTATTTTCAAATTCAAAAAAGTTTTTGGATATATTAAACTGTAAACGTTTCATTATATTAAATGTGACATTTTGTTTTCTCATACGTAAGAATTTTATGTGATATATGATATCCGAAATTTCTAAATTAAATAATTTTGACTGGAAATAATATTTTAGGTCTCTATAATACACATCAGACATTTCTAAATTCCAACAATAAAAGCTACATTAAAACAACTAGATGCCTTATATAGGAGATTTGAGTGAAAATCTATCTAAAAAATTGGCCCAAAAAAGACAACATCAGATTGGTCCATAAACCTTTAAATCAAAATATCACTCATATTAAACCATATAAGAACAGACTACATATAATGAATATGAGTGGAGTTGTATATCAAATTCCATGTAAATTTTGTGACATGGTATACATTGGTCAAACGGGTAGATTATTAAAAAATCGAATTAGATAACACAAAAACGTATATAAAAATCTTGTCCAACATACAGGTTTAACCAAACATATGATAGAAACGAGTCATAATTTCGATTTTGATAATGTAAAAATTCTTGCTTCTGAATCTAATCTATTAAAAAGACAACATTTAGAAAACTTTTTTATTAAACAAAAAAACAATAAAACAGTGAACATCAGATTTGAAACTTCCACTTTACCAGATATTTATACTCCACTAATTTATTTAAATAATGAAAAATAATAACAGTTCCCAAATAATTATATTCGGGAGGCAGAATTTACTAAGAAGTGATTAATACTAAATTGAGTATTTTCGAAATTTACCTTCTTGAACTTATACATTGTTAATAATGTACAGTATTGTCTAAGTCATCGACACGTCTACTGCTATGAAAAATTGTAAAACGTAAAATTAACTGAAGTTTTCTTTTCTTTTTAATTTTTTAATTAGTGACTATTGTGACGAGCTGGATGTAAGTTTTTTATTCAATTTTATCTAAAAAAGTTGTTTATATAAATATATGAATTTCCAGAATCCGTTTATATTTTCAAAAATCGGCCACCATATTGGATATGCCGTTTTGAATTTTCCAAATCTTATATCAGATTCGTAATCAGCGACCCCAAAAAACCCCGAATAACGAGTATCAAGAGATTTTTGTTCATTTTCTCAAAAAAGTCCGCCATTTTGCATTTTCCAAATCTCATGTCAGATTCGTAATCAGCGATCCCAAACACTCCAGAGTTCCGAGTTTCATGAGATTTCGTTTGTTTTTTCAAAAATCTCCCTCCTTACTGGATACGCCAATTTGAATCGTTCAAATATTGTATCAGATTCGTAATCAGCGATCCCAAAAACCTCTGAGTAACGAGTTTCAAGTGATTTCGTTTATTTTCTTAAAAAACGTCCGCCATATTGGATCTGCCCTATAAGAATGGTGCGGGGTCCTTAAGCAGGTAATTTCTTAAGGTCTTTCATATTTCTAATTAATACATATGTAATACATAGAATATCTTAAAAAAATATCGTAATTTGATATTTGTTGACGTTTACAAGGTGTTACAATGTTACAATATTAACATATATTTATTAAGAGAGATATTTTTATTAAATAAAAAAATATAATAAAAAATATTGAACATATTTTTTTAATTTAAAATGCAGAGCTAGAACGGTTTACATATTGCATATTACTTGTATTTTAATAACAAATATTTTCCACTATTCCTTAAAAACACAGAATTCTAAGAAAACTTAAGGAACTTCTTTTATATTTTATGTTGTGATTTAATCATTAAAATATTGTATTTCTAAAATTGCAGTCACAGAGACTTAAAGCCAGAAAATCTCTTACTAGATGAAAGAAATAATATTAAAATAGCAGATTTCGGTATGGCATCTCTTCAACCTGCTGGTTCAATGTTAGAAACCAGCTGTGGATCACCGCATTATGCATGTCCTGAAGTTATTCGGGTAAGTATAAAATACCTCAAGAATTAAAAAAAATAAATATTATAATTCCAAATATATTTTCATAATACGAGAGCTTATAGAGAAATAAATGTTATAAAAACCATATTGGTTTTTGCATTTAAATATCCATTTATTTTAAACAAATTTACAAAGTTCGCTGCCATTAACAGAATTACAATTACCCAGTGAATATCGACATGAACAATTGATAATGTTAATCTTATAAGTGTAAACTATAAGATAACTTAGTCAAGGTAACTTAAAGCGTGAAAAGTGGATTGTTTCCGATTTTTCAGGTTAGAACTTCTTGGGGTGATGAATAATAGACAAAATTACTTCTTCTGTTATAATATTAAAACTACAGTAGCCGATAAAATTTTCAACTATTTTTAGAAATCTTTGAAGATGCAAAATTGATCAAAGACGTAGCATATTAATGTGGATTTTGGATATAGTTTTTCGACTATTTGTATATTTTTAAATACCTTCGATAGATACTTCACATAATTATATTTGGCAAAAGAAATATATTATTTGTTTTCCCGCTTTCCGCTTTACATAAACAAGATAAAAAGTATTACACTATGGTGGGTTGCATTCCATTTTCAACATTTATTGACCAACTTATTTGTCAAGATAAAAATTTGAACGACCAAGTTATTGCATTGTGAATACTAAACTCTTTACATACGTGAAATTTGGAGACGCTACATAGGGACCAAATATAAATGCAATAAATCTTCTTATTATTTTTATGTTACTGAGAACAGTTTAATAGAAATCAAACTAATATAAACCGGCGAATGCTTTTTTTTTATCGACAAGTTTTTTGGTTAGAGAGATACTGAAATAGAAAGATTTATTATTGTTTTATGTTTGAAATTAATTTTTTCGTACACTACTCTTACCTCTCACACAAAAATGAACATATTTGTGTCTTCGAGATACTTTTCTCGGAAACTTTACAATCGAGTGATATGCCATCATTGCAACAGTGAAATAACTAAAAATATCTTAAAATACAGTCGCTTCTAATTAAGACTATATTAACACTTTCCAAAGGCGTTATAATCTTCCATGCTTTAGAGAAATCGGTTCTGTTTTCCTAGAGTGTCCACCGGTACCACTGTGACATAAAAAAAGCACGCCCTCCGTTTTGAGTGCGTGATGCGTACGATGCGTACTCTCCGCGAATTTATATGATCTTTCGTTAAATTTTACTTGCAATTACGAATGAGCATTGGTGATGCTGCTAGGATGATGTGTGAGGATGCTGCGTAATTAACGTGAATGTGGACAAAGAATAAAGGAAAAATTTGAATGATACGCTCTAGATATTTTAAAGACAATTCTATGACATTTGTTGGAAGCGATGGTTTTAGTAAAGATGTCGGTGTTTCGGAAGTGCCGCTAAAAACAGAAATTTAAATTCAAGTCTTTGACGCTCCTCTTAATGCATGATCTCACTCGTAAGCGATTCGGTCACGTTCTATTTTCTTTAAGAGTCGCAAGAGCGATTCGTCCCATGAGTGTATTCAATTAATTGCTCGGCAACAGACTTCATTTACGGGCACGTCTCCGCCTTAAAGAAACACAATGCAATGAAGAGAGAAGTGTCCCAGCAAGAACTGGAATTCCAGGTCTCCACAGATGTTCTTAAATGCGCCAACTTAAAATATATCAACGAAGATACTATCGATTCGTATGAGGAAATTTATATAGACGCTGTCGTCCAATTGATTGTGGTGGTCAACCTGAATCAACCGCAAGCCTCTACGCCGGATTAACGTATTCCATCAGTTGCAACGTTCATTAATGATGAGCACCAGCGATGGTTTCATGTACCGAAACCATTATTAACCATATATCCTTGGATTACTTTTCGTCTTTATTATTTGAAACCTTGTCCAGATGGCGACGCGGCTAAAAGTTAAAAAAATTTGTCGGGCACAAAGGACAACTTTACATCGGCTGGCAGTTATTAAGCGATCGGTTCTGAAATGATCATCGGCTACTACAGACGCATTAACTAAATATGTTGCCGATTATACTAGCCGTGCATGAAACATCTGCAATGGATTTGCGCAAATTATTCGATTCCGTTCAATCGTCTGCGTATCCGTTTGCAAAATGAAACCGGCCCGTATTCGACCAAATGTTCATCTATACAATTTCTGCGCAATTTGATGGCGGACTCGCGAAGACGTGAGATTTCTTCCTTGAGGGTGATGAATATGCCACATACACCGAGTTAGTCAAATTCCTAACGTAAAAGATTCGCGCATGCGAAGCTTCCGTAAGATTTGCAAAGTCAACGTGACAGTCAACTGAGTTGCGCATTTAGACCGTGTCAGTATTTCCCATTCAAGTCGCGCCTAAAGTCTCCGCGAAACACTAAATCGGTGGGACGTAGTTAGTAGGCGAGAGGATTACCCCCGGAAAAATGAAAGTGACCGACCATGACAGTTCTAGTGGCTGAAAATTATATGGTTGGTTCTTTATATTTTTCTAATGAAAATCCATTTTGAATCGTTGTTTTTCGTTAAGATGTTAAAAAGTTATTAACAAATGTTTAAATAAAAAAATCAAAATTCGTCAAAAAATTCTGAAAAAATTCTATCGCCTAGATTGGAAAAAAAAACATTTTTTGTCCTATGTAATTTTCTTCAAAAGTTTCAAGTTTTCGAGATAAAAAATGGTAAAAGTAAAAAAATGCCTATGTTGACGATTTTTTTCTCGGAGACCACTGATCGAAATGACACAAAAAAAAAATGAAAATATTCAGTGATTCGTCATCGAAAAACAACGATTCAAAATGGATTTTCATTTAATGTTTTAAAAATAGTTATCATTTATCATTATTATCAACTTTTAATTAACGATATTCTATATCGCAAACCCGTGCGCGATGTCATGTTTTAACGTTTGTTATAACAAAATATTATTCGTTGTTATAATATAAAAAAATATGTCGTTGTAGACGACGAATCACTGAATATTTTCATTTTTTATTCGTGTCATTTCGATCAGTGGTCTCCGAGAAAAACAATCGTGAACGTAGGCATTTTTCAACTTTCACCATCTTTTACCTCGAAAACTTAAAACTTTTGAAGAAAATTATTTACAACAAAAAATGTTTTTTTTTGCCCAATCTATACGATAGATTTTTTTTAGAATTTTTTTGACGACTTTTGATTTTTTTATTTAAACATCTGTTAATAACTTTTTAACGTCTTAACGAAAAACAATGATTCAAAATGGATTTCCATTAGAAAAATATACAGAACCAATCATATAATTTTCAGCCACTAGAACGGTCATGGTCGGTTACTTCTATTTCTAAGCGCTTTCTCGGGGGTGATTCTCTCGCCTATAGAACACGATCACGGGTGGCCATTTCAATCGCCCAATGGAGTTTAGTGGAATCTAAGCTAGATAGAGAAAAATGGTGTAGACGAAGGTTGAAGGAGATGGACGGGCTCATGCAATGGTATCAAGGACTTTGACCTTGAACTCGATTTTTAAGGTTATGCCTACTTCGCTCGCATACGTCTCGTATCCTCTTTTTTGCGCATGGGTGTCATATTTCACTACTGCGGCTGTGCAAGTGTATTGTACTTTATTACTGCGCATGCGTGGGTGTTGATTTCCACTACTGCATAAGACTCGTGCTTTATTACTCTACGCAAGCGACTGTGTTAAACTTGACTACTGCGCAAGCGTAAGTGTATTATTTCACCACTGCGCATGTGCAAGGGTCGTCCTAACCAATTACCTAACCCATAACACAACCAAGAATCCAAAACGAGTCCATTACGATAATCGGACCAATAACTATAAGCCAAATCATAACCCATATCAAATTAAATACTGCTACTCTATAGTGACTGTGAAAAAAAAAGAATGCTATAAATTCTTACATGTCTCGTAACTATTTTCATTTGCTGTAGTTAAAAAAGAAGATGCAAAAATTCGCTGATTATTCTTCTTCTTTAAAACGTTGTAACATTCTGATTCTCATTGCATTATCTACATTTTGTTAATGCGTAGAACAACTTTAAAGCAGATTCATAATAACTTAGTTCGAGTTTGTAACGCGACGATCGTGTATCGGTAAAAATGTGTAAGGAGAAAAGGTCGGGAGAGAAGAAAACTATAAATAAAAACACGTGCGCGACCGGTGACGACTGTACGCCGCCATTAGTGGAGCTAACCAAATCCGAATTTCGACCGCTGCGCAGAAACGGGAGCGACCGCCGCGCACCAGCGATTAAACGACATAGCGCGACGGTATCAAAGTTGGCCGCAGGGAAGGAGCGCAGCGGGAAATTCCAGTGGGGTTCCACGGGGTATATAAGCGAGTTCCAGGGTGGAACTCGCTCTCTCTTCCTTCTCGATATTGGACGACCCGGCACGTCACTCGAAGTCGGCAGCCATCACCAGGATCCAGGGTGCCGACAAAGGACCAAAAGAAATAGATCCGGTGCCGGGAATTATTGTAACAACACGCTGTGGATTCCATCGACCTCGGCCCACTGGTCGAAGTCCTAGGTGAGCGACTTTAAATTCCTTATCTTTACCATCGAATTTGAACAATTAATTTGCCGCAAATCTTCCCCCCTCGAGGTCGACGAAGGTCGAAGGAACGACGAAGCGGCGGATTCAAAATGCGCCAAGGAAGAAGTCGCTCGCCTCACCATCCCGGACTTTGCCCGCCGACAAGGAAGCATCGACGGAATCCACCAGGGCCGGCCCAAGAATACCTCGGGCCCCAGACAATAAAGGACGGAAGGAATAGTTAAGAAAACCACGACGACGAGGAAAATACGAGGAAAAAATCCTTCTCTTCCGCGGTGTGGTAATGTGCCAATTTTTGTGTATAGACTATGATAATGTGCAAATTTTCGTGTATTTAAATATTGACATTTGTGTTTTCGTGATATGAATATGTGTGTATGTTTGTTCGCGTAATTTATTTTGGATATGACTATAGAAATTTTAGCCGCGTAACTTATTCCGTTTTTTTTATGACTAATACGTAATTTATCCCGTAATTGACCATTATATCTTTTATCCGCGTAAATTGTTTCGAGTATGTGTGAGGACTGAATGACGAGCGAAACATCGCAAATGTATTGAACAAAATAATATTGTATACGTGTTGAGTAATTTGTGAAACCATGCAGTGAAAAGAAACATAAAAAATAATAAATATATATCGGGCATTCCACGTCAACCGGATCTCTTGGCTGGCCAAAATTCATTACCGCCAAAAAAATTGTTTCAGGGCTTAAAATTTAGCTCAGTATATCTACTTTTAATTACCGTGTGGTATTTTTGAAAATTCAAAATGGCGGCTCCAATACGGTGCTTAAAAGACCACACTTTTGAAAACGAAAGTAAAACCTTTCATACAGTTTTTTGTGCCCAAGAAAAATACCATTTTAGAATGTAGTTCTTTGTTATTGGATGCTCCAATTACGAATCTCGTATCAGAATTTTGAAATTCAAAATGGTGGATCCAATATGGCGGATGAATTTGTAAAAAGTGATCGGATGTTGCTGAAACTTGTTTCTCGGGGGTTTTCGGGGTCGCAGAATACGATTCTGATGTAAGATTTTAAAAATTCAAAATGGCGGATCCAATATGGGGGATGAATTTGTAAAAAGTGATCGGATGTTGCTGAAACTTGTTTCTCGGGGGTTCTCGGGGTCGCAGAATACGATTCTGATGTTAGATTTTAAAAATTCAAAATGGCGGATCCAATATGGCCAATGAATTTGTAAAATGTGATCGGATGTTGCTGAAACTTGTTTCTCTGGGGGTTTTTGGGGTCGCAGAATACGATTCTAAACTTAAATTTTAAAGATTCAAAATGGCGGATCCAATGTGGCGGATGAATTTTTAAAAAGTGATTGGGCGTGGTTGAAACTTGTTCCTCTGGAGTTTGGGGTCGTACAATACGAATCTGGTGGATGACAAAGCTAAATTAAAAATTGTATAGTACCAAAGTAATGTCGAAAATCGGTTAAACATAGAATAGCTTACCTCTAGTAGGGGTATAGTGTTATAATATGAGTATGAACACAAGTCGTTTAATGAATTATTGCAACCTTCGGATTTAAGAAGTTACGACCTCTGAACCGTATATGTAACAGCTGTTGCCATCGCCAGGAGGCACTATTACCCGTAAAGTTAGATTGTCGTGTTTCTCTTCCGACATTTCCCGCAGCTCTTGAAGTGATGTTGATTTTGTATCGTCAATTCGGAGCGAGTTTCGTTTTCGATGCAGATGCATCTAAAAATCATGCCCTTCTTAGCATTACCCAGGATGAACGACGCGGACGTGATAGGGTTCTCATCCCATTGTGGTGCTTTTTGAAAGTGAGTCCCCTTGCCTCTCACGAATTGGGGTGCTTTTTGAAAGTGAGTCCCCTTGCCTCTCACGAATTGGGGTGCTTTTTGGAAGTGAGTCCCCTTGCCTCTCACAAAAGGAAGAATCATATTAATCATATAATTTAAAAAAGGAAAAAGTAATCGAACATTGTCATAAGCTCTGAAAACCCCGTCTGCTAAAGGTTTACAATAAAAATCATTTCTGGATTTCTTAAATATTTAATAGCAGTCAATAATGGTAGAAATAATAGCAATATCAATATTAAGAATATAACGTCATTTTAAATTCAAAAATTGTCCATACCTTCAGTACTGGACTTAACTAGTGGGATTAATAGCACTTGAGTAGGTCATAACATTCAATATCTTACTTGAATCTGGTACGAATGCATGTGACATTCGAATATTTGGCACGGCTGGGGCAACTGTAAATCTCATATTTAGAAATCTCTGAGCTTTCTCGTGTGTTTGTTTAGTATAGTAGAAAAATTGAATATTTTTGAACTTATTTTTTGCCCAGATATATAGAGCTTTTGCGTTCAAAATTGCTGAATTTCCTTCGGCCTGAAGACTAGCACGCGTTGCTTCCCTTTTTAAAGTCGCGCCGATACCATCGCATGCTCCTTTTCCATGCGCTGTCGCATGAAAATGCTATTCAGCTTCAATGCCGAAATCGATTTTGTGATACATGAGATTACTCATTTGGAATCTATTTTTATAATGTTGTACCGCACCATCGGTAACATAAATTACATGTTGTACGCGTGAGCACACTTTTTTTATTTCAGGAATAATAGTTTGTTGCATTACATACACGGCAGATGTATCAGGAGTCAAGCTGTTTGATAATAATATATTACTACAATGGATTATTGTACCTTCTGATTTGTAGTAGAAAACGACAGGATGAACCGTACATTGGTCGTTGTTGTAATGAAACCCTTGTGCTGCATTTTGTACAACGAATGCCAAGTTTTCCGAGAAATCACTGTGAACTAATACTTCACCGTATTGAAGGTTCGCTTTACGTTCTTCTACATATTGCGACTGACTCTTAGAAATAAAGTGGTGCAATACGAATTCAGGAAATCTAGAGCACAGTCTGTCAACATAAGTATCTATTGAAAAACATTCTTTTATCAATGCACATCTGTCAATGGATTGCCATGTGCTGCAAAGAATTTGCGAAATTTCATTCTCTTCCAAAACACGCGATACATAATCTGAAAATTTATCCAAGTGAGGACAAGACTCACACTCCCGTAAGTAGCAATTAGGTTTTGGGCTAGAACAAAGTACAAAATTGATGCAATCATTGTAATCTTTTATGGAATATTCCAAATCTTTAGTCAATTCGTTCAAATGTGCGGCATCAAGTAAACTTTCAAAATTTTGATGTATGACGCAGACGCAGATGCCACTCCGGCAGGCACACATCATTTTGGCCTAAGTTCATAAAACTTACTTAAGCCAATTGGAAATTCAGGATTCTCTATTTTAAATAGTTCATGCAGTTTATTCACGTCACTGAGTAATAACAGTTTTTGAACTGTTTGCTTGTGTCCATTAATTCTCACTGATATGCAGTCATTTTTGTGCGGCAGAATTCAGCGGTTACTATCGTTTTCGTAAAATTCAATTACTTTTTTAATTGTCTGTGTAGGTATGGTCTTTCCTTGTTTTGGACGAGGTACTGCCAACATGCCCAGTTCGTTTTTCAAATCACGACCATTCTTTGCAGTTCGATAGGATGTTCCAAATTCTAAAGCTATGTCATGTATACTCCAGCATTGTGGAGGTATGGTTAAAATAGTCAAGCGTAAGGGATCATTTTCAGGCAAACTCGAAAATTTATCTTTCAGACCCTGTAAAAGTGCTTCAAACTGAACTTCTCTAGATAAACGGGTTCTTTTATTTGAAGGTGTGTCTATGTCTATTTCTGAATCGGGAACATCTTCAGGTTCATTAGCGGTTGTACAAAGTATTTTTTCTTTTTCGGCAATTTTTTTTCTACAATCTTTGCAAATTCTAGCTTTCTGCGGTAAGTGCGGAAACATTAATAAAATATTTTCCGAAACTTCTCGTAACACTTTACCTATATGACCACGTTCCAGCAATGGATTTATACATCTGTCTGTGCGAATTACTGTATTTGATCTACCACTATGATCGGAAACCCCCGCCATGGTAAGTAATGAACACAACGATAATACAAGTTATACACTAATAGGTAATATTTGAATCAATACTTGTAGCAAATAGCAAGCGTCACCAATATACTGCAATATTTTATTTAAAAATATTTATATGCGTTTTATACTGCAAAAGAAACACATGTAACATATAAGATATAAAGTATCGACATATTCCTTCAAGTCTTCTATTATACCAAATGAAGTTACGTTTCTATAACGGGAGCAAAATCGAACCGCGGAAATGGCAATGCCACCTAGCGTCAGCTTAACCCATTAAGGCCCAAACGGGTGGAAGGCTTATTGCTGCTAGGTGCCGTTGCAATATTCGCGGCTCTGCGCGTCTGTAAACGCATCTCCCATAGTAGAAATGGATTTTCATTGGGTCAAAAGGAAGCCTGATATGGAGTACTAATATCGATGTAATATATCTAGATACAGGTGTTCCACATGAGTGTAATGTGCATTGCATATTACTTTTTTACCGTTGTGAGTGCGAAATGTACATCCTAACTATCACGACATCGATCTTTTATCTTTAGTTTAATGAATAACAAAGATAACAAGAGTCGTTGATGTGTTGGATTTATGAAAGTGAAAAAGATTATTCCCTGATTTTTTTTTTAATTCGAGGACTAAGCAGAATCCCGATAATTTTGGAACTTAATTTGCGCTGCTGTTGACAGCCCCATCTGCGAATCGCACTTAGTTCACAGTGATTTCTCGAAAAACTTGGCATTCGTTGTACAAAATGCAGCACAAGGGTTTCATTACAACAACGACCAATGTACGGTTCATCCTGTCGTTTTCTACTACAAATCAGAAGGTACAATAATCCATTTTAGTAATATATTATTATCAAACAGCTTGACTCATGATACATCTGCCGTGTATGTAATGCAACAAACTATTATTCCTGAAATAAAAAAAGTGTGCCCACGCGTACAACATGTAATTTATGTTACCGATGGTGTGGTACAACATTATAAAAATAGATTCCAAATGAGTAATCTCATGTATCACAAAATCGATTTCGGCATTGAAGCTGAATGGCATTTTCATGCGACAGCGCATGGAAAAGGAGCATGCGATGGTATCGGCGCGACTTTAAAAAGGGAAGCAACGCGTGCTAGTCTTCAAGCCGAACAACATCTGCGTCTGCGTCATACCACAAAATTTTAAAAGCTTAATTGATGCCGCACATTCGAACGAATTGACTGAAGATTTGGCATATTCCAAATAAGAATCTTAATCTTCCAAAAAGGAACAAGTTTCAACAACGCCCAATGACTTTTCAAAAATTCATCCGCCATATTGGATCCACCAATTTGAATCTTTAAAATCTAAGTTCAGAATCGTATTCTGCGACCCCAAAAACCCCCGAGAAACAAGTTTTAACAACATCCGTTCACTTCTTAAAAATTCATCCGCCATATTGGATCCGCCATTTTGAATCTTTAAAATCTAAGTTCAGAATCATATTCTGCGACCCCGAAAACCCCCGAGAAACAAGTTTCAGCAACATCCGATTACTTTTTACAAATTCTTCCGCCATATTGGACCCGCCATTTTGAATTTCAAAATTCTAATACGAGATTCGTAATTGGAGCATCCAATAACAAAGAACTAAATTCTAAAATGGTATTTTTCTTAGGCACAAAAAACTGTATGACAGGTTTTTACTCTCGTTTTCGAAAGTGTGGTCTTTTTAAGCACCGTATTGGAGCCGCCATTTTGAATTTTCAAAAATACCACACGGAAATTAAAAGTAGATATATTGAGGTAAATTTTAAGCCCAGAAACAATTTTTTTGGCGGTAATGAATTTTGGCCAGCCAAGTGATCCGGTTGACGTGGAATGCCCGATATATATACACAAACCTCAATTATTACTAGTTTTAGATCAATTTTATTATTATACGGGTTCCGTAGTTTGAAAATAACACAAATTAATAATACAATTTAATCCATTTATCACAAAAAAGAGAGAGTTATTAATTCAGAATTATTTCGAAAATTTGAACGGCACCGAAGCCACAAACTACTCCCTCCGGAAAGCTATCAGGACATTTAAAAGTCCATAGAAATTTATTCCTCCAATCCGACTACCATATGTTAACTGGGCTGGGAATGACTTCGCTAAGGCTCATTTAATAATAATGATAATAATAATACTGTCTTTATTGGACTAATAATGCCCAAAGGGAGAAGCTGTTTTAGAGCCTGACCCAGATTTGCTGAACGTCAGTAGTGTATTATAGAAAATATAGAAAAAGAAAACATCGAACCTGAAGAAGAAACCGATTTACAAACATTGGACCAAGAAGGACAAGAAAATCATTTAATCGGTAATGTTAAAATTAATCAAGTGATAAATGAAATAGGCAAACTCAAAGATAAAAAATCTCCCGGATATGATCGTATAATTGGCAATCCGTCTTTTTAATATAATAATAAACGCAGTGTTTCGTCTTTGCTACTTCCCAGTTCAATAGAAAGTGGCACACATTATACCAATTCGCGAACCTGGAAAAATCTTGAAGCCGTTACCTTATATAGACCTATCAGTTAACTTATAACCTATAATGGCAAAAATCTGCTAGAAACTTATATTATATAAAATTAGTTCAATTATTAAAGCAAAAGCAATAATTCCGGATCATCAATTCGGATTTCGGAACCAATATTCTACTATTAAACAAGTCGATGGGTTAATAGGTGTAATCAAGCCGATCTTCGAAGACCAAAAATATTGCTCTGCAATTTTTCTCGACGTATTCCACACATTTCACAAAGTGTGACATTAGGAGTTTGTTCTCAAAAAAAATCTATACGTTGCTCAAATCATTTGTTGCTAATAGAACATTCCAGATAAAACTAAATGATTCAATTACTGACTTGTTTAGTATAAATGCTGGAGTACCGCAAGGCAGTGTATTGGTTCCTATAATGTGTCTGATTTATACCGCTGATTTACCAACTATGGAAAACATTACCGAAACCACATTCGCAGATGATACAGTGTTCCTAGCAACTCATGAAAATTCGAAGCTTGCTTCTGACAAGACACAAACACACATATATACAAAGTTCAAACTTGGTTCAAAAAGTGGAAAAGTATGTTACGTTCGCCCTACGTAAAGATATATGTCCCACAGTTTTACTAAACCAATATGCAGTTCTCCTAAGCATTTCTGTAAAATATCTCGGGATGCTCATAGATCGTCTACTTACTTGGCAAACGCACATCTGGACCAAGCGAAAGCAACTAAATCTAGAACTAAGACAAATGCATTGGATTCTTGGGAATAACTAACAACTGTCCATTGAAAATAAGTTGTTGATCGATAAAACGGTACTAAAACCAGCGTGAACCCTTCCACAGTGTGGACGGTATCTAGCTCTTGGGGTCGGCAGCTAAATCTAACATCGAGATACTTCAATCGAAGATCTTGCGCATTATAGTCAATGCTTCTTGGTTTGTTCCAAACTACAAAATACTAAAGGATTTGAAAATTCGCTCTGTGCGTAAAGAAATAAGAAGCTACAACGGCTATAGCAATAGACTCAAGCAACACTCAAAGAAATTAGCGACAGATATACTTACAATTACACCATTGAAAGAAAGACTGAAGAGACATAAACCAACACTAATTACTTGAAATCATATTTTGTATTATCGCAGCGCTATTCAACTATTATTTTAGTTGTGTAAAATGAATTACCAACAAATGTGTTAGAACCAACAAGTTATTTAATTCAAATTATGTTAGAAAATGTATTCATTGTCAAATTGATAGATTGTAAATTAAGGCGAATAAAAAAAAATAATTCAGTTTCAGCTGTTTTTCAAATTTTCTCTTTTTCATGACTCTTTGAAGTTTCGATTATTGTTTTATCACCAAATTAATGGTGAAGAACAGCTCTAAAAATGGCTCTATCAACACAATGACATTGTGGATATCATAGGAATTTTAGGCCAATATCAGAAAAATTGTCGAACTGCGTCAAGACTTTCCAGATAGGCAACACCTAGATCATAGGGCACTAAGTAGGTTGACCCAAGGACTCGTGGTGGGCATATGGTCCGAAAAGGACGTCGCGTCGTGTACGATGAAAATGATTCTCGTATTGCCACTGTTCTTGCGAACGTTCACCTTGATCCTTATATCAGCAGTCGCCTAGTTGAAAGACAAATTGCTATTCCTAGGAGAATATTCCTGAGAATTCTTAAAGACCTGAGATATCTTGCTTATTATATAACATTAATTCACGAATTATAGTATCATAATTTTCAATAGCGAATTGTTTTTTGTCAATAGGCATTACACATTATAGAAAATTATCCACATTTTAGCGACGATGTACTTTTTTCTGACCAAGCTATATTTAAAAGTGATGGTGAACTTAATAAGCATAACTGCCATTACTGATCGGATGGAAATCCTCATTCGAGCCTTATGGTATGATGTGACATCGTCAACGGGTATTTAATAGGCCCTTATTTTTTCGAGAAAAATGTTAATCGCTACACATATTTCTTTACACTTGATAAGGGATCAGTTACCTGAATTGAAAAAGATGTCAATTTAGAGACGCGGCGAAGAATGTGGTTTCACGAGGATGGTGCTTCACCAAATTTTGCTAGAATCGTACAGGCATTCTTGAATGAAAATTACAATGGTAGATGGATTGGGCAAGGAGGTCCGGTTAACTGGCATGCTTATTCCCCCGACTTCACATCTCTAGATTTTTATTTACGGGGATATTTAAAAAAATCTCGTTTATGAAGGACAGCCCACAACAAGAGTGAACTTTCAAAATCGCATTCGCCAAACATGCGCTGATATTCCAAGAACAACTATTCTCAGTACCGTACGCCATTTCAAAAAGCGCTTGATTTTATGCCTTCAAGAAAATGGAGGCAACTTTGAACATTTGCTCCGAGGTTGAATAGATAAATTTCAACAGAGTGAGAGGCGAGCGGACTCCTCGAATATTATTATTATTTATTTATTTATTTTGGCATGGAGAAATCTCCTTGATCCAATCAAATAAAATGTGATACATAGTTAATAAAGATAAATTTAACAATACAATATGTTCTAATACGAAGTGAAGCCTTTCTTAAATAAGTAACTAATTATACTGACATTTTACGTAATACACGAAAAGAAATTTTAAGTAAATGCCACTACTCAGGGAAGTATCAGCTACCGCGCGATTTCTGACGAATCTCAAATGGTGGTTAAAATTCGAAATCGTTAAAAAGACCATTTTTATGAACAGATACAATTTTATTACACCTTATTCAATAGTTATTCATAATTTTCCGACTATGTAGTTATTAATAATTAATTTTATTGATCTATAAACGTTGTTTGAAACGGAAAAACTTGGTACTTTTTTCACTCTAAAGCTTCCGTTTCGAAAACAGTGCAAGATATACTAAAAATGCACTGAAACATTTTTGTAGAGCACAATATAAGTTAATAGCTTAGCCACGAGCAACGGTGGAATATGCCTCATAATTTACAAAAATTCTAAAATATTCATAATTAACTTGTAAGACAAAATTCCAGCGTTATTCATGGATAATCTAATAACTTTAGACTAGGGCTCTCGCTGATGTTTTTTTTAGGAAATTTTGTGCTCTATAAAAAAGGTTCAGTGTACATTTAGTGTATCTTGCACTGTTTTGGATACGGAAGCTTTAGAATGAAAAAAGTAACAAGTTTTTCCGTTTCAACAACGTTTATAGATCATTACAAATAATTATTAATAATTATATCGTCTAGAAATTATGAATAAATTTTCTCAAAGCTGCACTAAAATTGGATCTGTTTATACAAATTTTTTTTTAATGAATTCGAATTTTAACCGTCATTTCAAATTTTTCAGAATCTGTGCGGTAACTACTACTTCCCAAAATGCTGTCGCATTGACTTAAAATTTCTTTCCGTGTACTACTCAACCACTCAAATAGAAAAGTAAAGCTTAAAACTAACCTACACCAACGGGTAATTGTAGTACAAGTGGGGAAGAAATTAATGATTGAAATATAAACCAAGACATAAACGCATAAATTAAATGTTAAAAAATACCAAACGTTATTTTCCTCTCAAGCTTTTGGCTTTCGAATAATGAATGATAAAATTTTGACATAAATTTAGGAAGCGAAGAACACATTTGTAAGTCATTCGGCAACGCATTCCACAGATTTGTTGAAATGACTAGGAATGATTTATTATACGATGCATGCGTGTGCATCGTCTCGAATATTCGTGAAAGTTGTAATGCTGTCGCGTCCCGTCGTCTCGAATATTCGTGAAAGAGACGACGCGACGCGACAGCATTACACCTTTCAATTGTTACTTGAAAACTACAAGTCAGATTAGTCTATAACTTTACAAAAAACTTCTTTGAACCTTCCTCGAATTTTCGGTGGGAAGGAAATTTCGATTTATTGAAATTCCCTCGACTCCCGAAGTGTTTGAAGCTTTCAATATCAATTTTGTGCAGTAAAACAAAAACCAATTTTTAAAAAAATTCCGTAATAACTAACCATAATTTGGAAAAATTCGTTAGTTTGTAGATAGAATAGTGCATATTCCCTAAAAATTTCATTAAAAAATTCCAATTATTGTAAAAGATATGAGGAGTTAAAGACAAAATAATTAAGTTATTTTATATTTCAATTAATTTCTTTTTTTGCGATTATATTAAAAACGAAGAGGGATAGAATTTTGTTATTTTAACAAAAAATTCGCGTAATTAATTTTCCTATTAAGATATCTAATGAAAACTTTAAAATTCGAAAGTCAAAAAATTACGAGCCGAGGGGCCAACAAATTCTCCGGCGTTTCGTGCGTATCTCCTTTTGATCGCCAAGGGTTCAATTGATATAATAGTATCATTTTTTGCGTTTTGTCTCAGAAAAATATGAGTGTCATCCGCATAAATCATGTATTGCGAGTTTTTAAATACGCCAGGAAGGTCATAATTGAATATCGAGAAGAGGAGAGGACCAAGGACTGATTCTTGCGTAACCCCCGCACTAACAGTCAGCCAAGATGATAGGCAGTGGTTAATATTATGAACAACCGCCTTCGATCGATTGGTTAGATAAGATTCGAACCAGGCAATTGATGCATTTGGAAAATTAGCCTATTTTAGTTTTGGCAATAGAAGGGCGTGATCCACCACAAGTCAAACAAAATGGTAATAACTATCATGCATTTGTCAATAGCCTGCCTAAAAAATTTTTAAACATTCAATAATGCTGTTTGAGCACTGAATCCTTTTCTGAAAGTTGACTTATAAGGATCAAACCACTTTTTCTCATTTAAGAATTCAAACGAGTCTTTTCAGAAGTTTGGCTGGTGTGTAAACAATTACAACAAGCCGATAATCACCAAGGCAACTTAAATTCCTGACGTTATTTATAGGAACCATCAGAGTTTTTTTCCAAACAATTGGAAAAGTTGATGTATTAAGCGAAGTGTTAAATTAATTTAATAAGTATGCAGCAATTACTGGGAAAGAAGTGACAAAAAATCGCAATTGAGTATTATAAGCTCCTACAGCTTCCGATTTCGCCTTAGCCAGACAACTCATAAAATGATCAATTGTAATGTTTTAAAAAAAGAATCGATTATCATTAAAATCCGCGTGCCGAATTGGCAATGCGTTAGTTGAGACACCGTAACTATGAGTACTTACCAAAGAAGTGAAAAATATATTTAATTCATTTGGTGTTGTTATGTTTAATTTAGAAAAAATATTCTTTATTTCATTACAGTCGAATATATACAAAGCTACAGTTAGGGAGTTCTAACAATCGAGTCAAATTTGCATTCTCAGACATTCATATACTTCTCACTAATCGAACTAGGATATGCCTAACTGACACATAGACTTAATTCATATCACAATCCAATTGTTTTACTTATCACTAACACATATACAACAAAATAATCTTTATCAGACGAAGTCACTCGCGCGTCATAGGCCACCGTATGGCATACAAAATTAAAATTAAATCTCAGACACCTAGCATCTGAGACGAGTCCAAGTGATGGATTGGTTCGCATCCTCTATAGTGTCTTTCGATTGAGACTAAATGACAAAATACCTGACCGACACCTTGTCGTTATGGAGCATGTGATATGGTGACCTGCCGTCTAGCGAAGAATTCTCTGTCGTCCAGGACACACTTTGAGCAATTCAAAGTGGCGGAAATGGCTATTCTTCATTGACCCACTGCAACTTGCTGTTATTTTTCTTTTTGGGCCACATGACTATGATACTTCCAGGCGGTGTTCCTCGATTTCCTCGATGGTGAACTTCTCGATTTGAAATGGAGTTGCTCCACTTTATCAGACAAAAGAGGGACTCTTTGGCGTAGATCCAATCAGCACTAGGAAGTAATTTTTGTGTGGTGTCTCTTCCCGAAACGCGGCAATACCAAAATCCGTGAAGTTATGCTCCAAACGAATGGCCCAAACGGGAAAGGATCGAAACTCGCGTACACGAGGCACTCGCACTTTGCGGAGTTGGCTTGTCCTGACGAGTACGTAGATGGCCAGGAACTTCGGTACAAGAGAGGGCGAGCACGTTTTGGCACAGTATTTATACCTCGTGAACATCTACGAGGATTAACGAACTTTGTTTTCGTTAACCTATCACACAATTACACGCGTTTTTCAGAGCGATGAGATACGATCTCTCCATAAAAGTCGACAAGCGCGCCGCGTCCCAAAACGCAACTACCCCCGCTGTAGAGGCTAGAGCGCCAAATTCGAATATCCAACTAGCGCGCGCAATTCAAATATTAAGTGGCAAACATTACGAATGACACGTGCCCGTTACAGTGTACAAATAAGGGAGAGAATTTGACTTTTAATTGATGATTGCCCATACGACGCAACTCAGTCCACGTTTCCTTTGGCGTAAGACTTCTAGCTAAACGGGAAGAGTAGTAATTTTCTCGGACAGTTCTACATGCTACCTTATTAGCTTTGTTAAGAATTAATAGTCGAGACTTAAGATGTTGATCATACGATCGACGATAAGCTCCAAGGACAGTGACACGTTTACGTCTCAGATCTCGCAACTCACTTGAAATCCACGGATCAGGCCGATGTTTTGATGAAAAGTTATGAATACGAGAATATTTATCAAAGCAGACACGTAGTCTGTTACTTAATGTATCGCAAAAAGTCTATCAATATTAGTATTATTATCAATCAATCCATTAAATACATTCCATACGAATGATTCCAGTTCATTCAATAACAGATGCATATTAAAATTACGATAGTCGCGACAAGTAATTATAGTATCTGTAGCTTTTGTGAATTTAAGTTTGAATTCAATTGCAATAAGATCATCACCGTAAATGAAAGAGAGATTCTCCTGATGATACGATACAACATCCTCAATAGAATCAGCTATTCAGTTTCTGCAGTCGATGAGTGAATTGTCGTGATAAAGGGAATAATTTGCAGCTTGTTTTCAGCTATAAATTGATTGAAATAAACATAATCCGAATTATTTCTTTTTATATTAATGTTCAAGTCAACAATAATAATAATTTTGGAGTAATTACAACTGAAACTATAAAATAAGTCTTCAAATTGATACTTTGTCGATTTATTTGGTGGTTTATACGGCGTGTAAAGCCACCTATCCGTCGTCCCCGTTAAACCACCAGATAGAGGGCGAAAAATTAGAACCTAAGTTATACGATGAAAAAATGTTTTTCTACTCGCGTTTTTAAGTATTTAGCTTTGAAATCAGCCAATGGCAAAAGAGGTTGGCATTGTCGGCAAATGTTGTCAACGGAATCGTAAAAAAGCGCATCGGCGACAAGCCCTTTTTTGTTTTCGGGAGAGCAGCCTTCGAAGGAGACTGTTACGTACCAGTCCTGAAAAGGACTTATAGTAACAATTAAATATTAAATATTAAATACACTTGTCTTATGTTTTAACTGTTTATTTATAAAGTACGCTACGCGGGTCGTACATAGACCATATATTGAAATCGAGGGTGGTAGGTTTCGCGGAATCGTCTGGGTCGCGGTCTTAGTCCGAGATTTTAATGGACTCTGTCACGGATGGAGTTTGACTGAATGGCCTATGAATTTCATCGACCAGGTAACCTCGGGAAAACGATAAGATTTCCCGAAGGTACGTGGCTGTAGCTCGTGATGGGCCGCTGGACTCGAAGAGAGCCTGATAAGACTTTCGTAAGAAGTCTGATAAAGCTCTCGTGTTTCGAGACCGGATGTGTATTTAGATATCGTCTATACGTTTGATGCGTCGCTGTCGAAAGAAAGCGGGCATCGAAGTAGATCGATTAAATATTTAATTAGGCGTTTATCGCCGAAAATAAATTCACGTGATGTTCCGAGTGTCGTAAGCGGAAATGCTCCAACAGCCCGTCTCAGTATCTAAGGCTGAAGTTTACGGAAATCGTTGTTTGTCCGGAACAACTATGATTACATTAGAATATAATAATCTACGTGCGCGGTGCCATAAGATATTAGAAGATGGCGCAGCCGCGTACGTAGCACGCCCGGGGCCCAAAAAATACTTCGAAATTAAAAAAATGACCCAACGCAACGCGTGTTAGTAATATATATGTGTACAAAAAATATGTTACGGTCATCTTATACAATTAAAAGATCTTAATCCTAGGGTTAGTATTTTACAAGATTGTGAATACGCGCAGTATATGTATATGTATCCCGTACATCAAACAGTAGTAGTGGCTATGTATGTCTGTGTCGCGAGTGTAGTGTATTTATATATACTAATTTAGTGTCTTGGAAGTCCTGCATACTTTTGGACTAGGAACCACATCTGCTGGACATGCCCTGGTTTATTGCAGGAGTGTCGCCGCACAGCAGACACGAGTCGGTTGAGACTGGGTTCCGACATCCTGCATGACTATCGGTGGGACCATCTCGTTTTCGGACTCCGAGTCTGAGCCTGGCTTTGTCCGAGTGCAACAAACGCGACGCTGCCGAGGTGTTGGAACCTGAAAGTCTGAAACAATACTCTTTCCACAAAATAGTAGATGGAGAGACCCCCATGGGAGGAATCTCCAGATTACAAAGGCTATTACAATAAACAAGATTGAACTCGGTGTATATAGTGATTATCATAGTGGATAGTGTTAATAATGCGTTAAAAAAATTCTGTTCCTTTTTATTTTTTTTTATTTATCAGATGTTCCGATTGGTATGGGAACCACGCGTGGTGAAACGAACGATCCGCTCGTTCGATTCACTTTCCTCAAATACGCGGCCGATTGCCGTCGTAACCCCACGCATGCGCGAGGATGTAAAGGGTGAAATTCCCGAACCTAGGGATTCTTCACCAGAAGAACCAATCCCTGCTGCACTATCGCGGATTATGGAGACTCTCCGGTCGCGTCAGTCGAATCCAAATGAGTGAGTAGTGCTTATTTCTTTTACCCATTTGTGTCCTTCTTCCCTATTGTATTGACTTGACACTTCTTTCCGATTTTCCAGTAGGAGTCAGGCGTTCTATCGCCTACGAGATCGTCTAAGGGAACGAACCTCTCTTCCTCTCGACCCCGGACCGTAAAAATTAATTATCCAGTATCGTGTTGACATATTTGAATTGGTGTAAATATTTTATACATATAAAAAAAAATATAGATTGATAATAATAATAATAAAATAATAAATTTAAAATGTTCGTTTTTCCGTAACATATGTGTGTATGTGTGAGAGAGAGGAGAACAAAAAATAAATGAACAAATGCAAATCACCGTTCGGCATCCTTTGAATTTTTAAAAGATGCGATTTCTCTCTTCAAATTTTTGTCATTATCAGAACGTCTACTCGGTAACGTCGATTTTTCGGATGCACGACCCCAAAGCTTTTTGACGCTTCTTCGGCGTCACCCAGTTCGAACCTGAATGTTTTCTCGCCGTGGATACTTGAATGCCATCCGAGATAAGCTCGACGTTTCATTTGACGCAATGGTTCAAAAATGAACAGATAGAATCCTCATCATGACTGGATGTAATTGAGAGCAGTAATTTGTGTTTGTTCAACTGATGTTATATATTATTAAATTCAGAGAAATTTGTACGAGTTAAATTTGTGTATTGATAAAAAAAAAATGTAAAATAATGTGAGATGGTGCCATCTTTTGTATAATCAAGCGTTGTATAATTTCTCTTTACTCATCTTATCGTCTGTATCGTGCCAAGAATCTGAATCGGCTTGGTCCGGGTTGAAAAGTGGATCGTAGGCTTTTCTAAGTTTATCGACGTGGACTATCTTGCTACGTGTATTAATTTTGATTTTTATGTTTCGAGGTCCGAGGATTTCTAATATTTCATACGGTCCCATATATTCGTCGTCAAATTTCCCTTTAGTCGGTTCCTTGATAACCCACACCATTTCGCCTATATGGAAATGTTTGACGTTTAGCTTCCGATCATAGTATCGTTTCGAACGATGTTTTGCTTGGCTTAAATTCATCGCCGCAAGCGTTTGAATTTCCTGCAGATTTTGTGCAAGATTCGCCAAGTAATCGTCGTAAGTGACCAGTTTTTCACGCGATGGGAAACTCGTTGGAGTCCTCGCTACGTTGTAAGAGAACATTGCATGGGGTAACCATTCGTCCCAATTCCGTCGATCAGTAATGATGGTTTTAAGGTATTCTTTCAGGACATGATGGCTGCGGTAGCTTTCGACTGCTTAATTCGGAAGAGTTTGGCGAACTCTTTCAGTACTTTGCCAATAAAATTCTTTCCTTGATCAGTTAGAATTTGAATTGGCGAACCATAAATGCAAATAAAATGGTCTGTGAAAGCCTTAGCGATTATGGGAGCGATAATCTCGGGTAGCGGAATCGCGAGGGAGTACTTTGTTAACTGATCCTGCACTGTTAATACGTACCAATTCCCTCTTTCCGTCAAGTCTGTCGGTCCCCAAATATCAAGAGATACTTTGTCGAAAGAATATTTCGGTGTATCCGTTATAACCATGAGCAATCGCGTTTTCACTCTTTTTAGTTTTTACCTTGGCAGATTTGACATCTTCTGATGTACTCCTGAATATCAGATGTCATGTTTCGCCAATACCATTCTTTGCAAATACGACGATAAGTTTTCCTAACGCCCTTATGTCCTCCTATCGTTGCGCCATGAAATTCGCGGATAATTTCCATGCGGTCTGTTGCAGGCGGAATTCGTATGTTATTTTTGCAAATAACGATTTTCAATTTCTGGTTAGAAAATACGGAACGAAATTGTTCGTGAATATCGTTCCATCGTATTTTCGTGATGATATCTTCGTCATGACCGACCCTCAATTTTACGACTTTATCTTTCGTAATTTGAGTTTTTAAGTTTTTTAAGCATTGTATGATGGATATTTTCGATGGTACATCATCTGTTGTGCCCGCTATTATTAATCCGTAGATTTGTATATTTCCCCTTTTTGATATTATTACGTTTCCTATTTTTAAATCTATTTTTTCTATTTTCCCTGTACGTATGTCGTTCCTAAATGCATTGGATGATATGGGCACCTGCGATATAAATCACCTGCGATTTTTTTGTTTTCTAGAGCGGTCTGCATTTTGCAACCGAATTTTTTTACTCTTGTTTTCCACTCATTTTCTCAAGCGTAGTTACATTTACTCTTGCCAATATTCTTGATTGTGAATTTGTTATGTAAATGTCGTTTTTCATTTTCTTTACCGTAAGCATTTTAAATTTCTCGTTTTTCTCCTTAATTTCGATTTCTTTTTCGTTTTCGTCATAATCGACGGGTCAACTCCCATCCGCCGGGTTACGCGACAATGCATCGGCATTAACGTGCTTTTTTCCTTTTTGTACATGGTAGTATATTCGTAATCTTCGAGTTTCATATAAAACCTATGCAGACGACGTGTTAGGACTTTCATTGATTTAGAATAAGTAAGGGGTTCGTGATCTGTAATTAACACGAACTTCCGTCCATATAGATACGGATGAAATTGCTCCACGGCGTAAATTGCGGCGAGCATTACTTTCTCTGAAGTCGTATAACGCTCTTCAGCCCCTTTCAAGCCTCACGATGCATAAGCTACGGGCCTATCTTCTCCTAATTTGCCTTGAGAAAGTATCGCTCCAAGAGCGAAACCTGACGCATCGGTCGATACAATAAATGGTTCCTCGAAATTTGGGAGTTGTAGTACCGGGCCTTCGCATAATTTAATTTTTATCGTTTCAAATGCCTCGATTTGATCCTCCCCTCAAATAAACGGCTGCGAACTACGAAGCAGTACAACGAGAGGATATGCAATTTTCGAAAAATTTTCTATAAAGCGTCGGTAATATCCCGCCAGACCGAGAAACTGCTTAATATTTTTTCGATTTTTCGGTACCGCGAAATTCATCACGGCTTCTACCTTCTTAGGATGGGGTTTGACGCAACCGTTTCCGACGATATGCCCTCGATAAATGGCTTCCTTACATAAAAATTTTCATCATTTTTCAGGTTCGAGAGTAATATTTGCTTTGCTTAAACGCTCCATTAACCGCTCGAATTTTATCTTGTGTTCTTTCAAGTTTTTTGCATAGATCACGATGTCATCGAGATATACAAGTAATTCAATTCCTTGGAGTCCCGATAACACGAGATCCATTAAGCGTTGGAAGTCACTGGGCCTATTTTTAATAACCATGGGCATTCGAACATATTCATAATGCCCGTGTGGAGTCGAAAAGGCAGTTTTATGGGCGTCTCGATCATCCATTGGGATTTGATGAAATCCTGATTTCAGATCGAGAGTCGTAAAATACTCCGATTGACCCAATTGATCGAGTATTTCCGTGACGTTGGGGATAGGATAAACATCGCCTATTGTCTTTTCGTTAAGATCACGAAAATCGATAACCAACCTCCATTTTTTAATCCCATCTGGTCCGGTTTTCTTTGGAACGATCCATGCTGGTGAATCGTATGGAGAGGTCGAGTGTCGGATTATCCCAGCTTTTAGTTGCTCGGCTACTTGTTTTTGCAGTTCTTCCTTAATTGCTGGAGGTTGCCGATACCGTTTTGCTCGGGTGGGTACGTCGTCCTTCGTATGAATTCGGTGCGGGAATACCGTGGTGCACCCCAACCATTCTCCTGGCAAGTGAAATCTTTCGGGACTTTCTGATATCAATTTCAGAACGTGATCGCGCTCTTCGTTGTTTAGATGCTGTAAATCTATTAATTTTAGGACCTTTTGTGCTCTCTCGTTCTTCTTCGCGGTGTATGCCCTCACGTTCTTTGCATTATCATCGTAGGTATATAAAAATGGCAGTTTCGCGATTTCGTCGTATTCATACGCATTCCCAGACGGCATAATATCACACTCCTCTAATTCGATTTCCGGAATTTTAACGGTAACTTCTTCTTCGTGCGTATTTATTATATAAAGGTGTGTATAACCATTATGGTTTTTAACTAACGCATTCCCGAAATATATTCCGTAGCCAAGGTTGATCTTCGGAACATAGCCCATCATTATACCGGTTTTTACTTTGACGCGAATGCCCTTTCTGCATCTGGGTGGGAGTGTTAGAGTCGGATCATCCATGAACGGGATGGTAGAGCTCCCAAATTGCAAACAACCCTGCTTATAATCGATATTAACGGCGTGTGTCCGGAAGAACGGATCTCCTAAAATTCCGTCTTCGGAGATCGGAAATTCGTCGCGTACCACTTGCATTTGGACCGGTATATCGTCAAAGTTAATTTTGACCGAACCCACCGTTCTTGTTACCCCATCGCCTATGCCACTCAAGTTATATGTGGTTTTTACGTCGACCGTCGCATTTCTTCGTAGGCAACTGAGTTTAATCAAATTAATCTCAGCGCCTGAGTCAACCAAAAACTTGTTCGACTTGCTGTAAAAATCCTCACTTTGGATTTCTACTCTCGGGCATCGAACGAGCTCAGTAACCCCAAGACGGATTGCGGCTGGTCGGCTGACACCTGTCGGACTCGACGACCTTTCTCTTGGACGCTCGACGATCCTAGGGCACGTTGAGCGCCTTCTAAGTTTAAATCCTCATTGCGTGGAAGGCGAGAATATTCCTGTATGCTATTATTTTTACGACTGTCATTGGCGAAAGGTCTATCGTTTTGGCGTCGCTGCATATTTTCGGGTTGCCTATCCGGGTTATTGCTACGCGAATAATTTTCGTATGATTATCTCCTATCATCTCTGTAAGAATTTTCGCGTCTGTTAGGGTTTTCGTAACGATGTTTATTACGAGGATCTCCAAAATTTCCCAAATTTTCATTTCGACGTGAGTTCTAGAATTGCCGCGAATCTTCGTAATGACGCGGATCGTCATATCGGCGCAAACCGTCTAATCGAGGCGAATTATCGTGCCTTCGTGAATTTCCATATGGCGGCGTGATATTCGGTTTGATATCCTGAGTCCGCTGAAACGAAAAACATCTTTCCCTGGTGTGCCCTATTCTACCGCAGTGATCGCACTTTATCTCATTGTAGCGTTTTATGTTGCATTCTATGTCTATATGCCCGTTTTTTTGACAGTAACTACAGCGGGAATCTCTATCAATGTTTGAATTGACTATATGCGCGGATGCATGTCGAATTATACTACTGGACGAGGCGGACTGTCGTTCCGCTGCAATGTTTTTACAGGCGTATGCATTAACCGAGATTCCATCATTCCTTTTGCCTCGAGAATGAATCGCTGCAATGCGGCCGAATCTGCGTTTTCAATTAAATATTTTCTTATTTCATTTCCTAGCTCGGAGTCGCTTTGGACTGTACTTGTCAAACGGCTAACCGCCTGAGCGAGGCGACCCCCGAAATTTATAAATTTCCTGTCCTCTGGGTCATGCTATTTATTTCTCCTAAAATATTCGCGGGATTTTCGGTGCGGCCAAACGATTTTTTTAAATCCGCTAAGAAAGCATCGATTGTGTCGAACGATGATGTACGAGGTCCGAAATGGCTTGCTTCGCCGAACAGTTTTGTCCGTAGAAGAACCAAGGAAGGTCGAGTATCTTCGGGACTCAATATCGCGAATGCATCACGTACTGCTCTTTCGAACGACCGAAATCGCTCAAATTGGCCGTCGAACGAGGGAATGATTCCTAACGCCTCATTAATAAGAGAAGGTCTCACTGTCACTGATAGCGGAAAGTTTGCGGACGTGCCTTCGGGGTCGATTTTTATATTTTTAGTCGACATATTCGCGGATAACGTGCAAAGAAAAATACTGTGTAAACACTATATGTGGGTGTACTTTGATTCAATCTAGTTTATTGTTTGAAAGAGAAAAAAAGAAAAGGACAATTTCACTGATTGTTTGATGAATTTCCAATTTATTTTTTTTTGTTACTTTATTTTATTTTCTTATTATTATTATATGTATATATATATTTTTTGTTTATGTCAAATATTAAAATAATCGGAAATAAAGACACAATATAAAAAAAAAAATATAGCGTTTGATGAAGAAGGTGGAAATTTTAGTTATTATTTATATGTGATTAAAAAAAAAGTCACTTACCCTCTGGTTTGAACGATGATCGCGATGACTCCCAAGATTGCCATGGAGAAGTTCATTTCCTCTGGTAATTCTGGATCTGTGAAATGGGGAAGTTATCGTCCGCTCCGTAAGTATACCTCCGGTAAGTATGAAATGTCACTTTTTGTTCTCTGTTGTTCCCACTGCACTCGCGAGGATACAAAATACCCTTCGGTAACGTGAGGGAGTTCGTAAAACTCCGCGTAAAGGGAATAGGCACCCCACACGATCACTTCCGTCGGCAAAGGAAAAATCGCGCGCGAAGCTTCACCGCAGTCACCAATTTATGTTACCTACCAGTCCTGAAAAGGACTTGTAGTAACAATTGAATATTAAATATTAAATACACTTGTCTTATGTTTAAACTGTTTATTTATAAAGTACGTTACGCGGGTCGTACATAGAAAATATATTGAAATCGAGGGTGGTAGGTTTCGCGGAATCGTTTGGGTCGCGGTCTTGGTCCGAGATTTTAATGGACTCTGTCACGGATGGAGTTTGACTGAATGGCCTATGAATTTCATCGACCAGGTAACCTCGGGAAAACGATAAGATTTCCCGAAGGTACGTGGCTGTAGCTCGTGATGGGCCGCTGGATTCGAAGAGAGCCTGATAAGACTTTCGTAAGAAGTCTGATAAAGCTCTATTGTTTCGAGACCGGATGTGTATTTAGATATCGTCTATACGTTTGATGCGTCGCTGTCGAAAGAAAGCGGGGCATCGAACTAGATCGATTAAATATTTAATTAAGCGTTTATCGCCGAAAATATATTCACGTGATGTTCCGAGTGTCGTAAGCGGAAATGCTCCAACAGCCCATCTCAGTATCTAAGGCTGAAGTTTACGGAAATCGTTGTTTGTCCGGAACAACTATGATTACATTAGAATATAATAATCTACGTGCGCGGTGCCATAAGCTATTAGAAGATGTCGCAGCCGCGTAAGTAACAAGACTGTCGAAAATATCGATCGACATTCGAAATGTCTAACTTGAAACTTCTTTCCATTTGTCAAACGATAATTGCGAAACGCCATTTAAATTCATAACAAGCGGGAAAAAAGTAAATAAAATAATTTTGCAGGTTAACATAAATACATGATGAAAATGCGTGATGAAATTTTCGTCGAAATGTGTTAATTTAATTTTTCTTAAGAATAATTCAAATCCAATCTTTAAATGGATCTTTTTTTTGCTTATTTTGAAACTGCCTTGTCGAAATTGCATCAAGTGAAAAATGCATCGATTTTTACTAACCTTTACATTTTATTAAATTTAATTGTTAAGCTCTTGTCCTCTCAGGTGAAAACTAAGAAGCTCCTGTTAAATCACTCAGAATTCCTATTTTCTTCTGAAAATTTCGAAAATTATGCGTTAATTTAACTTCCCTTAATATCAATGTGAAATTTTGAAACTTTCGCGGCTAATTCATGAATATTTTTTTCTCTTTAGGGACAATTTGAAGTAATATTAATGATTTTTCGTTAGCATGTTTTCAAACGGTTTAAGCAAAATTACATCAACTTAAAAATGTATCAATTTTTACTAACCTTTACATTTTATTAAATTTGATTGTGAAGTTCTTGTCATCTCAGGTAAATACTAAAAACTGCTAAATCCCTTAGAATTCCTATTTTCTTTCGAAAATTATGCGTTAATTTTACTTCTCTTGACATCAATGGTAGATTTTGAAACTTTAGCGGTTACATCATGATTATTTTTTTTCTTTAAGGACAATTTAAAGTAATATTAATGATTTTTTGCTAGCAGGTTTAGCTAAATGGCAACAAGTGAATAATATAGTCTGGCGTTTGATTTATGGGTAGTCAAAATCAAAAAGTCTGTGGTCGTCAGAAAAAAAAACAGGTATTTGCATTCTTTGAAATATCCAGAAAAACGATTTTTCACAAATTTGGGAAATAAGTTTGGAACTGAGAATTATTAATTCAAAACTTTTTTTATGATTAAAGTAATACTAAATTATACCAATTTCTTAATTAATTGCTTAATTAATATCAACAAAATAAGGGATATAAATAACATTTTATTCTGTTCAAAATGTCCACCTTTCACTAGAATACACACACGCAATCTTTTAGCAATATTTTGTTGCACAGCTTGTAGTGTTTCTATCTTTATGTCACGAATTGCCGCCTCAGTCCTTTCTTTGATTTGTTCTTTACTTTCGGGCTCAATAATGTACATCTTCTCTTTCACGTATCCCTATAAATATAAATCTATAGGTGTTAAGTCGGGCGATCTTTAAAATACGCGTAATAATTTGTTTTTAACCACTTCGGCGGCATGGCATTCCAATTGGCGTTCCACGGAATTTGTATGTGTTGGTCGTGTTACAATAATACCAATCGCGCCTATTATTTTCATTGTAAATATATTGGTGTGAAAAACATTTCACGCTACGCGTCTTCGATCAAGTCAGTGCGGAAAACGCAGCCGAATCGTACACACGGCTTTGACGAACTGTTTATTATATTTCATAATACTGTATTTTATATCTATAAAAAGTATTTTCCGCAACTACATTCTGTTTATTTTATTAAACCATAAAGTCAATCGAGTGAAATAAACTCGCAAATTATTACATGGTTCCACGGAACGCCAAATGGAACGCCATGCCCCCGAAGTGGTTAATGGAGGGTGACATCTTGAATAATTGCAGACTAAAACTACTGCGTAAAGTGTACGGAGAAAAATTACGCGACTAAATGAGCCGAAAATATCTCCGATATTAGGTTAATTCCATTCAGTTAATATAAGTCCATTCACAGACTCAGCTCATTGTTTTCCGCTAAAATAGCCGGACATTTTTAGTTATCCCTAGCGGAATTCTAAAAGCTATTATAGCTGAAAAAATCAGCATCAACTGCGTATTTTTCAGCGAAGTCAGCGGATTTCTTTTGCGTGAAATTTGCAAGTGAGGATACTGCTTATTTAGCTATTCTGTATTTGTCAGATGACAAAATTTTCTTCCAGTTTGAATTCGAATATTACTTGGGAGGCCAACGCATCAGGTTATTGCGATTGTTCGTCTCTATCTATTTATTTGGAAATCTTTCATTTTAAAAATCCGTAACTTCTCTCTCTTGGGGGGCAGGGCATCTGTCATGATGGAAAATTATATTTCTCACTTCTTCTTCCGTTATTCCTGCATTTTCAAATAAAAGGGGCAAATCTTCTTGCAAAACGTCTGTATACATTTGATTCTGCAAAATAGTATTTTTTAAGGGTTGCGGTACTATTGCCGATTACGTGCGTTTTCTTGGTTTCCTTTTCAGTATTTAAAAAAATAATTTCACAATATTTTCTTAAAATAGTTTTCTAATCGTTATTAGATATAAGAGCAGGGACTGAGAGATATAGAGAAGAAAAGTTCAAGCAATGAGTCCTTAGCTTCAAGCTAATATCCTAGTATGTGCGCATGCATGGAGATTACGATGAACTAATATTTTTGGTCAATTAGTTGAACATGATATGAAAACTAAAACGTTCTTCTATGTATTACCATACTCCTGCATTTAAGCTCAGTTTCTTATAACTTTTTAATTTCAGGAAACAATATGCTGTGGTTATCGAATACTATTCATTAACCACCAGTAGTATTATTAGTTAAATATTATATATTATTCTTATTGAAGTTCCACTTATAAAAGGAAAACAATTTCAAAATTTCTAATAACTTTTCCGACTAGTGGAGTGTGAAGAACGAGGGCTGATTGACTTAACGAGCCCTCGTAAATCATGTCAAACTTTTGGAGTATAATACAAGATATTTTTAATTCAGTAGGCGTAAAAACGTAATTTCACGACCCATGCATTACAGATTTCAGTAAGTCAAGATTTGTAAAAATGGCCATTTCCACCTATTGAATGAGAGAATTACGCATATCAGAAAGTAAAGTCGAATTTTACGCTCACTATGATGAAAAATACTAGTTCGTATCATGGAGGTAGAATTTGCACCACGGATAGTAAGTTCTCGTTCCCCGAGCATGAACTTACGATACAAGGTGTAAAACTCCATTTTACACCCTTGATGCGAAATCACTGTTTTCATTTAGTAGTTTTTGGGGCTTAAAATGGCCATTTCACGACCCATATATTAGGTTGGGATTTTAGCCGAGTCATCATTTTTAAAAATGACCATTTTTCACACCCATCGAATAAAAAAATTATGTTCGTGTACGGGCGTAAACGCACATTTTATGCCCTCGATACTAAAATAACTAATTTTTATTCTAAAGAGTACATTATGTAATACTTACGATTAAATTTCCTTCGAAATAATATGGCCCAACTTGCGTGTATTAATTTCGCGTTGCTCGAGGATTTTAATGGGCATATACGTGGATGTTATGCTGGTTTATCATTCCTTCTCTGGTAAATGTAGCTTCGTCCGCAAATAAAACATTTTTTTTAAAATGTTCATTTTCTGTGGAGCACTTTGGTTCTTAACCCGTTCCTGGAAAGTAGTCTGACGGATGCTGGCTTGTCGAGGGTGGTCAACGCTGCAATGGCTGCTGCAACACCACCTGCACCTGCTCCAGCGGCTCCTATCACCGATGAACTTCACCGGCATACGCCAGTACTGACTCTCAAACTACCGCGGTTTTCGGGCGAATTTACCGAGTGGATCGAGTTTAGAGACCACTTTCAGGCAATTATTCTAGACGATGCCAGTTTTAATGCCTTTCAAAGGCTTTATTACTTATCATCATGCCTTGACGGCGATGCCGCCAAATTATTAAAGAACATTCAAGTAAACGCTCAAAATTTTGAAATTGCATGGAGGATTCTCACTTCTCGATACGAAAATAATCGTCGTCTGTTGCGTACACTTTTACTTAAATTATTTTCGCTAAAGTACGTTTTAAATGACAGGTCTCCGTCTGACCTTCGGAACTTATTAGATGCTGCGCAAGAATCCATTGATTCGCTCGCTAAACTTGATCGTCTGGTCAATGACAACATATTAGTATTCATAATTACGGAACGACTTGACCGCGGAACAAGCGAAGCGTGGAACTTTTCCCTCGAAGGGGAAGATTATGCAACCTTTGAACAGCTGTCTAAATTTTTAAATACAAAAATTAGATCTTTAGAGGCGTTTACGACCGAGAAAGCATCACGCGCGACGCCCGCACAAGCTAAGCCAAAAGTTGCATTTGCGAATAAATTATCGACCCAATGCGCTGTATGCAACGAAGTGCATGCACTATTTAAATGCAAAAAATTTATTGCCATGTCTGTCTCGGAGCGATGGGACATAGTGAATTACATAAGCTGTGCTATAATTGTTTATCGCGTTATCACAGAGTCAGTGAATGCAAGAGTCAGCGCAAATGCTCACACTGTGAAGCTCGTCACCGCTCACTCTTGCATGCACAATCACGCAATGCAACCTACCAGGTTTCTCACGCTGATGCAAGCATAACTCAGGACTGCACACCGATTGTTGACATGACTTATAAGCAATCTCATTTAAGCACGCCGCGTTCACCTACAAATGTTCTGCTTGCAACTGCGTGGGTGCTGGTCTCTGCGCCATCAAGATGAACAGTGAAACGTTGCACCCTGCTTGACCACTGGTCAATGCACACCTTTATTTCGCGAGAGGGGGCAACAGCACTGCGAACCAAATTTTATCAGACGTCGGTGCACGTGAGTGGACTCGGATGCAGTACATCGGGAAAGGTTGATCGATCAGGTCATACCGATTTCTATCAGCTCGGTTCATCAATCCGAAGTGGTATTATCTACCGACGCACTTATTATGCCAACATTGACACAGTATCTGCCAAAAACTCGACATCCGGCTGCTCACTAGCCGCACCTGAAGAATCTCACGTTCGCTGACGGCGATCTCACAAATGACGCGCCGTTTCGTTTGATTATTGGCGCCTACCTTTACGCAAATGCTATGCGCGATGGCATAATACGCGGTAAACCAAACGAGCCGGTGGCCATGAACACCGTCTTTGGGTGGGTGATCTGGGGCACATGTGACACGCCCAGCAGCACGGCCGAGTCAATTTCGACTCATGCGCACCATGCGGTCGACTATAATATTTTAAATGATTACACACCTCGCTTTTGGGAGACCGAGGAAATCTCGGCCTCTTAGCTCATTTCAGAGGATGATGAGCGGTGCGAGCAACACTTCCGAGACACGCATTCGCGAATGACAGATGGATTATATGTGGTCCGCATCCCTTTCAAACATTCACCTTCTAATGACCTTGGTGAAACATACTCCCGCACAGTACAATGTTTATTAGCCATTGAGCGACGCCTCAAGGCGCGTCCTCAAGAACGCGAGGCCTATGACCAGTTCATAACTGACTACGAGCAATTGGGTCATATGCGCATTGCCCCCAACCACGCAGTTACTTAGCCCATAGTGTACCTCCCCCACCATCCTGTCATTGAGACCAGTAGTGCTACTACGAAGACACGCGTCGTCTTCAACGCTTCGTCGTTGTCAAGCGACGGCACCTCCCTTAACGAGCTCCAACTTGTCGGACCTCCGTTGCAAGCTGATCTGGCGCTGCTCCACATGCAGTGGCGCACACATCGCTTCGTTTATGCCGCGGACATTGAAAAAATGTACCGGCAAATCCGCATTGATGAATGCGATGTGGATTTCTAAAGAGTCCTTTTGCGACATTCTTCCTTAGATGCTATGGTTCCGTATCAGCTCCTTACGGTCACATATGGAACGGCTAGCGCACCATTTTTGGCATTACGAGTTCTGCGCCAGCTTGCTGAGGACGAAGGTGACGCTTTCCCTCTAGGCAAGACCGCTTTACTGACTAATTTCTTTGTCGACGATGCGCTCTTTGGCAGCGATTCCATCGACAAGGCAAAACGCATTCGAGACGAACTGACGTCTCTCTTAAGTAAAGGGCATTTCACGTTGCGTAAATGGGTAGGTAACGCTGCGTCCTTGCTTGTCGATATCGATGACGCCAATGTTGGTGTGGTGTGTGACAAGACACTCCAGATTGATAGCAGCGTCAAAATCCTCGGCATTGCATGGCAGCCTGCCACAGACTCATACACATTTGTCGTCAATCAAGCAACGCTTTCCTGCATCACCAAGCGGACAGTGCTTGCAGTCATTGCACGATTATTCGATCCGTTTGGCTGGGTAGCACCCGTTGTCATCGTTGCAAAGATGTTTATGCAACGCCTATGGGAATGCCAAATTGACTGGGACACACCATTACCAGAAGACCTCTCCACTGATTGGCAGAAGTTCTTTGCGGAGCTCCCAGACCTTACCAATATCATCATTCCCAGATGGTTAGGAATGAATACAGGGACAACAACAGAGCTTCATGGCTTCTCTGATGCCTCGTCAAAGGCATTCGCAGCGGCAGTGTATGTTAGATCTACAGATTTATCAGGCAATTGTACGACCGCGCTGCTCACATCGAAAACTCGAGTAGCTCCACTTAAGGTACTAACCATCCCCCGACTTGAATTATCTGGCGCCGTGCTCCTCGCACGACTACTGGCCCAGATTCGGAAGATACCTGCGTTCTCAGGCTGCACGGTCCAACCGTGGACGGATGCCACAATAGTGTTGGACTGGCTACAGGCCCAACCATCACAGTGGAAAACGTTTGTGGCGAACCTTGTATCCGAAATCCACATGCTGCTATCTGACGTATTCTGGCGCCATGTACCAGGCACCGACAATTCGGCAGACATCGGGTCTCACGGTGTATCAGCCAATTAGCCGACATGCCATTATGGTGGCATGGCTCTTCGTGGCTGAGCTCAGACTCATCGGAGTGGCCAGTTCTCGATAACAGTGTTCTGTATGACGACGCCATTCTAGATCGCAAAAGTCATACGCATCACGCCGCATATGACCCGGATCCCTTGTTGATTATCCTTCAACGGTTTTCCTCGTGGCCGCGCCTCTGCAAGGCGCTGACACGAGTTCTCTACGTCTCTATTGGAGAGCTGCTTGGAAGGACCTCTCTCAACCGGATGCGAAACTGTTAGCATTAGTCGCTGCGCGCATTTATGCCCTCCTACAATCTAAAGCCTTCCCACGAGAGATTCTACTGTTGAATTAGAATGATCCAGGTCCTGATGGATCACAGTTTTTGCAAATTGGACAGAGACTTCCGACAGGTAGTCCGTTACGACGACTGCAACCATTTCTAGATACGACCGGTGTGTTGCGTGTAGGTGGCAGACTTGGACGTACCACTCTCCCAATCTCAGCAAAACACCCCGTGATCCTGCCGTCTGGTCACGTGACTCGACTCCTGGTTGCGCACGCGCATTCACGATGCCTACATGGCGGCATCCAACTCACGCTAAGCACACTGCGACAGCAAGTGTGGGCGCTGCAAGCGCGAAAAACAGTTCGATCGGTTATCGAGCATTGTGTTCCATATGCCCGGCAACGTGCTAGGGCTCCCAGTCAGCTGATGGGTTCATTGCCTCCGGGTCGTACCACGCAACCTATCCGCGCTTTCTCCGAATGCGGGGTCGACTACGCAGGCCCTTATCAATTACGCTTAGCAGGCGGTAGCGGTACTCGCTCTCAAACCGGAATGTTGCGCTTTTTATATGTATGGCCTCACGCACGATACACTTAGAGGTTGGGTGTGATGCACAGCGATTGTGGGAAAATTTTTTAGGGCGCCGACAACGAGCTGCGCGCTGCGTATCGCGCCGCAATCCAGTCGGATGAACTTCGCGTTCGCGTCGCAGAAGAAGGAGTTAAATGGAGCTTCATTCCGCCTGCAGCGCCGCATTTTTGAGGCCTGTAGGAAGCTGGAGTAGGCTCCACGAAACGCCACCTTAAGCGTGTTCTTGGGGCGCACACACCGACATATGAAGAGTTCACAACCCTTCTGTGTCAAGTGGAGGCGTGCTTAAACTCACGTCCGCTTGCTCCTATTACCGACGACGTCGAAAGTCTAGACGTCCTTACGCCGACGTACTTCCTTGTCGGCGGCCCGCTTGTATCATCACCCGCACCACTAGCTATCGACTACTTGGTCAGTCGAATCACTCTCTGGCAGCTCTACAATCAATTGTTAGAGCAATCCTGGGCTAGCTGGTCGAGGAACTACGTCACGTCCTGCCAGCACCGTTCGAAATGGTCTAGCTTGTCTCCGCTAATTGCAGTGGGTCAAATTGTCCTTCTGCGCAATGACAAATTGCTCCCAGCGAATCATAAAAGTTCTGACACGCCAGGTCTCCATTCATAGTTTAAGTATTGCACACAGTTGTAAGAAAATAGGTTGTCTTTTGCGGTATGATTACCGCAAGGCGGGCGGTATGTTAGCGTATGCAGGTGCAAGTACCGACATCGCTGGTCTCGTCTCGACAGAGATCTATGTGGCGCCATCTCTGGGCGAGCCGCATCACTGTTCGCGCGCTAAATTGCAATACTGACGTCTTAGGTACTATAATAATACGGATTTTTTAAAATCTTTTACACTTTGGTTCTTAACCCGTTCAGTTCATGGAAATTGGTCTGACCAGATTTCCGGAAAACGTGGGAATCGTCGCATGCGTTTTTTTCCGAGCTTCGCTTTGCTCTTTTTTTTGGATACGCTGATATCGCCGCGAATTCACGCAATCCGTCCGAGAAAATTAAGTTAAAAAACGGTTCAAGTGTCGGGGAAAATCCGCGAACTAATATTTCACAGTGAAGTGTACGTTAGTCAATAAATGGATTACTGATCATACGAAATTACGACCACTTTATTTCTGGTCTCATCGGGATTCTGAACTACGCACCCGCAGTTCGAAGTCAGTATTTTTTTACTGATAAAAATCCGGCTTCAACTCAACAACGGTGAATCGAACTGTCACGCAATTTCAGCGCTCCTCAATTATCGGCATTTTTGTACTAATAACTCTGTTTTTGCGCATCTAAACACCATCAACATTCGGCGCCAAGCATAGGCTCTCAGTTTCGGTAAACATTTATTACTGTCTATGCATTTTAAGAGCTGTTGTGCCGATTCTCCAAAATTCTAATTTTTCATTTTCCGTTGACTTGCTGAGCCACATTTTCTCGACCTCATCGGCGCAATCACACTTATGTCGGTGATTGACACCTACTATCATCAAATTCAACGTATTCAAATTTGGAATCTATACTTCACGTCCAGAAAATAAATTTGTTCATAAGCAGACTGGTAGCAAGTAAACAAAGGGACAACTGTGTATGTAGGCGAGACGCGAAGGCGACTGAGCTTCGGACACTTGAGTAAGTGGGAATTCTGCCGCTCCCCACGACCAGAGCTGCCCCTCTATTGAGTTCATACATAGTAGTGACGCCGGGCACGGTCTACGCTAGTTTATACCCGTAATACCGTATCAATTGGCACGGTGCCTGGACAGTCGTGCATAGCAAGCCCCTTTGCGCCACTTGCTGTCAACTCTTACGCGATTCCCAAGAGAGCTTACTTGAAAAGGAACTATCTAAACATAGTTCTACATAGGATTATTCTCTAAGGCCTGTCTGTGAAAATGTCCCCTTCGTCTTATGTATGCGCAGGCAATTGCAAAGGAGTAGTTAAGAATCATACTTTCTGTGAAACATGCAAACAGCCTTACCACCCCAAATGTACTATGTTTAAGAAAGTCCGGTATGGCCAATCCAAAACAATAATTACTGTGTGTATGGATTGTCTATCTCTTGCGAACCAAGAATCTCCTCTTCACGTCACTCGATCTCGAACATCTTCCAATTCCTCAGTATCGTCCCTGATATCACAGCAGGCTGAAACCGACAATACAACATAAACTGATCCTAATATAAATTCGGATCCAGTACTGTCTGCTATCGCCAAATTGAATTCCGACTTTCTAACGCGTTCGGCCAAGCAAGATAGTGGCATTTCGAAATTATCGAGCCAATTCACCAGACTATCAGAGGATTTTCGCGAAGGGCTGCAAGATATAAAAGATATCAAATCTAACTATAATGCACTCTTGGAGCGCTACACTTATCTAGAAGCAGAAAACCGTGACCTCAAAAATGACTTTAATCAACTCAATGAACGTCTTCGTCGATTTGAAGTAGCCCAAGATCGGAACCTTCTGCTTATTTCCGGTCTGCCAGAAGGCGACAAACTCCTCGAAGATATTATTTCACTTGCGTCTCTTGTTGAATTAAATATAACTGTTGATGATATCTCCAATGTAATTCGTATGCAATCTACGTTAAGAAAGGACACCTAAAATCCCAAGACTATCAGAGTTCAATTTGAGAACCCAGCCACTACTGATGCATCACTAATTAAATACAGGCGCAAAGGGAGAACTCTTTCTATCGAGCTATTTCCAAATCATCCCAAACATCCGATATATTTAAATGAATGACTACCATCTGACTTTTCATCACCCTTAAGAGTTGTAAAGCCAAGACCAAAGAACTCGACATTAAATATGTATGGCACAGAAATGGATCAATTTTTGGGCGAATTGACGATAAAGCTGACTCAAGACCGCAGTCTATTCATAAGGTAGAAGATCTGAGTAAACTCCTCCCATGACTATTTGGTAAAGATCAGCCCCTAACATCTATCAACAAATCACATCAGCCGAATTCAACGGATAACTCAACTTTTATATCATCACCACCATTATATCAAGAGAGCATACATAAATCGAGTCGAACTAGTGTAAACTCAAACTGTATTATAAATCAACCAAACTTTGTAACCGGAAATAGAAATAGGAATTCGTCACCTTATGTAGTTAGTTCATCTTCCAAATATCTTTGTCTATGTCATATTAATGCTCAATCACTCAAAAATATGGGTCGCACAGCGAATCTCAACTCCTACTTCACATCAAACCCATACCATATCATCTGCATATCCGAACCATGGCTTACTCCTAATATTCCAGACGACATGGTTAACCTCCACTCTTATCGAATCCACCGCACAGATCGGCCTCTCAGGACAGGAGGCGGAGTTGCGATCTAAGTTCATGACGCACAAGCAGCGAACAGCATTCTTTCATCATCTAGTATCCCTCAAAATTCGTCAAGCCATAAAACCGAATATATATTTAGTGATCTCACTTTACAAACTTCTTCGCCCTTACTGCTTATCTCCGTATACCGACCTTCAGATACACCATTGTTAAAGGACCTTGAGGCTGATCTTGCTAGAACAATCCATCGATACGCGAACATAGCTATCATGGGTGATCTAAACATTGACCTTAATAAGACTGACAATGCTTCTAACTATATGCGAACATTTGCTACTACGTACAATCTATCCATTATCCCATTCTCTCCAACTCACATCACGAGCACTTCGTTTTCTTGGATCGACCACTGTCTTGTCAGCGACATCTCCAAGGTACGGTCTTTAAGTCAGTCGACTGGACCAACAACATCCAACCATGACTTAATATCTATACAGTTTGATTTAAAAATTCCCTCTCCACCATTGAATCCATTTATCTGTAGAAATTTAAAAAGCTTCTCATCTACATCTTTTTGTGACGATCTAACTAAGGTAGAATGGGACGTTTATTACTCTTCGGAGAAAATTGATGACAAGCAAGTTTTTCTTACAAAAGTACTCACGAATCAGCACGAAAAACATGCCCCGTTATTGACCATAACTCCTACGAAACATCATAATCCTTGGATGACAAACGAAATCAGATCTCTGGTCAAACAGCGTAACAAACAGCACAAAAACTTTAAACGAAGCAGAGACTTAATTACATACCGAGACTTTAAGGAATTACGTACTAGAATAAAGCGATTAATCTTCAAGGCACCCACCAACTTTTGTGCTAACTGCCTAGGTTCTCTAACGTCATCTAGAGAAACTTGGAATGAGCTTAGAAAGACTAGTAGTAGAAATGGACTAGTAAAACCAAAACAACTTCCGCCTGCTTTAATATGCTCCTTAAATGTTCTAAATATATACTTCTGCAGCATCTCGAACTCAAACAGTTCCCTTCTGCTTACTCCCCCTCTGCAAGACCCGCTCGATTTTCCTGATTCGCCTGACAAGTTTCACTTCTGTACAATAAATATGTAGAATCTGACGAATGCTTTTAAATCAATTGCATCCAAGTCGGCCGGATCTGATGGCATCGACTACAACTGCACCCTAGCTGCCTGGCCAGTGATTGCTCAACCGCTTCTCGATTTATTGAATACTAGTCTGAAGTCTGGAGTATTTCCACAGGATTGAAAATTCTCACTCATCAGACCTATAAATAAAATACCATCTCCATTAACGCCCTCAGACTACCAGCCAATTGCCATTCTATGCTACCTTGCTAAAATACTCGAACGCATCGTCCACTATCAACTGTCTTACTCTCTGAAAATAAACGATCTATTGGATCCAATGCAATTGGGATTTCGTAGAGGATGCAGCACGCAGACGCTCTTAATATCTGTAGTGGACTATGCCCGTAAGGGGATAGAACACGGTATGATCACCATCCTTCTTTTGTTCGACTTTTCTAAAGCGGTCGACACGGTCGACATCCCTACTCTTCTGTCGAAACTCAAAGCGTTAGGTATCTCACCGATAGCGCTTAAATGGTTCTATTTATCGAATCGAATGCAGGCTGTTACTGGAACTATTGGTGACCGCTCGAAGTGGGCTGAGGTTCTCGCTGGGGTACCACAAGGTTCTATACTGGGACCTCTGCTTTCCTTAGTACTCATAAATGATATCTCTGGGATTTTGGTGTATGCGACCGACATTCTGTATGAAGATGATCTGCAACTTATGATCCAATGTAAGCTTGCAGATCTTGACTAAACTATTGCTCACCTAAACACTGATGCCGCATCTGTATCGAACTATGCTAAAACAACTAAACTGGCACTTAACGTAACTAAGACGAAGGCTATAATTTTGGGTTCGTCGTACAACTTGCGGGCTATCTCCCGAATTGGACAAATCAATTTCAGCATCGATGGAAAAACTATACCTATTTTAAATGAATTCACTACCTCGGGTCTTAAGCTAGATTCCTCGCGGACATGGAACGCGCAAATAAATCAAATGTCGAAACGCGTAAATTCTGTACTACATGCGCTAAAATCCAACAAAAATTCTCTATCGACTAAACTCAGGAAGACACTTGTCATTTCTCTAGTTTTAATAAATGTCGAAATAAATGTCAGAAATTGCTAAACCAATCCGTGCGTTTTATCTTTAATTTAAAACATGACTGTCATGTCACGCCTTATCATCGTAAGCTAAATTGGCTACCCATCAAGTAGAGGCACTTGTACGTATAACATCTTGACGTACCAAGAACCACGATACCTTTTAGCATTACTTATTTTTATTCGGGGACTAGCAATCGTTCCACTAGAATAACTATAAGAGATCTAGTTATACAGATGGCCAAGAGTAGACCGTAGTTCAACTCATTCGCACTAACATCCGCGAAACTATGGAACACTCTTCCCATCTACATTAAAGAGTCTTCCACCCCCGCCACATTCAAATCATCATTCTCTAACTTCCTTTTCTCTTTCGACATTTCCAATTCTAACACATCACTACTCCATTTTCACTCATAATTATCACTTCCATTTCGGCTGTTGCAACTGCATTCTACTTCGCCATATATTCACTTTTCTACGTTCCAAATTTATGTAATGTAATTTTCTAACTATTGTATTTTTACCACGCGTCTTATATGATAAATACTTCACACATACTTCAACGCGCACTCTTTATTATCTTTTCGGTATCTACATCTCATTTTGCATTTTACTTGTGCTAACTCGTTAGTATAAATTTAGTTGTAAGTATTAGTTCGTAATTAATTATCTGTATTATAAATTGAATTAGCCATAAGGTAACGTGAACATCGCAACTAAGGCTTAAGAAATACATAAATACAAAATACAAATATAAATAAATTTAAAAAACTATCATCGTTTTCTGTAAATAGCCTTGAGAATTTACATATACATTGAGGGAATGGCGCCCTTTAATAGAGTGTATCGAAAATCTAGTTTTTCATGTTATGGATAATGGGGGGTACGAAAAAGTTGTGAATATATGCCAAATGAAAGTACAAAAAGTTTCAGTCCGATCGGATAATATTTACTATCCCCGCAGCGACCTTGAAATTTTGAAATTTTCATGAAAACATGCAAATTTGCTCGTAGCTTTGAACGGCGACCCGAAAGTCGATATAAAACTATATGAGCTTCTCACCTTGCTGTTTCGTACACGATTTACATAATTTACAACGTGCCTACTTATTTGGACCCACCTCATATACTCTAAATCTTTTTAAGGTGAAAATGATTTCAATTGTAGTGCAGTTAACTTTAAACGAGTGAGAATTTAAAATTCCAAAATTTTGAAATATCTCGAAAACGATGCTTGATATGCAAAATCTGATGAAATTTTAACGTAATTCCTAAATTGTAATCTCGTACAGTTTCCGAGATATTTTGATACATAGTTTGAAAATATTTCGTATCTATGTATATGTATGTATACATTCTTCGGCTCTTAATTCGCATACGATTACAGTAATAGTAGGTGCCGCATTTATTGTTTGGGAATACTTTTCCAGACCTGTAGTATTCTGTTTCTCACTCTTGAGAGGACAAAAGAAGAAGTTTTGACTAGCGCGTGCGTCTCATCTCGACTCGTTTTGACTTGTTAATACTTGACACGCTTTATCGTTGATTCTCAATACAATAGACTAGTTCTTCTAAACTTGATTGAAAGTTTTCTTGAGTCTGTGGCTCCTGGCCAGCTTAATGCCACCCACACGGTCTTCTTTTATCTGCCCTATACTTGGCACTCCGCGGGGATTGCCGGAGAGTCAACTGCCGATGTTAAAAGATGTTCTTCTGGCCTGTTATGACGAAAAGTTCAATAACACGCATGCGAAAGGACTTTCCCCTAAAACACCTTTCCTGGACGTAGCTAAGGTTGTTGCGACTCAGATTTTGACCCTGTATGAAAAGGCATCAATACCTGCTGTGGGGCAAAAAGCAGTCACTGATAGAATTGTTTCTTTTCATAAAGAACACCAGAACCTCCTTAAGTCATACCAGAATAAGTCTAGGAAAAACAGTGGCAGCTTAAAAGCGTCCGTTGAAAAATTTTTTGAAAAGTCTAATGTACTTTTCGACGTGGCTTTTTGTAAATGCCCTATCGACCCAGCTAATTCGGAGAGAAGTATCTGCCATTGTCCTGAGAAGTCAAAGAAAGTTCCAGCAATTGAGAAATTCTTTCTTTTAGACCAAAGGACCTCGCGACAGATGGCTATAGGCCAAGTCGATAAGAAAGTAACTGCAGTCCTGAGAAAAAGGGAATCTAGAAAGTCCGCGGTGCTGCAACCAAAATCGGCATATTTTGGTGCTTCTAATCCATCCACCGGCCCCGATATACAGATAGAAAGTGAAACACACTCTGGTTCGGACGAGGAGTTCAAAATCAAAATTAAAGAAAATAACCTAAGGACTTCACAAAATAGATCGTCACTGGTTAATACTGCCATAGTAAGTGATAGGTATGGCTTGAGTTTCAGACAAACAGCTGCCATAGGCTCAGCGGTTCTTACAGATGTTGGTCTTATCAGTAGCACAGATAACTCACTTGTGATAGATAAATCCAAAATACAAAGAGCCAAAACATCAGTTCGTGTTAATCATATGGCCCCTGCTGATGTCTTCACCAAAAACCCACTTCGTGGTCTTTACTTTGACGGCCGTAAGGACAAAACTAGTGTACAGGTAAAAGAAGGGTAAAATACTACCGGCGCATTCACACCGAGGAACACATTTCACTTGTGCAAGAGCCAGGCTCGTGTTACATTAGCCACGTTACTCCAGCATCGGGCACTGCAATTGACATTTCAAAATGCATTCTGAAGTTTTTAAACGAAAATAATGCCATTCAATTTCTTGTTGCTGTTGGTTGCGATGGAACTAACGTAAACACTGGACACAAGGGCGGTGTAATTCGTTTGTTGGAGGAGGAACTAAAACATCCATTACAATGGATTATTTGTCTCCTCCATTTTAATGAGTTGCCTCTTAGGCACCTTATGCAGTCTCTTGATGGTACTACCAGTTGTCTTAACACGTTTTGTGGCACAATAGGCAAGCAGCTAGAGAAATGTGAAAGCCTCCCTGTACGCAGTTTCAAAAAATTGGACGTGGAAATGCCGGATGTAGATGTTGCAGAGCTGAGCAAGGATCAAAAGTATCTGTATGCTATTTCCATGGCCATTCAATCAGGAGTGTGTTCTGAGGACCTAGCGAGGCAAGACCCCGGTCCTCTTGTACACTCAAGGTGGCTAACTGCAGCCAACAGAATACTTCGCCTTTACGTATCAACAGCTAGGCCATCCGCTAATCTGAAAGCATTAGTTCCTTATATCTTGAAGGTATACGCCCCGTCATGGTTTGATATCAAGATCAAGCACTCCGTTGTCGATGACAGCAAGTTGCTTTTTAAAATATTGGAAAGATCAAGGTATTTACCTAAGAAACACCGACATATTGTCGACGTGGTCATCAGCAATAATGCGTACTCTGCGCACCAAGAAAATCTTCTTCTGTCCATGTTAGCCGACGAAAGACAGGAAGTTAGAAAAATGGCAATTCAAACCATTCTGTCAAAGAGGCAGCAGGCTGCGACTGCAGAAAGCGGAGGCGGAGACACAGACCCACGCATTTTCCGTGTTCCAGTACTAAATTTTCAAGCAAAACAATGCACAGAAATAGTAAATTGGTCCAAAGATGAACTATTTGAACCACCAATTTTAAGCGGAACAGCAGACGAAGCGATTCAGTCATGTGTTGAAGACTGTTCTAAGATCAGGACATTGGTCGGAGATTTTCCTTGTCACACACAGGCGGTGGAAAGAACTGTTAAACTTGTAACCCAAGCCGCAAAAATAGTGTGTGGTGCAAAAGCACGTGACGGATACATTAAATCCACACTCAGGTCTAGAAAAATTATGCCTAAGTTCGATACAAAAAAAGATTTTGGCGTTGTCGCGGACTCGGAATCTGATTCTTCGGAGTGAAAAAAATTCTCTCATTTATGGTTGGTTGGTTGGGATGGGAGAGGGCGGAACCCGACGTGCAGTCACGTTCTCGTGGTGGGTTCTGAGTCGTTTTAACCCTCCAGAAAACGGGCGAAGAGCTGCATTTTCTTTATTTAAATAATACCACAACGGTTTAGTTAAATCCAGAATGTTTGACGCTCATTAAATAATGATTTTAAAAAAATGCGGTCTCTACCTCATTTACAGAGTGGGTTAGTGAAAACTGACTGAAGTAGTCGGACACTTGCTTTATTATTACGTTCTACATTATTTCAATAAAATATAAGTCTCCCTATCATTAATTTTCCGGATATGGACCCGTCCATAAACCACCTGAAGAGTTTTTTAAGGAAGGGGATGAGGTTATAGGCAAAGTCTATAACTGTACCCTTTCGGGAGCGGAGGTCATAATAATTGTTAACATGAACGTATAAATTGAAAATTAAAAAAGAAACTTTTAAGGAGAAACAAAATCAAAACTACTATTTCAGAAAAAGATATAAGAAAAGTATAAAAAAGTATAAATGAAAACAAATGTTTAAAGAAAAATCAAATGTTGCAAAAATTGATGGTAACTTAGCTTACAGTTTATAAAAGTATAACTTGTTCGAAAAAAACAGCAGTACATTTTGTTTAAATTGGTCAGAAGCTAAATTATTTTCCAAATAGACGACAAAATTTACAAATTGTGAAATAATTAATTGGTATTTATTCAAATTTTAATTCATTTAATTTTTACATTAATAATTGACGCTCAACTAGTTTAAACTGCGAATAAAAGTGAAATCTGCAGCAATTAATGTAATTGATATAAAAATTTAATTTATGTTTTAAGAGGCTGCTAAAGCAAATCGTTCGATAACGTCAATTTATAACCTAAATTATGCAATTTAAATCGGAATTTCCCAATTTTATTTTATAGCTATACTACGCGTTTTTTACGAATCTGCGTTAAATTTTAGCTAAATCAGTTTGGAAATCGGCTAGTCCAATCAGGAATAAAAATGAAATAACACCTTAAATCATTTGCATTTTTGACATACATTCATAAAAAAAACGTACAACATTTTCTCAAAAGAGCAGAACTTGAAAACATATTTAGTTTCTTATTTAATTACTTATCTTATTACATTAATGATTCTGTCTTGGTAATCATTGCCTCCTGAAGAGGGAACGGTAGATCCGAAACGTTGAGGTCGTTCGGAGAACCTGTGGTCTTTTCCTTGAAGTTTCCTGCATGCTTGGGGAAGGGAGTCTAGTGTCTTCCAATTTTAATTTTTCACTTTCATATTGGGAGGAAAATTTTCAACAAACATTTTTTCTTGTACTGAGGGGAAAGGTACATCCTGGTAGGTCAGAAGTCTGGTTTAAAACCAATTTAATTATTATTTGTTGATTTAAAAAACAACCTATCATAATAATTTAATTATATTTACTTTCTCTTCATTAAAATATCGTAGGTTACAAATTGACGTTACTGACGTTATCCATTTTTTTAAATAGAGTGAAATTGGGAATAATTCAATTTTTGTTGCGTTAAAATTGAAATTTTAATCATGCGATGTGTGGATATCTGGGATTTCAGATACATTGAATTTTGTATAAATTAGAATAGAGATTAAAATTTAAAAATTATGAGATTCAAATTTCAAAAAATTAAGAGTTTAAAAGTAAAAGGTTAATTTTAAATACGAATAGATTGAAATTTTGACACAGCCGACAAGAAAATTCAGAACGTAATAATATTGGATAATTTATTAATTTATTTATTAACGTACATAGTTGCATAAGCAACAAATATTATTTCTCGACGGCTTGCTTTCAATTTTCATAATATTCATAAATAATTCTTGGTTTTTGGACGGTCACCATACAAAAAATTCAATTAAGAAAAATTCAAAAATGGTTTTCGATGGAACACACGAAATGTGAGTAAATATATGTAGCAGTAGAAAAGGTTAATTTAGAGACGATTCACACTTCAATACAACTACAACTTGTCAAAACTCCACTGACTAATCCAATTAATTTTACCTGCATATGGTATTTCATATCAAGCCAACCCAAGTTTGTAATGGCTTCAGAAATATGGTCTTAATTTTGTATATGCATAACGAAGGCATGCCTTTTATACTGTTGGATTCTTTTGCAGTCTTTGTTAGACAAACACGGGCCAAAAACACGAAAGCATGTAAGCTGGTAAGCTCCTTTCTAAAGGTATACAATTGACGAATTCTAGCAAAACAAAGACCAATCTTTGCAGATATATGCTTTGAGAAATCTAAATTAAAGTCAACCATAAGGCCTAGATTTCATTGATAGTGAACTATTGGAATTATATTCTTTTTAATAGCAACCTTCAGTAACTCTCTATCAATACCATCCCGATCACATTTCCCACCAATAACCGAAATCTTAGATTTCTCAGGATTAATTATCAAAGCATTTTCCTCCGCCCATAGGATAACAGATTGCATATCTAAATTCAACTTGCACATGATGTGTGCAAGAGTGTTTTTATGAGCTTCCATTAGGATCTGAGTATCATCAGCTTAAGTTTTAATACTAACTTCTTTACAACTTTCATAAATATCTATCGTAAAAATAATAAAAGTAGCGAACTTAGTTTCGCCCCTTGTGGAACTCCGCACTAAAGAAGCTTTGGATCAGATATTGCTTCAAGAGATTCAGTGTAAAAAATTAACGATTGTGTTCTATTCACTAAGAATCATTTAATCAAAGCACATGCCGAGTTCGAAACCCCATAAAATGATAGTTTCGCAATCAGTATTTCATGATTTAATGTGTCGAACGGTCACGTGAAGCCAACAAGGCATAGTATTGATAAAAGCCGATCATCCCAGTTTTTTAATATATCCTCAGTGATATTAATTAAATACAACATAAGTTGCTCATAGCAAATTTCTTCAAAAATTTTTGAGAAAATTGATAACCGAGGGCAATTGGGTTTGATATACTAGGGATCAGACGAACCATAGCATGCTTCCAAGCCGTCGGAAAAGTGCCACAAACGATAATATTATTAATTACATGTGCCTATAAATCCGAAGGAACATCGCACCGGAGATTCCATCCGGAGATCACAATTTATTTCTTCTGAAGAGAAATTTCATTAAAGGAAAACAAGGTTCCATGCGGAATTGCAGCACTACTATGTAGTGTAAAATTATCTATGAGCTTCTGATCTGAAACACTTGGAGGATCTACAATGCAATGCTCATTAATTAAGTTAGGGCCATTAAACTTATCCGCCATCACTGCTTCAGGAGCCTTCGTGATACTGATAAATTAACCGCGAAAGTTTCAAAATTTCCTATTGCTGATAAAGAAGTTAAATTAACGCATAATTTTCGAACATTTCGAAAGAAAATACGAATTCTAAAGGATTTAACAGTTTTTAGTATCCACCTGAGATGATAAGAGTTTCACTATCAAAGGCGGAGGGCCCCTAAGCATATAATTTTCGCCCCCTCGGAATTTTAAATTAAATGATTAAAATATACTTTCTGATACTAAAAAATAGGTTTTTAAAGATTTTGAGTTAAACGAGGGTGTTTTTATTAATTAACACCCCTTATTTTAGAATTGTTTGATAAAAATAATATAAAATAATCAAAAAAATACGTTTGGAAATATTTGCGCAATTCACTTAAAAATCGTTACTCGGAGGTTTTCAGGGTCTCTCATTACGAATCTGATGTTAGATTTCAAAAATTCAAAATGGCCGTTCCAATATGGCGGACAATTTTATCAAAAAAATATTAAATTCACTTAAAAATCATTACTCAGGGGTTCTCAGAGTCACTGATTATGAATCTGAAGTTAGACTTCAAAAATTCAAAATAGCAAATCCAATATGGCGGCCAAGTTTTTGAAAAAATTGTGAAATTCACTTAAAAAGCATTACTCGGTGGTTTTCAGGGTCTTTGATTATGAATCTATTGTTAAATTGCAAAAATTCAAAACGGCGGATCCAATATGACTGACGACATTTTTAAAAAATTATTTAATTGAATTAAAAATCATTACGCGAGGGTTTTTCAGGTAGTGGATTACTACTCTGAGGTTAGATTTAAAAAATTCAAAATGATAGATTCAGTATAGTGTTTGAATTTTTTAAACATGTAATTTCTTTGTAATTCTGTGGAAGGTCATGTATAATATATTAGTGATGTTTGACGATTATCTCTCTTTTTATAGAAGATATCACACTAATATTTATTTGTGTTCAATGTATTTTTCTCATTTTTGTAGAGAATTGGAGAAGATTGGAGACGATATCTCGCAAAAATGCATTTCTAAGATATATCGAAGATACATTCACTACATTTAGCATTACCCAGGAAGAACGACATGAACGTAGTAGTGTTTTGTTCCCATTCGGGTGTTGTTTGGGGTGAGTTCCCTTGCCTCTCACAGTATCGGGTGTTTTTTTAAATGAGTTCTCTTGCCTCTCAGAGTATGGGGTGTTTTTTTAAATGAATTCCCTTGCCTCTCACAGTATTGGATGTTTTTGAAATAAGTTTTCTTGCCTCTTGCAGAGTATCTTAAGCAAGCCCATCACCTTCTGATTCGTCTGTCTCCGACTATGTGCATCCTGCATCTTCTTCATACTCTTGAAAAGTGTCGCTTTTAGTATGGTGGGGACTCTAAATCAAAGGACTGATGCTATATGTGTACAGCCACTCACTGTTTGCGCTCCAGTTTTACATTGACAATACCAGTCTTTAATGGAATCAAAGTTATCTTTTACATATTTAATCCAGATCTGGTATTCTCTGGAAGACGTGTCTCGCGACTGTTACTGTCAGATTCTTGTATGTATATATAAAAAGTATATTCACCATTGTTCGACATGTGCTTATGGGTATAAGATGACGCTTGCTTTAGTTGATAAACACCTATGGTTATTCTGCAAAGATCTTCCAAAGTCAAGCGTGGAAAGTCTGAAACAGACGAAGCCTTCATTTTCTCTCAAAACACTTTTTTTCTTGACCAGTTTCCATCCTCAACTATCTTCTGAAGGGTGTTGGTCTTTTTAGCCAAGGCGAGCATTCGTTGTGCGATTACTTCGTCGTCTGGCGATGTGGCACCAACCCTTGGTGGTCTATATAAATTACAAAGTGCACATATAATCCTCACGTAGTCTCCAATATATGGTATTTGACTATTAGGAACAATATTGACTATCATTTTCCAAGATTTAATCAAACCGTTAATGGATTGAACTATCCAACGGATTTTTGTAATAAGCCTGAAATCGTTTGCGCTCTCAGTATCATATTGTTTACCCTTTTCAAGAAAATAAGGCACTTTTGGTAACAATCCATACTCTTCTAACATAGTTATTGAGTCACGGAATTCCCGACCGACAATTAAAACATCTTCTGGGTATCGCCATTCTAATAATTCTGAATTTTTTCATTTATAAGGCTATTCAAAATGGCAGCATCATTATTTTTACCATCAGCAAAGTAAGGTCCAAAAACGTGTAAAATATCCAGTGGTCCTAACGAACATCATAGGCTTAACCAAAGGTCTGCCTTTAGGCATAGAGAATGTTCGCCGTTGGAAATCATAGTTAGTACTTTTCTCTATATAAATATACGTACCATCGGCTACAAGTATTATCTCTATTAGCCCCCCCCCCCCGCAAATAAATGTTTGGTAATATCTCTTGTATGTTTATTTATAAATTCTTCTCGCGTAATATGTCCCAATATGATCAATGCATCTAAGATTAGAGTAAACAAAGTTTAAAGTAATTACTGGGATAAGTCTGTTCGTAGCTTTATTAGCAAAATAGCAAGACACGTTCTTGCACCTCTAGCAAAAGTATTACGGATATTACCTTTTATGCGTCAAACAAATCACTGAAATTTTCTTTTCATAGTCCATTAAGGCGACGATAATCTAAATCAGTTAATGCCCCAGGTGTATCAAAGTCTACAGATTTTCTTTTTGCTAAAAAACGAAGACTATTGAGCAAGTCTGTGATTTCAGAACTGTTCATAGAAGTACTGCTGGAAGCTGACTGAATTCGATGAATTTCAGTTTCTTTGAATATCTTACCTTTCAAATGTCTTTTACAACATCGAGCTTCTTCTTGCGTTATCAGACTTTGTTAATAAAAACCTGCTCTTTTGCCTCAGCAGGAATACTTACAATAGATTTCTTACTCTTGCATATTACACAATATTTATGAGATTTTGAGCACCTCCGCCTTGATCTAAATCTTAATTTTTTGGGGGACTTGCGTCAACGCCATCACGATGTTTTTCCATGTAGCAAAAACAGTAACTGTTAGTGCAAAGAATTCAATAATAATATAAAATCCCAAAGTAATAAACTATTCAAAATTTTTCTCAAAGCGATTGCCAATCTATTGGCTTTGGTGAGTTAAATGTAGAACAAGTATTGAGATGCTGTGAGTACACACTTTCAAAAGTACAGTAATTCTATGAAACAAATACTATATGCAATGCTGCTAAACGTACAAATAAATATTGTTGCACTACTGCATTGAGATGTTGTGAGCATACAACTACAATAATGCACTAACGGCGGGTAACAGAATCTGCGAAGCAATACTGCTAAATATACAGGATGGCTTATTTTAATCGACGCACCCATATATCTCTGTTGCTAAGCCGAATTAAAAAAAATGTTTAGACAAAAGTTATTCAGGACAAAGGGGCTCACATAACTGCAATAACAACTTTGACCTTGAGGTACATTTTCAAGGTCATTTGAAAGACAAAGTGATTGTTTTAAATGGGAACTCCAATTTTTGATGCCAGATTCAGAAAGAGCGGCAAATTTCACTTCGAACTGGTAGTTTATACATTTTTGGAATGACCTTAACTATGTCTAATCAAGGTTAAATATGAAACATTCATCTAACAGCTGTTGTTTTCAAGCTTTGATGGTTTGGTAGTGTTCAGACAAGAGTTGCTCATGTAAAATCGGTCAACTAACTGTAATAATAACTTTGACTATTGGGAGTCAATTTCAAGGTCATTGGAAGGTCATTTTTGTTTATTGGGAACCCCTATTTTTGGTACCGGATTCGGAAAAAGAAGAAAATTTGAGGTCGAGAATGTTAGTCTACACATCCGTTTTACAAGTCTCCTTGAAAAGGTCAAATCAAGGTCAAATGTTAAAAAGTCTTTCACAATCTGTTTTTTTTTTTTCATGTTTGAGTGTTTACTAGGCTTAGGAGCCGATGACTGACTAGTAGGAACTTAACGTCAAATATGACAGCCATTGAGAAACAGTTTAATTAAATAAAATATTCCACTTTTGTTCTTAATCTTACTTTTAGCGTTACCCAGAAACAACGACGTGGACGTAGTAAGTTCTGTTTCTTTCAGGGTGCTTGTTTAGCGAGAGTCCCTTTGTCTTTCACGTTTGGGGTGCTTGTTTAGCGTGAGTCCCCTTGCCTCTCACGTTTTGGGTGTTCTTTATACCAGATGTTCAAAATTACGTCCATTTGCTTCAAGACATAAATGTAAAATTGTCTTTGAAAGTGCTGAACTGTTTTGAGCGATGTCTCTCTGGGAATTGATGCACAAGCTTCATTCATACGATCTATCATGTTCTGTCTGGTTGTTGGTCGTTCTTTGAGAATTTTTTAGGAAGCCCCATAAATAAAAATCTGGAGATGTCTGGTGAATTAGGAGGCCAGTTAACTGGACCTCTCCTTCCTATCCATCTCTCATTACTTACATGACAAAACCATTATTACATCAATAATTTCATTATGAGGATAGTCAGCCATTATGAAAGTTGAAATTTACAATAAGACTGATATGTTTAAATTTATATCATAAGATTAGTGAAATAAAGAAAAATGATTGATAATAATAAAAAAAAAATTAAAAAGTAGTCAGTGTAGTAAATTATTTTTCAATTGAACCTCAACAAAACTTTGTTACTTCAAAATTTTATCCTTAAATACAGACGTAAAGCTCTGCGATCGATTCCTTTTGATTAACTGGAAACCCATTTCTGTAACGGGAGCCGCGTGCCGATAGGGTAGATCTGTGAGTGTCATCGCAACGCCAGGCGACGACAAGCATAACTGCAGTTCCCATTTAAAAAAATAACTTTGTCCTTCAAATGACCTTGAAAATGTACCCCAAGGTCAAAGTTGCTATTACAGTTATATGAGCCCCTTTGTCCTGAATAACTTTTGTCTAAACATTTTTTTTTAATTCGGCTTAGCAACAGAGATATTCGGGTGCGTCGATTAAAACAAGCCACCCTGTATAAATGAATAATGATGTACTATTGAATTGAAAGGTTATAACATTCTTTATACTACTTAACTATTATACTATATAATAGTTAAATGTATTAATACTCTAATGACAGTTAACAAATTAAAATTAATAAAAATTAAAATGAATATTGAAGGCAATACTTCAGTGGAAAGTTGTGAGCATATAATTACAGTAATGAAATAATGTTATTTGGCAAATTCTGCAAAGCACTGCTGCTAAACATGCAAATCAATGTAGATGCACTGATGCCTTAACATAAACTGCAAAGCAAATATGCTAGACATACAAACGAATATTGATGCAACACTGCAGTGGAAAGTTGTGAGCATACATTTACAGTAATGCAGTAATTATATTATACAAATTCTGCGAAGCAATGCCACTGAACATGCAAATGAATACTGATGCACTACTGCATTGGAGAGTTGTGAGCATTCATTCACAGTAATGCACTGATGATGTTTAGCAAATTCTGCAAAGCAATGCTGCTAAACATATAAGACTAGATTTAAGCACTATTGCATGAGCAAACTATGAATACAGGATTGCAATCATGCAATACTGATATGCAACAGAAACTGTAAAGCAATGGTTCTAAACACACAGTTGAATATTGATGCACTATTTCAATGAAGCACAAATGCTGTAGAACATCATTCATAGCATTGAACGCAATATCTCATTAATATTAATTGAATTATTTTTTGCATTTAAACTCATCAAAGCTAATACGTACTCAGTCCTTTAAGAATAATATTGAAAAGCTTAACATCTTAGAATTTGAAAATTTTTCTTTTTCAATTCTTCCCAATAACGGTTATGTTATTCATGTGGCAAAAAAAGTCAGATGCAGATCATGACGAAAGAATAACACTTCCGATTAATAGTTGCTCCAATTCTCTTAAAAATCGTGTAGTATGCAAGAGCAAAATGTCTATGCATTGAAGACAGTCAGCACATTTTGAGTAACAAAACCCTTAAAATTGATCAACGATTTTTAACTTTGGAATACTAAACTCAGAAATGTAATCCGCTACCCGAAAACCCCTCGAGTAATGATTTTTAAATGAATTAAATAATTTTTTTAAAATGTCAGCCATATTGGATCCGCAATTTTGATGAAAGCTAACATCAGATTCGCAATTAGAGATCCCGAAAACGCCCGAGTAATGATTTTTAAGTGAATTTAATAATTTTTTCGAAAACTTGTCCGCCGTATTGGATCCGCCATTTTCAATTTTTTAAATATAACATCTGATTCATAATCATAGGAAAAAAAATTCAGGTAAAAGCCGCGAAAGTTTCAAACTTTCCATTAATGTCACAAGAAGTAAAATTAATGCATAATTTTCGAAAATTTCGAAAGAAAATAGGAATTCTAGGGGCTTTAACAGTTTTTAGTATTCAACTGAGAGGACAAGAGCTTCACAATCAAATTTAATAAAATGTAAAGGTAAATAAAAATCGATACATTTTTCACTTGATGCAATTTTGCTAAACCAGTTTAAAAGCATGCTAGCGAAAAATCATTAATATTACTTTAAATTGTCCGTATGGAGAAAAAATATTCATGAGTTAGCCAGGAAAGTTTCAAACTTTCCATTAATGTCAAGAGCATGTTCGTGCATTTTTCACTTCATGCAATTGTGACAAGGCAGTTTAAAAAGAATCAAAAAAATTAAAAGATTCATTCGTATCTTTGATTTGAATTATTCATAATAAAACTTAAATTAACACATTCACGAAAACTTTATCATGCATTTATGTATTGTAACGTGGCAACACGTTACAGCCGCAGTTGTGAGCGAGAATCAACTCGTTGGGATGCTGCAGTGCTAATAATAGGGGGGACTGCCGATAGAGGCGCTAATATTTCACTAGTACTGCAGTCGCGGGGGTCATATCCGTTGGATAAATGGAGGGACTGTCGTGCTGGCGCTAATTTTGAAGATGTGGCTCCAAACCGTGGAGCTGATACTACACCATAATAGGGGGGACAGCCGATCGTGGCGCTAGTTTTTAGGAGTAGTTTTGGCTCCCGGAAATAAACTACCGCTTTAAATAATTACAGACTTTGTCTTGCCGGGAGGCTCAATCCGGAGCAATGGTGATTTTTATAGGGGGGACTACTGTAGTGGCGCTAATTTTTGGAATCACCTTGCATTGCGTTAAATAGCATAGGCGCCAATGTATTGAAAGAAGATACTGCGCAGCTATTAGTAAACTAGCATAGGCGCCAATGTATTGAAAGAAGATACTGCGTAGCTAGTAATTAAGTTTAGTTAGTAAGTTGTTAGTAAACTAGCGTAGGCGCCTAGGTATTGAAAGAAGATACTGCGTAGCTAGCGAGTAAGTTTAGTTAGTATGGCATTAGTAAACTAGCACAGGCGCCAATGTATTGAAAGAAGATACTGCGTAGCTAGTGATTAAGTTTAGTTAGTAAGTTACTAGTAAACTAGCACAGGCGCCAATGTATTGAAAGAAGATACTGCGTAGCTAGCGAGTAAGTTTAGCTAGTAGGGCATTAGTAAGCTAGCACAGACGCCAATGTATTGAAAGAAGATACTGCGTAGCTAGTGATTAAGGTTAGTTGATTAGATTGTTTTTAGTTTGAGCAAGTGCATACTTAGTCGGTCTCGGCCTAAAGGATGTGGCCAGTAATTATTTAACAAAAAGTTTAGGAAAATGGGGGGGAGATTACATCATGCATCGTATAAGTTCGTCTTGGTTTTCATCCGAAACTGAAAAGAAAATTTTATCGTTTTAATTCTTTTCTTTTCTTTTGTCATTATAAAAATTAGTACGCATACTTGGGCATTTTTCACATCATTTTAGAATAATAATTTCGTTAGAAGGTTCTCGGTATTTTGGTAATTTCGTAAGCAGATTATATTTTGCATCGCGGATAATATTATATCGTTTATTGTTTTGAAATTCTCGTTAATATTTGAACATAAAGAGCCCGATTAGAAAGGTTCTCGTCGCTTTGTTATGACGGTTACGGGATAAACAAAGGCATCTGTTGTTTTGACAGAGGTAGCGAGGCAATGGATGTTTACGGCTTACCGCTTTTGGAAGTCTCTAGAAGGTTCCAGAATGCGTGAGGGGAATCGAGAAAAAAGGGGAAGAGACGTCGCGGGGAAAGCCGCGGTAGTCACGCGGTACCGCGGGAGCTAATCAGCGCGCTCCGTCTCTGGCACCGGCGGGCGGCGAGGACCGCGTTCTGGCAAGGCGGCGACGAGCCTCGGATCATTCTCGTTTTGGCAGCGGCAGCGGCAGGACAACCTGGGCTTTGGAAGGTGGGCCTCACTTGGTGACAAGGTAACACGAGTTCCGGAAGGCAAATCAATCTTTCGTGGTTTTAATTATTGTCGTTCTGCTATCGTCTTCCGGGATTCGTTCGTGAATTCCTCGCTCGCGTTTCTGAGTGAAGTGCCGCGAATCACTCGTGCTTTCTTTTCGTTTCTTTTTTTTTGACTTTAAAATCTTTCGGTTCCGGTCGTTTCGGTTAAAATTAAAATGGGTCTCGTTATCTTGGAAGCATCGCGGCTAAGATGTAATTTTGGACTTAGTGCGGGTTTCGTCCTTTGTTCGGCTAACGCGTTTCAGCAACCAAGTTCGTGCGCGGTAGGCTGGCACCACGAGGTAAAATCAAAATAATAATTTCCTTGTTCCGCGTCGCCCGGGTTGAAAAAGTTCCAAGGAAAGTGAAAATTTCGTAACACTTAAATAATTCATAAAATGGATATCACCTTTGAATTTTATTCAAAGGGTTTAATCAACCTTAAAGAAAACCTTTTGCGGCTATCGTCCTTGACATTGGTCATGGAGACTAAACTTTTCTTAATATTTAAATAATTCTTAAAATGGATATCGCCTTTCAATCTTATTCAAAGGGTTTAATTAACTTTAAAGAAACCTTGTTGCGGTTATCGTCCTTGACTTTGGTCAAGGAGACACTAAACTTTTCTTAACACTTAAATAATTCTTAAACTGGATATCGCCTTTGAATCTTATTCAAAGGGCTTAATTAACCTTAAAGAAAACCTTTTTACGGCTATCGTCCTTGACAAGGATCAAGGAGATAATTAAAATGTTGTAAAGTTAAATAACTCGTCCCGCGGATACCGCCTTCGAAGAGATTTCGAAGAGTTTAACCTAAGATTCAAAAGAGACTACCTCACGGCTATCGTCCTTGAAAATATTCAAGGAAAGCACTCTTAATCATGCAATCTTTTACGCGTTTATTAAAATACGATACGCATTACCTTGGAATTTATTCAATCGATAAGTGAAAAGTGGTTATCATCGCTAGCAGTCAATGTGTAAATCCTAAACCCGAAGCGTTTAGTTGGAACTCGTGGTGGAAGTCCCGGCCTAGTGGTGTGTGTCGTTCCGCGGAAACAGCCGTAGACGCGTTCAGGAGTGTTCGGATCAAGCGGCGCTGGCCTGCGTAGTCGAAGCTAGCGTCGATCGCGGAGAAGTTGGAAATTTTGGTTACCGGCACTTTGTGCAACCGCGGAATTAATTAATTCTTGTTGGTACCGATATTTAAATTACGATGATGGCTACGGACACCCGCTGTGGAGGTGTGGCGCGATTTTTTGTATTGAATTTTGTCCGAATGGCTCCCGGCTCCTACGGGGCAACTCAAAATTTTGTTGATCGGGAAAATTCGGTTTCGCTTCGTTCTGACGTCAGGTAAATGCTATTGAATACGCGTTTCGGTATAGTGACGATCGTGTGGGGTTCGGTTTTGAGGTTAACCCGTCCTCGCTGTTCGTGACCGCTAGTTTTTATTGTCGAGTTTCGGTTTCGAGTTTTGATTGCGCCTGCGAATACCGCCCTCTCCCGTGCCGAGGGGATCTCGGAGCTGAGCATAGCGGGCACACCATCGCCTTGCGGCGCGCCTATAAATTCGGTATGCTTCGGCATGCCTGGCGCCCTTATTAACATCTTGCGCGTCGTAAGGTTTTATGACCCCAGGGATTCGGTTGGTTTTGTATTTCGGTTGCGGGCGGTTGCGAGCGGCGACGACGGTGAAGGAATTTTGGGGTTAAGTTTTTGGGGGGTCACAATATTTATGTTCACTTGCAAAATCATTTTATTCAGTATTTTCTTGCGTGTTACGAATTTAAATGTCGTTTCGCAATTGGCCTTTGACAAATGGAAACAAGTTTCAAGTTAGACATTTCGAATGTCGATCAATATTTTTGACAGTCTCCTTCCAAGGCTGTTCGCCCGAAAACAAAAAGAGCTTATCGCCGATGCGTTCTTTTACGATTCCATTCATGTTCTGTCGAAGGTTTCTCCAACATGAAGTTGCCTCTATGATTCCGATTAGGATGATGTTATTGGGTGTTTAAATAAATAACTCACTTTTGTGGCGGGAATAATCACTTGGCATAAGAAACCCGTTTTATTGTCGGTACAATTCTTGTAGGGCCCTAAAATTGTAGGAGACATTTCTCCCGAGCCAATGCTCCAATTGTGAAAGAATCGAAAGCCGTTGCTTCCGATTCCTGAATTAATATCGGAATGTGCCGTTGCTCAAATTCGATTAATTTCGCCGTTGCGATAACGTTTTTATGAATGTGCTCCGTTGAAATACAATCGAAGACTAACTGGTGCACGCTTAGTTACATAGAACCCCGAGCGCGACACGACCGTTAAAATAAAACAATAACAATAACAATTCCTCGAAACCGTTTTATAAAACATGTTTATAAATTACATAATATATTTCCAAATTCGCGATTAATTCTGAATTAATTTCTTTGTCCTTTGTATTTTAAATGATTAGAATTACTGATACGGAACAAAATAGAATATAATGGTCGTGAATTTAATATAGCTTCGACCTCGATTACCAAAGTATTTAACTCTTTACGAGTAAAGAGGCAATCCCGCATTACACGTTTAAGATGGTGTTTACACGATTTAACCGCTGCTTCCCATATCCCTCCGAAAAGAGGTGATAGGGGTGGGTCGAAATGAAAAGAAATTTTTTTTAAGCGAAGTAAATTCGTAGAGTCGCGTACGAAATTCTTCAGATTCCAACAACACATATAGCTCACGAAAATGGTTATTAGCTCCGGCAAAATTTGTTCCATTATCGGAGTAAATGTCAGCGAGAACGCATCGACGTCCCACGAATCGTCTTAAAGCTGCCAGAAACGCATCTGTGGTTAAATCGGTCGCAATTTTTATCTGAATGGACTTAGTCGACATAGAAATGAATAAACAACTATGCACTTTAATGCTAGATCGGTTTCGGTATTTCTTCTCCGTTATGAGTATAGGACCGAAATAATCAACTCCTGTATGGTAGAATGCAGGTGCATCATCTACTCTTGATTTTGGCAAGTCGGCCATTTGATATCGAACAGGTGTGGGTCGAAAACGTAAGCAGGTAATGCACCGATGAACTATTGTGCGGACTTGGTTTCTACCATTTATTATACAGAATCGTTGAAGAATATTGAAAAGTGTGGATTGAATCCCAGTATCATGAAACCTCACTTGTGGGTACTTGATCAAGAGATCAGTTACGTGGTGATGAGAAGGAAGTTACGCAGGGTGTTTTTGTTCTAAAGCAATATTGGCTGTATTTAGTCGGCCACCGACACAAACTAATCCGTGTTTATCAATAAACGGATTTAAAGATCCGAGTTTCATGCACTTTATCCTTCCTTGAGACGAAAGACGTGTAATGTCCTCTCGAAATCGCGACTGTTAAATGAGCTTTATGATGCGTCTTTCGGCTTCATCAATTTCTGCTATTGAAAGATTTCCTCGATTTTTATTCGATAGTAATACACGTAAACAATACGCAACTACTCGAATCAAAAATCGCGAATATGACCAAAACCTTGACCATATCTCTTCAGAATGTGTTTGAGTATTTAGAAATCGTTTCCTTTAACCCAGGAAGAGTTCCTTTAATAGTTTCGAAAGAACAAGGCCACGAGGACTCAGGTTCAGAAATCCATGATGTCCATAAAACCATGATTTGTTATTTCAAAATTCACAGGGAAATTGTCCTCTAGACAACGGATCGGGCTGGATTGTGTTCCGAGCGGACGTGTCGCCATTCTGTACTTTCGCTCTTTTCTCGAATTTCGGCTACACGATTGGCTTGGAACACCTTCAGTACGTTTGGATTTTTGTCCAACCATTGTACGACGATGGTCGAGTTAGACTAAAAAACGACCTTATCGTGATTAAAATCTATGTGGTACGACTTTCGTGATATAAACGCGCGAGAGTGAGCGCGATACACAATTCGAGACGAGGAATAGTCTGTTCTTTAAGCGGAGCAAGGCGACCCTTCGAACAAAGAAGTCGACATATTTCACCTTGTTTATTGCGAGAACCTACATATATGCAGGCTCCGTACCCGATTTTGCTCCCATCACAAAAGGTGTGTATCTGAATATCGATCCGATCATCAATTACTGTGTACCGACCAATTTTTAAATTATCTATTAATGCAAGTTGCTCCGCGTAAGATCGCCATGCCGAACACAATCCACTGGGTATCGATCCATCCCATGTGATTTTTGTATTCCAACATTTCTGAAGGAAAACATTAGAAATCGTAATAACCGGACCGAGTAAACCGAGAGGGTCAAACATTTTGGAGATTTCAGATAAAATGTACCGTTTGGTAATTTTATTGGGAGATTGAATAGGTTTTACTGTATAAAGCAATTCGTCGTATTGTGCATTCCAGGCAATGCCTAACGTTTTGTGTACCGGATTTTCATCTATAAGAAATTCAACATCAGAGGTTCTTTCGTTTAAATAACGTAAGGCTTGTGGATGATTCGGTGCCCATTGCCTTATAATAAAACCTCCACGTTTTAATATTTCTATGACTTCGTGTCGAATTTGTATGATCCTTTCGAAAGTATCAGCTCCTGATAGTAAGTCGTCAACGTACAAATCGCGCATTAAACTCTTGGCTCCAACTGGATAGTCCGCGCTTTCATCATTTGCGAGTATGTGTACGGATCCTATGCCGAGAAATGGGGCAGATGCGACTCCGAACGTTATTGTATTTAACTCAAATACCCGTACTTTATTATTATATACCCAGAAGAGTGGTTGGAAGCGGCGATATTAGGATGTATCTAGACCTGTCGGTACATCTTAGCTATGTCAGCTGTAATCACATATTTGTAAGTGCGGAAACGTAGAAGTTATTGGAATAATTTTAAGTGAATCGTCGGGCTGCCCATCAACAAATCATTCAATGAGATTCCATTGTTAGTTTACACTGACGCATCGAAAACCACTCGAGTTTTCGTTGTCGCACTTGAAGATTTTACGGCTGCGTGGTGGGGTAAGTAGTATCTATTTTGGGATTCGTCTGTTATTATTGACATATGACCTTAATTGATGTACTCATTTAAGATGCATTCATACTCTTTTTTAAGAATTGAATTAGCATCGAGCCTTTTTTGCAAATTGAGAAATCGTCGCAATGCTATTGACCGAGAATCGGCAATATCGTGACAATCCGTATGAAAAGGTAGTCTAACCGTGTAACGTCCCGAGGGCTCACGTGTACTGTTTCGGTGAACATGACTTTCACAGTCTTTGGAAGATTTCAACTGAACACCATTTGCATCGTTAAGTAGCAAAATCGTTCGATTTGTTTCGTCATTCAGTTAATTTACACGACGTCCCAATACCAGTTTCAACAATATCTAATCCGCCCGTGATAGCCCAGCCTAATTGAGTTTTCTGTAGGAAGAGATCGCAACCTTCGCGAGCCAAATCAATTTGTCCAATCGATAGTTATGACAAAGTGGTTCCCGAACCAATAATCATGTCGACCTTTAGAGGCAAATGAAACTGAGGATCGGCCAATCTTATGTTATTTGGTATAATGATTGTTTCACGAGGAAAAATTTCATACGGTATATTTTCGGCTATTTTAGGAACTATTATGAAGGTGAGCGTCTTATTGAAGTTATTATGGATAGAATAGAAAGTACAACGAATCGCACCTTTAGATATCGTATTCGTACAATCGATCGCGCCGATAGGAAGGGAACAGGAACGGACCGGTAATTTTAATTTCTTTACTAATTCCTCAGTAATAAAGTGGGTTGTCGCACACGTATCTTATAACGCACGGCATTGCACAAGGGTTCCGGTTTGTGTTTTAACACGAACTTGAGCGCTTAACATTAATTGTGATTTTAGTGTTCACGAAGAAAAATTATAAACGATTATATCTAGTCATGGTGCATCTTTATTCGAAACCGATCCTGAATGTAATTCGTCCCTGCTTTCCAAAGGAGATGTTTTTGTAAATGCTTCAGTTTTACCATGTCTATTGTGTAAGAGGGTGTTGTGATATTTTGAATACAATTTGCAATGCGTCGCGGGGCATTTATCACGATGATGGCGAAGACAGTTCTTACACATATTTGACTTATTTACGAAATTCCATCGTTGTTTTACCGTCATTTTGTGGAATTCAAGACATCTGTATAAAAAGTCTTCTTCAGAGAAAATCTGTCGAACTGGTGCGCCCTTTCAAGGGCGAAAATTTATAATGCCACAATTGACATATACATATTTATTAGGCATGTCTTTAATCACAAGTCGAGATTCCTTTAATATAGCATAGTGAGATGCAAGGGGCTCCCTTTAATCTAGAACCCGAATAGTAAGAGACTGGGGGACACACCTTAATCTAGCATCCTGAAGGAAACAGTACTTACTACGTCCACGTCATTGTTTCTGGGTAGCGGTAAGGTCCGAAGTTATAGTTGTGGAAAAGCCGGGATCGAAAAACCTGGCTTTTTTGTCGGAAAAATTCATTCCACAGAAAGTAGTAAAGTGTTGTCTACCATGAATCGTCCAATAGCGGGAAAGCAATAGTATGCATATGCTGGAGCGCTGCTTTTTTTTCCTTTTTATTTTACCATGAATGTTTTTAGCTGCAAATAAAATACATAAACGCAATGTGAAAGATTCTGCAATTTGGGAAGTTTTTAGTAAACACGACCACAAGCAAATTAAAAAAATATCAACGCTTTACACAAACATCCATGTAGGTTAGGTCAGTCGAGGATATCATGTCGCGTTTGACATTTCAGTCACGTCGTTATTCGCTTGTTTTTATCACTAGTTTCACTGATCCAGTCCCGTTCTCCGGTTAGAATATACATACATACCATGTTTCCAAATACTGCTTGGAAAAATAATTTCTCAGATAAGTTCCAATTTTCTTTTACTTAACGTCTTATTTTAAAAAGCACGATTCTTCGGGGATTGTTTTTCATTAGTGTCAGAACAGCAGCTTCGTTAAAAGTTTCAAGTGTATGATTGAAAACTATTCATAGCAACTATTTGAATTGTGGAAATTCTTTGAAGGTATGCGAAAATATATTTTACCTGTCTCGAACGTCTTTCCATGAAATCCAATTATCACAGGATCTAACTGATTCGGCACTGTACTTCTATTAGAATCTTCATTCCATTCCAGAAAAATACTGAGAATTGGAACAATGGAAAAGAGAGCAAAAAGAAGAAATGGAAAAATGGAGAGCGGAACAACAGAAAAAATGGAAAAATGCCAAGAGGAAAGTGAATGTTTAAAAGAGAAAATGAAGAAAGTAAATAAGAAATTTGAAGACCATGAAAGAAAGGAGAGAAGATGCAATTTTGTGATAAAAGGTGAGAAAGTAGAAGGAAGATCAGCAAAAGAGGTAGCAGTGGCAGTATTAAAATAGCTAGAGAATTCAAAATAGGAAACATAGAACGGAGAATGTTTATTGTGAAATTGCGTAATTTAGAAGAAAAGAGAATCGTGATGCAAAGTAGAAGCTGGTTGGAAGGAACAAATGTAGGCTAAAGCTATTTGACGGCATTGTAAAAGGGATTCTTTACTATGGGGTAGAAATATGGGGATATAGAGAGTGGAAGGAAATTGAAAGTACACAAGAAAAATATTTGAGATGGATTCTCGGGTTTGATAAGAGAACTCCAGGGTACATAGCAAGAGAGGAATTAAAACGAAAAAAAAATTAGAGTAGAAAGGGGGTGGAGGACAGGAAAATTTGAAGAAAAATTAGAGGAAGGAGGGGGAGGAGAGGTAGGGAAAATATGTATGCAGGAGCGAAGAGAGGAGGAGAAGGAGAGAGAATGGAAGGAGTGGACAAACGAGAGGAGAGATTATATGTGGAGAGAAGGGGTGAGAGAGACAGTGTTAAGGGAACAGGGAGAAAATAAATGGTAGTGGGTGAAGGGAAGAGACGTAGAAGTAGATGAACAATTGAGCACTTGGATGCTAAAACATGCCGCGCTCTGAAGGGAAAAAGTCCAGTCGCCAGAGACAAATCGGCCGAATGTATTCAATAAAACCCATTGACTTCATCTCGCGATATTTCGGGATGTTAAATGATTTTTCAGGATGAAAAATGCAATAAAAAATGTGATATTTTCAGGGTATATTCTCGATGTACTACCAAAACTGGTAGACAAATATAAAGTAACAAAATGTTAACAGAATTGTTGATATTAATTTACAAAGTTTACGTTGATATTTAATGCGAAAAACTGTTTTAATGTACAATAATCAATATTTTAGTGAATTTAGGAATATTTCAGTGTAAGATAATGAACAAATTACTAAAAAAGAATGTCGAGCGTAAACATCCATATTATAAACCCAAAAACTTTTAGTTTAAAAGAAATAACAAAAACTACTCGGGATATTTATTATTATTTTTTTTTACGGAGGGGGGAAATGCATTAGGCACCATGGGGGGTTGAAGATGTTGTGTAACCCCCCGTGTGTCGGACTCCCTCACCTTTGATGTTAACGGCAAGGTTTACCGACTAAAACCCTAACCTCCCTTGGCCCTCCAAAATCCACATGTGCTGTCTGCAGCAGAAAAGTGGCTCCGATATCCATCTCCTTTGCTGCAGACTGTACCGGGCCATTACTTTTGTAACTGTAACCACTCCCTCTACCATCGGGTAAGTGGATACCGGATCTCGTGTGACCTCAGTAGACGGAGAGATCCCAGTAGCACTGCTTTCTGCATTCGGCCTGCGATGGAATTTGCATGTTCTTGGCAGGCCGGAATGCTTTTGATGTTTTGGAGGAAAGTTGGTCTCATTCCTCCCAGCACTCCAATTATCAGCACGACGAGCTTGATTTTGAATCCTCGATACAGCTTGCGAATCTCGAACAGGAGTTCCTGATATTTCATCCGTTTTTCGTCCTCTTTGCTGACTATATTTGTCTCTGCTGGTGCAGAGAACTCGATAAAGAAGTTGGATTTGTGATGACAGGCTTATTGGTTGATATTTGCCTGCTCGTCGGAAATGAGTAATTCCAGTATATTCGGCACGACTTATTACCGACTACGGATTCAATATCAGTGGGGACGTACGGCAAAACTGGGGATGCATCAATCGAAGAGCCGCATTGTGACGTTCAATGTATGCTGAAACTGCATATATTGGGCATGCTGCCAAAAGATGCATTAGTGTCTCAGCATGACATCTACACAATCTACAAAGCGTACATTCTGGCGATACGCTAAGGTATTGATGACCCCATCCTGGCATGCGAAGATAAAACCCTCGGTCTCGGATTTCAAGCCGGCTGATCTTAAGAACGAGAAGGTCATCTCTGCCGACAAGCCAAGTTGTTGGACATTTCAAAAGAATTGACCATGCAATGGCTTGTCGATATGCCTTCCCTCCAACATACGGAGTTGTTCCTTCCGTATGTTAGCCCTGAGACGCACTGGGCACAGATTGATAACTGATTCAGCTTCCTGTGCACCACTACTTCCCACGTTGAAAACCAGACCGAGGTTTCGCGCCGCTCGTTCCGCCGCGTTGTACAAAAACGCCCCCTTCCCCTGAATTTCATGCTGGTGAACTAGCATCATCAGGGGATCCTCCGTTCGATTAATCACGTCGCAAGCTGTCTCGAGGACCAATCGGTCATGCATACACTGCAGGCTTAAAAGGCCACGACCTCCCACATTTCGGGGCAAATACAGTCGAATAAATAAAGCAAATATGCAAACTGCGTTGCATACAAATCATCTTCCGTGTGCTTCGGTCAAGTTCCCTTAGCTCGTCAACGTTCCACTTCAGTGCTCCAAATGAATAGAGCACTGGTGATACTCCAACATATTCGTGGCTGCCACCTTATTTCTCCCGGTCAATTCTGATGACCAGATCTGACGGAGAATGCGCGGGTATTTTTTTTTGATGGTGGTTTTAGCAGCCTGCACATCCTGGACATTCCTTTGAGGTACGCCCAGGTATGTGTAGGCTTCTTCGGCGCTAAGGTGGCGGATGACATTTCCGTTGACGAGCTCCATATCGTTGTTATGGGAGCCTGACCTTCCTCTGTGCAAATGAACGACTGCACACTTGTCCAATCCGAATTCCATGCCGATATCTTTCGAGTATGTGAGGGCGATGTTCAGAGATCGATGTAATTGATCCTCGCCTGATGCGTATAATTTAAGATCGTCCAGATAGAAAAGATGGGTGATCTTATGTACACGTTCACCAGGCGGTCCACACATGCACCCGTGAGATTTCCGGAGAGCAACGGATAGAGGCAATAGTGAGATGCAGAAGAGCAGAGGACTCAGAGAATCTCCTTGATAGACATCTCTTTGGAAATGAACCAGTCTAGACATGATTCGACGCTTGCCCGATGTCATGACAAAGCGTGTTTTTCAACGAGGCATCAGGGTTTCTACAATTCTCACTATGTTTGGGTGGACATGGAGGCGTTTGAGCAACAAGCCTAAAAGCTCGTGTGATGTTGAGTCATACGCCTTCATGTAATCCAGCCAGGCTATCGATAGGTTACGCTTGCATTGGACTGTGTCCTGACAAACACACCTGTCGTTAAGAAAGTTGTCCTTGCAGCCGGATACACCCATTTTGCAGCCTCGTTGTTCTACTATCCGTTGGCACACCGGTTTCACGGATTTCTCAATACGTTCGTTCAAGATGTTAGTGAACAATTTGTATAACGTATTGAGACACGTGATCGGTCTATGGTTTCTCGGATCGGACAAGTCTCCCGATTTTGGGATCAGTGTCGTTCGGCCCTCCACCAGCCAGTGCGGAATGGGTTGATCTCCATTTATATAAGAGGTGAATATTCGGGCTAAGTGTTGATGGACAGATGTGAACTTCTTCCACCAATAGTTGTTAATTCCATCCCAGCCCGCCGAGGAGAAATTCCTCGCTCCTGTGATGGCATTTTTCACCTCTAATGCACTGACGGGTGGGCAATTGTCACTTTTCTGTGTGACTTCGTCGCACAAGTCGGTGAAGATTTCAATACCTGGAGTGTCCGCATTAAGCCTAGATGTTTTTAAGTAGATGCTCCCCCAGAATTCCTCAACTGCGGCCATCGACGGAAACTCGCTTGAGGCTGCGATACGATGTTAGAAGAGGTTGGAAGGATTCGTCCAAAATATTGAGTTTTGTGGAATTCCTTTCCCGTCTTTGCAGCCTCTTTTTGGCATCGGCCAAAACCCGAATTTTATCCGCTAAACGTTGCTTGATGTTGAGCAACTTCAGCTTGTTCAGTGTGTGATAGTACGTCCGCAGTTGTTGTGCGAACTTCTTGACTTTAGCCGTAAATGAACGGCCAGATGTTAAATAGTCAATCACACACTGTATTCGGGAAGCGAGTTTCCGTATCAGTCGAATCTTACCGTTCAATTGAGACATGCGTTTTGTAATCTGCCGACTGACCGATATCTTTGTCAGATTTCGCGGAGTCACCAGAGTACTTGCAGCCTTGTAGACGGCACAATTGACTTGCCACAGGTCGCAGTCATCTGGAAGAGCATCCAGAAGTAGGCTATTTTCTCTGTCTAATTCTCGTTGTTTAGGCAAAATTTGACAACGAAAATTTTGCCTAAACACGAGTGTCGTGCTTTCATAATGTGGAGCATCTCTCTCAGTACCGCGTACGGGCTCAGTTGTTATTGCCCGTACATCCGGTACCGGTTGACAGCTGGGAACAACGAAACCTATCCGCCTCAGATAGGCCACATAATCTCTCAGTTGTTGTTGAGAAAAGCAATCTGCCAGTTCGGGATGCATTACTGCAAACCGACTATGCATTCGCGCCATGTAGCCTCTCTGTTGCGGACAGCTCTCCTCGTAGCAGCGCATTAGATCTTGCCTGAGATCCTCCGTCCACTGAAATCGTCCGTGGGCATTCGTGCGTTGTTGCTCCGGGACACCTGTTTCGGCTCCTCCACCTCGGGACTGGGCTGCATCCGAAGCAGCCCGATGGTCAGGAGCCCTGCGCGTTGCATTCCTTGTAACCGCAAATGCAGGGAGTAGCGTGGTTAGCCCTACTCCCCGTTGTTATGCCTCTCTCGTTTGTCTCTTACCTCGCCATCCACTGGGGTTCGTAACCCAATCTCTGGTAAGGTTACTAAGAGTCCAGGGCCCACCGGCTTTAATAAGCACACGTGGAGGTGAGAGTAGGCCATATGGGAAGATAGGCTAAGATGCAGCTTTTTGCATAGCCGCATTGTGTTACGCATCATTCCCTTTGGGCCCCTTATTATTATTATTATTATTATTTACTAACGGGCAGATTCGCCCTTGAAATATACATAAATTAATGAGACATAATAACTATACATCGAGATAGATTAATATTATACACAAGAAACAAACAATAGCGCATACAAACTACGTTTATAGTGAATAACTCGCAGTGGCGATACTTCACGCATTATACGCAGCCAAAATGGCTCTGCTACACTCAGAAATAAAAGATTGTGATGAAAAACAATTAAAAAGAGTGGCTGGTAAAGTATTCCAAGATCTCCTCAGCCGGTTCACAGGGGCATGAAATGAATAATTTGACCTTCAAGTGTTCTCACATAATGTTCTATATATTCTATAAGTACGTATAGGTGTACGAGGGAACAGGTTAGAGACATCAAGTGATTTATTAGATCCCACTACAATTTTATATACCGTCAAAATATCTATATATTTATGAAGCGAATGAATTGTCAGCTGAAATAATATTGAAATGCCAGAAAAATCATGTGAAAAACGATACATAGGGCTATTAGTTTTGCTCGAAAGATATCTTAAAAATTTTCTCTGAACAGACTCTAATATCGTGACATCGGATTTAGTGTGAGGAGACCAAATAGGAGCGGCATATGTTAAATGTGGGAGAACTAGTGACTTATATAGATTAATAATTGCAGATGTATCAGAAAATTTTTTTTGTAGATCGCATTAAGAAACCAAGCTGCCTAAAAGCTTTGCCTGTAATCAATTTCCAGTCTCCAGAATAAGAACCGTGATTATCAAAAGTAACCCCAAGGTCTTTAATTGTTGCAACGCTTCCAAGGTCATGACCCATAATAGCATACTGGCAATCCATAGACGATCGTACCTTCGATATATGCATGACCTTACACTTATTGATGATTAGTTGCAGGCCATTGAGATTACACCAATTTACTATATTTTCAAGATCACGTTGGATTTTTCTAGCGTCCATAGGCGATACAATTTTATTATATAATTTCAAATCATCCGCGTAAAGTAAAAACTTAGAAGATGTTATAACGTTTTGCACATCGTTGATAAACAAATTAAAAAGTAGCGGACTCAAGTGGGACCCTTGGGGTCCACCAGATGAAACATTAGAAAAATGAGATGTAAAACCTTTAATACGTACAGCCTGTGATCGACCAGTGAGATAGGAGTGTAGCCAATCAAGTAAAGTCCCACCACAACCGGCTAATCCCAATTTATTCACTAATATACCGTGATCAACCGCATCGAACGCTTACGAGAAATCTAAAAAAATTGCATCAACTTGAGTGGATTCGTCAAACGCCTCAACCATGAATGAATTAAAAACTAATAAATTGGTTATCACAGATCTACCCTTTATAAAACCGTGCTGCAGATTAATAATTTTACTGAATATAAAATCCGACAATTTTGATGTAACAATGCGATCGAATTGTTTCGCTAAAACATTCAATATAGATATAGGACGGTAATTTAGAATATCTTGTTTGTTACCGGATTTTAAAATCGGCGTGATAAAAGACATTTTCCATATTGATGGGAATATAAATACCTGCTGAAAGAGAGGTATTAAAAATCAGCAGCAGAGGTTCAGTTAACGCAGGAATACATTTTTTTATAAAAATCGACGGTATCATATCTGGTCCACAACTTAATTCACATTTTAACTGATTGCAAGCACAAATAACATCCTCCTTGGTGATGACTAAGTTGACTAGAAAAGGATCGATATCATTAGTTACAGAATCATTGGAGTTGGTGGTATAAATTGAGCTAAAATTCGTAGCAAATAAATTGGCAATATCTACACCGTTATCGGCATAAGTACCACCAAGGAACATGTTACTTCGAAGTTCATTGTATTTACGCAGGTTGTTAATATATGTCCAAAACGATTTGATATTCGTACGGGAATAGAATTCAACCTTCTTAATATATTGCAGATAAAGATCACGGGAAGAACGAATACATCGTGCACGAAGTTGTTTAAAAGTTATATAATCATTAAGAAGGTTAGATTCTTTCCACGTCTTGTGCACAGCTTTTTTGGCGTTAATCAATTGGATTAATTCTGATGTATACCACCGCGGATGAGTAATATTGGAAAAAGATTTCTGTGAAATATGATTATGTATAACATCAGTTAAAACAGAATTAAACGTAGACGCCATATTATTTCCATCCGGATCCGACATAATTTCACGCCAATTAACAATAAACAAAATATCATTTAAAACATTGTAATTTGCATTAACAAAATCAAAAGTATTATCATTGAAAGATAATGATGACGGCACTGACATATTAAGACTGAATAAACTAGTAACATGATGCATGTCGGTTGGTAAAATGGAATCTTCTTCTGTAGAGCAATGCAAAGACGTATGTGAAGAAAAGAGCAAATCCAGTGTACACCCTTTAGTGCTATGTGTTGCTTTAAATTTACCGTTGAGAAGGTGCTGTGTAAAACTGCCGCATTATCCATTTGTAACGGGGCGTTACGTTGTCCAGGAGTCGTGCCGCGGTCGCAAGAGCGCGGAGTGATCCATCAATTCGAATCGATCGATAATAGAATCGTTTCAGGAACGAACGGCCCCGAAAATGCCCGAGCGCCGCCGGCAACTTTGATACAAACCGCAAAGAAAGAGATTTTTTGTGTACAGTGGCGAAGCGAGTGACAATCGGGTGTCACCAGGCTGTCCGACAACCACTGCGATCCGCGAGGTGCAACGCGAAACCGCCCGCGCACGTCTGTCGACTGTCAAACCAGTCGAACCGCGAGCTTACCCGTTCCTCCGTTGGGCGCGTGCGCGACGGGAGAAATAGAGTAGGCAGATCGCGCGACCAATCGCAGAGGTCGAGTCGTCGGATAGGGCTACACGAGTACGGCCCACGTTTAGGTGGAGTATCTGCGTGCGAGAGCGGATAACTCCAGGTGTGCAGAAGAGTTGCGTGCACAGTGCACAGAGCACATTAAATACTTGTAAAGAGTGGAGAGCGTGTGTGAAGGAGAGAAACGCGAGTGCATAAAAATATTAATAAAAAACCAAAAGAAAGAGCAGTGAAGTGCCGTGGAGGTCAGTGTAGAGTGGAGTGACCTTGAATAGTCCACGATCGCGAGAGGCCGCACTAGGCGAAAAATTTAGAGTAGGGCATCGCGATGACAAGAAAGAGGACCGTCGCCTCGAAGAAACTCACGAGTGAGGTCTCGCAAGGCGCGGAGGATCCGGTCGGGTTGACCCGCAGAGAGGTCATTGCACGGCTCAGAGCTGTAGGCCTGAGTACAGTCGGACATGAGGAGGTCCTACGTGCCCGACTTGCGAGAGCTCAATCGAAGGAAATCTCAGAAGGAGAGGCGGAGAGCGCGATGAAATCCGGCGCTTCCGAAACGAGTGTCCACGTCCAGATCTCGGAGGGACGAACACCATCGAGGGACATCGAGGGACAAGAGGAGTTTTCAACCAGGATTGTCACCTGTCAAGCCGTGACGAAGGACACGAGAACGTCCACGGCTACGAGTCGAGCCACCTCGACATGCACGCCACTGGATGTGAGCAGCCAGCCGACCTGGACCACAACGGGTTCGAGAGTGTCACCCGGAGTTGTGGACATCGCCAGACCAGGGTTCGATCATCCAGTAGGGACGATGACATATGCCGTGCCAACGACATATGTCACTTTGAGCTGCGGATCGTGGCATCACCCGCAAGGGACAACAGTGATCCACAGACCGCTGGCGGCTCCGAACCCAGTGCACAAGGGAGCCATTCCACGCAGATATTGCCCGGAATTTTCGGAGAGAGCGCTCACACTGCCCGAAGAAACGGAGACCGAGGACGATCGCCTACGCACGCGCATTGCAGCAAAGCGCACTCTTTTCGCGGCTCAATCCGAAGAGGAATATGAGGAGGAGAGCCAGAGCGAAGGGTATAGGGACGATCGTCGGAGAAAAGCCGAACGAGCACGAGAGAGAGAGGAGAACGAGGCTCGACCACCGCGGGACCAACCAGGAAGCCGCGCAGGCGCGAGAATCAGGCGAGAGATTCGTCCTGAGGAAACGCGGGCAAGAAGAAGCCCGATGGAGGATTACGAGGAGGTAGCCTCGGATGAACGAGAACTCCATAGGGTGACAGCACGGCCGAGATGGACGTTTCCCGAACACGGTCATTATGCTGCTCCGCCTGAAGAACCAAGGAGACATTCTCAGGGCGGATGGACCCTCGAGCAGCTGCGATCGTGGGGTCTGAAGTTCGACGGGTCCAACGTCGAAGAATTTTTAGCCGGGTTGCACGAGTGCATGGATTGCCTCGAGCTACCCGAGGGAGACGTGCTACGCGTCTTGCCAGGCCTATTCGAGGGGAAGGCAAGACAGTGGACTCGAGACGAGCCCACTTTACTGAGAACGTGGAGAACGTTCGAAAGAGGAATCAAGCGCCGCACAGTGTTTAACGGTTAGAACGTTGACGTCAAATATGTTTCGACAATTTTCCTGTCGATTAAAAAATACAAATTTTTTTTTAAAATACTCTGGAGGGATTGTACTTTGGAAGGTAGCTGCTATTGGAAGGTCACAAACGACCATAACCTCAAAATTGTACTCTCTATGTAAAACATAGGTTTTGGTAACCACTAAATTTGTTCGAGTGACAAGAAATGAATGATTTGTGCTTTAGGAATACATGATTATGTGCAGTTGAGTTACATTTAAGTAGAAATTATGCATATATGCATATATATATATATATATATATATATATATACAGGGTGATCCAAAAGTCCCGGAACAGCAAAATATCTCAGCGAGAGGACATTTTCGGGAAAAATGTTTTAGACAAAAGTTTTAGGATTTTTCACGGGCTATTTAATGGTAGCATAGAATTTGACCTTGAACATGACCTTGAAGGTTATTTCAAAGTTAAGTTTATTTTTTTTAATGCGAACCTCTATTTTTTTCATGGTTTCGGAAAAAGCGGGAAATTTTACGTCCGATTATGATATGAACGATATTTTGGTCAAGGTCATTTAAAGGTGAAACTTGAAAGTCCCGGAACGGGGAAATATCTCAGAGGGAGTTCATTTTCTGTGAAAATGTTAAAGATAAGAGTTTAAGGATTTTCTGCTATCGATCTAATGGTGATATTAATTTTGACCTTCACTATTATTTTGAAGGTCATTTCAAGGTCAAGTTCAATTTTTCAAATGGGAACCACTATTTTTTTGAGCGGAAAGGCTTACGTCAGAACACGACTTCACTTCACGACTTTCACAGAAAATAGACTCCCGCTGAGATATTTCGCAGTTCCGGAACTTTTAAGTTTCACCTTGAAATGACCTTGACCAAAATATCGTTCATAATATATGCGTGCGTGCGTGTGTGTGCGTGTGTGTGTGTGTGTGTGTGTGTGTGTGTGTGTGTGTGTGTGTGTGTGTGTGTGTGTGTGTGTGTGTGTGTGTGTGTGTGTGTGTGTGTGCGCATGTGTATGTGTGTGTGTGTGTCTGTGTGTGTGTGTAGGGTGGCCGTTACTTTGGTCATTTTTGAATTTCTTCGGTCTCACCCCCGAAAAGTGTTCATGTTTATGAAAAAAAATATCAGATAAAATTTGGATCAATTCGACCAGATCAACACGAGCCACCCGAGGATTAAATGTAACATTGTTTTTAAATGGGGAAAAGAGGTCTCTTAGTTTTTTTTCACGTAACTTCGACCCGTTGAGTCTTATTTCTTTTTAAATTGACATATTTCACTTACAGGGGTTCTTGGATAACAGAATACGCCAAAAATGTTTTTTTTTTTAATTTTAAACCAACACCCGATTATCTTAGAAGATACGCATTTATTGAAAAAATGCTTGACACAAAAGTTGCACGGTTGAAAGAGGGTCAATCAAGGTTATTTTAAGGGCAATTATGCAAGTACTGAACAAACTGTAACATCTTTGACTATTTTGTAGCGCTCTCGATCTAGGCTGAAAAAATATGTAATAAAAGATAATGGTTTCGTTAGGAAAAATTGAAGGTAAACTTCACGTGACCAACGCGTGACTATTGACAGTCAAACGCATGACATTTTACATTTCCCAAGATCATTAAACAGTGTTTTATAAATCTTGCGATTCCTCCAATGTGTGTGCAGTAATCCAAGTTTCTTTTTCGTAATTGCTGTATATTACGTCATTAGCCAGTACTGTATCGGTGACTGTTACCGATTCTTACCGCGGGGAGGTAGACGTATATCAAGAATCATGTTTTTTTTAATTGATTTTTTTTTTTATTATTTTTTTTAATTTTTTTTCTGGTTTTATTGATTTTTTTTGATTTTTTGATTTTATTGATTTTTTTGGATTTTCTGATTTTATAGATTTTTTCACTGTTGAAGATCAGGAATTTAAGAAACTAGCATTTCTTCAGCTTCGGGGGAAAGCTCAATGAATTTCTTTTCTAATTTGAGGCTCAACGATGTTAGTACTGGATCAGAATACATTAGTAGGTAATGTATTATGTCTTCATTAGTGTTTTGGCGTGAAGACATGCGACTATTGGATGCCCGAGCTTTGCGGAAAATTTTGTTCGTTGCCTCTTGTGCCTCTTCTGACAACCATCCTATCGGAACACGAAAACAGTCAATTATCTTGCTACCATGACATAGTACTTTATGCACAGAAGGAGCCATTTTGTACCAAGGATATACCGCTACGCACAATTCCGCTGTTTCGTTACAGTACTTTTCAAATTGCGGAACATTGACAGGTTTACCACACGTCAGAACTTGCAGAATGTTATGGAAGCGTTTTATTATGTTGACGTCTAATCCTGTGACCTCCGCAACCGAGTCTGCTTGGGCAAAAAATGAACGAGCGACATTGCCTGTATTGCTTGTCCCAAACCCTTGTTTGACTATATCCACATAAATATTTATTTTCCTTAGGGATTCTTGAACTCTACGTTTTGTGATCTTTTGAGTTTCTTTATCAATTGGCAACTTCACCTCGGGTTTTTTAACGTCCATGTTGTACGCAATATGTAAAAGGTATTCCATGAAACGAATCCAGCAATGCAACGTGGATAAACCATATTCGTAATACTCATGATACCACTTAGTTGTTTTTATGTAATCTAGATTGTTCATGAGTTTAGGCCCGACTTTGCAAATATTGCAACTCCTAGTAGATCTTTGATCCGTAAAGAAATTGCAGACTTTGCCGTCAATCATCGTGCAGTGTAAGTGAAATTTAATGTCATACGTCGAATTCGCCATTTCAAAGGAATATGTCTCTACTTTCTCTAACAGTTTTTTATAGCGATCATATAATTTTTTAGCCAGAGATTCAGTTTCCTTGACAAATTGAAAACGAACTGGTCTACAGTAGCGAACTGAGGACGGAGTTGGATTAGTCCAAATGATTGATGATTTGCATTTCAGTTGCAGAGGGACGAATGAAACCGTAAAAACAGCTGCATCTCGATTTGCACGAGTTACATTATTATCACAATTTGAAGCCTTTTTAGGTTCTGCTCCTTTTGGAGGATTACCGTTAACATATGAGTCAACCCCGCCTTCTTCTTCTTCGAAGCTGTCACCATCACTGTGTTCTTGAGAGCCATTATGCATTCTTCCTTCACTCCAATTCTGCCTCGTTGTCTGTTGACCACCAGCACCATCCATGCCCCATTTCCCAATGAGAGTTAAAGTTTCACTACCAATTTCAGATACTTTATCATCACCAACAACCAAAAGTATTCTCTTAGCAGTGTGCACTAATAAAGATATAAAATGCACACTTGCTTTTGTTTCAGAAATTGTGATATGTTCTGGATAGCAATCTGCTTTAGCTCTTTGCAAATGGTGATAAGGTGGGAAATGGCCTGAATCACTAAACAATGAATGATGTTTTCTTGCCATCTCATACATTCTTTTACTATATCCTACATCCATATACATTGCAAGAACTCTGTTTAAGTCGACGGCATTTTCTTCCTCGCTAATATCAACCTCCATTGTATCATCCATGTTTCGTAGTTCCTCTTTTTCTTTTAATTTTAATGCTTTCTGCAATTCTTCCTTACTGTGAGTAGAAGCTAAGTCTCCAATTCGTCTTTGCTTCGTTCGTAAAGATGAGTTATCATAGGTTAGCCGTGGACGACCTTTTTTGAGGGAGTTACGATCTGTGATTATGGCAGCATCAGTGCTAGTAGTAGCAATTTGGCTGGTACAAAGGTCGACCTCAAAAAGTCTTTTCAAATAATTGTCGTATTTTTGTTTAAAATAATCTTTACGTCTTTTGACTTGTTGCCACATTTTATTGTACTGTGGTAAGAAATTATTGAGAATTTTATGCGAGATCATAGCGTATTGCTGATCTGAAAACGTAGTACATCTACGTATTTCATTCATCACAGCTTCAACTTTTTGATTATTCGAAGTCGCACCTGCATTCCATATCATGTCACAAATTATGAAATTTTCGACACTATACTTCATTTTAAATTTAAAAATAAAAATAAAATACAGAAATAATTTGAAACTATAAACCAAGTAAAATGCAACGAATCAAGTATATAGAATGAAAAAATACCTGAATGTAACTGACGGATTTTATTAAGCAAATAGTAGACACGCAATTTCATACATTTCTGCCAAGAACATTTTAAAAAAGTGGGTAGTCATGTTCGTTCCTCCCATCCTCTTAATATTGAAACGGAATGCGGTTCTACTTTCGTATTCGCTTCCACCTAGCGGACGCGGACGAAGGCCAAATTATATATTCGAAAAGATCATGTGTTTCTTTCTATTGTACTGTTTTAAAGTAGCATATGTACTTTCAAACTCCTTAAAAATGTTAGTCAGCGTTGTAGTTGTGAATGTTTAGAAATTTATCCACATAAGGTAAAATAACGGTGTGAAATGATTAAATAATTAATAGAATAAGTTTAAAAAATACGTAAGGAATGCATTTATAGTCGTAATACTGTAAATCATAAAACGATTCTCATTATATTTCGTTTGGAATGTTGAAACGTATGTCAGTTTACTGTTTATATCATTTGATGCAGACAAATTGTTAAGCAAGAGTTCTTAAATAGTTGAAATCAGATTAAGTTTAAAAATATTGTTGTAGAAAAATAATGAAGGTCCGAAAACTATTGCAAATGTGCTCTATCTATTTCCCTTGGGAAAATAACGAAAAATAACCAATTACTTGTAGAAATTTTATGCTAAATAAAATAAATACATAATTTTTTAGGATCAATTTGTTTTTATTCTTCGTGTTTTTTCACGAAACGTGTCATAATAAATGAAATACATATATACGATGTGATTCCGATAGTTGAACCTACCCTACTGAAAATGTTCGTAATATCATATGATAAATCATATGAGATTTTTAAAATATCAGACGATCCGGAAAACTTTTTATGTGATTTCTCATGTAATTATAAGAAATAATAATAATATGAGAAAATGAATTACAATCATCTGGATTCCTCTAAGATATTAAAGAAATTATAAAAATCTCTTATGATTTATCATATATGATTTTACGGAAATTTTCACCAGGGTAAATAATATGGCACTCAATTCTGTCAAAAGCAATGGCTCCAACAATGTAACTGAGATATGAAGTAAGTTACAGCAAAATATTATAAATTACAAATAAATAGCAGAATTTATATTGATTGATTTATGTATAATTGATTGCATAACGCATTAACATATTTACATATATGCGAATCTAGGCAATTATTTTGAAACTAAATGAAATATAATATTAACGAAAATAGTATTAACAATAGAATGAAATTTTGAGTGAGACTGAAGTCTTCATAGAGTGGATATTTTGGTACTTTTGTCACAGAGTGAATTATGATTTTGAACTTTTTGAAATAAGTTTTCACTCGTGAGAGAGAGGAGGTTCGCCAATAAGGAATGAAAATTCACTCTTTCATAAGAGTATTTCAATTTAAATGATATATATATATATATATATATATACACACATATATATTTCTAAATTTACCAACTTTTGTGGAGGAATTTTACAAAATATATCTGGCATTATCACAATTACCAACTAACATTTTACCTATACATTTTTGCATTTTATATGCATGGGTCATTCTCTCAATAAGTACAAATTACGTCTTTAAAAAATATTTTCAATCAAATGATTAAAGCGAATAAAAGTGGTGCTAACCATACCCAATGAGAACATGGTTGTTTCATATACGTATATCAGAGGTATAAAAACGGTGTACGTATTCGGCATATACGTTTTCGAGATATACGTCTATACAACGGTAGTTTAAAATACGTCTAAGATTAACGTTTTTTTCTAATTATTTGCGTTTAGAAAAATTGCATAAAGTTAAATAACGTAATGCAAAAAATGTAAAAAATTAAAAAAAGGATATTTTAATATTTTTAATGTTTTTGTACTAAACGTATATATACGACTGTAATACTTTTAAGATTAACGTTTACAGCGCGTTTAAAAAATGGCATATTATTATGACGTTTTATAGACTGTCATCGAAACGAGAATTATACGTAACTTATAAACGTGTTATATCCCAGAATTATACTATAAATTAAACATCTATTGAACTATCGAGTTCTTATTATGTATTATAGCAGTTAAGATTATTCAATATTTACTTGATTCTTGAAAATAGATTTCACAAAATATTGTATTGTGTATGTATTTTTCACCATTAAAAGAATTTTGTATGGCAATCTACACTTCACTCTGTTAATACAGTAAAATTTGATTTTTTATTAGTAAATGATAAATATTATTGATTATTCTTACAAAAATCTTTTATTTGAATTAATGCCTACAAATCCTATTTACTATTTGATTATATAATTAATTATTTTGAAAGCAATAACTGTTTGAATAAGATTTGCTTTGTGAACGGTTACAGAGTGCAGTTTTTCCACCATGTGAACATGGAGTAGAAAATTAGGGTTTCCATCTATAATTTTCAATTTACACTTTCAATAACCTTCAAATTTGACTCCAAAGGCAAAAGCAAGGTCAAGATTGATCGACCCCTTTAAACCCTGCGATTTTTGTCTCAGATATGTTTTTACTTTTCGCATACCATAAAATGTATTAATGTTTAAACGTTTTGAATTTGAATATTTGTCACAGGAAATCGTTACCTTTGCATGACTAGACATCTAAACCTGAAATTCTCCGCTCTTATCATATCCAGAGTAAAAAAGTACGGTTTCCGTTTAAAAATTTCGTTTCGCCCTTGAAATAACCTTGATTGACCCTCTTTCAACCGTGTAACTTTTGTGTCAAGCATTTTTTCAATAAATGCGTATCTTCGAAGATAATCAGGTGTTGGTTTAAAATTAAAAAAAAAACATTTTTGGCGTATTCTGTTATCCAAGAACCCCTGTAAGTGAAATATGTCAATTTAAAAAGAAATAAGACTCAACGGGTCGAAGTTACGTGAAAAAAAACTAAGAGACCTCTTTTCCCCATTTAAAAACAATGTTACATTTAATCATCGGGTGGCTCGTGTTGATCTGGTCGAATTGATCCAAATTTTATCTGATATTTTTTTTCATAAACATGAACACTTTTCGGGGGTGAGACCGAAGAAATTCAAAAATGACCAAAGTAACGGCCACCCTACACACACACACACACACACACACACACACACACACACACACACACACACACACACACACACACACACACACACACACACACACACACACACACACACCCCCACACACACACACACACACACACACACACACACAAACACACACACACGCACGCACGCACGCACGCACGCACGCATATATTATGAACGATATTTTGGTCAAGGTCATTTGAAGGTGAAACTTAAAAGTTCCGGAACTGCGAAATACCTCAGCGGGAGTCTATTTTCTGTGAAAGTCGTGAAGTGAAGTCGTGTTCTGACGTAAGCCTTTCCGCTCAAAAAAAATAGTGGTTTCCATTTGAAAAATTGAACTTGACCTTGAAATGACCTTCAAAATAATAGTGAAGGTCAAAATTAATATCACCATTAGATCGATAGCAGAAAATCCTTAAACTCTTATCTTTAACATTTTCACAGAAAATGAACTCCCTCTGAGATATTTCCCCGTTCCGGGACTTTCAAGTTTCACCTTTAAATGACCTTGACCAAAATATCGTTCATATCATAATCGGACGTAAAATTTCCCGCTTTTTCCGAAACCATGAAAAAAATAGAGGTTCGCATTAAAAAAAATAAACTTAACTTTGAAATAACCTTCAAGGTCATGTTCAAGGTCAAATTCTATGCTACCATTAAATAGCCCGTGAAAAATCCTAAAACTTTTGTCTAAAACATTTTTCCCGAAAATGTCCTCTCGCTGAGATATTTTGCTGTTCCGGGACTTTTGGATCACCCTGTATATATATATGCATATATGCATAATTTCTACTTAAATGTAACTCAACTGCACATAATCATGTATTCCTAAAGCACAAATCATTCATTTCTTGTCACTCGAACAAATTTAGTGGTTACCAAAACCTATGTTTTACATAGAGAGTACAATTTTGAGGTTATGGTCGTTTGTGACCTTCCAATAGCAGCTACCTTCCAAAGTACAATCCCTCCAGAGTATTTTAAAAAAAAATTTGTATTTTTTAATCGACAGGAAAATTGTCGAAACATTTTTGACGTCAACGTTCTAACCGTTAAACACTGTGCGCCGGTTCGGCGTAGAAATCGAGGACACCGAGATTCTTCTGTCGATCCATGAACGGATTCAAGACCCGACAGAAGATATGGAGGATTTCCTGCAGGAATTGCGGCGAAGATTCCGAAAAATGCGAGTGCCACCGCCAGAGGAGAGCCAGGTTAGGATGACGATCCGAAACTTACGGCCGGATTACCGTAAGTCTACGAGTGTCTGAGAATGCGCGACGTTCGCCGAGCTGTTCGAGGCAAGCCGAGAACTCGCAGACGATAAGCGGTGGGATGCACGATACCGTCAACTAACGACGACAGCCCGCAAGGAGGGCGGAACCAGAGTGTCGTCCAGGAACATCAGAGTGGCCGCAGGGAAAGAAGTGTCCGATTCGTCGTCGTCATCGTCGTCGTCGTCGGTGAGCGAGCCGAGAAGGAGCAGTCGAAGAAACCGCAGGAAGAGGGGTAGAGCCTCGAGATTAAGAAGAAGCAGCCGAGAGGAGATCGCTGCGGTACTGCCGGAAAGGCAAGCCATTTGAGATCCGCCCCCACAGAGGAGAGCATCACCGAGAACAACAGCTGTTCGGCCACCTAATCGGCCAGGACGACAGCCGCCGAGAGCAACCGAAGAGCTCCGGCGATCCGTAGAGCCGCCTCCTGACTGATGCCCGACTTCGCCCCGCCACGTTAGGCCTAGGAGGGGGGAGTTGAGAGTGGCACCAGGAGCGCGCCCGTGCTATAACTGCGGCGGGACGGGCCATTTCGCGCGCGAGTGCCCGGAGCCCCGGCAGTGCTACGGATGCGGTAAATTAGGCACGATACGACGGGAGTGCGTGCAATGCATGGAGGCTGGTGTGCGACACTCGGGAAACGAGCAGCGCGGGTCGAGGCACGAGTCTTCCCGACCAGGCCCGCAGACGTTTCCATCAAGCTGGAGGACGAGTGCGCCGAGAAGAGGATAGGCAGTATATGCCCCGAAGAGGAGGTTCTCCGATTCGTAAGGGAGAAATGGGGTGTCTCGTCACGAGGAAATAGAGGTGAGATAGAAGACATCGCTGCCGGAAGAGGTATGCCGGATGATCGCCTCTATTTTGACTTCGTCGTCGCCGGAGTCGCAGTCCGAGGACTCTGCGACACAGGAGCTACACGGTCGTTCGTCGGACCGAGGATTGCCGACGCGTGTCGAGACCACATATTGCCCCATAAAGGAGGATTAAGGAGCGCCACGGGCCATTCCACGGAAATTACCGGAATACTGCCGCTGATGGTCGACGTGGGAAATCGGATCGAGCAGGTTTCCTTCCGCGTCGCCACAGTGGTAGAATACGAGGCCATTCTGGGAATTGACTTCCTCAGATCGGTGGGAATCACCGTCGACTGCCAAGAAGGGCAGTGGAGGAGTGGCAACGGCCCATGGAAACGCTTCGCTGTTGCGGAAGAAGCAACTATCCACGCGGAGTGTGCGGGGTTGGCAGAGGTCACGTCCAATCAAGAGGGACAGCTGACCAGATTGTTGGACGAATTGCTACCCCCACCTCCAGCTACGCTAGGGACGACCTCGCTGGTAGAGCACGTCATCGACGTAGGAGACGCGCGACCGGTGAAACATCGTTTTCGTCGTGTGTCGCCGGCCGTCTTGGAGGCCGCCCAAGCCGAGGTTGACTCAATGATAAGGAACGACATCATTGAGCCATCCACCAGCGCGTGGTCGTGTTCGCCAGTCATGGTAAGGAAGCCGAACGGGACCTACCGGTTCTGCGTCGATTATCGCGACGTGAATGCCGTCACGAGGAAGGACGCGTATCCGCCGCCGAACATAGACAGCATACTGGATAAAGTTCGCCGAGCGAGGTTTATCAGCAAAATGGACCTCAGCCAGGCCTACTTCCAAGTGCCGCTAGAAGCGAGAAGCCGAGAGATCACGGCCTTTTCTGTGGCCGGTAGAGGGCTGTATCAATTTAAGAGGATGCCATACGGCCTTACGAATGCTCCCGCCACCTTCCAGCGGTTGATGGATTCACTCTTCGGACCGGAGTACGAACCGAGGGTATTCGTCTACCTAGACGACATCATCATCGTCAACGAGTCTTTCGACGAACATCTGGTCTGGGTCCGTAGAGTATTGGAGACCATTGTACGAGCCGGTCTCCAAATAAACCGAGATAAATCGGAATTCTGCTGCGAGAGTGCGGTTTATCTCGGATACAGGATTGATCGAGAAGGATTGAGGCCCGATATGGAGAAAGTCTGTTTTGGAGTACCCGCCCCCGCGGACGTTGAAGCAAGTTCGATGCTTCCTCGGGATGGTGGGGTGGTATGCACGCTTCATACCAAACCTCGCCGAGAAGAGACTTCCACTCACCAAGCTGACCAGGAAGAATCAGCCATGGGAGTGGGGCGAGGAGCAAGAGCAGGCATTTGAGAGTCTGAAAGCGGCACTGACGGAGGCCCCAGTGCTAGGGAGGCCTGATTTCAAGCGGCCCTTCACCTTGCAAACAGACGCCAGTGATTATGCCCTCGGAGCAGTGCTTACGCAGCAACAGGATGACGGGGAGCACCCCATTGTGTACTTGAGTCGTACCCTCACCGCCGCGGAGAAGAATTACTCGACTACGGAGAAGGAGTGCTTGGCGGTGGTATGGGGCGTAAAGAAGCTCCGGGCATACCTGGAAGGTTATACATTTGAGGTCATAACCGACCACAGCAGCCTTCAGTGGCTGCGCAACCTAAAGGATCCAACGGGACGTCTAACCCACTGGGCCTTAGAGTTGCAGGGGTGGAACTTCACCATTCGTCATAAGAAAGGAGCGCTGCATCATGTCCCGGACGCCCTTTCCCGGAGGATTGAAGAGGACGTCGGAGCCATGCGAGTAGCCGCAGAGAAAGACGACTGGTACGAGAGGAGGAGAGAGTTGGTACGAGTGCATCCTGAGCGGTTCCCCGAGTGTAGAATAGAGGAGGATCGGCTATATCACGCCCGATCCGATCCACTATTGGACCCGGTGACCGGAGGGGAGAACCGCTGGAAGTTGGTACTGCCGGTCGGATTGCGAGCACAAGCCCTCAGCAATGCGCATGAGGAGGCGCATGCCGGACACTACGGCGTCGAGAAGACGTATTGCCGCCTAGCAGTAGAGTACTATTGGCCTGGCCTCCGATATGATGTGCAGCAATTTATCGGAGAGTGTCGCGACTGTCAAGCTCAAAAGACTGCGCAGGGCGGGCCCCCAGGATTGATGGGTCAACGGATCATTGAAAAGCCGTGGACCGTTGTGTCCGCCGACATCATGGGCCCATTCCCGCCTAGTCGTGGACAGAATCGGCACATCTTCGTATTCACCGATATGTTCACTAGGTGGGTGGAGTTGAAGGCGCTGAGGACCGCCAACGGCAGGAGTATCGCTCGAGCATTCGAAGACTTGGTGCTGTTTCGATGGGAGACGCCTTCATACCTCTTAACGGACAATGGGAAGGAATTCCGAAACGAGGTGATGGACAAGATGTTGTCGGCGTACGGAGTGCGATCGATTACTACCCGTCAGTACCATCCCCAGGCCAACCCGGTTGAGCGAGTGAATCGAACGATCAAGACTATGATCCGCACATTTGTAGGTGCCGATCATCGAGACTGGGACTTGCATCTGCCCGAGTTCCGGCGTGCGATCAATACGGCCGTACAGGAGAGCACGAAAGTGTCACCGGCTTTCCTTAATTTTGGCCGACAACCGTCCCCGGTCAAGAGTTTGAGGCGTCGATTGGAGGGGGAGGCGCCAGTGCTACGCATCGAGAACGAGGAATGGGAAGAACGTCTGAAACGTCTAAGTGCCCTACGGGATCTGGTACGTCGGTTTCAAGACCGAGCGAGCGAGCGCCAGCGTCGACAGTATAACCGCGGCAGACGTGACATTCGATTTCAGGTCGGAGATCTAGTGTTGCGGCGAAATCACGTCTTGTCGTCGGGCGCGGATAGGTTTGCCGCGAAACTCGCGCCGCGATACGAGGGGCCGTTCCGCGTCGTAAACGTAATTTCTCCCGTCGTGTACGAGTTGGGCGGGGAAACCGGGCGAAGAGTGACGAAAGTCCACGTTACGGACCTGAAGCGGTATGTTGCACCCCGCGGATCCCGTCGAGTCGAGAATTAATTCCGTTTACAATTTTGTCCCTGTCGAGGTGCAGGTCGCGCCCCTCTGGTGTGAGGAGGAAGACCGCGGGATAGCGGCAGCATCCCCACGACAACTGCCGGTGCCGAGGGATCGCCAAGGGGATTTCCCTCTCCCCGTGGGTCGGCACCCGAATTCGCGACCAGTCGCCCGCGGGATCCTGTTTGGCGGACTGCGGGAGCTGCCCAATGACGTCGAGCGAGATCCTCCTCCCGGGAAGTGCTTCAACTGCTGGCGCGAGAGGCACCTGTGGAAATCTTGCCCGGCCCCACGGATTCGCCCATTTTGCGTGAATTGCGGGTTCTCGGGCTTGTCTATTTCCGGGTGCCCTCGATGTGCAGAGCGCTACCGGGAGTGGATGAGTCGCGGAGAGCGGAGCTCTTCGGCGACACGCGTCGAGGATGAGGGGGCCAGCGCCCGTACCCGCCGGCATCGATCGCGGAGGCGACGGGGTCAGGGGACCCGAGAGGAGGCGCCAACCGAGGAGGAGACATCCAGAACAAGACCGGAATCCAATCCAGAATCCAGCCCCCGGGGAGAAGCAGCTGCCCCCGGGGAGAACGCGGGCCACGGCCAGGAGGCCAGTCCGCCCAGGCTGGAGGACCAGGCCCAGGAGAGGGCAGAGGAGGACGCCCTGAAAACGGCCGAATCATTGGCCACCCTGCTCCGCAGTTTGGGGCCAACTGCCGCGGCCTTCGTCGCAGGACGAGTCGACGAGGGAGACGCCCTCAGGTGGGCCCATCGGCTGGCGGGGCTGCTCCCCCCGCTGCAGAAGATGGTGGTCCTAGAGGCCAAAAGGGAAGCCCTGCGGAAGGAGTAATCCGCCCGTGATTGGGGGAAGGTCGAGTCTCTTCCTTCCCCGCCCTCTTCGGAGGAGGTAAGCGTGGATTAGAAGGTGAGCGTGGAACGATCGCGGCGATTCCTGGACAAACTCTTGATCCGAGATACGAGGTACGGTAGTCCTTAGACGGGAGTTCAGAGTAATCCCGAGGTAGGAGGGGGGTTTGTAACGGGGCGTTACGTTGTCCAGGAGTCGTGCCGCGGTCGCGAGAGCGCGGAGTGATACATCAATTCGAATCGATCGATAATAGAATCGTTTCAGGAACGAACGGCCCCGAAAATGCCCGAGCGCCGCCGGCAACGGCGCTCGGAGATGCGCGGCAGCCGAGAACGCCGCAGTTCAGTTCCGAGTAGACCTTCGAGTAGGAAGGACGTAGAATAACAAAACGTGTCGAGTAATCCCCCGAGTTTCGAGCACCGCGTGAGTAGTCGAGGATTGGATCTGCGAGTTACGTCGTGCAAAGAGGGAAACGACCAGTACAATTGGAAACCCGAGGACGAGGTCTGCCGTCAACGAGGACGAGATCGGCCGTCAAGCGAGGACGAGACGCTATTTTGTCGGGAGTGAGCAGGCGAACCGCAACTTTGTGAACAACTAATTGTAAGTCGGCCGTGGGCCACACGTGTGTTATTTCAAATAAATTGAGAGGGCAAGAAGGCCCGATATCCCTTTAATAATAAATTATTATTATTGTTTCCTGCTACACCCCTTTCGTAGCTTGTGCGGGCGGTGTGCGGTGCCGCCGTAGGGTATTTCGCGGTCCCCGTTTTCAGGCGCGGAAGGAGGCAGGAGCCGACCTCATCTGGGCGAGCTCGTGCCCTACCGGGAGTTCGCCAGCTAGCCGGGCTAAAAAAAAGCGAGTCGTCCACCTGGCGCGGGGTTTTCCCGAGAAAACCCCAAAGCCCGCTTCACGGGCGGTGGACGACAAGCCAATAAATTTTGGCCATAAAAAAGCAGCCGTTATATATTATATTAGGTTGCACGTATCTATTTCTGTGGTAATTAAGAGTATCGGCAATGTAGCTCCAAAGAATATTAGGCAAGTTGAAATCGCCAAAAATCATCCACTCACAGTTTGTGAATTTGTCGGCCAACTCAGTAATTGCGCATATTCGTAATATACTGAGTTGAAAGATGCAGGTGAAAAGTAGGAGACAGCAAAAATATACTGCCGCCCTTTTAACCGCATCCTGATGGAAATATGTTCAGCAGTTGGGTGAACATATTGTATATCACAAGGGGTGGCTGCAATGTGTTTCTTGATGGCAATAAGAATTTCACCACCTCTTTTCGAATTCGATAGCTCGTAGGCGCGATCGCAACGGTAGATATTATAATTATCCATTCACAGTTCAGCGTCGGAAATGGAGTCGTTTAACCAAGTTTCTGTAAAGGCTATGATGTCTGCCCTATTGAAAATGTTCATATGATAAATCATATGAGATTTTTAAAAAATCAGTCGATCCGGGAAACTTTTCATGTGATTTCTATGTAATTATAAGAAATAATAATAATATGAGAAAATGAATTACAATCATCTGGATTCCTCTAAGATATTAAAGAAATTATAAAAATCTCATATGATTTATCATATGATTTTACGGAAATTTTCCCCAGGGTGGAATATTAATGAGCGTATTAATCGAAACATGTAATTGCGCTAATTTAGTTCTGAGACCCCGAGTATTTTGGTAAAGACATGTTAATATGGACTCTGCTGAGAAGCTAACTGGTTGTGCCTTCGAATTTTGCAGTCATTGCTCTAACCGAAGTGAAATTAGATCATTCTCAGTAGTGATCTCTTACTCAGCAGTAAGTATGCTCACCATTAGTAGTTTTTAAGAATATTTTTTGACCTCTTCTTTGCAGTTTAAGCCCATGGTCACGGGCATAAGTTTTGGCTTTACCAAGTAGTTTGTATAGAGAAGGTGGTAAATAGTCATTAATAAATATCTCGTTGCCCGGCCAACTAGCATTAGTTTCATTGGACTTTAATGTACCTTTTAAGCGCCGTGCTCTAATTAAATCATCGCGAGCGTTCGTTCGAGCGAAACGGACAAAAATATTGCCCGACCGTGCCGAGTTAGTACGAGCCTGAGCAAAAGATGGACCGACTTCAATGGGCATGCCAAAAGTGATGTTAGTCGAAATATTACTGGTAGTAGCAGCGACTGGCATTCTATTTACACGCCCCAGATCTTCGGGAGCTATCGGGGCACCAACCAATTCACACACGCGTAGCACTATTGCTGAAAGATCTTCTCTGTCAGAATTTGGGACACCTGCAATTACTACGTCATTATTATGACAATGGAGTTCAACTTCTGCCAGACGATTCTCTTTCAGCTTATCCGAATTGCGAAGGATGATGTTTTCTTCTCTAAGAGCTGAGACCTCTTGTTCCAGAGAAACAATTTTCGGATTTTGATCAATAACTAAAGAATATAGTTCATTAGTTTTAGTGATCAAGGCACTGCAATATTGTTCCGTGGATAACTTAAAATTATTGAGGTCACTCTGAATTATATCCAGTGTATCCAACTTGGCCATTTTGCTATTTAAAAACGTCAGTTGATTTGCAATTGTGGCGAGAGTAACCCCATCCTGATCTTCGGATGTATTGACAGAATTTTTAGCTTTGGGACGTTTAGAGGAGGTCGATGCAGCAGGCTGTCCTCTAGGACGCTTGTTCGATTTGGAATTGCAATCATCATGATCAATCAGATCGCAGCAGCAGAAAATGCCATCATCATTCATAAAATTTTCCGTGTGCACGATTCGTGAACGACGTTACGACATTTGTTGCACAATACACTACGTTGACCACCGACCGAGACTTGACAAATTGTACAATTTTCGTTATCCTTCAAATTTACTAAATCGGCGATCTCTATAGTTTCTGCTACCGCGGTATCCACTTGTATTTTGGGAGGTGTCTCAAACGTGTTAAAAAATATTGGATTAAACAATGTCTAAAAACACCAACACTTTCGACAATCCTAAACTCCACGTGTCAAAATACGGGTAATAATGTCTTTAGATTTAAAATCAAACACAATATGACACAAACATGTAAACACTGATAAACATTTAATAGTAAACACGGAAAACTTCCAACAAAAAAAAAAGTTAAGTTTACGTACTATATGGTCAGCAATAACGATGATTGAGGAAGTCATACAATAATAAAATTATAATATAATAGTATAAAAATATAAATATAAAATCGGTCCAAAATTTTGATAAAAACGTCTTTAAAAGGGCCGAAGATAATAACCGAAATTTCCCTTTAATATTCGTAATATCTAACATACACAAACACTCGAACGGTAAGCACTGAAAAACTTCAAAATAAAAACGTGTACGTATACAGTCCGGAATAACGGCGATTTTGAAATCCGATAATAATAAACGTGTAATAAAAATATAATCCGACTTTAAATTTGGATAAAAGTCTTCTTAAAAGGCCAGTATGCAATAAAATAATTACACTTTAAAACACACCACACAACACTGAAAAATATCAACGTATATATATATATATATATATATATATATATATATATATATATATATATATATATATATATATATATCCAATCCGATAGTAATATGAGTATGATAGAAATATAATCGGACTAAAAATTTAGGTGTCCTTAAATGGGCAGTTTATGATAACACGAATTGCACTTTAAAAATCGTAAAATATGTAATGCACAACACGCAACACTGAAAACTTCGAAATAAAATCGTGTATGTATTGAGTCTGAAATAACGAAAATTGAGAAAACCCAATATTAATAAAAATATCGTAATTAAGAAAAAGACCAGTTTCGATCAACTTATTTAATCACTTGAAATTAAGCAAATTACGTGGTGTATTTTTATTATTAATTTACCGAATAAGTGAGCGAACGTTAACCGAAATTCGACCGAGTCAACACGTCTGTATACTTTAAAGGCTGTATACTAACTGACTATATTATTATAAATAATATAACGGCTAAATTTGGTTGACAGATGTTTATTTTGAGTTCTTATTATATCGGAGAATTTGTGTTTATTAAGTATTTAATCTTTATAAAAATGGTCGTATAATCCAGCTTGTGAGGTGAACTTTTCTTAGATGTGGTAGGAACCAAGTCATTGCCGTGCTTATTAAGAAAATAGTGATTGTTCGGATGCATGTGGTTTCTAACCTAGTAATTGGAATTTATACGTGGGTTTTTAACCCAAAATTGCATTGGAGTTTTCATGAATAATTCTCAAACTAATATGTCTGATGAGCATCACATCATGAATATGTCAGTGGTAGTCGAGGACGACCCACCTATTATTCGTTGCTTCGGTTGAACTGGATACCCTATTGTCGCAAATCCTGAGAAAGCGAAACAGTGCAGTGGGTGCAAGGAAAGGTTCCGCGAGAGTTGCTTTAAGCGAAGACTATTAAGAGATGATGGTCGTTACTCGTGTTGCTTCAAGAAAGATGGTCTTACCCAGCAACATGAAACACTTGACGATGTCTTTGACATTGCTAAAATTAAAACAGCGGCTGCTATGAATGTCTGAATATCCTCGGCCCCAAAGAGCTTGCCTAGTAGAGCGCAGCAAGTAACCTTGGGAAGTTTAATGGAGCAAGTTTCTTTGAAAAGTACATCGCAGCAAGGATGTTTGGAAAGAACCATATATCAAATGGCTGAGGATATTAGGGTTATTAGTTCAAATCAGGATGAACTGAAAAGTGGTATCGAGGACCTGAAATCTGAAAATTATGAGTTAAAGAACGAAATAGCCGGCATAAGAACTGAATATGCTGCTTTAAACCACAGACTATAAAGCACCGATCATAGCGTTTCCAATTTAGAAAAAAAAGGTAAAGACTCTTGAATCCAAGTTGGAAGATGTGATAAAAATGTAATCATGAAGTGCTTGCATCAACGTCAGTACCTGAATAAATTATTATAGCTGAAGCTGAAGAAAGATGTCGGAGAGCTCTTAACGTGATATTTATTGGAGTAAAGGAATCTACTCCCCAAAACCTTTCTGACTCGGACAAAGATACGGTTTCAAATTTCTTATTGTTGAGCAAAAGCTCCTCTTACAATTTAGTTTATCGTATTGAAAATACGAAAATTAATCACCCTGAAGACCTCAAAATTGTGAAATTTATACACAATGTTCCTACAATAGTTTCTAAGAATGCCAATATTAGATCGAAACCAAATTTTTAGTACCGACGTCGCAAATAAATTATCTGCTGTACTACCAAAATGTCCGTGGCTTGAGAACAAAATTTCATTTATTAAAACATAATCTCAATATTTTTTCTGTTCTTCCTGACATTATTGCCCTAACAGAAACATAGTTAAACGACTCGTTGCCTATTTTTCGTTGCCCATTTCGTGGGGGTGGAGTTCTTGTAGCCTTAAGTTAGCGTATTTGTATTGCCTCACAATGTGAACTACTTCATGAATATCCAATGACTGAACAACTGGCAGTTCGGTACATTATTGGGAAGAGAAAATTGATTATAACAAATGTCTACTTCTCGCCATCATCTCCTATTGAGACTTACATAGCGTTTATTAACAATATTAACAACCTCCGATTAAATTTCAAAGACCATGAAATGATAGTTGTTAGCGACTTTAATATTCCGAATCTAATAAATATTGAGGAGTACATATCTTACTCTTTTAATTTACTAAACATGAAGCAACTCATTCCACCAGTAACGTCAAAGAATTACACATTAAATTTGCTTTTTTCGACCATTGTAGATTTGAGCAATAAACTGGATTGTCTAGACTCGATCCTGCCTTGTGATTCACATCATGTAAATAGCTGGTTTGAGCTGTCTTCTCATACCAATAAATCGATTGTCCCCAAACATCATCAATATGACTTTACAAAGGATGACATACCAGGTATAAACGGCTTCTTGTCTGAAGCGAATTGGTCTGAATTATTCCTATATCGTGATATTGATAGTAATGTTACAGAATTTTATAACGTGCTAAACACAGCTATAAGTATTAATGTTCCTTCTGATCATGTAAAACTCTCATCCTACCTACATTGGTATACTCAGGTGCTCATTAAATTAATCATGGACAAAAGGACTGCCCATGCCCAGTGGAAATACCCAAAATCAGCCTTTGATTACATCAATTTTTAATCTCTCCGTGCTGAAGCAATAAAATTGTCTCGATCAGCTTATTCGGATTATTTAAGGACGGTGGAAGATAGATCCTGCACGAATATTAAGGCTTTTTGGTCCTACATTAACAAATTGAAATCATCTAATGATATCCCAATTTGCATGAAGTATGGAAACTTGAACTCATCAATCAGCACTGAATGTGCCAACCTATTTGCTACATACTTCAAGTCTGTTTATAAACCGTCACCTTCGCAAATTTTGCTGCAAATGGAATGTCATTCGGTATACAACAATTTTACGATTTCATCGGACGACGTGTCATCAGCATCGCAGGGATTGAAGGATACTTTAACCTTGGGACCGGATCGTATCCCTTCTACTATTGTGAAAAACTGTCTATCCTCCCTCATGAAGCCGCTTGTAATTGTTTTTAACAAATCCCTTAACTCAGGCGTATTCCCTAGTTACTGGAAACATTCTTATATTACTCGAATATTTAAATCAGGTAATAAAAGTTTTGTTTGAAATTATAGACCAATATCTATTATTAGTGCTATCCCAAAGCTTTTCGATTCAATAATTACATCTAAATTGTCAGTTCTTTTATTTTCTCAAATATCGTCTAAGCAGCACGGCTTTATGCAGGGAAGATCGAGAGTTACTAATCTTCTGGTATTTTCCGATTTTATTAACGGTGTGATAGGTGATTAGCGATCTCAAGTGGATACTATTTACCTCGATTTCTCTAAGGCATTTGATAGTGTTGACGATCAAATACTAATCAGTAAACTTAAGAGTTTTCGGGTTGGTGGTCGCCTCCTTGAGTAGATTGCATCATTTGTCACGAATCGCAAACAAGCAGTCAAATTGAAAAACCATTTATTCGATGAATACTTGTTCCCGCCCGGTGTTCCTCAGGGTTCACACAGGGCCGTTGTTATTTAATTTATATATTAATGATATACTAAATATCCTTACTTGTGTGGATGCCTTGCTGTTCGCAGATGATATAAAATTATTTGCGGAGATTAAGTTGCGCGCAGATGCTCTGAATATTCAAAGTGACATCAACAAAATTTCAAATTGGTCTAACACAAATCGACTGAATGTTGAGAAGTGTAAAATTATTAGATTTTCAAAAAGTCAAAATACCTTAATTTTTTATTACACTTATCGTGGGAACAAATTATCGAGGATTACTATTCAGATCTTGGTATTAGTTTTAATAAGGAGTTGGATTTCAGACAGCATCTTATTGCAGCAAACAGCAAGGCAGCTAGGAATCTGGGTTTCTTGCGAAATATTATTAGGTTTTTCAAAAATCCTCAGGCTATATTAGATGTATATAAAACTCTAGTCTTGCCTCCCTTGTGTTATGGATCGCCTATTTGGTCTCCATCACTGTCGAAGGACATAAAAGTACTCGAATCTACGCAACGTAAATTTCTGAGATGCATTTCATGGAAAATTGACAGATCCATGCATTATTATGACCATGATTTTGGACCGATATCATCGGCCTTGTTAATACCTACGATTTATTCCATTTACACCTATTCTGAGTTACTATTAATCAGGAACATTATTCATGGGTCTGTAATGACTGATGTGGTTCGGCTTATATTTACAAATACACAGATACTGCGCAACGTGAGAAATGTTCGACCATTGCAAGAGCCTCATTTTAGGACAAACTTTACATTCTTTGCAACTTCGAATAGATTACACAGGGCATGGAATGCTTTGCCCTTAAATTTGCGAGACGAGTCGATACCATCTACTTTTGAAGTAAACTGGAAAAACCTAGTTTATCGCTTCTATTAACTCCTATTTGCGTTATTATCTTAGATTTATTTTTATTGTTAACTAGTTTTCTTTTATGCGGCGTCATATACATATTTTATATATATTTTATTTCAACTATATTACTCGACTTAACCTAGTGCTAAATTGTTAATTTTGTATTCCTGTATTGGGCGTTAACATCCGTGTTAAATAAATAAATAAATCAATCAATAATAATAATAATTAATACGTGCATACAGCGATCGATTTAATTCCTGCATATTTACATATATATATATATATATATATATATATATATATATATATATATATATATATATATATATAATGTTACATGACTAACATTTGCATGATACAATTTTTATTGATTATAAACTTTCGAAAACAACGATTTTTCGATAAAATACAAATAATTAATAATTACCTTTTGCGATTATGTATGTTTTTCTTTTTTTCCTCTTTGGTATTACACGCGACGGTATTTGCTCCGGTTTTTCATTTTTACATTTCAGGATTTTTTCATCTTTAGGACTTTCATTGCACAGTTGCTTTTTTGACTGTTTTTTACATTCTTTGAGCGCACTTTTCTCTATAAACGCGTCAAAATAATTCTTACCTTTAGGAGTCAAGAAACGAAGAAGGGTTTTAAATAAACTTTCAAAATAGATTTTAATTTCAAGAATACTCTCAGTATATTTGTCATCATAATTACGGTAGAACCTAACTTGACCATTTCCGAAGTAAACTATCTTTACAGCGGTACTAATGCGAATATCTTTTTGAATTACTGTTTGTTTCGGAATAAGTACTTCATAGTCTAGACTAGTGCAGTCTGTTTCTTTAATAATAACGAAAGGTGGATTTTTTTAAGTTCGAATCATTTGATAATATTCTTCATCCGTTTTAATTGTTCCTGTGTTTTTCTTTCCGTGTGCCGTTCATTCCGAAGTTTCGATCACATGAACAGTAAGAATGACCTCGAACGGGATACACGTGATGTATTTCGATTTGCAAATATCGAGATAGAAGCGATACAAAAGATAGTATTAAATAATTTTTATTCTGACCTCCACATCTGTCAGAAAATAAATAAATTCGATTTGGAACATTGAGTTTCAGTTCTCGTTTGATAGCGTCGAAAAGAAAATTGCAAACTACGTTTGTACCCTTCTTATATGCACCATGAAAAAGTACATGTAGCTGTTTTCGCTGCCTAAAACATTCACGTTAAAAACGTGCAACCAATTAATCGGCGATAAAACTGTTCAGAAACTGGGAGTTTCGGCAATGGCAAATTTTGACCAAAGTCAAATTCGAGGCAGACCGCTTCTTTATCGACTAACATGCTCTCTTTCAACGATTTATGATCAGATACATTTTGTTTGTGCACTATATACTCCATACTACATGTATTTTCCCTATTTTCAAAGCAGAAGTTGCAAACATCAGTTTGTGGTTTTGAAAAAGCAAAATTAAGATTATGCTTGAAATGTTTCGCATACGTAGACTCGCTAAGAGGTGGTTTCGGATTTCCAGTTCTTTCGGTGTAATAAGCAATGAATAATTTGTACATCAACGAAACATTCAAATTAGGATTGCCAAAATATTGCATCGAAGATTTTTCTCGACTGTAATAAGAGTCACTACGCGGTATACTTAAGCAATGTTCAAGAATCATGTTTTTAATATCATCTGTTAGGCGCACCAAATGGTTCTGGTAAGCACCGTGCATATCTCTCAAAGTCTCATCCGCCTTTAGTTTATTTTGAACAGTTCCGAATCCAATTTGCAATAAATTACATAAAAACTGATTCATGTTTTACATGATTGTGAAACACATATTCCCAATAAGAAATATTTTTAATTTGATTGCTTGATTCAGTAGTTTTTTTATGGTTTCATTAACATGAGTCCGCTCAGCATTACATTTTGTGAGTTATAACTGCCGAACTTCCAGAATTTTTCAAATAAATTCTTCTGATTCCCAAAGTCGATTTTTTTTAAGCAAGATTTGCGACAACACTCCTGCATTACCTATTATTGCTTTAAATTCTTTTGGTTGCACCGTCTTTCCTAAGTGAGAAACGTATTGCCTTCCCTACAGATTAAATAATTAGATATAGCAATGAATAATAATATAACGCAATATCATAATGGATTATGCATTATACTACGTTCTCGATATAAAGAAAACAACGTAGGAGTAATGTGAGATTATGGTATATGGTTATGGTATACCTATCCATAAATAATGCAGTTATCAATGATTAAAGTAATAAATAGACAATAAACAAAATAAATAAATTGGTAGAATAGATGACGGTAAACATTTAGTGAGAATGTGGACGTTCTCTTTTATTTTCGTTTCCAGATTATAACCTCACATCGAATTCGTATGATGTTTTATGATAACAGTTAGCCACGTTTGTCTAAAGTGATTTTTGACTTTTTCAAGGTGAAAGTTTGAAACGACTATTAAGAGGTGAAACACAGAAAAAACAGACTGGAATACAGCTTATAAGTTACATATATAATGACATATGAGCTTACCGCATTTTTAGACTTCTTAATTTTGTTCCTTTTCCAAGCACATTCATGCCTCATTTTCTTTTTCCCAGCTTTTGTGAATTGTTCTTTATTCCTCATTATTAGCAGATAAAAAGTACTATTATACAGTTAAACAACTTTTCAGAGCAAATATTTAAAACCTTTCTGGTAACTTAACTAAAACCCTTCTGCCATCTCGATCAATCGAACCACACGAAATGTACTTTTTTTAACAAAAGAAGGTTCAACAGGTCGACAATAGAAATTAAAAATAGTACGTAATTAAATAGGTTAAGCCATTATGCTTCTTAAGATATTTCGGACCAATTTTCAAAAGATAAATTTCAGACAAATCGGCTGTAGACTAAAATACCAATTATTTAATAAAGCGCCCGGCGTCGTCAACGGATGCTTTCCGTTAGCTAAATTACATGGAGCTTCCACCTGACTTTTTCTATCTCTTCAGAGTTCTTTCTATGAATATTTTTGCTTTATTCCACTAACACATTAATCATAAATTATATTGATAATATTTAAAACATTTAACTACTAAAAACGTGTTACATAAAATGAAAAAATTCATTATTTTACTTTTTGTATAAACGTTTTAACAGTTCAATTTTGTTAGATACTGTTAATGTGATTTATTATTAAAGTGGTCATGAAATAAAATAAAAATATTCATAAAATCAACTCTAAGGAGGTTGAAACACTAAGGAAGACACCCCGTACACAAAGCTGACGCAGATCAGCCTTTGAGGGCGCGGCGCCGCGCGCTTTGTTAAATAATCGTTTTTTCAGTCAATTTACAGCCGATTCGTCTGAAACTTTCCCGAAAACTTCTTGAAAGACGAAGGAACAAGTGTGTCACTGGAAGGTTGTTCACCTCTAAACTTCCCTCGACTCTTTTTGTACATTAAAACAGTTTTTCGCATTAAATATCAACGTAAACTTTATAAATTAATATCAACAATTCTGTTAACATTTTCTTGCTTTATATTTGTCTACCAGTTTGGGTAATGCATCGTGAATAAACGCTGAAACTATCACATATTTTAATGCACTTTTCTCCAAAATTTCGCGAGATGAAGTCAACGGTCTTTGTTGAATAAATTCGGCCGATTTGTCTCACGCGACCGGACTTTTTCTCTTCAGAACGCGGCAGGTTTTAGCAACCAAGTGCTCAATTGAGGGGAGAAAAGATCAAGGGATCAAGATAGTGTAGACGGTACCAGAGGGTGAATAGAATACCGCAGTATGTGGTCAAAAGGAAAAGAAATGAAGGGAAATTGTTGGTAATAATAGCCAGATGGAGGTGCGGGTGAGAAGCGATCGCAAATAAGTACTGGGTGAAAGAAGAAGGGAGATTGTGTAGGATGTGGAAAAAGAAGGAGGAAGATATACCACATTTAAAGAGAGAATGTGAGTATGTAAAGGAGACAAAGGAGAGGACGGAAAATTTGCTAAATGAGGATGGACGAGGACATAAATGGATGGAAATGATAGAGCAAGTGAGGAGGGAGAGGGAAAAAGAAAGAAGATGCGAGGCAGAGGGTGAAGAAACTGGGGTTGATAGGTAAAGCAGGAGTGTTTGAGCTGATATAGAAAATTAGAGATACAGTGGAGTGTGCGGGTATAGAAACGGGTGTGCGTGCGTGTGTGTGTGTGAGTGAGAGAGAAAGAGAGAGAGAGAGGGAGGGGGGGGGGTGAGTGAAACAAAATTGTGTAAAGAAATATTATAATTTTAATTTTAAGTGTTATGTAAAAGTATAAATGTAATGTATCGGAATTCTATGTAACTCCTGGAAGTCTATGTAATCACACGATGTGTGAAGCATTAAATTAAATTATTGCATCTTGAATTGTTTACTTGAATGAAATTTAATGTTATTTTATTTTATTCTATTTTATTTTATTTTATTTATTTTTGTAGTAGAGCATTTTATCTGCTAACATATAATAAATAATGTAGCTATTGTACATTGGGCAAAACAAACGCGCTGCATTATCTAGTGCATGGTGCGGGCGTGGGTGCGATGATAAAAAGAAACGAAAAATGTAATTAAGAATATCGTATAACAGTAAAGAAAATAAATTAAAAATTAAATTAAGGCAGACAAAACGTTTTACTACATAAACAAAAATAAAATGAAATAAAATAACATTCAACTGACTCTAATTAAAAAATTAAAAATAAAACATTTATTGACGTAGAAAAGGTTGTAGTGGTTAAAGAAAGGAAAAAACAAACCAATAGAGTGAAGGAAGGTAAAGTAAATCAAAATAAAATAAAATTCAGTAATGAATTTGGTTAGGACCTGTAGTCGATGTCATCCCACATATGTAGTGTATCTTCAAAAGTGTTTCGATAAATGCAACACTTACATTTCCCCAACCTGGGAATTAAATAACTATTTGCATTACAAGACAATCTAATTGGTAAACCGTTTCTTCATCTGAAAATTTTTTTTCATTATTCTCAATTAAATAAAAAAATAAATGATTAAACAGTTTTAAAATAATTGTAAATAATAATTTTCATCATATGTAGTAAGAAAATTAATTTCGAAATGTTTTAATTAATTACGAAATTAATTCCAGAATGCATAGAGATTCTTTGGGTAGACAATACTTTACAGTAGAACCCTCTTTTAACGCCACCTCCGTTTATCAATATACTCTTTTCTACGACACTAGCGACACACCTTTTAAAGACATACCAGCGATTCCCCTCATCCCCACCACGCCTAAACACTTCTCCTCACCAGACGGCGCGTGTATACGTACATAGCCCGCGAAACAAATTTAGTTATTGACACTTTTTATTTCTGTCCGAATATAGACTTAAATGGAGAACTCATAAATTTACAAATTTTAATAGGCTCTTTGAGAGCCCGGTATTCCGACTGTATTTTGTCTTAGGCGGCAACTTTAACGCTAGAATTGGTTCACTAGACTCTTGTTGTGATAATGTGGAATTATGTTTAATAATTTTAGTATCTTTATGAACTGGAAGTCGCATGATGTTCAACATAACAATCTTGTCTCTTTCTTACTCGAGTTTATGCAGAACAATAATTTTATCCTAATAAAATAATCCGGCACATTTTACTTTTCTTACGAGTAGAGGATTCAGCGCGGTAGACCTTGTGTGGGTATCGGAGCTACATCTGAGCTTTGTATATGACCTTAAGACGAATAATTATCTCCAAGGTTCAAATCATCTCGCCGTGTTTCTTTCCCTATATCTGAGCTCTGATAAATCTAACCGTGCGGAGTAGGCTTCCTGAAAAACAGGCCGAATTTCGCGGTAAACGAAGTACTGAAGATAATATCTTTGCAATTTTGCCACTATTCAGATCGGACTTCGCCGGAAAAAATCTAAAGTATATGGTCTATTTGTAGATTTCAGGAGAGCATTCGACACCGTTCCGCACGCGCTGCTCTGGAAGAAGTCGTATAACCCTGGTGCAAGCGCGAAATTTATTAGGGTATTACGGGCGTTGTAACAGTCTGCCTCGGTTTATATTCAATCGGCCAATACCTCGACATGTGAGTTTAAGTTTACAAGTTGGAGTTTTGTAGGATGAAATCATGAGCCCGCTGTTATTTATTCTTTATCTCTCCGATATTGTAACATTTTTCAGGGATAGAGACGTGCCTGGGCTGGACATTTTGAACTCATCGGCTCATTTGCGCATGAAATTACTGCTTCTTGCAGAGTAATGCACCCTTAACGAGCTGATTGTAAATATTGACAAAACAAAGCTCAAGTGTTTCCGAAGAGGGGGCATATTGGACTCTCATTCAAGGAATCTTTCCTATGAAGGATATGCGATTGAGGTCGTCAATAGCTAACGGTACTTGGGAATCGTGTTTTCTAACTCAGGGCTCGGCCGACGCCCCTGTGGGGACGCAATTGTTAGAACGAACTCCGCAATAGCCTCGCTTTGACCGCTAGTAGCTTCCGCGGGGGTTAACTCGTGGGATCCAATTTTAAAACTTTACAATGCCATGATAATGTCTTTTCTAGTATATGCTGTGCCACGCTGGGTGCTTATATATTTTGACAACCTGGAGTCTATTCAAATTGTCTTTTTTAAAAGACTTTTGTTTCTTCCTCGTGGTACTCTTTCGTATTTATTCAGATTAGAGCGGGGATCTTGCCGATTGCTGTTACGTTTCTTGATAAACGTAACGCGCGAATAAAAAGAAACGAACGCGCGAATAATTGTTTTTAGTTTATTTTCTCGACGCGCCCAGCATCCGTACAGTAGTTCCAATTTTACGCGCTATAAATCCCGAGCCCGGGCCTCAGACTTAAGATCGCGACCTTCCGTGTCAGAGTTCCGTCAAAAATCTGTCCTCCCCGACGTTCGATGTCTAATTTATATATATATATACCGGTCGCAGAGTCCATCGGCGAAGTCCCCAAGTCGCCGGGCCTTCCTGCTGACGTCCGCATGTTTCCTTCCTGGGAACCCGCTGAGGACACCTTTTTTGTCGTCCCAAACTCTCGTTCGTCGCCGTGCAATTTACTAACGTTTGCAGGTTCCCACCGAGGAAACGCTTAGCTATTGTTTTAATTGAAATGTTAAAGTATAACCCAATAATTATCCGATTTCACACCTTTACGCGAGACCGGATATGGAGAGTCTCGTTTCTTATAATTATCGCGTATACTTTATATTATAATGTACCCATAATCGATCGTTATGATCGTACGATCGTAACACTTCCCCCCTTTGAAAACCGGCGGTCCTCCGCCGAAAATGAGACAAAAAGAACGAACATCGGTCAGAAATAACTTAACTCTACCGCGAAAATGTGTGTGCAGTTGGTTAGTGCGTGTACTTAAATTACGCGTGGATGCTGGGACGTTCTATTAGTATTTTAGTACATTCGTTTGAAGACTGTACAACATAGTTTCACAATATAATGTTAATACATACAGAACACTGTCTAAACAATAAGTTGGGATTCGAACCCACGCTTTACCTATTAAACTAGTCGAGTGCCGGCAGAGTACACTTAAAATAGTTAGGTCAAAACTTACAATTTATGCTTTCCTTAATTCTAAACTGCCTCCCGGGGAGGCGCTCATCTTGGAAGTGTTAATATCACTTCGTGATTCGTGTAGTTGTGATTCTGATGAGGGCCCCCGTGCCGGGTTTTGTTCTTCTATTTGCACTACATTAGTGTCTCAATTATATGACCCAGTCATCGTCTTCGATTTTCTTCGCGGCTTAAAAAGAACCCAATTTCTCCGACGTATGCACCAGTAGAGACCCGCGGCTATGATTACTATCGTTAGAGATGGTAATCCGTACACAGTGGCTCCTTCCGTCACATTCATCCGCGCGTGTATCTTCCGGGTCTTTGCGATGTCACGGGCCCTATTCATGAGCTCGCTGAACTTAATACTTGTCTCGAAGTCACTGGTCACATCTGATGAAATTGACTTGGCTTCTTCTGTTTTGAGGATTTCGCCGATATCCGTTGCTTCCACTGAACCTTTGATCAACAGATTCGTTATGTTGAGAAGTCCTGGTCCGTGGTATACCATGAATATTTCTGATTCTATCATTCTTGAGGCGACTAGCGTTGTTTTTCCCGTCTGTGCCTTGCAATTTACGTTAGTTCGATCAAACCCGTTCCGTTTAACATTAGGGTAGTGATTACTTTATTACCGCAAATAATCCTCAATGGTTCCAGTTTGGTAACCGAGTATAGCCCGGGATTCACGTATCCTTTCGCTTAGAGTACACACCTGGAGTTCCCTACAACACTCCTCTAGAATCTTAAGACTAGCGTAGAAATCATCTATCTTTTCAAAGTAGGCATGTAGTGGAATTCTGGAGACTAATCGCCATTCCGTGTGTGTCAACCGCATAGGTCCGATATTTTCAGAGTATAGACCTGGATTCTCTTCAATCCTGAAGTTCGAATATTTTGCAGTTGGATCCCTGGAAGCAGAGTTTTTCGTTTAATCTATTTCCCGAATTCCCCTCGGACCATCACAGGCCAGTCGCGCCATATTTCCCAAACTTTACGGACGGAGAGAAATTTGAATTACTCCCATCCGACCTGCCAATTGCTAAATTATATATTACTCGGAATAGTTTACCCTGTAACTTCGAAATTAGGCTCCGTGTTTTATCTTTGAGGAAATGCGTTTCGTTATGTACAGTCGGCGATACGGGTTTCGAAATCCGATCCTGAGGCGCGTATCTAAGCATGCAATGTGACGAGTTTACAGTATAGGAAATTAAAACGCGTGCGTGCTAACACACGAATAGACCGACAAGTATGAACCTATAATATTGGGCATAATTTCCTATACCAGGCTTTAATACATCATAGCGATTTCCGAAATTCCTTATGCTCTGAGATATAATATTTGATTTGATATGATATTTAATTTAGGGTCGCTTTACTACATCGTAGTCGTTCAAATTGAATATTCTTTATTTTCGCGCATTGTCTCTTATGTGCGATAACTTCTCTCCTTCTTTCCTCCGGCTTGCCCGTCCAAGGTGGGGAGCCCGCGCGCGATTTACGAAGCACCGCACAAAGAGGAGAGCGATAACTCACTCTTCCCCGCGTTACTCTCAACCGACCTATAGTCCGAATCCGTGGATTCGGATGACGGGTTGTGATCTTCACTAAAAATCAAGGGATCGTATCCTTTCTTTAATTTGTCCATGTGGACTATTTTCGTCCGCGTTTCGTTAATCTGCAGTCTTACATTTCGAGACCCTACAATTTCTACAATTTCGTATGGGCCTACGAATGTATCGTCTAATTTATTGTTTCGAGGCTCCTTCATGAGCATCACGCACTCGCCTACCCGGAAATGCTTAACATTTTGTTTGCGGTCGTAATAAATTTTCGCCCTCTGCTTCGCTTGATTAAGATTTAATCCTGCGAATGTCTGGATCTCTTCCAAATCCTTCTTAAGCCCATCTACATAATCCTAATAGGTCAATATTCCATCACTGGGAGGAGTGCTAGATGGTAAACGTGCCAGCTTGCCGAATACCAACTCGTGTGGGGTATATTTAGTACCCTCGTGGACACTCGTATTGTAGGCGAACATCGCATGAGGAATCCATTTATCCCATTCCTTTCGGCGTTTAACACAACACCTTAGGTACTCAGCGAGAACATGGTGGCTTCGCTCTATGCTTCCGTTGGACTTTGGGTGGTAAGCAGACGTAAAGAAGGCTTGTATTTTGAAAACCTTGGCGAGCTCCTTGAAAACGCTTGACATGAAATTGGGACCCTGGTCCGTCAATATTGCTCTAGGCGCACCAAATTTGCAGATAAAGTTTGATGCGAAAGCCCTTGCGGTGGATAACCCGGTGACCTCTGATAAAGGCACTGCTACCGAATATTTAGTCAGTAGGTCTTGTATCGTGAGAAGGAATCTATTTTCATCCTCGGATATTTTCGTGGGTCCCCAAACGTCCAGTGCCACCTTGTCAAATGCTTCCGCTGGTGTGTCCGTGATAATCATTGGCAGTCGGACCTTAGCCCTGAGAGTTTTTCCTTTCTGGCATATGCTACACCGATTCACGACTATAGTTACGTCACCCTGCACGTTCCGCCAATAATGGGTTCGGTTTAGACGGAAATAGGTCTTTTGTATACCCTTATGGCCTCCTGCCGCGGAACCATGGCATTCTTTTATTAATGCATATCGTTCGGGAGCGGATGGTACAACGAACGAATTTTTGAAAATTTCTATCGTCACCTTCCGCTTAATGTGCACCCTATGGGCTTCTGTAATCGTATACCACGTTTGCTTCGGAATTATTTCGAAATCATATCCCAAGTGTATCGTGCTGACACCTGATTCCAATAATTTTTTGTTTAGATCCTTAACACAGGATGTAATGATACACTTCAACGTTCTTTCATCTATAGTCCTTTTTACCATTAGTGCAAACATTGAGTATTTCCCAACCTTGGTCACTACAACTTCGCCAATGGTCGGATTGCATTGTTTTAATTTCTCGGAATTTACTAACGATTTCTCCCTAAGTAATTTCCCGATCTCACTGTCCAATTTGCAGTCAGCCGTGGTGAAGTATGCAATATTCCCCTTCTCGCTAGTCAAATACCGATCCGAGAATTCCAAAATGGGTTCGCCTATTTCCGGGATAGACGCGTCTTGAACCTCAGAACCGTGTGACTCCGGCTCTTCATCAGGCTCGCTGGAAGAGGTTGGATTTACGGGATCTTCAGAATCGCCAAAGTGGCTTTCGTTATCCGACGAATCCTCAGTAGAGGTGCTCGGGAGCTTGCAATTTTCGGGACATTCTGAGTCACTAAGGTCACTCCCGTCAGACGATTGTCCGATGGCAATGATTTCGTTGGGCGACTCGTGCATTTCCGAATCTAGTAGTTTCCTATATGGGGTGTAGTGTGTATTTTTAAAATGTAAGTGGTGCCATTTCGTAGTATCCGAAATTTTGACATGAAAATATCTCGTCCTTATCGAGTTGTCGTCATAATGGACACAGATATTTACTTTAAAGTGCAATGCAAATAACCTTACGTGGTTATCATCTCCGTATTCATACGGGGACAATAAAATTTTCCGTGCTTTTTCGGGTTCGGCAATTTCGTTGAAACGTCCTGTCATAGCAAGAAGTTTTCGTAATTCTCCTGTTGTTATTTTCAAATCGTGGACCTTTATGAGGGAGTCAAATAGGCAATTGCCATCATTTACGACTTCCTCGTCCCTGCGCAACAGTGCAAAAGGTTCCGCGCAATGTTCCTTCATTTGATAATTCAATAACGGAGATTTCTAGGACTCTCTGTTTCCGATATACTCGTTCGGTCGGGGGGAGAGTGCGAACCACCTGGTTCATGCGTATCATCTCCGACATTCTCTCCGCTACTTTCCTTCCTCTCTCCATCGATGGGAGGGGGAATGCATTTTACTTCAGTCTCTTGAAGTTGGTCGTGCGATGCATTTGGATCCGAAGAGGGTAAACTTCTTTCATCGCTCGACCCGTATGTAGCTACAGTACCGTCGCATCTCTCGGGTGCTTGCCTACTCTTTCCCTCCCACCGATGTGGAGTGGAGGCTCCTTCGCTGGCACGGAGAGGACTGGGAAGTGTTGCGTACTCCGCGCCTCGGTGATCTGTCGCATCCATGTGTCCACTCTTCTTTGCTTCGATGCCTTTTTCGTCCGTGGAACTCGTTGCGCAATTCGACGCTCCGTTGTTCCTTCTACAGTGTTGCATGCGATTACTTGTACCCTTCCCGTCGTTTAACACGGGTTCGCCTTGTTCGTCGCGCTCTTTAATCTTGGGCTTCGGCGTGTATGCATTTCCCTCTCGACCATTCGTCTCTACTCTACCCGAATACTCCAAATCGCTTTCCAATGGATCGTCACTGACCCTCCGCACATCAACGATATATCGGCGTTTCGGCTGTTTTTCCAAAATTTCACCAATTTCTGTAGAGGGATTTATAGTGTCACCCCTTATGTGCGGGGAATTTACATTTTCCTCTTCGGTACCACTCATACGAGCGACGCTAGACGCATTTTCGTCCGTTCCAGGTATGACGTCTCTGGGTGGCCAGGAACCCATCCTGTCTTCCCAACGCGTTCTATAATCATGATTTCGATTATAAAGGAAGTCACCAAGACCTCGCACGAGCTTCGGAGGCTCCTTACAATCATCGGCCGTGGATTCAGTATCCATGATTACCGTTGAGTCTAGTCGTGGTTTATCGGCTACAGTAGTCGGAGAATGGGAATTCGCGATTTTTTTCGCGGTTGGCCGTATCGGCGAATTTGAGGTGTCCTCCCTCTTATAGTTCCTGCCAGAGCGTGTCCTTACGGTTTCAATGACCTGTTTGGGACTGGTTTGTGCCCTAGCATCATGTGTATCCCATGTCCAATATTTGCTTACTGATGAGCCTTTTATCATGCGACTAGGTAATTCCGTCCGATGTGTGGATGCTCCATTTGTGTCGACGGGATTCGTGGTTCTGTCTTTATGGCGTCGCTTTTTCCGTCCCGTGGGGTTACCCGAACTGGATTCCGAGCGTTTCCGCGTCTCGTATTGGTGAAATCTTTTCAACTTCTTAGATCCACGCTTGATAGGTTTTCGTTTTCTTAAAGGACTCCTCCGTAGTCGTAGTCCTCGAGCTTTAGGCGAAAACGATGAAGACGAAGTGTCATATCTTTCATCGTTTTAAGATACTTCAGGGGTTCATGATCACTAACGATCGTGAATTTCCGGCCATATAAGTATGGTCGAAATTACTCCACTGCGAATACTGCAGCGAGCATTTCTTTGTCGCCTGTGGAGTATCTAATTTCGGCACCCCTTAAGCTCCTAGAGGCGTAAGCTACCGGCTGGTCTTTACCCACCTCGCCTTGCGAAAAAATCGCTCCTAATGCATACCCTGAAGCGTCAGTAGTTGCGAGAAATGGTCGTGAAAAATCAGGTAGCTGTAAAATAGGGTCTGAACAAAGCTTTGATTTCAATATTTCGAAAGCCTCAGTTTGTTCTTCCGTCCAAACAAACGGAACAGTTTTCTTAAGCAAATTATTCAATGGATGGGCAATTTTCGAAAAGTTCTCCACGAAACGCCGATAATATCCGGCAAGACCCAAAAACTGTTTAATTTGTTTAGCATTTTTGGGCCGTGGAAATTCTGCCACTGCTTGAATTTTTTGCGGATCTGGTTTAACCGTATTTTCAGAAATCAGATGACCGAGATAAGTGGCCTCCTTTCGCAAAAAGTTGCACTTTTGGGGCTCTAAAGATAGGTTGTCGTTAGCTAAACGTTTCATAAGTCGGTCAAATTTCTTACCGTGTTCTTCGAGATTTTTGGCGTAGACGACTATGTCGTCTAGGTATACCAGTATTTCTGTCCCTTGTAATCCGGTCAACACAAGGTCCATCAGACGCTGGAACGAACTCGGTCCATTCTTTATGCCCATGGGCATCCGAGTGTACTCGAGATGTGCATAAGGCGTGGAGAACGCCGTTTTATGGGCGTCTCGCTCATCCATTTTGATCTGGCGGAATCCCGATTTTAAGTCAAGCGTCGTAAAACACGACGCTTGTCCCAATTGATCGAGAATATCTGCAATATTGGGTATCGGGTAGGCATCGCCGATCGTTTTCTCGTTAAGTTCACGGAAATCGATAACGAGCCTCCACCTCTTTTCTCCGTCCGGGCCGCACTTCTTCGGCACGACCCAGGTGGGCGAATCATATGGTGATGTTGACGGACGTACAATACCGGCCTTCAATTGCTCCGCCACTAAACGTTGCATCTCCTGCTTTATAGCAGGAGGGTGGCGAAAACGTTTGGCTCTGATCGGCACGTCATCTACCGTATGTATTCGGTGAGAGAACACTGTAGTCGCACCTAGCTGTTCACCCGGTAGATGAAATCTCCGCGCCTGTGCGCGCACGTGGTCTTCCTCCTCTTGGGACAAGGGACTCAAGTCCATGAGCGACAATACTTATCCCGCTCGGCCGTTGTCTTTCTCCGCGGTGTCGATTTCAATGCTTTCCAACGTCTTGGTCTCCCCGTCCTTTTCGCCGGCCAAGGCATAGTTCCCAAATCCGTCGACGCTCGCAATATCACATGCCTCGAGATCCACCGTCGGCACCTTCATCGTGACCGACTGCTCGTTAGTATTTGCTGCTATCATATATGCGTACCCTTCGCGATTTCGGACGAGCGCATTACCAATGTACACTCCATCGACCGTATCCATTTTGGGTAGCAATCCGAGTTCAACCTTGTTCCCGACCTTCACACGAATTACCTTTCTGCAACGTGGAGGGAGCTCGATTACATTCCTATCCGCAAATTTATTTTTTCCGATTTCGAAAATTTCGTTCCCGTAATCTATTCTAACCGAATGTTTGCGTAAGAATGGATCTCCCAGTATCCCGTCTTCGGAAATGGGGAAATCATCTAGTACAATTTGTGCCTCAATTATCAAGCCGTTGAACTTGATTTTCGCACACCCGTATGTGGATATTAGCCCTTCGCCGATACCACTAAGGTTGTACTTTATGGTTGGGTCCGGATACATATAGCGGCGCAATTTTGAAAGTTTAACTACATTAATTTCCGCGCCCGAGTCGATGAGAAAAGTACCCTCCATGTCGTGCAGATCGGCGCTCGCGAATCTTAATCTCGGGCAGCTAATGAACTCAGCAGTTCCGACACGGATTTTTGCTCTTGGATTTTCAATAATCTTACCTGATTTTTCGACTGGTTCTGAGGGTCGCTCGGTACTCCAGTCGCGGTCCGAGCGCCATGAGAGTTTAAATGTTTCGGTGGCGACGCTGGCCCATTTTTCCTCTTATTTTGCCAACCGTTGCTCTCAGTTTGATAATTCGAGTTGGTAGGATTGCTTCGCGGCCTTTCCCGTTTGAACTGTTGTTGTTTGCGCGCCCCGTTATCACGATTGCTCTCGTTCGGATTACGTTGCCAATTGCGAGTGTTTTGCGGGCCGACGCAGACATCCTGTAACGTTCCCGTTGGCCCGCTCGAGTTTCATCGGAATTATCTTTGGCGAAGTGTAATGCCGCTAGCCTGTTCACGATCTCTGTAGCCTCGGTTAGGGTCGTTGGTTTCTCCATCTGTACCCTAAACTCCACGACTCTCCTTAATCCGACTATAAATTGTTGTAAACATTTTTCCTGTAGTAATTTAATTAAACTATCGCGAACTTCGGTTGCATACTTCGATGCAGCCTCCGTAGCTGCAACCGCCGATGTATATAAGTCTGTCACACGTTGACCGAAATCGTCGACCGATTCGCCGGGTTTTTGTACTAAGGACGGTATTTTTGATAGAAATATATGAGGGTCATCATGTCCTCCATAACGTTTATTTAACGCCTCCAGCAACTCTTCGACCGTCTCGTAATCGTCGGCCTCTCGCGAGAAACGCTCAGCCTTTCCCTTAAATTTTCCCTTTAGCAAAAATTTGAAAAGATCCCTACTATTATTGGGTAATATTTTCAACGCGGATCTACACGCTCTCGCAAAATCTTGATAATACTCACGATTTCCAAAAAAGTCGGGTATCGTGTATATTACATCTCCGGCTGATGGACCTAAAGTCAGCACTTGCTGCTTGACGGATTCTGGCGCGTTATTTTCCATCTTAGGTTTACGTTCAGTATTTTCGGGAGAATTTTCTCTCGAGCTTATTGTGGGTGAATCCTGTTCGTTCGCCGTTTCGTGTCCTCCCGCGGGGGATCGCCGGTTGCGTTTCCGAATTTGCTTTACTACGGGAGAATCGAGTATATCGCGAGCCTTTCTCATTCAAAACGCGTTTCCCTCAAAGTTCCAAAGTTTTTTTTTTGTATATTTTTTTTCTCTCTGCCCGGAATATTTTCTTTAATATATATGTATATATTTCTTTATTATTACCTGCGTTTTTTGAACGCGACCTTCCGGGTCAGAGTTCCGTCAAAAATCTGTCCTCCCCGACGTTCGATGTCTAATTTATATATATATACCGGTCGCAGAGTCCATCGGCGAAGCCCCCAAGTCGCCGGGCCTACCTGCTGATGTCCGCGTGTTTCCTTCCTGGGAACCCGCTGAGGACACCTTTTTTGTCGTCCCAAACTCTCATCCGTCGCCGTGCAATTTGCTAACGTTTGCAGGTTCCCACCGAGGAAACGCTTAGCTATTGTTTTAATTGAAATGTTAAAGTATAACCCGATAATTATCCGATTTCACACCTTTGCGCAAGACCGGATATGGAGAGTCTCGTTTCTTATAATTATCGCGTATACTTTATATTATAATGTACCCATAATCGATCGTTATGATCGTACGATCGCAACAATTGCCGTTGAAATTTTTCGCAGGGCAATCGGATGGGTGGTTTGAGTTTTCAGGATGCCGGACTCCGGATTGCCCAAAATGTGACTAGTAAGGCTCATTGAACTGGCCCACGTGTCTACCTCTGCGGATTCCATGAACTGGATACACAGTTGAAGGTCATTTTGGACAGTACAGTGGTACCTGGCTTATGGGATAATTTTAATACACACTTGTGGGATCATTCAAGACCGGTTATAGTAAGGAATTTTGCGGATATTTCTAGGAGGAAGGACCTCGTGTCATATTTTGCCTCGGATACGCCACAACTTCCAATTTACGCTGTTTATCGATTCGGTTTTCACATTTTATCCCAGACATCTTCCCTTGGACTGTATGAAAGCAATTAAGATTAGCCACGTTGCATTCGGGTTCGTTTGCAATTGCGGGTTGTCGATACAACTATGATTCAACGTCCCACTGTACCCTTTGTAACTCGGGCTTTAGGGAAGACCTAACTCATATTTGTCAGGTACACGCAGATATGCGGAACAATTTGTTTAAGGGTGCGCCTACTCTTATGCCCTCTTTTGAGCAGGTATTTTTCAAGCTTCTCTGTGATAATGAGGCGTAGTCAGCGAGACTCTTGTTCAAATTTCTTAAAATTTGTTTTCTGGGTAGAAATTTTATGTTAGGGTACTAAAGACCACTTTTGTTATCGTTTTTGTTATCTGCTATTCCAGCCGGTCGCTATACTGTATAAATTATTGTGCCTTGTAATTGTATCGTATCTTCTGTCCTTGTTAGATTTTAAGAACCTCTAGATTTATAAGTATTGTATATAATTTTTATTGTATAAATGCAATCATATCATAAATGCAGTCCTGAACTCACTCCCCATGGGACTTTGTTACCCATATATGAGGTTTTACTAAACTAACTAACTATACATTCAGGCGATTCGTTTATCAAGCGAATTTCGAATACCCGAAAACTTTTAGTGAGAAAGTTCTTCATTAAGGTATGAAGAAGTTTTCTCGTAAGTTTTTATTCATTGGTTTAATAGTTTAAAAGAAATCAATGTTTAAAGTTGGTAGCGCTCGACAGCGCGCGTCATGGATATTTGCACTCGGCGCGGCGGGAAGTTATGGGTTGCATACATGCGGAAACACAAATGTGGAAGATCAGTTTTATGTATTTTACGAGTATAATAATGATGATAAGAAATTAAAAACTAGCCTAATTATAAGATAAAAACTACCCATGTTATGATAAATTTACCTATTAATTAATATAGTAACGGTTCAGTATTAAGTTTGTTACTTAAAAATATAAGGAAAATTTACGTGCATAATATTAATCTTCATATAATATAATCAAATTACGTTAAAAATAGGGGTTTTTGTATGTATTATTCGAGTCATACATTATAAACATATTTTGAAGTCCAATGTTTGAAGATTAATGCCATACATTTTTATTACAAAATAAAATACATTTACAACAACAATTATAAAGTTGCAATGTGAAGAATCAAGCGATAAATCTTATGAGATTAAATATTCCTAACAAGTTTTATAACAATCTATATATTCTTAGTTTATTATTCATCAGAACTCAGATTGGAATCATCATTCTCACTTGTTTTATTTAAGAACAAAAAGTAAGTAGAATACATTTCTTTAGGTTCGGGACAAACGTAACGTAATAATCTTGTAATGTCTGTTACTCTCGCTTTAGTTAATCCAACTTTTATCAGACGAATTCTTTCTATGACGTTTAATTTTATTGTCTAAAATAAAGGAAAATTGGAAAATTAAATTTTGAACTCTGTTGGAAACATGGTTTCGAAAATATAATTAGCGATTTTCTTGAAATCGATAACGGTTTGAAGTGTTTGAATCAACACTTGCGCTATTTAACGATTAGCCGAAATATTATATCCCTACAGGATAACAGATTTTTTCAAATTTTTCTTTTCTAAAAGTATTTTATTGGAATATAAATAATTCCTAAAAAATAAAATACATTAAGAGAATATAAAATCTCCATTTATCGATTTAATTTAGAAGTACCAAATTATATTAAATTAACCCTTTAAGGACGGGACGGACACTTTTTGAATGCCAACTTCAGCGCGATATTGGATAATGTTATGGCCAAGAAAAAAAATCTGCACCCAATGTTTCTTACGTAAAAAAGGCTGCTCTTTTAGATTCTGCAAAAAGAATTGATCCAAAACTCTTTCCAAAAAAGATACAGCTGTTTTTATAAAAAAAAACGAAAAATTTTTGAATATTTGTTTCATAAATCGTCAATTTACACCGGGAAACTGCAACGCAGAGGACTCGGAAATGCAAAATATCGCGTCCAAAATGTTTCAGCTTCAAAATGGTACCTGCAATTTTTCAAAATTTCAAAATGGCGGTAGAAAAATGGCGCCCAAAATGCAAAATTTGTATATTGTTTTATTTTGAGCCAACCGATTGAAGTTTCGAAATCCGCAATTGCTTCAGATTTTCAAAATTCAAAATCGCGGATCCAAAATGGCGGATGACATTTTTAAAAATATTAACGGATTTTCTTAAAAAATGGTCACTAATGGGTTTTCGTGGTCGCTGATTACAAATATGAGGTCAGATTTTTCAAAATTCAAAATGGCGGATCCAAAATGGCGGATGACATTTTAAAAATATTAATGGATTTCCTTAAAAATGGTCACTGAAGGGTTTTCGGGTTCGCTGATTACAAATATGGAATCAGATTTTCAAAATTCAAAATGGCTGATCCAAAATGGCGGATCCAATATGGTGGATAACATTTCTAAAATATTAACGGATTTTCGTAAAAATGGTCACTGAAAGTCGTATGTTGGGGTCGTTGGTTGCAGATATGATGTCTTTTGCCATCAAGAAAAATGGACGTTGTCCGACTCTTACCACGAGGAAGTAGGCGTATTAAAATCTTTTTTTGTATTTTATTTATTTAGTGTTTTTTTTGTTTTTATTATTATTTTTTAATTATTTTATTTTGTATATTTTTTCTATATTTATACCGTTATTCGGCGTGTCCCTTCAATTTTTGTAGAAATTGATTTTGGTTTGTATTATGACTAAGAAAGCCCTTCCAAATTTGAAGAATATCAAATTGCTAATTTGATTTCATGGTGTAAAATACTAAAGATAGAATAACATTTTAAAGAACATTATTTGTACAGCATACATTTTTTACGCTACTTACTGTGTAAGAATGCAAAGATAGAGATGGATAAATTATCCCATTGCGTGAGTCATACAACAAATGATTGCAGAATTATTCTTGTTCCCTTTTCTAAACAAAGTAAAGGGTTATCGCCTTTATTCCGGTAATTTTTTTTTATGAACCACATATAATGGCCAGGTTCACCTCATGATTCGTTTCTTAAAACTAAATGCGTTTGAAAAATATAGAAAAAAGACGAAAAATATAAACAAATTATACGTAATAAAAAATTAGAATAAAGATGATAACTTTTAACGATACGTTTACCTCCTGGTGGTAAGAGTCGGGCAACGTCTTTCTTGATGGCAAAAGACGTTCATATCTGCAACCAGCGACCCCAAATAACGACTTTCAGTTATAATTTTTACGAAAATCCGTTAATATTCTTGAAATGTTATCCGCCATATTGGATCCGCCATTTAAGATCAGCCATTCTGAATTTTGAAAATCTGACCCCATATTTGTAATCAGGGACTCCAAAAACATAAATTTGCAGTCATTAAGCAATTGCGCAGTTCGAAACTTCAATCGGTTCGCTAAAAATGAAACAATATACAAATTTGGCATTTTGGGCGCCATTTTTTAATCGCCATTTTGAAATTTTGAAAAATCGCAGGTACCATTTTGAAGCTGAAACATTTTGGACGCGATATTTTGCATTTCCGAGTCCTCTGCGTTGCAGTTTCCCGGTGTAAACTGACGATTTATGAAACAAATATTCAAAAAATTTTAGTTTTTTTGATAAAAACAGCTGTATTTTTTTTGGAAAGAGTTTTGGACCAATTCTTTTTGCAGCATCTAAGAGAGCAGCCGTTTTTGCGTAAGAAACATTGGGTTCGGATTTTTTTTCTTTCCAATAACATTATCTAATATCGCGCTGAAGTTGGCGTTCAAAAAGTGTCCGACCCGTCCTTAAAGGGTTAATGAAACATATTAATTCGAAAAAGTAAATAAACACATTCGAATGTTGTTTACTCCCTACTGGGAAATAACAAAACAAGTGCGGAAATTCCTCGAAAGGAAAACATATTATATGTAAGATTTATACTTGCGATGTATTATCATATTGAATATAATACAAGAAATTTATGAATTATAAAAATAAATAATTCAAATAAAAATAAAAAGTACAACTTTAGGAAGTATAAATCGAAAGCAATTTTACAAATTTCTATTTTTGTATTCCATAAAAGAATTTATTTTTACATGCTTGATAATCATTCAATAACTTGTGTTATGGTTTACTTTTTCAACCTGAAGGAACTTTTGTTTTTCAAAATTCTTAAACATATAATTTTGGAAATAATTTTGCGCAAAAATAAAGGCAATAATATAAACATATATTTAATGTTTATATATTGTAATTTCCTAATAATTAATATATGTACATGTAATAAGAAAAGTAGAAAGTTATTTATTCTGAATCCTGGAATTTAATTAATAGAACTATTGAATATCAACTTTTATTTCCAATTTAATTTTAATTAGAACAATTTATTTTATTTCGAAAATTAAAATTTACGTTTATTTCAGGCAAATTATTTGTGGTATAAGAATGTATAATTGTATACGTGTGAATTAAACATTTATAGCCTTGAAGAGGCGAAAGAAGGAAAAACCCTGTAAAGAGGGCGAAATATAGTGCGCGTGTGCGGGATAAAAAGTGAATACCGCGACACCGGTCGGTATTATTGTGAATTACCACATCGGTCAATAAACAAGACACGATCGCAGGTCCAGTCGGTAAGGAAGAAACCGACAACAAGAAGGAACCGACATTAAGAAGACTCGTCGATAAGGCAAATTAAATCCTTATCCGTCGGTAAAACAGTTTCTAGTAGTACCGATAAAACCGAAAAATTGGTATTTTCGTTGAAGAAAAATGAATAACTCCTCTTTCCAAGAATACTCCCCTGAGCAGGAGTTACAAGGTCTAGATGTTGAAAATTGGGCCTTGAATCTCCAGGAAGAAGACTTAGAGAAAATGCTGCAAGAATATCAATTAAAAACTTTAGGTCGAAAAATAACTAAGTCGATCGTTTATATCGCAGAATGATGGGCGTTATTCGGCAAATAACTTCGAAAACTCAACAGCAGACAATGCAGAGGAGAAAAAGGCTAGAAATGCCCTGTTGGCAACATTTTTGGAAACGACGATTGGTTTTATAGCAAATGAGGACAAGAAAAGGAAGAAATAAATTCTCTTAATCCTGAAAACCCTGCAACCAAAGGAGCCTATACTGTAGACAGCGCTGTATGTCGTAATACAGCACCATACACAACAATGGCATCGATAGGTCATTTGAATACGCAGACAACAGAATATACCACAACAACAACAACGGCAACAGGAACTAGCCCTACCGCCAGAGTAATGACGTCACCTGATGACCTCATAGAATATACACTCCATGATGGCAGAATAGAAACGATGCCAAAAAGAGTAGCTGCAGCATTGGAGCCCAACGAAGGCTACATGAAGTTCAAGAAGTGCACATTAGAAAACTGCAGGAACAATCGGACCGCCTTTGCAACATAACAGAACAGCTGTTACAAGAGAAAGAAAAAGCTCTCCTCCCGTCGAGTACACGTCAGGAAGAATACCTTCGGTAAATTTCCAAGATTCCTTCCAGATTGAATTATTACGATCCCATTCCTGAGGAGCGAATAGCAAGAATTTCGGAAATCCCTGCCTAAGCGTGACACGCACACAACAGGCTGCAAGTGAAGCTCACGAATCTCTGAGAAATTTTACGAGTCAACCCCCTTTTTCAAGAGTGGATGTCTCTGGGGGAGGGGAGGCCTTCCGAATACACGCCTTGAATTCAGAAGTCGGTTCGACGCTTCGTCAAGGTGGAACCTGAGTTTTCGAGCTGTGAGGAAAATAGCACGCCAGAGGAAGACGACCTTTTCAGGGTTAAAAGGAAGCCGAATCGAAACATTCCTGGCCAGAATCAAAGAGTGTCAAGCCAATGTGTCTGATGAAGAGATGTTTAGCGCATTATCGGAGCTACTAACGGACTCAGTCAACTGATTATGTCGCATGTGCAAGGACACATGGAGGACGTGGGACGACTGCTGTCGATCCGCACGTCGATGCTATGGGTTTAGCCAGCGAGACTGCCAACGCCTGTGGGCAGAGACAAACAGCCGTACACAAGGCATTGATGAGGCAGTACGGGATTAGATTGGATGCTTATCAACACTCCTGGAGCTGTATCCCTACCCGCTGAACTTGAAACAGCATTTGAACTTCCTGCACAGAAATACGAGGCCAGATCTTCAATGGCAAAGAAATAAGAACCTTTGAGGACTTCGTGGTAGTTGCAGCAGCAGCAGAAAGTGCCGAAGAGGCTGGACAAGCTTATCGTGGGCCACCTCCATCGGAATAGACTCTGATACCGAAAGTGGCATACAGCTGAGCCAAAAAGATGGCAAAAACCTCTCCAAAACTGGCGACCATGGAAAGTCCCGCCGATAGCGAGCTAAATCAAGTACTGAAAGTCCTTGTCGCTATTCAGGAAAAATTAAGAATCCTACGAGAGGAGAGAGCAGCGAATATGAGCACCAATAACGGTGCGGTGTCCAAATTGGATCGCTTCTTCTGGAAGAAGAAGACGACGTCCTCTGAGGGAACTCGAGTGAGGATATCCCCGACTCCTTTACCGATAAACCGCAAAGCACCTCATCAAACAGACGAAGTGCCGTTAAGCGAATCAAGGCCGAACCTGAAGTGCTGGACGTGCAAACAGCCAGGCTATACGCCACCTGTCCGCAGTGTTCGGAAAACCCGTCCCGGAGTCAGTAGATCACCGGAGTCAATCACCGGAAGACGAATCCGAGAATCTCAATGAAGATTGTCGACGTGGTGGGTGACTACCCGAATACATAATTTAGAGGTGCGAGGACTCTTCGACCCTAGGGCCGCGCGAACCGCCATAGGTGCAATCGCACTGCAGATCGCAGCGAGTTGAGGTGAAAGCTTGATACCGTACATCGGTCGCGGGGCAAAAGTGGCAAACGGATTGTATACACCGATCCTAGGATACGTCAACCTACCCTTTTGTGTAGGCAACGTAGTGAATCTGAAGGTGATTGTGATGCCACAATTGCATACAGAATGCCTGCTAGGCGCCGACTCCTTAGGAACCTTCCACGCCGTTCTATATCCTCGAAAAAATATCCTGCAAGTGAAAGGAGCGGAAGAAGAAGTTCTGGTAGAGATTTCTATTCTCAACACATGGCAAGAGTGTCCGAAGACGAGCGAAACGCGTTGGATAAACTTTTACTTTTATTACCGATCTGTTAGAGATATTGCTGTGATCGCTGAGCATCCGATTAAGCAGCGATATTATGCTGTATCGCGCCGCATCGAGAAGCAAATGCATGCGTATGTTGATAATATGCTTGCACAGGGTATTATAGAACCCTCGACCCGTAGATGGTCAAGTCCCGTAGTAAAGGTCAAAAAGAGCAACGGGACTTACCGATTTTGCGTCGACTACCGTAGGCTGAATCAAGAAAGGAAAATATCGTTTAGAAACAATTCGCGACTGAAAGCATTGTTTCAATTATCATTGTTTATAACAATTTCAAGACGTATAACATCTGCAGGAAATTGTTTATAAATTTATAATTTTGCAAACACTTCAAAAATACTGTTCGAAGTAAGGAAAGTATCGTTTAGAAACAATTCTCTATTCGAGTCATTGTTTGGATTGTCATTTTTTATAGCGATTTCTATAAAACACGTATAAATTGTGCAGGAAATTGTTTATAAATATAAAATTTTGCAAACACTTCATAAATACTGTTTGAAATAAGGAAAATATCGTTGGGAACCAATTCGCTACTGAAAACATTGTTTAAATTATCAGTTTTTACAACGATTTCTGTTAAAGGCGTATAACATCTGCAGGAAATTGTTTATAAATTTATAATTTTGCAAACACTTCAAAAATACTGTTCGAAGTAAGGAAAGTATCGTTTAAAAACAATTATCTATTAAAGTCATTGTTTAAATTATCATTTTTTATAACGGTTATTATAAAACGCGTATAAATTGTGCAGAAAATTGTTTATAAATTTAAAATTTTTCGAACGATTCAAAAGTACTATTTCAAGTAGGGAAAATATCGTTTAGAAACAATTCGCGACTGAAAGCATTGTTTAAATTATCATTGTTTATAACAATTTCAATAAAAGACGTATAACATCTACAGGAAATTGTTTATAAATTTATAGTTTTGCAAACACTTCAAAAATACTGTTCGAAGTAACGAAAGTATCGTTTAGAAACAATTCTCTATTAGAGTCATTGTTTAAATTATCATTTTTTATAACGGTTTTTATGAAACGCGTATAAATTGTGCAGGAAATTGTTTATAAATTTAAAATTTTGCGAACGATTCAAAAGTACTATTTCAAGTAGGGAAAATATCGTTTAGAAACAATTCGCGACTGAAAGCATTGTTTAAATTATCATTGTTTATAACAATTTCAATAAAAGACGTATAACATCTGCAGGAAATTGCTTATAAATTTATAATTTTGCACACACTTCAAACATACTGTTCGAAGTAAGGAATGTATCGTTTAGAAACAATTCTCTATTCGTGTCATTGTTTGGATTGTCATTTTTTATAGCGATTTCTATAAAACACGTATAAATTGTGCAGGAAATTGTGTATAAATATAAAATTTTGCAAACACTTCATAAATACTGTTTGAAATAAGGAAAATATCGTTGGGAACCAATTCGCTACTGAAAACATTGTTTAAATTATCAGTTTTTACAACGATTTCTGTTAAAGGCGTATAACATCTGCAGGAAATTGTTTATAAATTTATAATTTTGCAAACACTTCAAAAATACTGTTCGAAGTAAGGAAAGTATCGTTTAGAAACAATTCTCTATTACAGTCATTGTTCAAATTTTCATTTTTTATAACGGTTTTTATGAAACGCGTATAAATTGTGCAGGAAATTGTTTATAAATTTAAAATTTTTCGAACGATTCAAAAGTACTATTTCAAGTAAGGAAAATATCGTTTAGAAACAATTCGCGACTGAAAGCATTGTTTAAATTATCATTGTATAGAACAATTTCAATAAAAGACGTATAACATCTGCAGGAAATTGTTTATAAATTTATAATGTTGCAAACACTTCAAAAATACTGTTCGAAGTAAGGAAAGTATCGTTTAAAAACAATTATCTATTAAAGTCATTGTTTAAATTATCATTTTTTATAACGGTTATTATAAAACGCGTATAAATTGTGCAGAAAATTGTTTATAAATTTAAAATTTTTCGAACGATTCAAAAGTACTATTTCAAGTAGGGAAAATATCGTTTAGAAACAATTCGCGACTGAAAGCATTGTTTAAATTATCATTGTTTATAACAATTTCAATAAAAGACGTATAACATCTACAGGAAATTGTTTATAAATTTATAGTTTTGCAAACACTTCAAAAATACTGTTCGAAGTAAGGAAAGTATCGTTTAGAAACAATTCTCTATTCGAGTCATTGTTTAAATTATCATTTTTTATAACGGTTTTTATAAAACGCGTATAAATTGCGCAGGAAATTGTTTATAAATTTAAAATTTTGCGAACGATTCATAAATACTGTTTGAAATAAGGTAAATATCGTTTAGAAATAATTCGCTACTGAAATCATTGTTTAAATTATCATTGTTTATAACAATTTCAATAAAAGACGCATAACATCTGCAGGAAATTGTTTATAAATTTATAATTTTGCAAACACTTCAAAAATACTGCTCGAAGTAAGGAAAGTATCGTTTAGAAACAATTCTCTATTCGAGTCATTGTTTAAATTATCATTTTTTATAACGGTTTTTATAAAACGCGTATAAATTGTGCAGGAAATTGTTTATAAATTAAAAATTTTGCAAACGATTCAAAAGTACCGTTTCAAGTAAGTAAAATATCGTTTAGAAACAATTCGCGACTGAAAGCATTGTTTAAATTATCATTGTTTATAACAATTTCAATCAAAAACGTCTAACATCTGCAGGAAATTGTTTATAAATTTATAATTTTGCACACACTTCAAAAATACTGTTCGAAGTAAGACAAGTATCGTTTAGAAACGATTCTCTATTGGAGTCATTGTTTAAATTATCATTTTTTATAACGGTTTTTATAAAACGCGTATAAATTGTGCAGGAAATTGTTTATAAATTTAAAATTTTGCGAACGATTCAAAAGTACTATTTCAAGTAGGGAAAATATCGTTTAGAAACAATTCGCGACTGAAAGCATTGTTTAAATTATCATTGTTTATAACAATTTCAATAAAAGACGTATAACATCTGCAGGAAATTGTTTATAAATTTATAGTTTTGCAAACACTTCAAAAATACTGTTCGAAGTAAGGAAAGTATCGTTTAGAAACAATTCTCTATTCGAGTCATTGTTTAAATTATCATTTTTTATAACGGTTTTTATAAAACGCGTATAAATTGTGCAGAAAATTGTTTATAAATTTAAAATTTTTCGAACGATTCAAAAGTACTATTTCAAGTAGGGAAAATATCGTTTAGAAACAATTCGCGACTGAAATCATTGTTTAAATTATCATTGTTTATAACAATTTCAATAAAAGACGCATAACATCTGCAGGAAATTGTTTATAAATTTATAATTTTGCAAACACTTCAAAAATACTGCTCGAAGTAAGGAAAGTATCGTTTAGAAACAATTCTCTATTCGAGTCATTGTTTAAATTATCATTTTTTATAACGGTTTTTATAAAACGCGTATAAATTGTGCAGGAAATTGTTTATAAATTAAAAATTTTGCAAACGATTCAAAAGTACCGTTTCAAGTAAGTAAAATATCGTTTAGAAACAATTCGCGACTGAAAGCATTGTTTAAATTATCATTGTTTATAACAATTTCAATCAAAAACGTCTAACATCTGCAGGAAATTGTTTATAAATTTATAATTTTGCAAACACTTCAAAAATACTGTTCGAAGTAAGGAAAGTATCGTTTAGAAACAATTCTCTATTCGAGTCATTGTTTGGATTGTCATTTTTTATAGCGATTTCTATAAAACACGTATAAATTGTGCAGGAAATTGTTTATAAATATAAAATTTTGCAAACACTTCATAAATACTGTTTGAAATAAGGAAAATATCGTTGGGAACCAATTCGCTACTGAAAACATTGTTTAAATTATCAGTTTTTACAACGATTTCTGTTAAAGGCGTATAACATCTGCAGGAAATTGTTTATAAATTTATAATTTTGCAAACACTTCAAAAATACTGTTCGAAGTAAGGAAAGTATCGTTTAGAAACAATTCTCTATTAGAGTCATTGTTTAAATTATCATTTTTTATAACGGTTTTTATGAAACGCGTATAAATTGTGCAGGAAATTGTTTATAAATTTAAAATTTTGCGAACGATTCAAAAGTACTATTTCAAGTAAGGAAAATATCGTTTAGAAACAATTCGCGACTGAAAGCATTGTTTAAATTATCATTGTTTATAACAATTTCAATAAAAGACGTATAACATCTGCAGGAAATTGCTTATAAATTTATAATTTTGCACACACTTCAAACATACTGTTCGAAGTAAGGAATGTATCGTTTAGAAACAATTCTCTATTCGTGTCATTGTTTGGATTGTCATTTTTTATAGCGATTTCTATAAAACACGTATAAATTGTGCAGGAAATTGTGTATAAATATAAAATTTTGCAAACACTTCATAAATACTGTTTGAAATAAGGAAAATATCGTTGGGAACCAATTCGCTACTGAAAACATTGTTTAAATTATCAGTTTTTACAACGATTTCTGTTAAAGGCGTATAACATCTGCAGGAAATTGTTTATAAATTTATAATTTTGCAAACACTTCAAAAATACTGTTCGAAGTAAGGAAAGTATCGTTTAGAAACAATTCTCTATTAGAGTCATTGTTCAAATTATCATTTTTTATAACGGTTTTTATGAAACGCGTATAAATTGTGCAGGAAATTGTTTATAAATTTAAAATTTTTCGAACGATTCAAAAGTACTATTTCAAGTAAGGAAAATATCGTTTAGAAACAATTCGCGACTGAAAGCATTGTTTAAATTATCATTGTATAGAACAATTTCAATAAAAGACGTATAACATCTGCAGGAAATTGTTTATAAATTTATAATGTTGCAAACACTTCAAAAATACTGTTCGAAGTAAGGAAAGTATCGTTTAAAAACAATTATCTATTAAAGTCATTGTTTAAATTATCATTTTTTATAACGGTTATTATAAAACGCGTATAAATTGTGCAGAAAATTGTTTATAAATTTAAAATTTTTCGAACGATTCAAAAGTACTATTTCAAGTAGGGAAAATATCGTTTAGAAACAATTCGCGACTGAAAGCATTGTTTAAATTATCATTGTTTATAACAATTTCAATAAAAGACGTATAACATCTACAGGAAATTGTTTATAAATTTATAGTTTTGCAAACACTTCAAAAATACTGTTCGAAGTAAGGAAAGTATCGTTTAGAAACAATTCTCTATTCGAGTCATTGTTTAAATTATCATTTTTTATAACGGTTTTTATAAAACGCGTATAAATTGCGCAGGAAATTGTTTATAAATTTAAAATTTTGCGAACGATTCATAAATACTGTTTGAAATAAGGTAAATATCGTTTAGAAATAATTCGCTACTGAAATCATTGTTTAAATTATCATTGTTTATAACAATTTCAATAAAAGACGCATAACATCTGCAGGAAATTGTTTATAAATTTATAATTTTGCAAACACTTCAAAAATACTGCTCGAAGTAAGGAAAGTATCGTTTAGAAACAATTCACTATTCGAGTCATTGTTTAAATTATCATTTTTTATAACGGTTTTTATAAAACGCGTATAAATTGTGCAGGAAATTGTTTATAAATTAAAAATTTTGCAAACGATTCAAAAGTACCGTTTCAAGTAAGTAAAATATCGTTTAGAAACAATTCGCGACTGAAAGCATTGTTTAAATTATCATTGTTTATAACAATTTCAATCAAAAACGTCTAACATCTGCAGGAAATTGTTTATAAATTTATAATTTTGCAAACACTTCAAAAATACTGTTCGAAGTAAGGAAAGTATCGTTTAGAAACAATTCTCTATTCGAGTCATTGTTTGGATTGTCATTTTTTATAGCGATTTCTATAAAACACGTATAAATTGTGCAGGAAATTGTTTATAAATATAAAATTTTGCAAACACTTCATAAATACTGTTTGAAATAAGGAAAATATCGTTGGGAACCAATTCGCTACTGAAAACATTGTTTAAATTATCAGTTTTTACAACGATTTCTGTTAAAGGCGTATAACATCTGCAGGAAATTGTTTATAAATTTATAATTTTGCAAACACTTCAAAAATACTGTTCGAAGTAAGGAAAGTATCGTTTAGAAACAATTCTCTATTAGAGTCATTGTTTAAATTATCATTTTTTATAACGGTTTTTATGAAACGCGTATAAATTGTGCAGGAAATTGTTTATAAATTTAAAATTTTGCGAACGATTCAAAAGTACTATTTCAAGTAAGGAAAATATCGTTTAGAAACAATTCGCGACTGAAAGCATTGTTTAAATTATCATTGTTTATAACAATTTCAATAAAAGACGTATAACATCTGCAGGAAATTGCTTATAAATTTATAATTTTGCACACACTTCAAACATACTGTTCGAAGTAAGGAATGTATCGTTTAGAAACAATTCTCTATTCGTGTCATTGTTTGGATTGTCATTTTTTATAGCGATTTCTATAAAACACGTATAAATTGTGCAGGAAATTGTGTATAAATATAAAATTTTGCAAACACTTCATAAATACTGTTTGAAATAAGGAAAATATCGTTGGGAACCAATTCGCTACTGAAAACATTGTTTAAATTATCAGTTTTTACAACGATTTCTGTTAAAGGCGTATAACATCTGCAGGAAATTGTTTATAAATTTATAATTTTGCAAACACTTCAAAAATACTGTTCGAAGTAAGGAAAGTATCGTTTAGAAACAATTCTCTATTAGAGTCATTGTTCAAATTATCATTTTTTATAACGGTTTTTATGAAACGCGTATAAATTGTGCAGGAAATTGTTTATAAATTTAAAATTTTTCGAACGATTCAAAAGTACTATTTCAAGTAAGGAAAATATCGTTTAGAAACAATTCGCGACTGAAAGCATTGTTTAAATTATCATTGTATAGAACAATTTCAATAAAAGACGTATAACATCTGCAGGAAATTGTTTATAAATTTATAATGTTGCAAACACTTCAAAAATACTGTTCGAAGTAAGGAAAGTATCGTTTAAAAACAATTATCTATTAAAGTCATTGTTTAAATTATCATTTTTTATAACGGTTATTATAAAACGCGTATAAATTGTGCAGAAAATTGTTTATAAATTTAAAATTTTTCGAACGATTCAAAAGTACTATTTCAAGTAGGGAAAATATCGTTTAGAAACAATTCGCGACTGAAAGCATTGTTTAAATTATCATTGTTTATAACAATTTCAATAAAAGACGTATAACATCTACAGGAAATTGTTTATAAATTTATAGTTTTGCAAACACTTCAAAAATACTGTTCGAAGTAAGGAAAGTATCGTTTAGAAACAATTCTCTATTCGAGTCATTGTTTAAATTATCATTTTTTATAACGGTTTTTATAAAACGCGTATAAATTGCGCAGGAAATTGTTTATAAATTTAAAATTTTGCGAACGATTCATAAATACTGTTTGAAATAAGGTAAATATCGTTTAGAAATAATTCGCTACTGAAATCATTGTTTAAATTATCATTGTTTATAACAATTTCAATAAAAGACGCATAACATCTGCAGGAAATTGTTTATAAATTTATAATTTTGCAAACACTTCAAAAATACTGCTCGAAGTAAGGAAAGTATCGTTTAGAAACAATTCTCTATTCGAGTCATTGTTTAAATTATCATTTTTTATAACGGTTTTTATAAAACGCGTATAAATTGTGCAGGAAATTGTTTATAAATTAAAAATTTTGCAAACGATTCAAAAGTACCGTTTCAAGTAAGTAAAATATCGTTTAGAAACAATTCGCGACTGAAAGCATTGTTTAAATTATCATTGTTTATAACAATTTCAATCAAAAACGTCTAACATCTGCAGGAAATTGTTTATAAATTTATAATTTTGCACACACTTCAAAAATACTGTTCGAAGTAAGACAAGTATCGTTTAGAAACGATTCTCTATTGGAGTCATTGTTTAAATTATCATTTTTTATAACGGTTTTTATAAAACGCGTATAAATTGTGCAGGAAATTGTTTATAAATTTAAAATTTTGCGAACGATTCAAAAGTACTATTTCAAGTAGGGAAAATATCGTTTAGAAACAATTCGCGACTGAAAGCATTGTTTAAATTATCATTGTTTATAACAATTTCAATAAAAGACGTATAACATCTGCAGGAAATTGTTTATAAATTTATAGTTTTGCAAACACTTCAAAAATACTGTTCGAAGTAAGGAAAGTATCGTTTAGAAACAATTCTCTATTCGAGTCATTGTTTAAATTATCATTTTTTATAACGGTTTTTATAAAACGCGTATAAATTGTGCAGAAAATTGTTTATAAATTTAAAATTTTTCGAACGATTCAAAAGTACTATTTCAAGTAGGGAAAATATCGTTTAGAAACAATTCGCGACTGAAATCATTGTTTAAATTATCATTGTTTATAACAATTTCAATAAAAGACGCATAACATCTGCAGGAAATTGTTTATAAATTTATAATTTTGCAAACACTTCAAAAATACTGCTCGAAGTAAGGAAAGTATCGTTTAGAAACAATTCTCTATTCGAGTCATTGTTTAAATTATCATTTTTTATAACGGTTTTTATAAAACGCGTATAAATTGTGCAGGAAATTGTTTATAAATTAAAAATTTTGCAAACGATTCAAAAGTACCGTTTCAAGTAAGTAAAATATCGTTTAGAAACAATTCGCGACTGAAAGCATTGTTTAAATTATCATTGTTTATAACAATTTCAATCAAAAACGTCTAACATCTGCAGGAAATTGTTTATAAATTTATAATTTTGCACACACTTCAAAAATACTGTTCGAAGTAAGACATGTATCGTTTAGAAACGATTCTCTATTGGAGTCATTGTTTAAATTATCATTTTTTATAACGGTTTTTATAAAACGCGTATAAATTGTGCAGGAAATTGTTTATAAATTTAAAATTTTGCGAACGATTCAAAAGTACTATTTCAAGTAAGGAAAATATCGTTTAGAAACAATTCGCGACTGAAAGCATTTTTTAAATTATCATTGTTTATAACAATTTCAATAAAAGACGTATAACATCTGCAGGAAATTGTTTATAAATTTATAATTTTGCAAACACTTCAAAAATACTGCTCGAAGTAAGGAAAGTATCGTTTAGAAACAATTCTCTATTCGAGTCATTGTTTAAATTATCATTTTTTATAACGGTTTTTATAAAACGCGTATAAATTGTGCAGGAAATTGTTTATAAATTAAAAATTTTGCAAACGATTTAAAAGTACCGTTTCAAGTAAGTAAAATATCGTTTAGAAACAATTCGCGACTGAAAGTATTGTTTAAATTATCATTGTTTATAACAATTTCAATCAAAAACGTCTAACATCTGCAGGAAATTGATTATAAATTTATAATTTTGCACACACTTCAAAAATACTGTTCGAAGTAAGACAAGTATCGTTTAGAAACGATTCTATATTGGAGTCATTGTTTAAATTATCATTTTTTATAACGGTTTTTATAAAACGCGTATAAATTGTGCAGGAAATTGTTTATAAATTTAAAATTTTGCGAACGATTCAAAAGTACTATTTCAAGTAAGGAAAATATCGTTTAGAAACAATTCGCGACTGAAAGCATTGTTTAAATTATCATTGTTTATAACAATTTCAATAAAAGACGTATAACATCTGCAGGAAATTGCTTATAAATTTATAATTTTGCACACACTTCAAACATACTGTTCGAAGTAAGGAATGTATCGTTTAGAAACAATTCTCTATTCGAGTCATTGTTTAAATTATCATTTTTTATAACGGTTTTTATAAAACGCGTATAAATTGCGCAGGAAATTGTTTATAAATTTAAAATTTTTCGAACGATTCAAAAGTACTATTTCAAGTAGGGAAAATATCGTTTAGAAACAATTCGCGACTGAAAGCATTGTTTAAATTATCATTGTTTATAACAATTTCAATAAAAGACGTATAACATCTACAGGAAATTGTTTATAAATTTATAGTTTTGCAAACACTTCAAAAATACTGTTCGAAGTAAGGAAAGTATCGTTTAGAAACAATTCTCTATTCGAGTCATTGTTTAAATTATCATTTTTTATAACGGTTTTTATAAAACGCGTATAAATTGCGCAGGAAATTGTTTATAAATTTAAAATTTTGCGAACGATTCATAAATACTGTTTGAAATAAGGTAAATATCGTTTAGAAATAATTCGCTACTGAAATCATTGTTTAAATTATCATTGTTTATAACAATTTCAATAAAAGACGCATAACATCTGCAGGAAATTGTTTATAAATTTATAATTTTGCAAACACTTCAAAAATACTGTTCGAAGTAAGGAAAGTATCGTTTAGAAACAATTCTCTATTCGAGTCATTGTTTAAATTATCATTTTTTATAACGGTTTTTATAAAACGCGTATAAATTGCGCAGGAAATTGTTTATAAATTTAAAATTTTGCGAACGATTCAAAAGTACCGTTTCAAGTAAGTAAAATATCGTTTAGAAACAATTCGCGACTGAAAGCATTGTTTAAATTATCATTGTTTATAACAATTTCAATCAAAAACGTCTAACATCTGCAGGAAATTGTTTATAAATTTATAATTTTGCACACACTTCAAAAATACTGTTCGAAGTAAGACAAGTATCGTTTAGAAACGATTCTCTATTGGAGTCATTGTTTAAATTATCATTTTTTATAACGGTTTTTATAAAACGCGTATAAATTGTGCAGGAAATTGTTTATAAATTTAAAATTTTGCGAACGATTCAAAAGTACTATTTCAAGTAGGGAAAATATCGTTTAGAAACAATTCGCGACTGAAAGCATTGTTTAAATTATCATTGTTTATAACAATTTCAATAAAAGACGTATAACATCTGCAGGAAATTGTTTATAAATTTATAGTTTTGCAAACACTTCAAAAATACTGTTCGAAGTAAGGAAAGTATCGTTTAGAAACAATTCTCTATTCGAGTCATTGTTTAAATTATCATTTTTTATAACGGTTTTTATAAAACGCGTATAAATTGTGCAGAAAATTGTTTATAAATTTAAAATTTTTCGAACGATTCAAAAGTACTATTTCAAGTAGGGAAAATATCGTTTAGAAACAATTCGCGACTGAAATCATTGTTTAAATTATCATTGTTTATAACAATTTCAATAAAAGACGCATAACATCTGCAGGAAATTGTTTATAAATTTATAATTTTGCAAACACTTCAAAAATACTGCTCGAAGTAAGGAAAGTATCGTTTAGAAACAATTCTCTATTCGAGTCATTGTTTAAATTATCATTTTTTATAACGGTTTTTATAAAACGCGTATAAATTGTGCAGGAAATTGTTTATAAATTAAAAATTTTGCAAACGATTCAAAAGTACCGTTTCAAGTAAGTAAAATATCGTTTAGAAACAATTCGCGACTGAAAGCATTGTTTAAATTATCATTGTTTATAACAATTTCAATCAAAAACGTCTAACATCTGCAGGAAATTGTTTATAAATTTATAATTTTGCACACACTTCAAAAATACTGTTCGAAGTAAGACATGTATCGTTTAGAAACGATTCTCTATTGGAGTCATTGTTTAAATTATCATTTTTTATAACGGTTTTTATAAAACGCGTATAAATTGTGCAGGAAATTGTTTATAAATTTAAAATTTTGCGAACGATTCAAAAGTACTATTTCAAGTAAGGAAAATATCGTTTAGAAACAATTCGCGACTGAAAGCATTTTTTAAATTATCATTGTTTATAACAATTTCAATAAAAGACGTATAACATCTGCAGGAAATTGTTTATAAATTTATAATTTTGCAAACACTTCAAAAATACTGCTCGAAGTAAGGAAAGTATCGTTTAGAAACAATTCTCTATTCGAGTCATTGTTTAAATTATCATTTTTTATAACGGTTTTTATAAAACGCGTATAAATTGTGCAGGAAATTGTTTATAAATTAAAAATTTTGCAAACGATTTAAAAGTACCGTTTCAAGTAAGTAAAATATCGTTTAGAAACAATTCGCGACTGAAAGTATTGTTTAAATTATCATTGTTTATAACAATTTCAATCAAAAACGTCTAACATCTGCAGGAAATTGTTTATAAATTTATAATTTTGCACACACTTCAAAAATACTGTTCGAAGTAAGACAAGTATCGTTTAGAAACGATTCTCTATTGGAGTCATTGTTTAAATTATCATTTTTTATAACGGTTTTTATAAAACGCGTATAAATTGTGCAGGAAATTGTTTATAAATTTAAAATTTTGCGAACGATTCAAAAGTACTATTTCAAGTAAGGAAAATATCGTTTAGAAACAATTCGCGACTGAAAGCATTGTTTAAATTATCATTGTTTATAACAATTTCAATAAAAGACGTATAACATCTGCAGGAAATTGCTTATAAATTTATAATTTTGCACACACTTCAAACATACTGTTCGAAGTAAGGAATGTATCGTTTAGAAACAATTCTCTATTCGAGTCATTGTTTAAATTATCATTTTTTATAACGGTTTTTATAAAACGCGTATAAATTGCGCAGGAAATTGTATATAAATTTAAAATTTTGCGAACGATTCAAAAGTACTTTTTCAAGTAAGGAAAATATCGTTTTGAAACAATTCGCGACTGAAAGCATTGTTTAAATTATCATTGTTTATAACATTTTCAATAAACGACGTGTAGCTTGAGCATGAAATTGTTTATAAATTAAAAATTTTGCGAACGATTCAAAAGTACTGTTTCAAGTAAGTAAAATATCGTTTAGAAACAATTCGCGACTGAAAGCATTGTTTAAATTATCATTGTTTATAACAATTACAATAAAAGACGTATTACGTCTGCAGGAAATTGTTTATAAATTTATAATTTTGCACACACTTCAAAAATACTGTTCGAAGTAAGGCAAGTATCGTTTAGAAAAAATTCTCTATTAGAGTCATTGTTTAAATTATCATTTTTTATAACGGTTTTTATAAAACGCGTATAAATTGTGCAGGAAATTGCTTATAAATTTATAATTTTGCACACACTTCAAAAATACTGTTCGAAGTAAGGAAAGTATCGTTTAGAAACAATTCTCTATTGGAGTCATTGTTTGAATTATCATTTTTTATAACGGTTTTTATAAAACGCGTATAAATTGTGCAGGAAATTGATTATAAATTTAAAATTTTTCGAACGATATAAAAGTACTATTTCAAGTAAGGAAAATATCGTTTAGAAAGAATTCGCTACTGAAATCATTGTTTAAATTACCATTGTTTATAACAATTTCAATAAAAGACGTATAACATTTGCAGGAAATTGTTTATAAATTTATAATTTTGCACACACTTCAAAAATACTGTTCGAAGTAAGACAAGTATCGTTTAGAAACGATTCTCTATTGGAGTCATTGTTTAAATTATCATTTTTTATAACGGTTTTTATAAAACGCGTATAAATTGTGCAGGAAATTGTTTATAAATTTAAAATTTTGCGAACGATTCAAAAGTACTATTTCAAGTAAGGAAAATATCGTTTAGAAACAATTCGCGACTGAAAGCATTGTTTAAATTATCATTGTTTATAACAATTTCAATAAAAGACGTATAACATCTGCAGGAAATTGCTTATAAATTGCAATTCAAAAAATAAAATGTAACTTTATAATATTTTCAAATTGTCCGGTATGTTTTAATTTTTGAACATTTATAATTTGACACACGGTGCTCCTCAGCCATGTTTGTTATTAACAAAAATGGCAAAGAAATCGGCCACGGCAGTTCGATTCGTTATGATTTTCAGCTTCGAACGAATGCCGTTGGCCCGAAATTCCTAGCAGATCATTTTCACGACTGATGCAGTTTTAAAGGTAACGAAAATTGAAAAATATAAGTTTTTAGCAATTACCTCCTTCTCTATTGCTTGTATGGAGAAACGACCTTAATTAAGAATTGAATATCATAAAATGCTCTACAAAAAAGAGTTATGGTAAACGTACCAGTACCTGGACATATAAGAAACGGTACTTATAACTAGACAGTCTACTCAATGTGACACTCGTCTCTAAGCAAGTGGCAAAATAAGTGTCAAAATTTATTAGGTTGGCCAAGTATAAGCACGTGTCCAGCCATTGGTACGTTTATCTTAGTTTTTTATTCAAGTGTTTATTCTTATTGAAAAAGCACAGCGGGAGTGTATGTTGCGCTCGGCTTGTAATGTGAACCATTAAAGACGCTAGAAACATCGCTCCTTTTATTTAAATCGAGTAAAAATTAATGGGATAGTGTGTATTTGTATATATATATATGTATTTGTATAGTCATATACCACTCTCTGCGTCACCCCATTTTTTTTTTCGTTTTTTGTTTTTTTTTGCATTTTTTTTTTATATCTTCTTTTTTCATTTTATTTTTTATATCTCTTTTATGTTTCTATTGAAAAACAAAACTGTCTTAAAATTATTAAATGTGCTGCGATGAAAACTCGCATACTGCTTTTTTTAAATTTCCTATATACGTTGAATTTTTTAACGAATTAACCTTATATCTATTCCAGAATTTGAGAAACTCTTTGTGGATGGATTCACCGGCTTGTTCAGACCATATACCTAGACCATTTTTTCCAATAAAATGTAAACATTCTTCAATATGATTTAGTATCACGTGTATTTTCAGTGTTTCTGAGACGTTGGTTGATTCAAATGCCATTCGTAGTTCATTGACATGTTTTTTCAATTGCGGACTGACTTTCTTAACAGAGAAATAGTCATCGACGACATTATTCATGCATTTAAATACATTTACGAATGGTTGTATTCGAAATTGACCAACGTCACGATAAATTTCATAATCAAGGAGCTTATCAGCTTCTTTTAAGAGCTTTCTGCAAGCATTGCCTTCGAAGATTTCTCCTTGATAACATTTTTGAACAATGTTCAATTTCGTTGGCCAAATTAGGGTCTGGTCTCTACCAACTAATTTTACCAAACCATTCCAGAACATATGATTAACAAAACCCTGTAATAAGTGAAGTTCTGGCAGAACACATTTTTGTAGTACGTAAATCTCGTCTCTTTCCTCTAAAAGAGACGAATTTATGGTACTATTGCAATTGGCTGCATTTTTCTTCACTTTTCCAGAATCACAGTTTTTTTTAAAATCGTCTTTCAAATCTCCATAAGTTTTTAACTTTCTTCCTTCATTGTTTTGTGAAGAACTAGTACCACAACTAATACTGAGACGATCGGCTTGTTCGTTATCAATAAATTCTTTACATCTTTTTTTTAAATCTTTCAAAGATACATAGCAATAAGGGCAAGGAAACATCGACGAAGCAGTTTGTTGTCCATTGACTATCAATATCAGTTTAAAATCGGATATAAAATAAAAAGGAATATCATTTAATTTCGTTAATTTGAAAAGAACATCTAGATTCTCGTATGTCTCTTTAATGTTTGGTACAATGCACAGCATGATAAGTTTATGAACTCTGGTTAGTTTTTGAACTGTGCTTGCAGAACCCCCTTCGGCTTATCGCGTTCTTCTTTTATCTGGTTTATCCACATCTGATTCTAGCTCCCTTTGAAGATAATCTTCAAGAAGTATCGATACGAAAATTTTGAAAATCCTTGATCTCGATTGGCCATTAATTTTATTGTTAAATTTGCCTTGAAGCCCTCGTTCTATTAAAATAACGTCTTATAATTCCTCAGCATTCGCCCACACTACCGATCTCCTTTCTTTAGACTTTGAATTTTCAACGTCGAACTCAAATTGACCGTCATGATAAAGATTTTCCAAAATGTTAGATTTTTCAGAAACATGTTTTCTATAATTTTTGGGAACGGAATTTTTTCCGGCATAACATCTTATAAAATTAGTGAACTTTTTTACTTCGTTTGATGATAAGTTTGCATTGGTTTTATATTCATCCAGCTTATCTGCAGGAAAAAATACGTTTCTTTTTTTAGTAGGATTTAGTACAATTTTCGGCTTATGATTACTGCTAGTGTTTAATATCAATTCTACGTGTCGCAAGTCTTTTTGTTCATTACTTTGATTATTTTTCGGTTCTACTCTCTTTTTTATGACGGAATGGACAACTCCATCCTGAACCTCCTTTGGCACTTGATCTAGGACTTTTACTATATTATTTGTGATCGTGCGATTTCCACCGCAAGTATGACTTATGCCTTTGCCTACTTCTTGAAAGCATATCTTGCAAAGTGAAACCACATTATTTGGCGTTTTATGAACCATCTCAGTTGTTCGTGGAAGATTTTTGTTTTCAGATGCACCATAAAGACCATTATTGGCATTTATTTGCGTGTTTACTTGACGTAAATGACCTCTTCCTTTAACGCCTTTTAAATGGCCCTTCTGTCTTGCTGTCAGGCAAATATAACAGTTACAGTCTTCCCATTTATTTCTCGTTTCTTTCGGTAAAATCATATCTGCGTAATTCGGCATGACTTGTAATGGTCTTTTAAACGAATTTTTTTCTCGATCACTTAAAGAATGACGACAAGTGGTGCAAATACATAGGGGAAATTTTGAATCAGACAATTTGAAATCACGATTGATGAATGTTGTGATCAAATTTTCAAAATGTTCATTTATTAGAAAATGATGTAATTTCTGTTTTCCAATGATGATTTTTTTACCACAAGGTGCACACACCTTTCGTCTATTTTCGGCATGATTGCACTTATTACTGATACAGCTCTCCATTTTTATGCTCTATTTAAAACATATACCTTATTCGATACATCAACATTCAACACCATATACGTATTTAAACAAATTATCTCTTTACCATCAAATATGAAAAAAAAGTTAACTGGATTCTCTTATATCAATTTTCGCGGGTACAAATTTACTTTCGGGAAATAACGACATCATGTGACGAACATGGCAGTTAAGAACTCAAATACCGATAGTCATATTTTTATCGTGCACAGATCTCCAATAACCCGATCGCTTGCAACGCGCACCGTCGCTGCGATGTTTTTAATAGGAACATATGCTTGAATCAAAAAATGGCTTGAAACCTTTTTTGTACAGAATTTTATGAACTTCAATTTTTAATCGAGGTAGTTTCCCCACACAACCAATAGTAAAGGAGATAATTGATGAAAACTAATATTTTTCACTTTTCGTTACCTTTAAAACATCATCAGTCGTGAAAATGATCTGCTAGGATTTTCGGGCCAACGGCATTCGAAGCTGAAAATCATAACGAATCGAACTGCCGTGGCCAATTTCTTTGCCATTTTTGTTAATAACAAAAACATGGCTGAGGAGCACCGTGGACATCGCAAAGTGATTATTAGCAGCCGAGGAATCCGTGTGGTATTTTGAAAATATGCTTTGGCTGTCGAAATTATATTTCAGGTTAGACATTCGATGGTTTTATTAATGACACGTTGATGCTTAAAAACAAAAACGTGCGAGGCCTCTCCCGTCTCTCCGCTCTCCGCGAGTTCTTACGTGTCGTTCGCCAAGAATGCAATTGTTCGAATTTCTTTTCGACAATCCATAATGTCAAACTGCAATTGGTTGATTTCAATGTTGAATAATTTGAAAATTCTACTTTCCACGACATTTTTTCAGAGGAAAATATTGTTCAGAATCAGTTCAAGTATCTACTGTTCACCGCTCGGTAGGGGTTGGAAGATCACCCTGTATACGTATTATTTTGATATAGGTATATTTATTCATGTTCTACACATGTGGGGTACATATATTATTAAAAATAATAACTTTATAACACTAACTAACCGACCGAGAATGTCACTCGTTTCTTTATTATAAAAAAGATAATGTGATATATGTATGTTTATTAAAAAAAAATATTAATATGATAAGAATAAAAAATAAAGTTTCTTCTGATAAATTTTGTATAGGCTGTTGCATGGGGAATAGACATAAGGAGACCGCATTTGGGGCTTGCAGGCGTTCGCGTAATCCGTCGAAGGAAAGGACGTCAAAAGTTCCGCGTGGTGGCGTTACTATCGATAAGGACGACTCGGTTACAGTTATCTCTCGCTCGGTACAACTTAACCGAGGTGTACGTTGGCCACGTGCCTGACCGCGCGGGTATTTTAAACTGCCGTAATGGATAGACATAGCGAAAGCATTATTTGTATTTAAAACACTGTAATTCTGTATGATTTAATATCAATTATTTATGATTATGTATTTTGATATAAAAATAAGTAATATTACTCCAATAGTTAATTATAAATTTAATAGTAGATTGCATTATGTTCGTCTTTTAATGGCACCAAGCTTTATTATAACAAAGTTTTCTATATGCATTAATGATTAATAGTATAATATAACAATATGCACAATATTAAAATAATCTAACTTTAAACTGCGTCGGAAAATAATGATTCCATGTAAGTATTACATAATCGTATTAAATATTTCCTTGATAGTATAGGTACTGACATTTTTTATAGTCGTAATCTCCAAATTCATATTTTCAATTTTACGTTTTGGGCTCTGTAAGTTATTTGACTATTGTTTAATTTAAATTTACATGAAAATCCTTACGTTTCCAGTTAATTTAGTTGATTACCAAACATCATCAATCCAATAATGTGGAGGGTATTTGACTTTAACTTCCCCACCGCAATTCGAACATATTATGGAACTTGGTCAATTTCGGAGCAACATTTGTCGTCACTTTACTTCAGAGAATCATGTTGTCTCCGCAATTGAAAAATCGTGTAATTATATATGTAATACTATTTTCTTCGATTTTCATCCAATTATTAAAAAATACTCAGTATCCTTACAAGATTTTGTAAATCTATTTGACCGATTGTGAAAATAGGTAGCTCATTGTTTTTTATAATGCCTTACAGTACATGTGTATCCGTATTTCTTAAAATACCGTACCATAGAAATCCGTAAATTCGTTATTATTTAAAGCATTCTGAACACATAAAAGATCCCAGTACACGAAAAAGAATTGAGATGTATTAAATGTCATTCAGATTTCAGGTTCTGAATTAAGTTATTTGATACTTTGCAATTCTTTTCTATTCTCACTTTCTTTAATTTCATTTCAAGGAATTAGACGCTTATGCTTTCAATTCCTGTTACTATATGCAGTTATGGATTCTTATCTATTCATTGCAATTATTTATAATGAATAGGAAATGTATATTTCCTATGATTTTCTATACTTATTTGAAATAACTTATGTAGAAAGATAGAAAACGTAGAAATAAGTTCATAATCTCTATTCTTTTCAGTATATTTGAGTATTAATGGTTAAATAACTCAATTGAAAGAATTTAAATTTGAATCATTCTCTATTCATTTCGTTTACTGGTGTTACGACCTGATTTAACATACTTACTCGAAGTATGTTGTGCCCAGAATCGTGAAAGGGCGTTCAACCACACAGGTTGATTCGGGTTGGCGAATGGAGGCGGCCTGCTTCAAAAGAAAAGAATGGAAGGAAAAATAAAGAGCTCTTTTAGCAGAAAAAAAAAGTGATTTTTATTATCCTTTTTTATGAATACAAATTCCGTTTAAAGTGGGTGGATTGGTGGGTGCAAAGAGTTCGTGAGGAGGCGGAAGAGGTTCGAGAGGAAGGGGAGGGATAAAAGTGATCGGGGAGTCAGAGTGGGTGAGTGAATGTTCTTGAATAGTGGAAGGGAGAGGTTCGACTGGAGGAGGTTGTAGTGGAGGTTTCTGAGGGAATTGAGGGTCGGGGAACGAACTAAGGTTCGTCCCTTTTTCTCTGGCGGCTCGCTCGCGGAGGCGTCGCTGACGACGGAAATAGGCCCTATCCTTTTTGTATACCGGCACTAAAAAACAAACAGAGGACGAGAATTAATGTATGTAACTGGTGATTTCTATGAGGAATTAGTAGGACAAAGAAGTAGGATAGATATATATATAAATATGTGTGTGCGTTTAAGAATTTATTTAGTTATAAGAAAAAAATAAAACCAAAAATATAAATAATAAATTTGAATTAAAAAAAATTAACGCGGAGGTCACTACAGTCCCTACTGACTCTCGTGGTTGCATCCGGTCACCCAAAGGGCTCCAGTTAAACGCACTAGAGTCGCTATAAAACAAAAAGAATCCCTAAGGTGTCGGCTTCTTTATTTATGTATTCAAAAAAAAGTGGTGGTCAAAAAAAATTGCAAAGAAGTCCGACACGTTCGTCTCATAAAAATAAAAAAAATATAAAATAAATTTAATGCCTGAAGCATTGCATTCTTATCGGCTCATATCGGGCATGAAAAGAGGGAGTGGAAAAGGAAAGGGTGGTTAGAGGGTTTATTATTTTAGTGTATATAAAAAAAATTTATACTTACTAGTAATTAGATGTCGGACTCGCGTTGAAATCCTCCGAGATTTATTTCGGGTGGAACTCGGCTCCTTAGGAAGTTTGGTAGGAAGAGGAAACAAAAACGGTCGCCTGGACCTGTTATCGAGGGGAAGTGGGTTGATATTCGGTCACCTGGACCTGAATATTCCCTTTTCGGGGGTGAGGATACGGTCACCTGGACCTGTATATAAAAAAAAAGGAGTTAGGAAGAGCCAAGTCCGGTTGCGAGGCGAACTCCGGTTGACGGTGCTGGTGGGCCGTGTTCCGGTCCAGCCAAATGGACTCGACCTGGTTGGTGCTGAAGAGGGTCCACGTGGAAGACCCGAGGTGTCGGTGGAAACTGCCGATATGGAAACGGCAGCAGAGACCTCGATGATGAAGCCCAACCAAAATTTTAAGAGCTGGTCCAAAAAGGCGATGCCAAAATCTGGGTCGAAGCCGAAGCCGGAGTCTCCGCAGAAGCCGAGTAGTAGAGTTGGAGAAGAGTAGCGTAGAGTAGGAAGATTCGTTGGAAATTCGCCCTTTTTATATTGATTCTCCCCTCCAGGAAAATTCGTGGGTCGGACCAGGCGTGGGAACATTAAGTTTGGTGGGAAAATTTGTACCATTTTTTTGTAATTATAAAAAACTGTTTTTGTGTTGTTTAAAACAATAAATTTTTAACAAACTATTTGTTTACAAAGTTAAAGTAGTTTTTACAAACATGAACGAAAGTTCTAGCATAATTAGAACTAAAGTAACAAAAAAAAAATATTAATTTTTGTATTAATTATTTGTTCAAACTTTTAATATTTTGTAAAAGAAATGTTTTTGTTATAAAAGGAATTTTTGTAATGTTGGTATTTGAGTTCGCCTTTAATTTTTTATTAATTATATGTCAGTTATTTATTGCTAGAATTATTCGTTCGTTGTTTGTATCAACTTTACAATTTTGTGTACTTGGAGTATTATATATATATATATATATATATATATATATTATTATTATTTAAAATAAAGATTGTGTACAATTGTTTAAAAAAAAGAAAAATATTATTAAGATATTGTTTTTCATTTACGTTTTCGTGTACATATTTTAATTTTGATAAATGGTATTACTAAATAATGGTTTGGTTTTTACGCTTATTTATTAACATTTCAATTACGCAATGACATTAATGTTGTAATTTGTATTTATTGACTTTAATTGATTTCTCTATTTATTCACTCATTATGTTTTTTTTTTTATATTTAAAATGATTTAATTTAATGATATTTTTGTTTTATTAAAAATATTGTTACATTTTGAAATAATAATTAATATGGTTGCGTAATTCTAAATGTTCTAATTTATCGAGGACAACAACTAAAAATAGGAGAAGAAGGTCATTCTCTTTTCCTTGAGAAAGTGTTTTCTCGAATTAAGTTTATGACTTTTGGATGTCAGTGCGTGTACGGCTTGAGAATGCCTTTTTTTTAGACTTTTATATTTTAACATAGAAAAGTTTTCGTGTGCGGAAAAAATTATTGATATTGAAATAGGAATCTGTTTTTATGAAAATATATTAAAGAAAAATTTAACAAACAAATTGATGCAATTTTGTATATTTTACTTAATTTTAATTTTTGCTGATAATATAGGAATCTTACTTATTTGTGGGCAGAGAAAGACCTGTTCTTTTCCGATCTTTAAGTTTTTATGGTGGCGTCGTTTTACCTAGAGAGGAGGTCGATTTTCTACGGTTTCGGTTATCTTTTGAGGCCGGTATGGTAGGTTTTACAAATCATGAAAATACATTGTAGTTCGGTTAGTGTGTTGTATATCGGCGCTGTTACTAAATTCCCAAATATTCGGGGATTCCCAAAAATGTATTTGGTCGCAATATCCTAGTTACGTGAGACGTAACACCCCCCCTCTTAGTTGGAAGTTGGTCCTCCAACTTTCGCAGAAAAGTAGATGGACTGTTAACTTGATTCATCATTCTTTTAATTACAATTGTATCTATAATATATTTTATCGGAAATGTATGGCATTGTGATATATTGCGCTTTGAATGTTACAACTCTATTATTTGTCGTGGTTGCGAGTACATTTATATTTTACCTTGTAATATTTCTTTCGTGGGTTCTTTATGAATAGAATTTTGTCGCAATAATTTATATTGGATCGATTGTATTGTTTCTTAATTTTATGATTTGTTGTAGTATTTAAAGTACCTCGATACATTATAGTATTACACATTTAATACTGATATAGGTATTGTTGTAAGAATAGTGTGAAAGCAATATAGTTGGGCATTTTGCTTGTTAGTGATAGTACATCATTTTGAAGAAATTACAATATTTTACATGATGGTTCATTCTTGAAGTTTTATACATGAGTTATATCTATGTTTTTTTTTATGATATATATGTGTTTACAGTGTATATGACTATTTCTAACGGATGACATATTGATATTTGCGTAATAAGTAATAAGAGAATACTTTTGATGGTAAATTATATTTTTAGTAGTGAATCGGAATTGACAGTTTGCGCTATTAAAGTGGCTAGACAGTATACTATTTATGTAAAATGCACTTCTTATATTTACTTGATGCTGCATTTTCCGTATTGATTTTGAGTTGTAACATTGAATGTTTCTAATTTCGTATAGATATAATAGATAAGTGTAGTTTGTTAAATCTATGACTTAATTTTTGTCGCAGAGTGTTTTAGTTGAATATATTGACAAATTTGAAATAGTGCATTTTTGTAATTTAGCAAGGTTGAACTAAGATACGGTTTAAGAAAAACTGAATAAATGTCTGTGGTTATAATTATTATTCTGATAATATATTTTTTGTATATATATATTTTATTTATTTGTAATTAAAAAACTAAAGATAAATGACTTTCAAATGAGACAAACTATGTATTTGTCGAATCTCCAAGTGCATGACATCTCGCACTCCATTATACTGTGGCAAGCCTAACTTAACGGCGAGTTTTTCCTTTGTCACTTGTGCACTTTACTTCATCTTAATCTAACTACGATATGATATTCGCACTCCACTGATCTATGGCAAGCCTAACTTAACGGCGAAATATCATTTATTTGTAAATATTATTTTAATTAGATTCGTTGGAAATTACAATATCGAATTTTCCCGCTTGATTTCATTATTCTTTTCGTTTGTTAATGACATTTGATATATATTTGGTAAATATTTCACATTTCTTTTGGTTATCATGTTCAATTCTTGTGTCAAAATATAGTTCATTTATTAATATTGTTTCATGCACATGCAAACTCATTCAAATAATTATTGTTAGTAAATATATATATTGTGTAGGGATATAAAATCTAATATTGTACAATATCTCGTGATTATGGTAAAGAAAACGTTATTTGTGTGAGTACGAGGTATCTTTTTTTTCTATTTTTATTTCATTTCTTTTAGAAAGCAGTTACTTATGGTGGGGTTTTCGTCCCTTTTATGGCATGCTGGTATGTTCGTCACGTCGTTCGTTGTTAGTACCTTATGAAGAGTCTATGTGGATGTGCGGATTTTAGTACAAGTTAAGAAAAAGGTGTTTGGTTTAGTGTTTGTGCATTTTCGTTTGTTTATTTGCAGCTCGTTACATTGATATATAAAAAAAATGTTTAACCGACATATCCTTCGTCTTTGCTGTGTGGGTCCGGGATAAGGAGGTCTTCTTATCTATTGTCGACGTTTGAATTCGTGTACAGATTTTCCAGATAATACAGGTGGGTCTATTTTTTTCAGTTTAATTTTAAGGTCTTAAAGTGAATACAATTTATAATAATTTCATTTTCTTAAGATATTATGAAAATTTGTCGGCGAATTCGTTTCTGTTTTAATCCCATGATTCTTCTCGAGTAACATCTGTTTTACTATGGTCCTGTATGGGTGTGCCGATGGTTATTGCGTTCTGCAACTTCGTTTCCAGTTCTTGGTATTTTTTACATTGAATGCAATCTTCTATGTTTATGATGATTCCGATTTTTTTGTGACATAATTTGCATGATTTAGGGAAATGCGACGTTTCTTGACATATGTGACATATGTCGTTGTTACAATTGTTAATTTCTGTGCGTCTGTGTCGTGGATTCTTTTTGCCGTATCCTGTTTTTATATGTTGTTTCTTGTAACAGATGTTACATATTGTGTAATTTTCTTTGACGTAGTGCAATGCAGTTTTAACACACATAAAGCGAGGTTCGGTTTCACACATTGAATTTGGATTATCTGATTTTCTTGGTTCAGACAGATATAAATTTTTCATTTTTTGCGTGATCGTGGTTTGTGGTTTAATTGATTGTTTATTATTTTCCTTATTTACTTGTGAATTCATACAGTAACCGTATTTCGGTATATCATGCATTGTTATTAATTGTTTTTCGCATGTGGTGCAAATTTCTGGGTACAAATTCATCAGTTTATTCATTGTGCCGTGGTTTGTAAGATTTTTTTTGTATTTATATTTTTGTTGAGCTGGTAGTTCGTTGTAACATGTTGTACATAGACTTTTGTTTTTCCATGAGAAGTGTTCCAGAATGATGTAATATTGTCTTTCCCCCTGGATGGTGTAATTTTGTACATTTCCCAGTCGTTTGTATTCCACTGTAGATAATTTCTTTATATAAGCCTTTTTTTTTTATTATTTACAACAACAAAGATATATTTTTATATGATTGCAATTTCTATGTGATAAGGTTAATTAATGTTGATTAGTTTTAAGCATGCAAATGATTTGAAGGGAAATTTATTTTCCTTTAAGTTGCTGAGTTTCAAAAATAAAAGGTCTGTCTGAAAAGGTTAAATAATTGATGAAAATTAATAAATAAACGTTCTGTCTATTTTTACACACTACCTCTACTATTATTGTAGGGTAACATTTTACCTGTCTTATGGACTAGGCTCGAGAGGCAACTTAAAGGGTTGTAAGAAAAGAATAAAAAATAAGTTATTTAGTTTCTGTCTAGTTTTTTTGTTTTTTTTTTTTTAGTTTTGTTCGTATGTCTAGTATTGGTTCGTATTGTACTGTTGAAATCTGGTAGTTTCTTAATGATTCTTTCTTAATTGTTTATATTTTCTGTAACATGTGTTCTTCTTGGCTTTGTTCTATTTCGTTTTTTTCATCGAAACTGCTGAGGGTTTGTTCTATTGATTGTCTCGTTCTTGTACATGTTCTTCTCTTGATTATTAGTAATATTATTAGTGATACTATTGTTATTATTACTATGTAGGTGCCAATTATTAGATATCCTATTAGAGAGGTATGATATATGGTTTCTTCTGGCGGTTCCACTAATATCATGGGTGTGGTATGTTTATTATACAGGTTTTCATTAGACATTTTTCTTGTAGCTGAAGATATGCTTAAGAAGGTCGATGATGGTATGTCTTGATTATTTGGTGGGTTTATAGTTGGAGTTGGTGAATTTGTTACTGTTTGTATATATTTTTTTGTGGTGATTTCTGGTGGTGACCAAATTGATACTCTGCAGTCTCCATGTTTGTATTCTCCTATATTGACGTCTATTATGATTTCTGGATTGTTTTTATGTTGTTGCAGTTTTATTTTTCCTGAAATAATCGGCGTCTTGTATTTACTAAATCCCACTTCTTCGTCTATCATTTCGAATTTAGTATATTTGCAAGGGTTTTGTGTTTTGTAGTTTGCTAATTCTCCATAAATTTGTACGAATCTTTGCCTTGTTGATTTTAATTGTCTACATATTTCCGGAGTTAGTGTACATGGTGGTTTTTCGTCGACTGACCATTTAATTTCGTCTCCTTCACAATAAGTCCGATTTATTTTGAACGATTCATCACATTCGTTTATCAGTATCTTTTCTATGTTTTTACCAACCGCTATTGAACTTAGATATATGAGTAGTAAATAATATGTAAGTGCGTTGTTCATCATGAAATTTTTGTGTTTCAACTTGATATTTTTCTTTTTGCTTGTTATTCCTGTTGAAAGAAAATATAAATTTTGTATTGTTTGTATATTGCATGGTTTATTTTTGTTATAAGTAGGTTTTATTATGTATGTTATTTTTTTAATGTAAACGCTTTATTTTCTCTATTGATGTTGTTTGGCATTGTTTCTTGTGGATGGTTTTTTGTTTCTACATATGGTTCTACGTGACTCGCTTCTAGTCTAGGATATAGTACTTCTGTACGCGGTACGTGAATGTTTTGTTTTGAGGGTGCTGTTGGCTTGTTGTTTTCATTATCTTTAATAATTTCTATTTCTTGAAGTTCTATTTGAGGAAGTGATTGATAGTTTTTGTCGTTGTCAATATTATCATTTTTTGTGTTAGTTTTAGGAGTTCCTCTCGCTAAGTGAAGTAGCAAATTTGTTAGCGAATCCCAAATTGCTCCTATAAGAAAGAGAGACCAACCGTACGCGGTGTGTAGTGCGTATCCATGAATTATTGTGTCAATAACGCCCTTAATTAACTTTATTATTAATACTATGCCCATGATTCCGGCTGTTGTGGTTCCGAATATCATAAAGTTGTTCCATAGTTTCTCGGTAGCTGATTTAAAAAGTTTTGTTATAGTGTTTTCGTTTATCATATTTGTTATGGAAGTTCCTTGGTAATTTGTTGTTTGTCCGGTCATACCTCTAGCGATTGTGTTCAGTACTGCTGGTTTTTCGGCTGGGAACATTATGTGTTCTTTCAGTTTTTTGAGATCTTCTTGACTGTATATTCCATTTGTTGCTAAATGTTCTAAATTTATATATTGCCAAGTTTGTTTCGTTTGAGGTTTTAGTTCGTCTGGTTTTTTTGCTTCTACTGGATTCGGAAGAAGTTTATACCAGACGTTGTTTACCGAATACATTGGGGGAACTAAACTATTGCATGTGACTTGGTTTCCTTTGTTTATTAATATTCTGGTTTTTGGTGTCATGAACATATCTTTTCCTTGATATTTTATTGGTAAATGTGAGTAACATTCGTCAGTTTGCCTTATTTTTACTTCTACCGGTATACATTTCATTATGTATGCAACTTCACCTGCTGCTACTGCCATATAACCTGGGCCCTTCATTATGTTGTATGCGAATTCGTCTGGCGATTGGCTTGCTAATGATAAAGAGTTTTGTAAAACTTGTTTCTCTAGTTTACATCTTTGTGTGAGTACGTCATAATATAATTGTTTTATTTCATGTCGTAAGTGTTTCTCAACAAAAACGAATTTCGAATTTACATAAGTAAAAATATCTAGATTTATTGTGTTAATTGGTCGTTTTTTGAAATTTCCACCATTTTTGTTTTCTAATATTAGTAGTTTGGGATGCTCTGTGAGTGATAATTCATATCCGCAAATATTTTTCTTTCCTCTAGACGTTAGTGCAAATGTTATTTCTTCAGTTGTCAGGGAGTAAATTATTGTTTTATCTTCATGGTATGCTTTGTCTACTGAGCCGTCATATAAGACATCGTATTTATTGGATCCGCAGAAATCCTCTGGTGTTACACTCCAATATGTACTACCTCCTTCTAAGTCCAAACAGCTGTGGTCTGTTATGGGGTAGGAAATTCCTGATCTTAAATATATTCTATTTTCGTTTAAATTTACTCTAGCTTTATATTTTTGTATTAAAATTCTGACCGTTCCTTGGACTATCACGTCGCTCCATGAACCGTATGTGTCTGCGTATTCTACTCCTCGACAAGTGCCGTCCACCTGGATAGTTCCTGCCATTGTTAAACTAAAAGTTTGGATGAAATTCAGTTTTATCCCAGTTATAGTATTAAGGTTTATTACTGTGGTTCCTGTGCGGTGCATATGTTCACAATCTTCTCGAGAGACTTCTTGGACATATGTTGCTAAACCATTTGAAACTGCTGATGTATGCGAGTGCATACCACAATAGTTTATTTCTCTATTTATATCTATTTTGCATTGTATTATCTCTATTTCGTCGTATTCTTTGATTTGTAAAAGTTGTGCTCTGACTTTTTCGATTTTTAAGTGCTTTTTCTCTATATCGCAATCCTGTATTTTTAAGAGGGATATTGTTGATAGATTCGATGTTTTTGAGCCGCAATCAAAGGCTATAAATGCTGATGACTTCAGGATTATTGATGTCACGATCAAGATTATTGTAATAATTTGCATTTTCGATTTTCCTCTTCTCTTTCCAGGTGTTTCTTTGACTGAAATAAGCATCCTCTTTGTTTTGTTTGATTAATTTGTGCTGCTTATTTATGGTGTGGTACGTATATTTGTATGTGTAATATGCGTATGTATATGTGTATACATTTAATTATATAAAATATTGGTACATGCCTTATTAACTATAATAGGATAGGGAAAATAGGAAGATCACCATTTACACTGGTATTCGGGAGTATTTTAATCTATTTGCGTGAACTACTTTTTCTTCGTTTTTTACTTTTATTTTTACATTTCCATTTTCGAAAACTTGTAATACTTTAAAGGGGCCTTGATATTCGTCATCGAATTTACTAGTTTTATGATTTTTTTGTAAAAAGACCGCATCGCCCGCTTTTAGGGTTATAGAATTGATATTTCTATCATAGTATTGTTTTGATTTTATTTTGGCGGATTTCAAATTTTGTTGTGCAAAATTCTGGACATCATATAGTTTTGAGGCTAAATTTTGTACGTAATCGGTATAAGTGATTTCAATATCATCATTTGTGGGTTTACTAGAAGGTAATTTTGCAATTCTACCAAACATTAATTCGAAAGGGGTATATTTTGTTCCTTCGTGAATGCTAGTGTTATATGAAAATGTTGCTAATTCTAACCATTTATCCCAATCTGTATGTTTTTCCGAAAAGTGTTTAATGTATTCCTTTATTACGTGGTGTGATCTTTCTAACGAACCGTTCGATTGTGGGTGAAACGCTGTCGTTTTTATCTGCTTTATGTTGAATAATTTTGCCATTTTTTTCATGATTTTGCTTAAAAAGTTTTTACCTTGATCTGTTAGTATAGTTTTAGGTATCCCGAATGTACATATTAATCTTTTTACTAGAGCTTCCGCAATGTCTGAGGCCGTTGCTTTTTTTAGGGGTATTGCAATTAGATATTTTGTAAGATTATCTTGGATTGTTAATATGTTCTCATAACCTTCTTCTGTTTTATTATTTGGAATTACAATGTCCATCGATATTTTTTCTAAGGCTTGTTTGGGTGTGTCTGAAATAATCATTGGTTGTTTAGTTTTAAATCTTGTTAGCTTCTTTAGCTGGCAGGATTTGCAAGTTTGTATGAATTTTTCAATGTCTGATTTCATATTCTCCCAGTAATAAGTTTGTTTAATTCTTTTTAGCGTTTTATTTATTCCTTTGTGTCCTCCTATTGGTGTTGAGTGAAGTTCTTTTATTATATCTTCTCTATCTGTATTATTTACGTACTTTATTTTACCGTTACATATGATTATTTTTGTGTTTGATTTCTTGAACTCGTGTTCTAATATTTTTATCACGCTAGACCAATCTACGCCGGCTATTTCTTTAGATTTTGATATGCTGAGTGTTTTTATTTGTCGATGATTTGTTTCTTTTTTTAAAGATTTAATTACGGTTTTTATGTTTTTTAATACTGTTATTTGACTTTCTCCGATATTTGTAACTATTGGAAGTGCGATATGGTATTTATTATTTTTAGTTATAATTAAAATTTCATTTAATTTTGCGTTGTCGAATTTAGGTAGTTCGTTTCTATTGTTTAAAGTTGATGATCCTTTGTCGCAAGGTTGTCCTGTCGTGGTTATAAAATATGCGAGATTATCTTTTTGCATATATAAATGATTTTTTATTTCTATTACGTTCCTTGTTCTATATTCTTGATTACAATCAGTAATATTTTCTTCGTCTGTATCAGAGTCTAATTCACTATCTTCGGGGGTATTAAACATTAATTGTTTATTACTTTTCGTTTTTTCGATCTCTGATTCGTAATTTTCAATTATAGTATTGTTGTATTCGTCCTCGTAATTTATCATGTCGAATTCATTTGTTTTATTTTGTTTTGTTTGTATTTTTGATTGTTTGTCTATTGTTTTTCTTTTGGGTTTGCTAGTATCCCTTTTTTTCTTGTTATTATTTATTTCTAATCTTTCTGGTTTTTTGGTATTTCGTGTACTCCTTCGCAAAACAAGGTTTTCATTTTCATCTATTTGTGTAGTAAATATTGCCTTATTAATTATTTCGGGTGGATAGTCAACATGGGTGTTTTCTTTCAGTGTATTGATGCTTAAGGTTTTTAGTTCCGTTTTTTGTTCAAAACATTCATCCAGAGTATGGTTCAAATGGTTGCATTTGGTGCAAAATGAAATTCTGTTTGGTAAATTATATCTTGGACCCGTATAATTTATTTTATCGACTGGGTTTTTAGGTATTTTGATATTATATATTGGATTGTGTAATATTTTTTCTCTCGATTGGTTATGGTTTTTTAAAATTTGTTTACATTTTACGAATTCTATGGGTTTAAAAATTTGTGCATTTTGTACTTCATTCCAATAATCCCATTTATTGTTATTTCCTAAATATCCTAATCCTTTCCTATCTGTTTGTGATTTTACTCTAATTGGTTCTCTTATTCCTTGATTAAATTTTCCGATTCCAGCTCCTTTCCATCCCATTTTATTCATCATTCTCGTTATTATATTATTGGGAATTTCTTTTGCTTTTATTTCTGCAATTTTTAATACTTCTACTGGATTTCTGGATAATGCGTCCGCGTTTACGTTTGATTTACCAGCTTTGTATATTACGTCAAATTCGAATTCTAATAAATTATACATCCATTTTGCTACTCTTGAATTTGGATCTTTTTTTGTTCTAAATGATGTGAGAGGTTTATGATCTGTCACTACTGTGAAGTGTCTTCCGTAAATGTATGGTCTGAAATGTAGTATTGCGTAATAAATTGCTAGTGCTTCCTTATCGTATGTTTCATATTTTTTTTCATGTTCATTTAGTACTCGGGATGTGTATGATATTGGTCTATCTTTTCCTATTTCTCCTTGTGACAGTATAGCGCCTATTGCATATCCAGAGGCATCGGTTGTGATTATGAAAGGTTCGTTAAAATTTGGGTATTGTAATACCGGAGCATTGCATAGTTTCTCGCGTAGTGTATTAAATGCATTGTTTTCTTCTGTTCCCCAGATGAAAGGTGTATTATCTTTTAATAAGTTTGACAATGGTTTTGCAATGCTTGAGAAATTTTCGATAAATCTTCTGTAATATCCAGCAAGTCCTAGGAATTGCCTGATATTTTTTTGATTTTTAGGAATTGGGAATTTTTGTACGCAGTTAATTTTGTTTGGGTCTGGTTTTAAGCCATCTTCACTGATAATGTGGCCTAAGTAGCAGACTTCCTTTCTAAGAAATTCGCACTTGTCAGGTTGTAATTTTAGATTTGCTTGTTTGAGTCTATTCATTAATTTTTCACATTTTATCTTATGTTCCTGTAGTGAGGATGCATATATTACAATATCGTCTAAATATACAAAAAGTTCATTTCCTTGTAATCCAGATAATACGATATCCATGAGTCGTTGGAATGTAGCTGGGGCATTTTTCAGGCCAAAAGGCATTCTATCAAATTCATAATGTCCATGGGGTGTAGAAAAAGCTGTTTTTTGTGCGTCTTGCTCATCCATTTTTATTTGTAAAAATCCAGAGGCTAAATCGAAAATTGAAAAATATTTAGCCCCCCCTAATTGATCTAGAATATCCACTATATTTGGTATAGGGTATGAGTCGCCTATTGATTTTTCATTTAATTTTCGAAAATCTAGAACCATTCGCCATCTTTTATTGCCTTGTGAATCTGTTTTTTTAGGTACTATCCATAAGGGTGTATTATATGGTGAATTCGACGGTTTTATGATTCCACTTTTTAATTGTTCTTCTATTTGTCTGTTTATTTCTTCTTTATGTATAGGCGGAAATCGATATTGCTTCGTGTTGATTGGTATTTCATCAGTTGTAATAATTTTATGTTTTATGAGTTCCGTGTAGGTTAGTATTTCACCGGGTAAATGAAATATATCGGCATGTTTATTAACAATTGTCTGAATACTTTCTTTTTCTTCTTTGTTTAAATGTTCCATTCGTAATAGTTCTTTTACTTCTTTAGCGCGTTTTGTTTCTTTTATTGTGTGTGTGTGGTACATTTGGGCTGTCTGTGATTCTGATAGTATTTTATGTTTTCCTTTCAAATAATCGTTGTATGTTACAAAGTTTTTATATTTAGTATGTTTTTTATCTCTAAATTTTCTCATTGAGATTTCATCTTCACTCATTATCTTTATATTATGCCATTCATTATTTGTTTCTAGTTTTAAGGGAAATTCTTCATTTGATATTTCATTGTTATTGGATTCAGAGATTAAATCTTGATCTGATTTATTATTTTTATCCGATTCAAAGGAATTAACTTGATCTGGTTTATTTATTTTATTACTAGATTCAGAGGTTAAGTCTTGATCTGATTTATTATTTTTATCCGATTCAGAGGAATTAACTTGATCTGGTTTATTTATTTTATTACTAGATTCAGAGGTTAAGTCTTGATCTGATTTATTATTTTTATCTGATTCAGAGGAATTAACTTGATCTGGTTTATTTATTTTATTACTAGATTCAGAGGTTAAGTCTTGATCTGATTTATTATTTTTATCTGATTCAGAGGAATTAACTTGATCTGGTTTATTTATTTTATTACTAGATTCAGAGGTTAAGTCTTGATCTGATTTATTATTTTTATCCGTTTCAGAGGAATTAACTTGATCTGGTTTATTTATTTTATTACTAGATTCAGAGGTTAAGTCTTGATCTGGTTTATTTATTTTATTATTAGATTCAGAGGTTAAGTCTTGATCTGATTTATTATTTTTATCTGATTCAGAGGAATTAACTTGATCCGGTTTATTATTAATTTCATTTTCTAATATTTTTCTTTGTACAAGTAGTAGTTTAGTATTGTTTGTGAAGAAATCTTGATCTTCATGCACAGAAGAATTTAGAGATTTAGGACAGTGTTTCAGGACTAAGTTTAATATTTCCTTTTCAATTTCATCATATTCATTTGTGACGTCATTTTCGTTTAAATAGTCAAATTCACTTGTGTATTCGTTTTTATATTCATTTTTATGTTCATTTTCATATTCGTTTATTTGTTCATATTCGTTATCGTATTCATTTTTATTTATATCCTCGGATTTACTTGTATATATATTTTCGTATTCATTTTGATATTCATTATGGTATTTGTTGGTAAATACTTTATTTTTGTTGTATATTTGTTCGTTAAAGTTTGAGATGTCAAAGTCTTCTTCTATTTCAGCAATTTCTAGTGTTGGTATTTTTACTTCTGTACTTTCGTTGGTTGTATTATAGATTTGTAGGTATCCTCGTCCGTTATTGTTTTTGATAATTGCTTCGCCTAAATATATGCCTTCTTCGGTTTCAATGCGTGGTACATATCCATATTTAATTTCTTTATTTTTTATATTTACGTAAAATGTTGATATTGCTCTTGCCGGGATTATGATTTTTTCTTCATGGAAGTATACTTTATTATTTTTCCATTCTATGTAATGTTTTTTATAATCTATTGTTGCTTGATTATCACGTAAAAATTCTGATCCTAAAATTCCTACTGTATTTATTGGGAAATTATTTTTGACAACGTGGAATTCTACTTCACTTCCTAGTATTTCTAGAAAAACTACCCCCATTGTTGTTACAGGTTGCTCGGTGATGCCTTTAAGATCTATTATATCATTTTCGTCTATTAAAGTTTCGCCTTTTATATGTTCCTCTTTTATTATATTTACGCTGGCCCCTGTATCTACCATAAAAGTTACTTCAGTGTATAGGTCTTTAGAGTTGATTTTAATTATTGGAGCTTCGTTTTTTTCTAGGTGAACTGTTTTTATTTCTAATTTGTGTCTATTGTTCGTGTGACATTTATTTGGCGCATATTTCTGGTCTCCCTCTGCGCGCCTGTTTTGGGGAGACCATTCTCGTTTCCCTTTAAATTATGTTTCCTATTTAGTTCGTCTAGTAATTCTGCTTTGAGTTCTTCTTTAGCTTTTAGTTTTCTGCATTCTTTCCAAGAATGACCCATATTCTTACAAAATGTACATTGGATTACTTGTGAATGAAATGTTTTGTTCATGAGTTGATAGTTTTGAGGCTGAGGTATATTATTTTTATTTTTCTGGGTTTGATAATAGTTCGGAGGTTGATTTCTTCGTGAGGCATAGTTTTGTTGTTCGTAGTTCGTGGGATGAATATTTTGATGATTTTGGTAGTTTCGAGGGTGATTTTTCTGATAGTTTCTTGGATCTTGATAGTTTTGATAATTCGGTTGTTGATAATTGTGAAATTGTAGTGGTGGATATTTTTGGAATTTTGAGGGTTGATAGTGTGGAAGGTTTGGTGGTTGGTAATTTTGAAAGTTCGGTGGTTGATAATTCTGGTACTTTGGTGGTTGATAATTCTGATGGGTTTGATAATTTGGTGCTTGTCTTGAATTTCGATGGAAGCATGTGTCTGCTTCATGTCCGATTCTTTTGCAGATTTGACATTTTTTTTCTGTTTGTATAATTTTAATTTTTTGTGATTTAATTTTGTCTTCTTGTTTCATTGTTTCATTGGTTGCTCCTCTGATATTGTTGGTTAATTTTAATTTTTTTTCTATTTGTAATGCTTTTTGAACTGCTGCTGGAAAGTTTTCTATATCCAAATTGGTTAGTCTTATTTCGATTTCTGGTTTTAATCCATTTAAAAACGTTTCTAATATTTCTGTTTCTGTTTGTGATTTTTCTTCTTCGCTGATTTGACCATTTTCGTTTAATGCCTTATAAGTTTCTACTATTTTATCGCCTATTTCTCTTACACGGTTCGCATATGCTACAATGTTTTCAAAATCTAGTTGATGCATCCCTATAAGTTCCTGTCTTATTTCTGTTATGGAATTGATTGGGGAGTATATCTCTCTGAGAGTTTTTAATAATTCAGATATTGTTCGGAATTCTTGATTTTTTACTACGCGTCGTGCTTCGCCAATTAATCTGCTTTTTATTAATTTTACCAAATCCTGTTCTGCTTCATCTGGAAGCATGTCTTTAGCTTCTTCGCAATTTTCAACAAATGTAAAAAATGATCGGGGATCACCATCGAATCTTGGTACAATTTCTATTGCATGGTTTAAGGTTAATCGATCGCGATTTTGCGCCATTTCTTTGATTTCGTTTAAGCTTTCGTTATTATGTATTGTTTTAAAAATTTCGTCGTCACTATCGGAATCCTTGCTATCTTGTTCCTCTTCGTCGTCTAAACTATTCTTTTTGGGAGTACTCGAATTTTGATAAAAGAATGATAAGCTTTTTTTGTACCAGTTTTTAAGGTCTTCTAACTTAACCTTAACTGGGGTTTTTTCCTGTTTTTTATATTCTTCGGTCAGGTTTTTGAATTCGTCTACTAGTTCATTGATTTTTCCTGTCAATGGTGCATTTATTTCCGGTAAAATTTGGTTATTTAAATTGAAGATTTGTGTGTTTTCCAATGTATCTTTTTTGTGGAATTTTGTAGTGTCTATAATTTCTTCCGGTGAGTTTTCATCCGTTTCTTCGATTGCAATTATTTCGTCAGATACCTTACTATGGTTAATAGAAAGTTGTTGTGTCTGTTCTTTTTGTGGAGATATATTTTCTTTAATTTGTTCTGGAAGTGTTCCTTCTGTTTCAATGTATATATTTTCTTCGGTAATAGCCTCCAATGGTTTTTCTATTTTCTTTCTTTGTTTCCTATCACTAACTAAACTAGGTCCTAAAAAATCCTGTTTATCTGATTCGCTTAGATCCTGTGTTAGAGCTCGTGTAACTCTTTTTCCTGACATTTATTGTTTTATGTCATTACTGATAATAAAATAAAACGGAACAATTTTTTATAGAAAAAACGAAATAAAATATTCTGTTTAACTTATTTTTGTTTACTTAATATTTTATATATATATATATAAATATATATATGTAAATAATTAATTAAATATAAGTAATTGAATTTATACTATACGAATTTTGTTTGTTATGCAAGAGAGGTTAGTTAAAGAAAACTCAAGATTTATTTTATATGGATGGATATATTATACTCTTATATATATTTTATTTTTTTATTATGTATACATAAATATATAAAAATATTATTTTTGTTTGTTTTTCGCTTTTAATAATTTTTTCTTTGCCCTGCGACGCCTTTGTCGCTCCGCTCTTTTTATTTTTTGTTGGGCTTCTTTTTCGTGAGGTGAAAGTTCGGGTGTGGGTTCGCTGAGTTGTTGGTCGGCGTCGGCGATTATAAATGCAATCGCTTTTGCATTTAAGAAAATTCCTTCCTCGTTATCGGAATCCCACACTATATATAGGTTTTAAAGCTTAATTAATACTTAATATAATAAGAGTTAAAAATTTGTAAAACTAAAGTTAAACTAAGTATGGTAGAAGGAAAGAGGAAAAGAAAACAAGAGAATAAATTTAAATGTTTTTGATTTATATATATATTTTTATTAGTCTATGTGTATAATTTCTATTTTATTTTTGCGTTTTATTTTTATATTTATTTTTTTCGCGCTATTAATTCTATTTATGATGATGCTTGTAATTTTGTCGAGACGTTTTTTTGCTTTAAAGTATTTTCCTGCCTTGATTTTATTATTGGTAAGGTCCTGATGTAATTTATTTACATATTCAATCTCCCTGTGTCTTCGGTTAATTAGGTATGAAATTGACCGCGATTCCAACGGGATGTTCTCCACTAAAAGAATAAATAGTAATTTATTTATATTTTTTTTTGTTTTATGGAAATGTAAAAATAATAGTAATTCTGCGGTCGCCAGAGATGGTAAGGGAAGGAAATGTAGGGATTTATATTTTATTTAAAGTGTATAAAAAAAAAATGTATAACAAGCAATATTATTTGTCACGAATTTGTTAATGCTAATGAATTTTATTATATTCTTTTTTTTGAACAAGTCGAATAAAAGTTTAAATCGAAAAAGAGAATTTTCCTTCCAAAAATTTCCTTACTGTGCAGGACTCCATTCAAAATAGCGCTGTCACCAATTTGTTACGACCTGATTTAACATACTTACTCGAAGTATGTTGTGCCCAGAATCGTGAAAGGGCGTTCAACCACACAGGTTGATTCGGGTTGGCGAATGGAGGCGGCCTGCTTCAAAAGAAAAGAATGGAAGGAAAAATAAAGAGCTCTTTTAGCAGAAAAAAAAAGTGATTTTTATTATCCTTTTTTATGAATACAAATTCCGTTTAAAGTGGGTGGATTGGTGGGTGCAAAGAGTTCGTGAGGAGGCGGAAGAGGTTCGAGAGGAAGGGGAGGGATAAAAGTGATCGGGGAGTCAGAGTGGGTGAGTGAATGTTCTTGAATAGTGGAAGGGAGAGGTTCGACTGGAGGAGGTTGTAGTGGAGGTTTCTGAGGGAATTGAGGGTCGGGGAACGAACTAAGGTTCGTCCCTTTTTCTCTGGCGGCTCGCTCGCGGAGGCGTCGCTGACGACGGAAATAGGCCCTATCCTTTTTGTATACCGGCACTAAAAAACAAACAGAGGACGAGAATTAATGTATGTAACTGGTGATTTCTATGAGGAATTAGTAGGACAAAGAAGTAGGATAGATATATATATAAATATGTGTGTGCGTTTAAGAATTTATTTAGTTATAAGAAAAAAATAAAACCAAAAATATAAATAATAAATTTGAATTAAAAAAAATTAACGCGGAGGTCACTACAGTCCCTACTGACTCTCGTGGTTGCATCCGGTCACCCAAAGGGCTCCAGTTAAACGCACTAGAGTCGCTATAAAACAAAAAGAATCCCTAAGGTGTCGGCTTCTTTATTTATGTATTCAAAAAAAAGTGGTGGTCAAAAAAAAATTGCAAAGAAGTCCGACACGTTCGTCTCATAAAAATAAAAAAAATATAAAATAAATTTAATGCCTGAAGCATTGCATTCTTATCGGCTCATATCGGGCATGAAAAGAGGGAGTGGAAAAGGAAAGGGTGGTTAGAGGGTTTATTATTTTAGTGTATATAAAAAAAATTTATACTTACTAGTAATTAGATGTCGGACTCGCGTTGAAATCCTCCGAGATTTATTTCGGGTGGAACTCGGCTCCTTAGGAAGTTTGGTAGGAAGAGGAAACAAAAACGGTCGCCTGGACCTGTTATCGAGGGGAAGTGGGTTGATATTCGGTCACCTGGACCTGAATATTCCCTTTTCGGGGGTGAGGATACGGTCACCTGGACCTGTATATAAAAAAAAAGGAGTTAGGAAGAGCCAAGTCCGGTTGCGAGGCGAACTCCGGTTGACGGTGCTGGTGGGCCGTGTTCCGGTCCAGCCAAATGGACTCGACCTGGTTGGTGCTGAAGAGGGTCCACGTGGAAGACCCGAGGTGTCGGTGGAAACTGCCGATATGGAAACGGCAGCAGAGACCTCGATGATGAAGCCCAACCAAAATTTTAAGAGCTGGTCCAAAAAGGCGATGCCAAAATCTGGGTCGAAGCCGAAGCCGGAGTCTCCGCAGAAGCCGAGTAGTAGAGTTGGAGAAGAGTAGCGTAGAGTAGGAAGATTCGTTGGAAATTCGCCCTTTTTATATTGATTCTCCCCTCCAGGAAAATTCGTGGGTCGGACCAGGCGTGGGAACATTAAGTTTGGTGGGAAAATTTGTACCATTTTTTTGTAATTATAAAAAACTGTTTTTGTGTTGTTTAAAACAATAAATTTTTAACAAACTATTTGTTTACAAAGTTAAAGTAGTTTTTACAAACATGAACGAAAGTTCTAGCATAATTAGAACTAAAGTAACAAAAAAAAAATATTAATTTTTGTATTAATTATTTGTTCAAACTTTTAATATTTTGTAAAAGAAATGTTTTTGTTATAAAAGGAATTTTTGTAATGTTGGTATTTGAGTTCGCCTTTAATTTTTTATTAATTATATGTCAGTTATTTATTGCTAGAATTATTCGTTCGTTGTTTGTATCAACTTTACAATTTTGTGTACTTGGAGTATTATATATATATATATATATATATATATTATTATTATTTAAAATAAAGATTGTGTACAATTGTTTAAAAAAAAAGAAAAATATTATTAAGATATTGTTTTTCATTTACGTTTTCGTGTACATATTTTAATTTTGATAAATGGTATTACTAAATAATGGTTTGGTTTTTACGCTTATTTATTAACATTTCAATTACGCAATGACATTAATGTTGTAATTTGTATTTATTGACTTTAATTGATTTCTCTATTTATTCACTCATTATGTTTTTTTTTTTATATTTAAAATGATTTAATTTAATGATATTTTTGTTTTATTAAAAATATTGTTACATTTTGAAATAATAATTAATATGGTTGCGTAATTCTAAATGTTCTAATTTATCGAGGACAACAACTAAAAATAGGAGAAGAAGGTCATTCTCTTTTCCTTGAGAAAGTGTTTTCTCGAATTAAGTTTATGACTTTTGGATGTCAGTGCGTGTACGGCTTGAGAATGCCTTTTTTTTAGACTTTTATATTTTAACATAGAAAAGTTTTCGTGTGCGGAAAAAATTATTGATATTGAAATAGGAATCTGTTTTTATGAAAATATATTAAAGAAAAATTTAACAAACAAATTGATGCAATTTTGTATATTTTACTTAATTTTAATTTTTGCTGATAATATAGGAATCTTACTTATTTGTGGGCAGAGAAAGACCTGTTCTTTTCCGATCTTTAAGTTTTTATGGTGGCGTCGTTTTACCTAGAGAGGAGGTCGATTTTCTACGGTTTCGGTTATCTTTTGAGGCCGGTATGGTAGGTTTTACAAATCATGAAAATACATTGTAGTTCGGTTAGTGTGTTGTATATCGGCGCTGTTACTAAATTCCCAAATATTCGGGGATTCCCAAAAATGTATTTGGTCGCAATATCCTAGTTACGTGAGACGTAACACTGGGGTAACATTTAAATGTATTAAATTGTTATAATCAATAATTGTGGAACGTACAGAACAACAAGAATAACCTGTACGCGGGTAAGTCTTGAAAAGATCTGTTATGTAACTTTTGTAAGTATTTGGACATTTTTCCTTCGTCATTAAAATCGAGCATTAGTACACAGTGAAACAAACTTGGTAATATTAACTAAATGTGATGTTGCCCAGTGAGGATTAAATAATTAGTTAATCCAACTACATTTAGTTCTTTTAACTAAATCTTAAGGTAAAATAAAACGATATAACTAAATGATTATTTATTTTACCTCAATATTTAGTTAAGATCCCCACTGAGCAACTTCACATTTAGTCAATATAATGTTCAAAAATATGTTTGTCGCCTAATAGCAATGCATGCATATGGGCAAATCCACAGAACTTTTAACTTTGATGATCCTCGAGAAAAACACGTAAAACCTAGTATTATTTTATATTAAAACTTAAGTTATCATTATATTTTGCTAGATACTATCCAAATTAAGAGTTCTGTGCAATATTAGAACCGAATATTGATTTGTCGAGTAGTTCTGTAGGTTTAAAAGTGCGAAAATGCTTAAATCTTACATGATCCTTTTAGAAAATTTTGTATTCTTAACGACTTTATTTCCGCGGCGTGTAGAATATCACTTAGATTTTACGTACGATTGCTAATCAACGTATTTTTGAAAAAATTATACCTAGTCCCATTAATGTGCCGTGAATATAAACAAAGATATGAAGGGTTAATTGAGTGAAGTAACTTTTAAAAAAAATATAATTCATCATTTTCTTATGAACTTTCTTTGTGCGGCGCGGGATGAAAGCATAAGATTAATGTATCTATAAATAGGTGGTAATATAACAAAAATTTTAAGACCAATATCGTTAATGTGCTTCGAATCATAGTCCTACAGGAACAATTTAAAGATGTTAATGAAAAACGTAATTCCATTTAAAATTACACATTTTTGTAAGGCACACTCGCAAATTTGCTTCAAACTAGTCAATCTATGCTGTAATCGGAACATTGTATCAGATATATTTAAAACATACGTATGCCGCTTAAGGATTTTAATTACAATAAATTTTATTATGCTAAGAATGCATTTAAAATTGAAATAGTGTATTTCTTAACGAACTGAACTTCCACTGGAAAGTTTAATCTGTTCGGAAAACACCTATACTTGACCAATTTGGTGTATTGGTTACGAAAACAGTGATACAAACACCCGCAAACTTCATTTTCATAGTGTAAACCATGAAAAATCTATAAAAATCTTTTTTTTTTTTGCATTTATCTTGCAAGGAGAGGTTGCCAACTGTCCCCGTCGATATTACCCATACAGCACAGACATTGCAAATATGTAACGGTTATGTTGCAGGAATGTAAAAATGTCCGGCTTCATAACCATTATATATCAGTAACGTATTTGGTATGTAACAAAACATTTTGTTCTGTCTGGGTACTGAGGATGAAATATGTTGTTCTATGTCAAAGTCTATTAGATACTATTTTTGCTTTGTTGCCAATGGGCATTTGTTTATGAGATATAAGCAATAAACAAATGGTTTTAATAATTTTACAATTGACAGTAAAAATTCATCAAATCAAACTGGAATTTGTTACTCGGGGGTTTACGGGGTTGCAGTACCCGAATCCATGATTATAATTGAACAATTCAAAATGGTGGATCCAATATGTCGGATATTACTTTTGACAAGTTATTGAATTTGTTTAAAACTTGTTAGTACGGGATTTTTGATATCGCTGAATTCAATCCCGTGATCTAAAATACATTCCGGAATATTTACCAACTGTTTGTAAATAAAGTAAAAGAAGAGGTTGAGATTCGAATGACGGAGCAATTCCGAACTATTGAATATTTTTCTACAACGAAATATTGTTGTCTGCTGATCTCGCAAATCTCTTGTATAACTATAAGCCTTCCTTGCTTTAAGAAAATGAATATAGGGTGAATATGCCAATGAATGGATGGCACCCAATGACTGGACGGTATGCCTATTTATTTATTATCTATGCATTATGAATATACGGTTCATAAAGTCTATGAAATACGTGCTTTTGTTTGGCTTTTTATTTTATTCATTTCAATAATTCAAATTCATAATAAATAGTGGCATAGTCCAATCATTCCAATCATTCATTCCAATCATTCCAGTCCAATCATTGGGTGCTGTCCATTCACTGGCATATTCACTCTACATCCAGCTGTATACTGCTTCACATTTATCATATTTGGAATCCCATTTTGTGCTTCTTTATTCCACTATGGTAAATCTTTCGGTCTTGGATATCAAGATCAGTTATAATATCTGTTTAGTATTTTTAAACCGCTATTTAAGTTTTGTTTCACATTTTATATTTGATTGATTATTGAATTTGCAACATTAACATTTTTTGTAGAATGTGATTGAAATATATAAGACAAATAAAAAAACAAAAGAAAATCTCCGTTTTCAATATTTTAAAGTGAATTGCTATGATGATTTAGATTTTTACAAACAAATCTTACATGCAATGTCAAAAACAATCGATACTTCAACTATCTTCGAACTGTCAAATGGCACATTTTCTGACGAGGTTAAAAGTGGTTTTGTTGTGTATACTGTTTCTCTATAAAGTTTTGCTTCTTTAAAATCACGCAGGTAAGATTCATGTAATACTATCGGAAAAGTAGGGGATCGGAGGGTAATGCGGCGCACTTTTTTCCAATTGGCTACAGAAAGAAAAATATATTTGATATTAAATTCTAAAAAAATAAAAGATGTAGTTCAATGTCTAATGATCAATTCTGCTTTAATGAAAATCGTATTTTAATTAACTAAAAAGGTTAATTGTATGTTTTCCCAAAAAATCCCTCTGCGCCAAGTTACCCTTCCTGTTGGGCAACTTGGCGCACTGGAAGTTTATTAACGATATTCGGTAAATATAAATAATGGAAAGTTTTTTTAATAAACAAAAATTTCAATTCCCCATTTACGAGATTTTCAAAAGAAGATTTCACAAAAAGTTTAACGACTTTAATTATAGATACGTGAAGTTATCAATATTTTTATGGCATTCTGTTACTCACTACATAACCACAGAAAATAACTTTTATTGATAAAAATTAAACAAATGCTTTCAATCGCATAATTCTTTTTCCTGTAATCTTAAAATTTCAAATAATATTCAATTACAATTTTTCTTTTTTCCAAATTACGTAGATTTCTCAAATCGAAGCCGCTGCGCCATATTACCCGCCGCTCCCCTACCAGCAAAGAGCATTAGTTCCATTAATATTTTTCCACCTTTTTACGTTTATTACCTTTTTTGGATTTACTCTTACTTGTTACTACTCCTTGTTTTCTAGTTATGTCCTTATAAATAAATTCTCAATGTCTCACATTCGAAAATCGCATTTCTCGTATTATTGGAAATTTTTACCTGGAAATTTTTATTTTATAAATGGAATTGGATCCACCATTTATGTTTGTCATTGCCAATGTTAAATCTTATCTAGGTAATATACAATATGATGCCGTTGCGAATACAATCACCGACGAGTAAGCAGAAAAAATTACAAAAAATACGTGAGAAGAGAAGAATTGAAGCCGAGAGACGTGAACATGACATTCTTCGAAAGCGCAAACAACGTGAAAAACTAAAAAATATACCATTACAGGTTAACAGTAATAATGAGAAAATTAATTTAGAAAACCAGCCTAACACGTTGATAAACTCTCAATTAAATCTTGAATTGAACAGTGTACCACAAAAAAAAAGAAGACTCTTAATGTATGATGTAAAGAAGCAATTAAAGTAGTACTAAGAAGGGATTAACATTACGCCGCAAAGTGAAGAAATTAGAAAATATTGTAATTGAACAACGAAAAAAAATTAAGCAATGGAAATTGAAACATTTTCGGAAAATGAGAAAAGACAAAAGTACTATTGAAAAAAATGTTGATGAAATTATTAAAAAAGGAAAACATGAAATTAAACACCGATTATTATTTTGCAAATCATTAGAGAATCAACTTCGCCAAAATAAAATTAAAATAAGGTCTGAAAGAGAAAAATCTATTTATTCTCAAATGATATCTGGAAAAATCATAAAAAAGTACAGATTTATGAAAAAAACTTCTGGCTTAGTGAGTTGCTATTTACAAAGGAAACATATAAATTCTGCGAAAATAAATATAAACAGGAATGAAACTAAAAAATTACATTTACAATCTAAAATCAAGAATATTGTACAATCATTTTTGGAAAAGGATGAAATCTCTGCGATGGCACCAGGGAAAAAGGATACAGTTAAGAAATTTGGTAAGACAATGCGAAAAAGATATTTGCAAGACACAGTCGATAATTTATATAAAAAATTTATAGCTGAAACTTCAATGAAAATTTCACGATCAACCTTTTATAAACTGCGATCTTTTTGGATTATTAACCGTACACTTTCAGCCCGCGATACTTGTTTGTGCAAAACACATGCTAATTTTGCTTTTATTTTACAAAAGTTAGCTTTCCTAAAAATTTTGCAAACACCAAGCACACAAACGTTTACAAGTTCCGTGACTTGTGATTCAAAATCAAAAACGTGTATGCACAGGGAATGTAATATTTGTAAATATAAAATCGTGTCTTTACCCGACCATCATGACGAAATAACTTTTTATTACCAATGGCGTAATAAGACTGTAGATAGGCTAGGAGCAAAAAACTTAACATATCATGTAAAAATAACTGCGAAAGAAAAAATCGAATGTAGCAGCAAAGACTTAGTATAGGAATTAAATTCTCGAACACAAGTTTATTTGAAACACGTCTATGACACTGGACACCAATATAGATCGATTGAAAATATTCGAAAAAATTTGACTGCAGATGAAGTTCTAGTAATAATAGATTTCTCAGAAAATTATTGTTGTAAATGTTCTTCAGAAGTACAGAGCGCACATTTCGGTGCTTCTAAAAAACAAATTTCGCTTCATACTGGCACATTTTTTTATCAAAATCAGCTAACTAAGAAAATTGAATGTGTCACTTTTTGCACTGTATCGGAATGTTTGCGTCATGATGCGTCGGCTATTTGGGCTCATTTGCAACCAATAGTCCAGCTTATTCGAAAATATGTATCTGCTATTAGGATTATTCACTTCCAAAGTGATGGTCCGTCAACGCAATACAAGAACAAAACAAACTTTTTTTTATTCGCTTTCCACTGCAAAATTTTAGGACTAGATCACGCAACATGGAATTTTACTACAGCAGGTCACGGAAAAAGTAGTGCCGATGGTACAGGAGGCACTGTCAAAGGACTTTGTGATAGAGCAGTCACTTTTGGTAAAGATGTGACATCAGCGCAAGACGTAATTAATGTTATTGATTCTAATGATTCGAAAGTAAATATGTTCCTAATAACGGAAGATAATATAGCAGAAATCGATAAATTGCTTACTAAAGATTTGCAACCAGCACCGAACACGATGAAAATTAACCAGCTTATTTGGTCGAGTTTGCGTGAAGATATTTTGTTTATTAATTATTTATCTTGCATCGAGTGTATAAATCAACCACCATGTAGACATTATGCGTTGAATCCTAATAGCTTTTCAACTATCAAGAGAAAATTGGAAAAAAGTAAATCTGCAACCTCGTCACAAGAAATGCAAAAAAGTTCAAAACGTGCAAAACCTACAAAAAGTGCAAAAGTAAAAATGTGCAAAAGTGCAAAAAGTGCAAAAAAACGCGATAAAGTCGTGCAAAAAACTCACGCAAAAAGTCAAATAAAAAGTTTAAACAATAAAATATGGTTGCACGACTTAATATCCCACGACAAAATATACGCGACAAAATATACGCGACAAAATATCCGCGGACAAAATATCCGCAGACAAAATATCCGCGCGACAAAAAATCCTCAGATAAATATAAGTATGTGAACCGCGTAGTTCCAGGACATTCTATATATCTTTTGATTAGTCCCGTAACTATCATTTTTTCAGATGGATATATATATATATATGAGTAATATTTTTACTTTTCGCCCACTTTTGTGGGGAGGGTTCACCGATTTTCTCCAAATTTTAGTATGTTTTTCAACCTTCAAAAATAAGCCTTTTTGCAAAATTTCAACCCCCAAGGTGACGTTGGGCCCCCGTGATCTTGATCGAAAGGCTCAAAATACGCCCTTTTTTGCCTACATTCTAGAATTTTTATCTCGGAACCTTTTGAACCGATTTAAATTTGACATAAGGGAAAGTTTTTCATCATAACGTCAACTATTCAGACAAATTTTTTCAAAACTCGAAATGTTAATGTCGATTTTTGGTAACTGATACAGTGGTATTGAAATTTAAAAAAAATGACAAATTTTAAATGGCTGCCAAAACAGAACCAATTGACCAAAATACTTTTCTAAAATATCATTTGATAGGTTTTTCTATTATCTTTAAAATGCCGGGTCAGAAACTGAAATCCATCGAGTCGTTCAAAAGATATAGCCATTTTAATATGGCCATTTTCGTGAAAATCGCGCTTTTTCGTATTTTTAAAAGAGTGCCAGTGGTTTCTGCCTTAATATAATGACACAAAAATTTAACTGGAGTTAGTTCTAAGTATGTATAACAACCACCTTTGGAAATTTTTCTTGGCCCGAGCCTCAATCCACCTTATTCGAACCTCTCAATATTGAGTATTTTGCTTATCAAGTAAACCGACTCATACAACTGTTTCGGATTCTTCTAATAATTTTTAGAGCCCTAAGACATTCTAAACGATATGAATGATAAAAGTAAACACAAAGATATTGTATTTGAACTTTGGTATAAGTCTCTTAGCAATTTTGAACCAAAAATATGATAATTTAAAATGTTTTTGAAATTTTAGGTATCATATCCGTGAACGCCCATTTTATCCAACACTGAAAACTGTCTTTAATTTCTCACAACGTCGATGGTAATCCATCTAGAGATTTCCATCAGTATCCAAATAAAAGGTTTTTACTTCTAGTTTTATTATTTTTATCACCTGGCACGCGAATTCCGCCATTCCGCCAATTCCGCTTCGCCGATTCCGTTCCACGAGACGAGGCTTTCAGTCAGCTGATGGCCGTTCATGTATACCGAGTGTTTAAGATCGCTGATCATAATTTCGATGTTAAGAACATGTTATTATTACAATTGATTATTTGATTTGTGAAACGTCGTACGAATAAAAAGGTAAGATTTGTAGTATGGATTCTTGTGCTTTTTTATTAAGTTAGGAGTATTGTGAAAAGGCAATTACTTTTTTGTTATTTTTGAGGTTAAAACTAACTTATTATACATAACCTAAAAATTCAATCACTTATCGTTCATAATTACTCCCTTTCGTTGGTTTCATTCTCTACACGTAACAATTTGTACATATAAAATTGAAATTTTAAAAAAGTCATTAAAAAAGTTTATTGTGCAAGAAAATAAACAAAATTCTTACATTATAAAAATCATTGCATCAGAATTTTTGTAAATTTTAGATATATTTTAAATATAAAATACAACATATTCTATCAATTTCATCCTTGTTTATAAACGATAAAATATAGCAATATTTTTCTATAATTTTCATCTGTATAACTTGCATTTATATTATTTAGTTCCAGAATTTTTAAATATGGCTCAGGAAACTGTGGATTGTGATGTTGGAATTTTTACGAAAACACAGTGTCATCTTAGTTCTTTTACAAATAACAAAAATGTTCATAACCTTGAATCTTTGCCTGATGGAGATATTTTGAATTTAAAATACAGAATTGATAACTACTATGAAATTTCGAAGGGTAACATTTGTGATCATCATAAATGTGTATGGTTAGATTATTACTCAAATGCAATTCGAAAATGTTGTGATCCATTTAAAAAACATGACAAGGTTATTACTAAGGATCTCAGAATACTGAAACTACAAACTTGTGAAATGACCCTTATAATTTTGTTAATGAAATTGAAACCTGGCGATAAAATTTGTAAAAGGTGTGAAACTGTTTTAAACAGTAAAATTGATTCTGCACAAAATAATGCTCACAATCTGAATAAAATAATTTCTAACTCTAGTAGTAATGCAACCAGTTCTCTGGAAAGACGAGAAAAACAAGAAAAAGTTGTCAGTAATAATGATAATGTTTTACATGACAGTCAAATTTTAGATAGTCAAAATTCAATTGCTAGTAGCGATATTACAGTTAGTAATTCCTCTGACTTTACTACATTGAGCCAGGAACAAAGAGTAGTAAATTCTGTATTAGACAATCTTGACATGCCAAGTTGGAGCAATCTTACATTTCATAAATCTAGACGCATACGTGACGGTGAAATTATAGTTCAAGATGTTTGTAAACATTTTACAGAACATTTGTCAAAGGCATCTAATGTTAACATTACAGTTCCTGAAGCTGTATGTCATAATATATTAGAAGACTGTTCAGTGTTTAGAGAATTGTTAACAAACCTACAAAACGAATTTCAAAGCGCTAAAACTATGTTTAAAAAACTTGAATTATTAGCATTACTACCAAAACATTGGGGTAGATGTGAAATTCGACTGCATTTCAACTGTACAGATTATATGTATAAGAAACTCAATCAGTTTAAAGAAATGGATGGTAAGTTTGAAATAATGTATTCATTGTTCTTTAATAAATTATAAATTGTCGATTTTTGACCAAAATAATTTGTCTATTTGATGCATTAAAATGCTTAATTATTGTTTCAGAAATGTGCTATGTAATTTTTAAATTAATTATTAAAAATGTACTACTATCTGGTGTTTATGGTATCTTTAACGATTACATAACATTTAACATTCTGTCAGTTTCATCGTGTAAATATTCATTTATATTTCTTTGAATATTTCAATATTCAAACCTTGTAAAATTTAAGGCCGTCGGACAATTTAATGGCAAAAGTTAAAAAATCCATATTTTGAAAGTTATAAATATATATCATAAAATACCAAAAAACTATTTTATCTAAACGCTAGAATTATTCATTAAATAATTATATTATTAGCAAATATAGAGGCACTTGGGTGTAAATGTGAAAATAGAGTCACTGTTCTCTAAGATAGGTATACAATTTTCATCCATTGTAGTATATATTATACACTAACAAGTATTATAAAATTTCAAGAAATAGATTTGAGGGACAGTACTATAACATTTCCCCCGTATTTACCATTATCCTTAGTGGCCTCTATTTTACGTAAATGAAACATATTACTTAGGTTATATAATTTAATATTTATGTTCAAGATTTCCCAGATAATATAAAATCTTACAAAAGACAAAGTTTCACTAAAATGTCCACTGAAATGCAGCAATGTATACTCAATTATTATCAGGATGACGCAAATACATATACCTGCCCAGGGAAAAAGGAATTCGTATCAACTGTGGATAAAGATGGAAAAAAAATTTTTATACAGAAAAAATTATTGTTATACACAGTATATGATTTGTATTTAAAATTTCTGGATCAATACACAGGAAATGAAAAGTCGCCTTCGTTCTCTTACTTTATGTCTTTAAAACCTATAGAATGTATACATGCTGGAAACCCTGGAAGTCATACTATTTGTGTTTGTGCAGAACATCAAAATGTCAAACTAAAATTGTATGCTCTGTCCAGAAAACTTCATTACAGAGACATATTAGAAGGTGCTGTTTGTGACGTTGATAATGAAAACTGCATGATAAAGAAATGTAATAAGTGTCCAGGTCAATCAGGAGTGTTAAGGACATTCGAAAATCTAGTAAAAGAACTTGATCTAGAATTGGAAAATGAGCAAATCAAATATAAAAATTGGGTCGATGCAGGAAGTGCAGCTTCACTTGAAAGTTTTGTAGATACCTTAGAACATTTAAAAACTCAGTTATGCGAAGACATTAATAAGTTGACTTTACATCATTACATAGCGGACGCTCAAAAGCAATACCTAAATCACTGTAAAAGTAATTTTGGAATTGGATACTTGTATAATTATAATGGATTTTTCAGAAAATTATTCATTCATAATTCAACAATCTGTGCAAGCTTTTTATTACAATAATTCACAAGCAACTATACATCCTTTTTGCATTTACTATAAAACGAAGAATAGTGATGAACTACTTAATGTAAATTATTGTGTAATTAGTGATTCTAAGGACCATTTTGCGTACACAATAAATGCGTTCACTGAAAAACTTATGTCCGTAATGAAAGAGGAATACAGCTGGATTGAAAATATAATTTATTTTTCGGGTGGAGCACCTCAGCAATACAAAAACAAGTAATATAATGTATTGTATTCTAAAAAAATAACAAATGTATACCATTTGAAAATAATCTAATTTCTTTGTTATTTATTCAGAAACCATTTGGCAAATATATTGTGCCATGAGAAAGATTTTGGCATAAAAGTGAAATCGTACAATTTTTTTGGAACCAGCCATGGAAAATCGCCATGTGATGCCATTGGTGGAAATTTAAAAAGGCAAGTTATGTGTCACTGCATCAGATCACCACCGGAAGGACAAATTACTAATGCTCGCGAGATGTACGAATACGTAACTAAAGAAGCTAAAACTATAAGGTAGCGACATAAAACATATATTTTATTTTTCACAATATATCATAAAACTATTATACATACGGAAAAAACAATACAATCCACTTTACTAACAATTTTTATAACATTTTGCAGAGTATTGTGGGTGTCGCAAATGGAAGTTCAAAAGTACGAAAAAAGATTACGTAAACGATTTACAATGGTGTCAACATTTCCAAATACAAGGCTACATCATTGTTATATTCCAGTCGAAGGAAAATCGATGATAATGAAAGTCACATCATTTTCTACAGACCAAAAAACTATAACATTAGATTTGAAATGATGTTCCGAAGTAAACAATTTCATAATAGACTTATTACGAATAGCCCTGTCTTGTAAAAACTTAATCGTATAAAACATATGCATAATCATGAACATTAAAAATTAAACATTTGCCAATTGTTAAGTAACTTATTTTCATAAAATTATTTACATTATAGGTAGGTTAATAGTGGTAATAAACATTTACATAAGTCAAATGTTTATTACCGCTATTAACTTCACAATAGTAAATTACGATCGTTATATACATAAACAAAAAAAGTTACTTTAATTTATGAACGGAGCAGTTTGTGGGGTAAAAGTTATGAGCAATTTATAAAAAATAATGATACTAGAGGTTAAAAACCTTTCATTTGGATACTGATGGAAATCTCTAGATGGATTACCATCGACGTTGTGAGAAATTAAAGACAGTTTTCAATGTCGGATAAAATGAGCGTTCACGGATATGATACCTAAAATTTCAAAAACATTTTAAATTATCATATTTTTGGTTCAAAATTACTAAGAGATTTATACCAAAGTTCAAATACAATATCTTTGTGTTTACTTTTATCATTCATATCGAGTTTTGAAAAAATTTGTCTGAATAGTTGACGTTATGATGAAAAACTTTCCCTTATGTCAAATTTAAATCGGTTCAAAAGGTTCCGAGATAAAAATTCTAGAATGTAGGCAAAAAAGGGCGTATTTTGAGCCTTTCGATCAAGATCACGGGGGCCCAACGTCACCTTGGGGGCTGAAATTTTGCAAAAAGGCTTATTTTTGAAGGTTGAAAAACATGCTAAAATTTGGAGAAAATCGGTGAACCCTCCCCACAAAAGTGGGCGAAAAGTAAAAATATTACTCATATATATATATATAAAATTGCCGTCCCTCCATTTCGCGGACCTTCTTTAGTCATACAAAATTTAAATATGTATTCGTCATTTTGCGGACTTTACTACTATAGTTTAAATGAGGTTTTGCGTTAAAGAATATGAGACCGCCCTCTCAGACCCCCCCCCCCCCGAAAAACTATCCTAACCTAACTAACCCTACTTTCTGCCTAGAACCCATTACAGGTTCCAGACCCATATATTTTTTATCGCGGATATTCTGTCCAGGTATATGTTGTTGCACGGATATTTTGTCGCACGGATATTTTCTCCGCGGATATTTTGTCGCGTATATTTTGTCGCGTATGTTTTGTCGTCGGATATTAAGTCGCGTCACGTAAAATATAGTTCAAATGATTATAATTTTGTTTAATAATTTTAATAATACACAATTCTGTGTAAAGAAATTATGGGATTTAAATGTCATTAAATACATTAATTTAATAAATAATTGACTTCAATTATTTCATTTTTAGATGTAAATTCGAATTTAACCATCCCAATAAAAACCACTAACAAAATTTAAGCGAACTCAACAACTTTTTAAAATGAAGTCCGCCATATTGGATCCGTCATATTGGATCCGCCATTTTGAAATTATAAATTTTGATGGTGGAGTCATGATCAGCGACCTCGAAAACCCCTAGATACCAATTTATATGAAAATCCAAAATATTTTTGTAAATATGTCCGCCATATTGGGTCTGTCATTTTGAATTTTGGAAATCTGACTTCAGATTCGTAATCAGCGACTTCGTTAACTCCTAGATACCAATTTGTACGGAAATCCGAAATATTTTTGAAAATATGTCCGCCATATTGGATCCGCCATTTTGAATTTTGGAATTATAACTTCAGATTCGTAATCAGCGACCTCGAAAACCTCTAAGCACCATGTTTCAACCAAATCAAATCACTGACGTTTATTTTACAGCTTCAAGTATAAAAGTGAGGAAGTATTGAGACCCCATCTTAAGGGCGTGTAGTAAAAATGAGTTACAACAGTGAATTATTACTTGTAAAGGACATATGAAGACATATGCCAAAGAACAACATTGTGCTTGAAAGTATAAAAAAAAATAATTTCGATACTGAAAGTTAAAAGTTTCGTGGGTTTGCCCATATACGAATAAGGGTAATTCTCATGTGAACATATATTTAGTATGTAAGTATACATCTTTTGACACTAGTCAACATAACATACTACATACAGGGTCATCGAAAAGTATCGGACCCCCCTAATATCTTCAGTTAGAATGCACTTAGGAGAAAATGTCCAATAGCAAAGTTGTATGGTTTCAAGCGGGGAGTAAGATGATGACCTTGACTTTGACCTTGACCATGTCCTTCAAGGTCATTTCAAGGTCAATCTTATTTTTTTAAATAGAACCCCCTACATTTTATTGCATATTCTTATAGCTTATCTCGAGAGCTTTTCAAAACACTATAATAAAATATTTTTTTATTAAGTACTTTTTGAGTTATAAAGGTTTGAAGTTAACAATTTGTTAAGTGGGGGATAATATTAGGGGGATCCGATTAATGTATTTTCTTTAAACCAATTAATTGGTCTCATTATTCCGCGCACAAAAGTATTAAGGTTATGATTACTGAAAACTAAATAATATTTTACAAGATATTCTACATTTTGTGTCAAAAAATTGTTAACTTCAAACCTTTATAACTCAAAAAGTACTTAATAAAAAAATATTTTATTATAGTGTTTTGGAAAGCTCTCGAGATAAGCTATAAGAATATGCAATAAAATGTAGGGGGTTCTATTTAAAAAAATAAGATTGACCTTGAAATGACCTTGAAGGACATGGTCAAGGTCAAAGTCAAGGTCATCATCTTACTCCCCGCTTGAAACCATACAACTTTGCTATTGGACATTTTCTCCTAAGTGCATTCTAACTGAAGATATTAGGGGGGTCCGATACTTTTCGATGACCCTGTATGTAACATAAAACAAATTAGTCGGTCGCTAATGAACATTAATTTCATAAATGCTTATGGTGTGGATATAAGAAAAAATTTTATGCAATACCATTCGAATGCCATTCCTATTATGGCCGGATTCAGTTAAGCCGTTGAAAACAGTTGCTTGGGCTTCAACACACAGCCAGTTTTAGCTTGACAGACCGATTCCATCTCAAATCGACCAGGTGAAATAGGTTGGAAATTCGAAATCATGTTTTTTATGATTTTTATTGTTTTATTGCTCAAATAAAGAGACCCGTATTTTTTTATTTCGCGAAAAAAAAATTTTTCGCAAAGTTATGAGCACTTGAAAATTTCACCATTTTTATAAATTCTGCATGGATTCGCCGGGAATTTTTTTTCAAACCTCTCTATCTTCATTAAAATTCAATGTTTTAACATTCTGTTTTTTGAGATTGGTAGTGCTTGAAATGTTCTTCCATTGCAATTTTTGAATTTGGCAAAATTTCGAAAATTTACAAAATGGCGGCTATTTTTTGAAAAATCCAAAAAACTCGATTTTCTCGAAAACATCATTTTTTTTTTTTTAATTTTTTTTATGAGTAGGCAATATAAAGAGGAAATGTTTCCAACAGGTTTCAACTGCGCTAAAGCACCGCGAGAGAGTCAGAAATTTTTTTTCTGAAAAAATGATGAGCGTTTATCCTGTTGATGCAGCACCGTCATTAGTTGGAAAAATACGAGATTTTTAATTAATATATATATATATATTAATTAAACCGAAACTTTCAAATATAGACATTAATAAACAATTTGTTATATGAACCCAACAAAAACGTGATACCGTTTAACGCTTTTGCGGCTGGTGGGGCACGTGTCGCGAGAGCGGCAAGAAGTCTTCCTTGTGAGATAACGTTTTTTAATTGAGAGACTGGCCACTAGTCGCCGCGTCAGCTCTCGAGATTGTTTTTGGTTCTCGTTGTAAAAATTTACTTTCGTTTGATATATATGGAGTCGCTCGCGGTTAGCAGTACATATTCTGTAATTTCTGGTAGATTCATGCAGTTTTTCTCCCAATTAATGTAAGTGTTGTATATTCTTAGTCTGAAATGAACAACTTGAATAAAAAATCTTTCCCATCTAGAAAAACATGTCCTGATTTTCGAGGCGTACATAAAAAAGTGATTTACAGAAATTACAGAAATAATGAGTTTTTCAAACTTGAAGGATTAGCTGCGTTATTGATGCCACTGTATCCGAATCACAAAATCGCATATGATGATTTTGTTTGTAAAAACTGTTTCACTATATTCACTTCGATGTTTCAAGTTCCTTCAAATATTGAGATAATACAAGATTATTATAATGTTCCTATTGAAAATGACAACTACATTGAAGATTTTGTTCAACATAACGTTAATGATCATGATGAAGTTGATGATCACGATGATGATGATGATGATGAGTTATTTGATGGAAACCCTGAAGTTTTACGCGAAGACATGAATTGCACTATTAAAATATTTGGTATGAACGTTTCACCATTGAAAAATGTAACAAATATGGCTGAACCTTTTAAAGTTAAATATGCATACGGGAAAAGAAAACAACTCGTCGATACTTTTACAGAATTGACAACAGCAAAAATATCAAAAATTTGTGAGACACCGTTGTTATAACCTCTAAAAACTCTTGTTTGCGATTAAATAAACTCACACTTTTTACATAAACCTCCCTCGACCAATCACCGCGCTCGGAACAATTTCTGCCTTGCAGCCAATCACCGCGCTCGGAACAATTTCTGCGTTTAAAAGAAAGAACTTTTAAAGTTCGTGTGCCTCGCAACCAATCCCCGCGCTCGAAAATATCGACCAATCACCGCGCTCGACTCTGATTGGTGCGCACTCGCACGAAATTCAAGTATATAAACGTGTCGCGGTTACGATTAGATTGATTCCGACTTCGCCACCCGAACGTCGCGGACCTCCTAACCTCCTTGGCCAACGGACTAGGAAGAGAAATAAAAATCTGATCATCATCATCCGAACACGGGGTGTTCTTATTTCGAGTAGCCGACAGAAGAAATATAATAAAGAACATAACCTATAACCTTTCCCTAATATTCCTTCCTTGAATGCGTTCTTTTCAGAACGAAAACGTAAAGAAATCAATAAAAAAGATAATTTCTTGACAGAAGTTGTTGAATTTGCTATGAAATCTCTGATGAGACTTCATGCAAATTTAACAAATTAGAAAATCTTCACCAGGTCCGCTATTTTTGTTTGAACGAAAAAAGAAAATCTCTCTTCACGAATCTGCTATGAAATCTCTGATGAGACTTCATGCAGATTCAACCAATTAGGAAATATTTGCACGATCCGTTCTTCTCAGAACGTACACGTAAGGAATAAAATAAAGTGATTACGAAATCATTGCTTCAAAAACGAACAAAAAAAAATATCCGTGCTCAATAACAATTAGTGGGGAAATCTTTTACGCCAATATTTATGATTGGGAAGTCTGCCAATCAGTAGTCATTTTCATTTTCATCCGCTTCCCGATTGGTGAGCCAATCAAAAGCCTCCGAGATAACTATTTAAGAAACGCCATCATGCATAACCTCTCAATTCGCATTGACACTCGAGACGACACGGGAGAATTTAACACGCCATGGAAGAAGAGCGAATCCGATCAGCTGTGAGAACGCGAACACAGGAGAACCGAATCGAACGCGATTCGTATGGACAACCACTGTTGGATCCACTCAGCTTCATGTGGTTAGACTCCCTCCACGTTATCCACGAAGCCTACGACGATTGCAACGTTGAATCGACGGGACCAGTCATCTTACCAGAGACCAGGGAATTGAAGCAGGTCCTGATTCCAAACGGGGCTCCCAAGTGGCAAATGCAGGGGATTCCTCTTGTTCCAAACACCGACCCTCGTCTACGTAAGGCCCCCGGCATTAAGGATCGGCAAGAAACCAGGATCGACGAGGGCCAGGGCGGTCTAACCATCCGACATTCCACGGAGACCCCTCCAGCAGACGAAATTCAAAGACAACGGAAACGGGACAAGCAACGGCGAAGACGACAACGGCGAGGTTATGAGAAAGCCATGACGACCTATAAAAAAACCTGAACTATATTAAAAAAAAAAAAAAAAAAAAAAGAGAGAGAAAAAAAACTCACTGTAATATATATTAACGTTCGTTTTTAAATAAAGAAAACCGATATTCCCTAGGCCACGTTTTCATTTACTCTATTATAAGTGCGCTTATACAACACCGTTAGCGAAAATCAATTGTATGCCATGCGATCAGTGGATAGACAATTTAAAATTGGCTTTGCAAAATAGTAAATCGAAGTCGGAAAAAATCCGCCTTCTTACAATTGTTCCAGAAACATTTTCAATGACTGAAATTTTATCAATGTTTTCAGGCATAACAATGTATATGATTAAGGAATCTAGAAAATTAAAAGTTAATGAAGGTGTATTTCAACCTCCCGATCCATATTTTGGCCATCCTATGAGTGAAGACGATGTAAAAATTGTTCAAGAATACTATCTAAATGATGATTTAGACTGTTCTAGACAAAGTCCAAATAAAAATGATGTTCGAATCGTCAATGAAAATGACATGAAAATAAAAAAAGTAAAACGTTTTTTGACACGAAGTATTCGAGAAATGTATAATATTTTTGTAGAAAAAAATCCTAATTTAAAAATAAGTAAATCAAAATTTTATTCGCTTAGACCAAAATGGGTTATGATTAGTCCTCATCAGGAAGTTTGTCTGTGTATTTATTGTGCTAATTTCGGACTTTGTATTACTGCTTTAAAAAATATCAGTGATAATCAATCTGATATGAAAGTATTACAAGAAGACTTGTTTTCGAAAATTATGTGTTCGTCTCCCAGTGAAAAGTGCAAACTTGGAGAATGCAAGCAATGTCCAGGTTTAAAAGGGATCACAGTTCAAACTCTCAATATTTCAGAAGAATTAGCCGACGAAGAAGTACAATATGCATTATGGAACAAATGTGAAATAGAAAAAAGATCTACAGTTGTAAGCAACTTTTTGAATGAACTTGCTGTGTGGACAGTAAAAGCTAATTGTCATATGTACATAAAAAGCATCCAACAAGATATTATACGAAATATAAAATCTGAGGCGAAAAACGATCTAAGAAAGCTTGTGTTACATTTTGATTTTGCAGAAAACTGGAGTGTAATATCAAAAAATGAGATTCAAAGTGCATATTGGAAGACAAAGCAGGTCTCAATATTCACTGCTGTTTGTTATAGTGGTGATTTAACAAAAAGCTTTGCTGTTGTAAGTGACGATACTCACCACGATTCTTCTCATGCACTTTTGGCAATTAATTGCATTCATGAATGTTTGAAAAAAATTGGACAAATACCAGTTAGTACAGCACATGATAACTGTGTCAGACGGTGCAGCAGCTCATTTTAAAAATCGCTATCAATTCTATGAAATGAGCAAGTCACCAGTCAAAAAGAATTGGATTTTTTTCAGCTACTGGACATGGCAAAGGCGCATGCGATGGAATCGGTGGTATTGTCAAACATTTTGCGACAGATCATAATTTGCAAAAATCACACTTAGAAGCAATAAATAATGCAGAAACATTTGTATCTAATGTACAAAAGTATACTGATGCGATTACCCTTTTAGTTGTTTCAAAAGATGAAGTGAAACTTTTCAGAGAAAAAAAAGTTGAAGAATGGGAAACAGCACCTGCTGTTGAAGGCATCCAAAAATGCCATTATTGGGAAATTGATGAAAATGGCACATACATATCCAGAACTGCAGAACACCCTATGAGATAAGTATATTAATTCAGGTCTTATTATTTTTTGTTATGTCTATTAGTTTAACCCTCCTTCAAAAGTACCCCGATTCGTGAGAGGCAAGGGGACTCACGTTAAAAAAGCACCACGAAGGGATGAGAACCCTATCACGTCCACGTCGTTCATCCTGGGTCGCGCTAAGAAGGGAATGCTTTTTAGGTGTATCATTACTTTGAAGAGTAGTTTACTCATTTATCATGTTTTATTGTTTTATTGCTCAAATAAAGAGACCCGTATTTTTTTATTCCGCGAAAATTTTGGCTTATAATATATATACAAATTAAAAATCTCTTTGTATTTTTCCAACTAATCACGGTGCTGCATCAACAGGATAAACGCTCATTATTTTTTCAGAAAAAAAATTTCTGACTCTCTCACGGCGTTTTAGCGCATTTGAAACCTATTGGAAACATTTCCTTTTTATATTGCCTACTCACAAAAAAATTAAAAAAAAAAAAAAAAATGATGTTTTTGAGAAAATCGAGTTTTTTGATTTTTCAAAAAATAGCCGCCATTTTGTAAATTTTCGAAATTTTGCAAAATTCAAAAATTGCAATGGAAGAACATTTCAAGCACTACCAATCTCAAAAAACAGAATGTTAAAACATTGAATTTTAACGAAGATAGCGAGGTTTGAAAAAAAATTCCCGGCGAATCCATACAGAATTTATAAAAATGGTGAAATTTTCAAGTGCTCATAACTTTGCGAAAAATTTTTTTTTCGCGAAATAAAAAAATACGGGTCTCTTTATTTGAGCAATAAAACAATAAAAATCATAAAAAACATGATTTCGAATTTCCAACCTATTTCACTTGGTCGATTTGAGATGGTATCGGTCGACAGTAGAACTGACAATGCGATACCAAAATGCATATTCTTACAGGTATATACATACTTTGCTTTACATAATTGCATTTGGATTTGTGTATTATAATATTATAATAACAAAATAAATCTTCACCTACAACAATTTCCTTTAGCAAAGTTAGAGTTGATTAGTGTGAAATTATTAATTTTGGTTTCGCAAGGACAGTTTCACCTCTTCTATTAGATAAACATTTAACACGTACTTCATTAATGTAGGAAATAATCAAAAAACCTTTAAAGATAGCGCAAAATGAATTAAACAGATAAAACTGTTAATGCGAAACCAAATAAATACTTTGCCATTACTCAACTCTAACTTTGCTACAAGAAAATTTTAGATGTAAAGATTTATTTTGTTTTTAGAATAATATATTAAAATCACAGTAATGTCACGTAAATTTACAACAACATTGTACAATCCTTGATCTCAATTGTTAAAGATTTTATGTTACACGTGGTAATATTATCAAATTTATATTCAATGAAAATTACCAAGAGTTTGTAAAATTCATTCTCATTGTTTTCAGTGTAGCTGATTTATAAAAATTGTTTATATTTTTACCGTTACGTGATCCGACAAACTTTTGAATAGTTCATCAGAGTAGGAATTTTTATTTCAAACTTTTAAAGCAATTCGAGAAGTTTTTAATTTAAACCAAGGCATTGGCTATTGTTTATAAAAAATTGTTTATATTTTTGTCGTGATCCGACAAACTTTTGAATAGTTCATCAGAGTAGGAATTTTAATTTCAAAATTTTAAAGCAATTCGAGAAGTTTTTATTTTAAATCAAGGCATTGGCTATTGTTTATAAAAAATTGTTTATATTTTTACCGTGATCCGACAAACTTTTGAATAGTTCATCAGAGTAGGAATTTTTATTTCAAACTTTTAAAGCAATTCGAGGAGTTTTTAATTTAAACCAAGGCATTGGCTATTGTTTATAAAAAATAGTTTATATGTTTACCGTGATCCAACAAACTTTTGAATAGTTCATCAGAGTAGGAATTTTTATTTCAAATTTTTAAAGCAATTCGAGAATTTTTTTAATTAAACCAAGGCATTGACTATTGTTTATAAAAAATTGTATATTTTTTTGTCGTGATCCGACAAACTTTTGAATAGTTCATCAGAGTAGGAGTTTTTATTTCAAACTTTTAAAGCAATTCGAGATGTTTTTAATTTAAACCAAGGCATTGGCTATTGTTTATAAAAAATTGTTTATATGTTTACCGTGGTCCGACAAACTTTTGAATAGTTCATCAGAGTAGGAATTTTTATTTCAAACTTTTAAAGCAAATCGAGAAGTTTTTAATTTAAACCAAGGCATTGGCTATTGTTTATAAAAAATTGTTTATATTTTTACCGTGATCCGACAAACTTTTGAATAGTTCATCAGGGTAGGAATTTTTATTCCAAACGTTTAAATCAATTCGAGAATTTTTTAATTTAAACCAAGGCGTGGCTATTGTTTATAAAAAATTGTTTATATTTTTGTCGTGATCCGACAAACTTTTGAATAGTCCATCAGAGTAGGAATTTTTATTTCAACATTTTAAAGCAATTCGAGAAGTTTTTATTTTAAATCAAGGCATTGGCTATTGTTTATAAAAAATTGTTTATATTTTTGTCGTGATCCGACAAACTTTTGAATAGTTCATCAGAGTAGGAATTTTTATTTCAAAATTTTAAAGCAATTCGAGAAGTTTTTATTTTAAATCAAGGCATTGGCTATTGTTTATAAAAAATTGTTTATATGTTTACCGTGATCCGACAAACTTTTGAATAGTTCATCAGAGTAGGAATTTTTATTTCAAACTTTTAAAGCAATTCGAGAAGTTTTTAATTTAAACCAAGGCATTGGCTATTGTTTATAAAAAATTGTTTATATTTTTACCGTGATCCGACAAACTTTTGAATAGTTCATCAGAGTAGGAATTTTTATTTCAAAATTTTAAAGCAATTCGAGAAGTTTTTATTTTAAATCAAGGCATTGGCTATTGTTTATAAAAAATTGTTTATATTTTTGTCGTGATCCGACAAACTTTTGAATAGTTCATCAGAGTAGGAATTTTTATTTCAAACTTTTAAAGCAATTCGAGAAGTTTTTAATTTAAACCAAGGCATTGGCTATTGTTTATAAAAAATTGTTTATATTTTTACCGTGATCCGACAAACTTTTGAATAGTTCATCAGGGTAGGAATTTTTATTTCAAACGTTTAAATCCATTCGAGAATTTTTTAATTTAAACCAAGGCATTGGCTATTGTTTATAAAAAATTGTTTATATTTTTGTCGTGATCCGACAAACTTTTGAATAGTTCATCAGAGTAGGAATTTTTATTTCAAAATTTTAAAGCAATTCGAGAAGTTTTTATTTTAAATCAAGGCATTGGCTATTGTTTATAAAAAATTGTTTATATGTTTACCGTGATCCGACGAACTTTTGAATAGTTCATCAGGGTAGGAATTTTTATTTCAAACGTTTAAATCCATTCGAGAATTTTTTAATTTAAACCAAGGCATTGGCTATTGTTTATAAAAAATTGTTTATATTTTTGTCGTGATCCGACAAACTTTTGAATAGTTCATCAGAGTAGGAATTTTTATTTCAAATTTTTAAAGCGATTCGAGAATTTTTTTAATTAAACCAAGGCATTGGCTATTGTTTATAAAAAATTGTATATTTTTTTGTCGTGATCCGACAAACTTTTGAATAGTTCATCAGAGTAGGAATTTTTATTTCAAACTTTTAAAGCAATTCGAGAAGTTTTTAATTTAAACCAAGGCATTGGCTATTGTTTATAAAAAATTGTTTATATGTTTACCGTGATCCAACAAACTTTTGAATAGTTCATCAGAGTAGGAATTTTTATTTCAAATTTTTAAAGCAATTCGAGAATTTTTTTAATTAAACCAAGGCATTGACTATTGTTTATAAAAAATTGTATATTTTTTTGTCGTGATGCGACAAACTTTTGAATAGTTCATCAGAGTAGGAATTTTAATTTCAAAATTTTAAAGCAATTCGAGAAGTTTTTATTTTAAATCAAGGCATTGGCTATTGTTTATAAAAAATTGTTTATATGTTTACCGTGATCCGACGAACTTTTGAATAGTTCATCAGGGTAGGAATTTTTATTTCAAACGTTTAAATCCATTCGAGAATTTTTTAATTTAAACCAAGGCATTGGCTATTGTTTATAAAAAATTGTTTATATTTTTGTCGTGATCCGACAAACTTTTGAATAGTTCATCAGAATAGGAATTTTTATTTCAAATTTTTAAAGCGATTCGAGAATTTTTTTAATTAAACCAAGGCATTGGCTATTGTTTATAAAAAATTGTTTATATGTTTACCGTGGTCCGACAAACTTTTGAATAGTTCATCAGAGTAGGAATTTTTATTTCAAACTTTTAAAGCAAATCGAGAAGTTTTTAATTTAAACCAAGGCATTGGCTATTGTTTATAAAAAATTGTTTATATGTTTACCGTGATCCAACAAACTTTTGAATAGTTCATCAGAGTAGGAATTTTTATTTCAAATTTTTAAAGCAATTCGTGAATTTTTTTAATTAAACCAAGGCATTGACTATTGTTTATAAAAAATTGTATATTTTTTTGTCGTGATCCGACAAACTTTTGAATAGTTCATCAGAGTAGAAATTATTATTTCAAACTTTTAAAGCAATTCGAGAATTTTTTAATTTAAACCAAGGCATTGGCTATTGTTTATAAAAAATTGTTTATATTTTTGTCGTGATCCGACAAACTTTTGAATAGTTCATCAGAGTAGGAATTTTTATTTCAAACTTTTAAAGCAATTCGAGAAGTTTTTAATTTAATCCAAGGCATTGGCTATTGTTTATAAAAAATTGTTTTTATTTTTACCGTGATCCGACAAACTTTTGAATAGTCCATCAGAGTAGGAATTTTTATTTCAAAATTTTAAAGCAATTCGAGAAGTTTTTATTTTAAATCAAGGCATTGGCTATTGTTTATAAAAAATTGTTTATATTTTTGTCGTGATCCGACAAACTTTTTAATAGTTCATCAGAGTAGGAATTTTTATTTCAAACTTTTAAAGCAATTCGAGAAGTTTTTAATTTAAACCAAGGCATTGGCTATTGTTTATAAAAAATTGTTTATATTTTTACCGTGATCCGACAAACTTTTGAATAGTTCATCAGGGTAGGAATTTTTATTCCAAACGTTTAAATCCATTCGAGAATTTTTTAATTTAAACCAAGGCATTGGCTATTGTTTATAAAAAATTGTTTATATTTTTGTCGTGATCCGACAAACTTTTGAATAGTTCATCAGAGTAGGAATTTTTATTTCAAAATTTTAAAGCAATTCGAGAAGTTTTTATTTTAAATCAAGGCATTGGCTATTGTTTATAAAAAATTGTTTATATGTTTACCGTGATCCGACAAACTTTTGAATAGTTCATCAGAGTAGGAATTTTTATTTCAAACTTTTAAAGCAATTCGAGAATTTTTTAATTTAAACCAAGGCATTGGCTATTGTTTATAAAAAATCGTATATTTTTTTGTCGTGATCCGACAAACTTTTGAATAGTTCATCAGAGTAGGAATTTTTATTTCAAACTTTTAAAGCAATTCGAGAATTTTTTTAATTAAACCAAGGCATTGGCTATTGTTTATAAAAAATTGTATATTTTTTTGTCGTGATCCGACAAACTTTTGAATAGTTCATCAGAGTAGGAATTTTTATTTCAAACTTTTAAAGCAATTCGAGAAGTTTTTAATTTAAACCAAGGCATTGGCTATTGTTTATAAAAAATTGTTTATATTTTTACCGTGATCCGACAAACTTTTGAATAGTTCATCAGAGTAGGAATTTTTATTTCAAACTTTTAAAGCAATTCGAGAATTTTTTAATTTAAACCAAGGCATTGGCTATTGTTTATAAAAAATTGTTTATTTTTTTGTCGTGATCCGACAAACTTTTGAATAGTTCATCAGAGTAGGAATTTTTATTTCAAAATTTTAAAGCAATTCGAGAAGTTTTTATTTTAAATCAAGACATTGGCTATTGTTTATAAAAAATTGTTTATATGTTTACCGTGATCCGACAAACTTTTGAATAGTTCATCAGAGTAGGAATTTTTATTTCAAACTTTTAAAGCAATTCGAGAATTTTTTAATTTAAACCAAGGCATTGGCTATTGTTTATAAAAAATTGTTTATTTTTTTGTCGTGATCCGACAAACTTTTGAATAGTTCATCAGAGTAGGAATTTTTATTTCAAATTTTTAAAGCAATTCGAGAATTTTTTTAATTAAACCAAGGCATTGGCTATTGTTTATAAAAAATTGTTTATATTTTTGTCGTGATCCGACAAACTTTTGAATAGTTCATCAGAGTAGGAATTTTTATTTCAAACTTTTAAAGCAATTCGAGAAGTTTTTAATTTAAACCAAGGCATTGGCTATTGTTTATAAAAAATTGTTTATATGTTTACCGTGATCCAACAAACTTTTGAATAGTTCATCAGAGTAGGAATTTTTATTTCAAATTTTTAAAGCAATTCGAGAATTTTTTTAATTAAACCAAGGCATTGACTATTGTTTATAAAAAATTGTATATTTTTTTGTCGTGATGCGACAAACTTTTGAATAGTTCATCAGAGTAGGAATTTTAATTTCAAAATTTTAAAGCAATTCGAGAAGTTTTTATTTTAAATCAAGGCATTGGCTTTTGTTTATAAAAAATTGTTTATATGTTTACCGTGATCCAACAAACTTTTGAATAGTTCATCAGAGTAGGAATTTTTATTTCAAATTTTTAAAGCAATTCGAGAAGTTTTTATTTTAAATCAAGACATTGGCTATTGTTTATAAAAAATTGTTTATATTTTTGTCGTGATCCGACAAACTTTTGAATAGTTCATCAGAATAGGAATTTTTATTTCAAATTTTTAAAGCGATTCGAGAATTTTTTTAATTAAACCAAGGCATTGGCTATTGTTTATAAAAAATTGTTTATATGTTTACCGTGATCCGACAAACTTTTAAATAGTTCATCAGAGTAGGAATTTTTATTCCAAACGTTTAAATCCATTCGAGAATTTTTTAATTTAAACCAAGGCATTGGCTATTGTTTATAAAAAATTGTTTATATGTTTACCGTGATCCAACAAACTTTTGAATAGTTCATCAGAGTAGGAATTTTTATTTCAAATTTTTAAAGCAATTCGTGAATTTTTTTAATTAAACCAAGGCATTGACTATTGTTTATAAAAAATTGTATATTTTTTTGTCGTGATCCGACAAACTTTTGAATAGTTCATCAGAGTAGGAGTTTTTATTTCAAACTTTTAAAGCAATTCGAGATGTTTTTAATTTAAACCAAGGCATTGGCTATTGTTTATAAAAAATTGTTTATATTTTTGTCGTGATCCGACAAACTTTTGAATAGTTCATCAGAGTAGGAATTTTTATTTCAAACTTTTAAAGCAATTCGAGAAGTTTTTAATTTAAACCAAGGCATTGGCTATTGTTTATAAAAAATTGTTTTTATTTTTACCGTGATCCGACAAACTTTTGAATAGTCCATCAGAGTAGGAATTTTTATTTCAAAATGTTAAAGCAATTCGAGAAGTTTTTATTTTAAATCAAGGCATTGGCTATTGTTTATAAAAAATTGTTTATATTTTTGTCGTGATCCGACAAACTTTTTAATAGTTCATCAGAGTAGGAATTTTTATTTCAAACTTTTAAAGCAATTCGAGAAGTTTTTAATTTAAACCAAGGCATTGGCTATTGTTTATAAAAAATTGTTTATATTTTTACCGTGATCCGACAAACTTTTGAATAGTTCATCAGGTTAGGAATTTTTATTCCAAACGTTTAAATCCATTCGAGAATTTTTTAATTTAAACCAAGGCATTGGCTATTGTTTATAAAAAATTGTTTATATGTTTACCGTGATCCAACAAACTTTTGAATAGTTCATCAGAGTAGGAATTTTTATTTCAAAATTTTAAAGCAATTCGAGAATTTTTTAATTTAAACCAAGGCATTGGCTATTGTTTATAAAAAATTGTTTATTTTTTTGTCGTGATCCGACAAACTTTTGAATAGTTCATCAGAATAGGAATTTTTATTTCAAACGTTTAAATCCATTCGAGAATTTTTTAATTTAAACCAAGGCATTGGCTATTGTTTATAAAAAATTGTTTATATTTTTGTCGTGATCCGACAAACTTTTGAATAGTTCATCAGAATAGGAATTTTTATTTCAAATTTTTAAAGCGATTCGAGAATTTTTTTAATTAAACCAAGGCATTGGCTATTGTTTATAAAAAATTGTATATTTTTTTGTCGTGATCCGACAAACTTTTGAATAGTTCATCAGAGTAGGAATTTTTATTTCAAACTTTTAAAGCAATTCGAGAAGTTTTTAATTTAAACCAAGGCATTGGCTATTGTTTATAAAAAATTGTTTATATGTTTACCGTGATCCAACAAACTTTTGAATAGTTCATCAGAGTAGGAATTTTTATTTCAAATTTTTAAAGCAATTCGAGAATTTTTTTAATTAAACCAAGGCATTGACTATTGTTTATAAAAAATTGTTTATTTTTTGTCGTGATCCGACAAACTTTTGAATAGTTCATCAGAGTAGGAATTTTAATTTCAAAATTTTAAAGCAATTCGAGAAGTTTTTATTTTAAATCAAGGCATTGGCTATTGTTTATAAAAAATTGTTTATATGTTTACCGTGATCCGACAAACTTTTGAATAGTTCATCAGAGTAGGAATTTTTATTTCAAACTTTTAAAGCAATTCGAGAATTTTTTAATTTAAACCAAGGCATTGGCTATTGTTTATAAAAAATTGTTTATATTTTTGTCGTGATCCGACAAACTTTTGAATAGTTCATCAGAATAGGAATTTTTATTTCAAATTTTTAAAGCGATTCGAGAATTTTTTTAATTAAACCAAGGCATTGGCTATTGTTTATAAAAAATTGTTTATATGTTTACCGTGATCCAACAAACTTTTGAATAGTTCATCAGAGTAGGAATTTTTATTTCAAATTTTTAAAGCAATTCGAGAAGTTTTTAATTTAAACCAAGGCATTGGCTATTGTTTATAAAAAATTGTTTATATGTTTACCGTGATCCAACAAACTTTTGAATAGTTCATCAGAGTAGGAATTTTTATTTCAAATTTTTAAAGCAATTCGAGAATTTTTTTAATTAAACCAAGGCATTGACTATTGTTTATAAAAAATTGTATATTTTTTTGTCGTGATCCGACAAACTTTTGAATAGTTCATCAGAGTAGGAATTTTTATTTCAAACTTTTAAAGCAATTCGAGAAGTTTTTAATTTAAACCAAGGCATTGGCTATTGTTTATAAAAAATTGTTTATATTTTTGTCGTGATCCGACAAACTTTTGAATAGTTCATCAGAGTAGGAATTTTTATTTCAAACTTTTAAAGCAATTCGAGAAGTTTTTAATTTAAACCAAGGCATTGGCTATTGTTTATAAAAAATCGTATATTTTTTTGTCGTGATCCGACAAACTTTTGAATAGTTCATCAGAGTAGGAATTTTTATTTCAAACTTTTAAAGCAATTCGAGAAGTTTTTAATTTAAACCAAGGCATTGGCTATTGTTTATAAAAAATTGTTTATATTTTTGTCGTGATCCGACAAACTTTTGAATAGTTCATCAGAGTAGGAATTTTAATTTCAAAATTTTAAAGCAATTCGAGAAGTTTTTAATTTAAACCAAGGCATTGGCTATTGTTTATAAAAAATTGTTTATATGTTTACCGTGATCCAACAAACTTTTGAATAGTTCATCAGAGTAGGAATTTTTATTTTAAATTTTTAAAGCAATTCGAGAATTTTTTTAATTAAACCAAGGCATTGACTATTGTTTATAAAAAATTGTATATTTTTTTGTCGTGATGCGACAAACTTTTGAATAGTTCATCAGAGTAGGAGTTTTTATTTCAAACTTTTAAAGCAATTCGAGATGTTTTTAATTTAAACCAAGGCATTGGCTATTGTTTATAAAAAATTGTTTATATTTTTGTCGTGATCCGACAAACTTTTTAATAGTTCATCAGAGTAGGAATTTTTATTTCAAACTTTTAAAGCAATTCGAGAAGTTTTTAATTTAAACCAAGGCATTGGCTATTGTTTATAAAAAATTGTTTATATTTTTGTCGTGATCCGACAAACTTTTGAATAGTTCATCAGAGTAGGAATTTTAATTTCAAAATTTTAAAGCAATTCGAGAATTTTTTAATTTAAACCAAGGCATTGGCTATTGTTTATAAAAAATTGTTTATATTTTTGTCGTGATCCGACAAACTTTTGAATAGTTCATCAGAGTAGGAATTTTTATTTCAAAATTTTAAAGCAATTCGAGAAGTTTTTATTTTAAATCAAGACATTGGCTATTGTTTATAAAAAATTGTTTATATGTTTACCGTGATCCGACAAACTTTTGAATAGTTCATCAGAGTAGGAATTTTTATTTCAAACTTTTAAAGCAATTCGAGAAGTTTTTAATTTAAACCAAGGCATTGGCTATTGTTTATAAAAAATTGTTTATATGTTTACCGTGATCCGACAAACTTTTGAATAGTTCATCAGAGTAGGAATTTTTATTTCAAACTTTTAAAGCAATTCGAGAAGTTTTTAATTTAAACCAAGGCATTGGCTATTGTTTATAAAAAATTGTTTATATTTTTGTCGTGATCCGACAAACTTTTGAATAGTTCATCAGAGTAGGAATTTTTATTTCAAACTTTTAAAGCAATTCGAGAAGTTTTTAATTTAAACCAAGGCATTGGCTATTGTTTATAAAAAATTGTTTATATTTTTACCGTGATCCGACAAACTTTTGAATAGTTCATCAGAGTAGGAATTTTTATTTCAAACTTTTAAAGCAATTCGAGAAGTTTTTAATTTAAACCAAGGCATTGGCTATTGTTTATAAAAAATTGTTTATATTTTTGTCGTGATCCGACAAACTTTTGAATAGTTCATCAGAGTAGGAATTTTTATTTCAAAATTTTAAAGCAATTCGAGAAGTTTTTATTTTAAATCAAGGCATTGGCTATTGTTTATAAAAAATTGTTTATATTTTTGTCGTGATCCGACAAACTTTTGAATAGTTCATCAGAGTAGGAATTTTTATTTCAAAATTTTAAAGCAATTCGAGAAGTTTTTATTTTAAATCAAGGCATTGGCTATTGTTTATAAAAAATTGTTTATATGTTTACCGTGATCCAACAAACTTTTGAATAGTTCATCAGAGTAGGAATTTTTATTTCAAATTTTTAAAGCAATTCGAGAAGTTTTTAATTTAAACCAAGGTATTGGCTATTGTTTATAAAAAATTGTATATTTTTTGTCGTGATCCGACAGACTTTTGAATAGTTCATCAAAGTAGGAGTTTTTATTTCAAACTTTTAAAGCAATTCGAGATGTTTTTAATTTAAACCAAGGCATTGGCTATTGTTTATAAAAAATTGTTTATATGTTTACCGTGATCCGACAAACTTTTGAATAGTTCATCAGAGTAGGAATTTTTATTTCAAACTTTTAAAGCAATTCGAGAAGTTTTTAATTTAAACCAAGGCATTGGCTATTGTTTATAAAAAATTGTTTATATTTTTACCGTGATCCGACAAACTTTTGAATAGTTCATCAGGGTAGGAATTTTTATTCCAAACGTTTAAATCCATTCGAGAATTTTTTAATTTAAACCAAGGCGTGGCTATTGTTTATAAAAAATTGTTTATATTTTTGTCGTGATCCGACAAACTTTTGAATAGTCCATCAGAGTAGGAATTTTTATTTCAAAATTTTAAAGCAATTCGAGAAGTTTTTATTTTAAATCAAGGCATTGGCTATTGTTTATAAAAAATTGTTTATATGTTTACCGTGATCCGACGAACTTTTGAATAGTTCATCAGGGTAGGAATTTTTATTTCAAACGTTTAAATCTATTCGAGAATTTTTTAATTTAAACCAAGGCATTGGCTATTGTTTATAAAAAATTGTTTATTTTTTTGTCGTGATCCGACAAACTTTTGAATAGTTCATCAGAATAGGAATTTTTATTTCAAACGTTTAAATCCATTCGAGAATTTTTTAATTTAAACCAAGGCATTGGCTATTGTTTATAAAAAATTGTTTATATTTTTGTCGTGATCCGACAAACTTTTGAATAGTTCATCAGAGTAGGAATTTTTGTTTCAAAATTTTAAAGCAATTCGAGAAGTTTTTATTTTAAATCAAGACATTGGCTATTGTTCATAAAAAATTGTTTATATGTTTACCGTGATCCGACAATCTTTTGAATAGTTCATCAGAGTAGGCATTTTTATTTCAAACTTTTAAAGCAATTCGAGAAGTTTTTAATTTAAACCAAGGCATTGGCTATTGTTTATAAAAAATTGTTTTTATTTTTACCGTGATCCGACAAACTTTTGAATAGTCCATCAGAGTAGGAATTTTTATTTCAAAATGTTAAAGCAATTCGAGAAGTTTTTATTTTAAATCAAGGCATTGGCTATTGTTTATAAAAAATTGTTTATATTTTTGTCGTGATCCGACAAACTTTTGAATAGTTCATCAGAGTAGGAATTTTAATTTCAAAATTTTAAAGCAATTCGAGAAGTTTTTAATTTAAACCAAGGCATTGGCTATTGTTTATAAAAAATTGTTTATATGTTTACCGTGATCCAACAAACTTTTGAATAGTTCATCAGAGTAGGAATTTTTATTTTAAATTTTTAAAGCAATTCGAGAATTTTTTTAATTAAACCAAGGCATTGACTATTGTTTATAAAAAATTGTATATTTTTTTGTCGTGATGCGACAAACTTTTGAATAGTTCATCAGAGTAGGAGTTTTTATTTCAAACTTTTAAAGCAATTCGAGATGTTTTTAATTTAAACCAAGGCATTGGCTATTGTTTATAAAAAATTGTTTATATTTTTGTCGTGATCCGACAAACTTTTTAATAGTTCATCAGAGTAGGAATTTTTATTTCAAACTTTTAAAGCAATTCGAGAAGTTTTTAATTTAAACCAAGGCATTGGCTATTGTTTATAAAAAATTGTATATTTTTTTGTCGTGATCCGACAAACTTTTGAATAGTTCATCAGAGTAGGAATTTTTATTTCAAACTTTTAAAGCAATTCGAGAAGTTTTTAATTTAAACCAAGGCATTGGCTATTGTTTATAAAAAATTGTTTATATGTTTACCGTGATCCGACAAACTTTTGAATAGTTCATCAGAGTAGGAATTTTTATTTCAAACTTTTAAAGCAATTCGAGAAGTTTTTAATTTAAACCAAGGCATTGGCTATTGTTTATAAAAAATTGTTTATATTTTTACCGTGATCCGACAAACTTTTGAATAGTTCATCAGGGTAGGAATTTTTATTTCAAACGTTTAAATCCATTCGAGAATTTTTTAATTTAAACCAAGGCATTGGCTAGTGTTTATAAAAAATTGTTTATATTTTTGTCGTGATCCGACAAACTTTTGAATAGTCCATCAGAGTAGGAATTTTTATTTCAAAATGTTAAAGCAATTCGAGAAGTTTTTATTTTAAATCAAGGCATTGGCTATTGTTTATAAAAAATTGTTTATATGTTTACCGTGATCCAACAAACTTTTGAATAGTTCATCAGAGTAGGAATTTTTATTTCAAATTTTTAAAGCAATTCGAGAAGTTTTTAATTTAAACCAAGGTATTGGCTATTGTTTATAAAAAATTGTATATTTTTTGTCGTGATCCGACAGACTTTTGAATAGTTAATCAGAGTAGGAGTTTTTATTTCAAACTTTTAAAGCAATTCGAGAATTTTTTTAATTAAACCAAGGCATTGGCTATTGTTTATAAAAAATTGTATATTTTTTTGTCGTGATCCGACAAACTTTTGAATAGTTCATCAAAGTAGGAGTTTTTATTTCAAACTTTTAAAGCAATTCGAGATGTTTTTAATTTAAACCAAGGCATTGGCTATTGTTTATAAAAAATTGTTTATATGTTTACCGTGATCCGACAAACTTTTGAATAGTTCATCAGAGTAGGAATTTTTATTTCAAATTTTTAAAGCAATTCGAGAATTTTTTTAATTAAACCAAGGCATTGGCTATTGTTTATAAAAAATTGTATATTTTTTTGTCGTGATCCGACAAACTTTTGAATAGTTCATCAGAGTAGGAATTTTTATTTCAAAATTTTAAAGCAATTCGAGAAGTTTTTATTTTAAATCAAGGCATTGGCTATTGTTTATAAAAAATTGTTTATATGTTTACCGTGATCCGACAAACTTTTGAATAGTTCATCAGAGTAGGAATTTTTATTTCAAACTTTTAAAGCAATTCGAGAATTTTTTAATTTAAACCAAGGCATTGGCTATTGTTTATAAAAAATTGTTTATATTTTTGTCGTGATCCGACAAACTTTTGAATAGTTCATCAGAATAGGAATTTTTATTTCAAATTTTTAAAGCAATTCGAGAATTTTTTTAATTAAACCAAGGCATTGGCTATTGTTTATAAAAAATTGTTTATATTTTTGTCGTGATCCGACAAACTTTTGAATAGTTCATCAGAGTAGGAATTTTTATTTCAAACTTTTAAAGCAATTCGAGAAGTTTTTAATTTAAACCAAGGCATTGGCTATTGTTTATAAAAAATTGTTTATATGTTTACCGTGATCCAACAAACTTTTGAATAGTTCATCAGAGTAGGAATTTTTATTTCAAATTTTTAAAGCAATTCGAGAATTTTTTTAATTAAACCAAGGCATTGGCTATTGTTTATAAAAAATTGTATATTTTTTTGTCGTGATCCGACAAACTTTTGAATAGTTCATCAGAGTAGGAATTTTTATTTCAAACTTTTAAAGCAATTCGAGAAGTTTTTAATTTAAACCAAGGCATTGGCTATTGTTTATAAAAAATTGTTTATTTTTTTGTCGTGATCCGACAAACTTTTGAATAGTTCATCAGAGTAGGAATTTTTATTTCAAACTTTTAAAGCAATTCGAGAAGTTTTTAATTTAAACCAAGGCATTGGCTATTGTTTATAAAAAATTGTATATTTTTTTGTCGTGATCCGACAAACTTTTGAATAGTTCATCAGAGTAGGAATTTTTATTTCAAACTTTTAAAGCAATTCGAGAAGTTTTTAATTTAAACCAAGGCATTGGCTATTGTTTATAAAAAATTGTTTATATTTTTGTCGTGATCCGACAAACTTTTGAATAGTTCATCAGAGTAGGAATTTTTATTTCAAAATTTTAAAGCAATTCGAGAATTTTTTAATTTAAACCAAGGCATTGGCTATTGTTTATAAAAAATTGTTTATATTTTTGTCGTGATCCGACAAACTTTTGAATAGTTCATCAGAGTAGGAATTTTTATTTCAAAATTTTAAAGCAATTCGAGAAGTTTTTATTTTAAATCAAGACATTGGCTATTGTTTATAAAAAATTGTTTATATGTTTACCGTGATCCGACAAACTTTTGAATAGTTCATCAGAGTAGGAATTTTTATTTCAAACTTTTAAAGCAATTCGAGAAGTTTTTAATTTAAACCAAGGCATTGGCTATTGTTTATAAAAAATTGTTTATATGTTTACCGTGATCCGACAAACTTTTGAATAGTTCATCAGAGTAGGAATTTTTATTTCAAACTTTTAAAGCAATTCGAGAAGTTTTTAATTTAAACCAAGGCATTGGCTATTGTTTATAAAAAATCGTATATTTTTTTGTCGTGATCCGACAAACTTTTGAATAGTTCATCAGAGTAGGAATTTTTATTTCAAACTTTTAAAGCAATTCGAGAAGTTTTTAATTTAAACCAAGGCATTGGCTATTGTTTATAAAAAATTGTTTATATTTTTACCGTGATCCGACAAACTTTTGAATAGTTCATCAGGGTAGGAATTTTTATTCTAAACGTTTAAATCCATTCGAGAATTTGTTAATTTAAACCAAGGCGTGGCTATTGTTTATAAAAAATTGTTTATATTTTTGTCGTGATCCGACAAACTTTTGAATAGTCCATCAGAGTAGGAATTTTTATTTCAAAATTTTAAAGCAATTCGAGAAGTTTTTATTTTAAATCAAGGCATTGGCTATTGTTTATAAAAAATTGTTTATATTTTTGTCGTGATCCGACAAACTTTTGAATAGTTCATCAGAGTAGGAATTTTAATTTCAAAATTTTAAAGCAATTCGAGAAGTTTTTATTTTAAATCAAGGCATTGGCTATTGTTTATAAAAAATTGTTTATATGTTTACCGTGATCCGACAAACTTTTGAATAGTTCATCAGAGTAGAAATTATTATTTCAAATTTTTAAAGCAATTCGAGAATTTTTTTAATTAAACCAAGGCATTGGCTATTGTTTATAAAAAATCGTATATTTTTTTGTCTTGATCCGACAAACTTTTTAATAGTTCATCAGAGTAGGAGTTTTTATTTCAAACTTTTAAAGCAATTCGAGATGTTTTTAATTTAAACCAAGGCATTGGCTATTGTTTATAAAAAATTGTTTATATTTTTGTCGTGATCCGACAAACTTTTGAATAGTTCATCAGAGTAGGAATTTTTATTTCAAACTTTTAAAGCAATTCGAGAAGTTTTTAATTTAAACCAAGGCATTGGCTATTGTTTATAAAAAATTGTTTATATTTTTACCGTGATCCGACAAACTTTTGAATAGTTCATCAGGGTAGGAATTTTTATTTCAAACGTTTAAATCTATTCGAGAATTTTTTAATTTAAACCAAGGCATTGGCTATTGTTTATAAAAAATTGTTTATATTTTTGTCGTGATCCGACAAACTTTTGAATAGTTCATCAGAGTAGGAATTTTTATTTCAAAATTTTAAAGCAATTCGAGAAGTTTTTATTTTAAATCAAGACTTTGGCTATTGTTTATAAAAAATTGTTTATATGTTTACCGTGATCCGACAAACTTTTGAATAGTTCATCAGAGTAGGAATTTTTATTTCAAACTTTTAAAGCAATTCGAGAATTTTTTAATTTAAACCAAGGCATTGGCTATTGTTTATAAAAAATCGTATATTTTTTTGTCGTGATCCGACAAACTTTTGAATAGTTCATCAGAGTAGGAATTTTTATTTCAAACTTTTAAAGCAATTCGAGAAGTTTTTAATTTAAACCAAGGCATTGGCTATTGTTTATAAAAAATTGTTTATATTTTTGTCGTGATCCGACAAACTTTTGAATAGTTCATCAGAGTAGGAATTTTTATTTCAAAATTTTAAAGCAATTCGAGAAGTTTTTATTTTAAATCAAGACTTTGGCTATTGTTTATAAAAAATTGTTTATATGTTTACCGTGATCCGACAAACTTTTGAATAGTTCATCAGAGTAGGAATTTTTATTTCAAACTTTTAAAGCAATTCGAGAAGTTTTTAATTTAAACCAAGGCATTGGCTATTGTTTATAAAAAATTGTTTATATGTTTACCGTGATCCGACAAACTTTTGAATAGTTCATCAGAGTAGGAATTTTTATTTCAAACTTTTAAAGCAATTCGAGAAGTTTTTAATTTAAACCAAGGCATTGGCTATTGTTTATAAAAAATCGTATATTTTTTTGTCGTGATCCGACAAACTTTTGAATAGTTCATCAGAGTAGGAATTTTTATTTCAAACTTTTAAAGCAATTCGAGAAGTTTTTAATTTAAACCAAGGCATTGGCTATTGTTTATAAAAAATTGTTTATATTTTTACCGTGATCCGACAAACTTTTGAATAGTTCATCAGAGTAGGAATTTTTATTTCAAATTTTTAAAGCAATTCGTGAATTTTTTTAATTAAACCAAGGCATTGACTATTGTTTATAAAAAATTGTATATTTTTTTGTCGTGATCCGACAAACTTTTGAATAGTTCATCAGAGTAGGAGTTTTTATTTCAAACTTTTAAAGCAATTCGAGATGTTTTTAATTTAAACCAAGGCATTGGCTATTGTTTATAAAAAATTGTTTATATTTTTGTCGTGATCCGACAAACTTTTGAATAGTTCATCAGAGTAGGAATTTTTATTTCAAACTTTTAAAGCAATTCGAGAAGTTTTTAATTTAAACCAAGGCATTGGCTATTGTTTATAAAAAATTGTATATTTTTTTGTCGTGATCCGACAAACTTTTGAATAGTTCATCAGAGTAGGAATTTTTATTTCAAACTTTTAAAGCAATTCGAGAAGTTTTTAATTTAAACCAAGGCATTGGCTATTGTTTATAAAAAATTGTTTATATTTTTACCGTGATCCGACAAACTTTTGAATAGTTCATCAGAGTAGGAATTTTTATTTCAAACTTTTAAAGCAATTCGAGAAGTTTTTAATTTAAACCAAGGCATTGGCTATTGTTTATAAAAAATTGTTTATATGTTTACCGTGATCCGACAAACTTTTGAATAGTTCATCAGAGTAGGAATTTTTATTTCAAACTTTTAAAGCAATTCGAGAAGTTTTTAATTTAAACCAAGGCATTGGCTATTGTTTATAAAAAATTGTTTATATTTTTGTCGTGATCCGACAAACTTTTGAATAGTTCATCAGAGTAGGAATTTTTATTTCAAAATTTTAAAGCAATTCGAGAAGTTTTTATTTTAAATCAAGACTTTGGCTATTGTTTATAAAAAATTGTTTATATGTTTACCGTGATCCGACAAACTTTTGAATAGTTCATCAGAGTAGGAATTTTTATTTCAAACTTTTAAAGCAATTCGAGAATTTTTTAATTTAAACCAAGGCATTGGCTATTGTTTATAAAAAATCGTATATTTTTTTGTCGTGATCCGACAAACTTTTGAATAGTTCATCAGAGTAGGAATTTTTATTTCAAACTTTTAAAGCAATTCGAGAAGTTTTTAATTTAAACCAAGGCATTGGCTATTGTTTATAAAAAATTGTTTATATTTTTGTCGTGATCCGACAAACTTTTGAATAGTTCATCAGAGTAGGAATTTTTATTTCAAAATTTTAAAGCAATTCGAGAAGTTTTTATTTTAAATCAAGACATTGGCTATTGTTTATAAAAAATTGTTTATATGTTTACCGTGATCCGACAAACTTTTGAATAGTTCATCAGAGTAGGAATTTTTATTTCAAACTTTTAAAGCAATTCGAGAAGTTTTTAATTTAAACCAAGGCATTGGCTATTGTTTATAAAAAATTGTTTATATGTTTACCGTGATCCGACAAACTTTTGAATAGTTCATCAGAGTAGGAATTTTTATTTCGAAATTTTAAAGCAATTCGAGAAGTTTTTATTTTAAATCAAGACATTGGCTATTGTTTATAAAAAATTGTTTATATGTTTACCGTGATCCGACAAACTTTTGAATAGTTCATCAGAGTAGGAATTTTTATTTCAAACTTTTAAAGCAATTCGAGAAGTTTTTAATTTAAACCAAGGCATTGGCTATTGTTTATAAAAAATTGTTTATTTTTTTGTCGTGATCCGACAAACTTTTGAATAGTTCATCAGAGTAGGAATTTTTATTTCAAACTTTTAAAGCAATTCGAGAAGTTTTTAATTTAAACCAAGGCATTGGCTATTGTTTATAAAAAATTGTTTATATTTTTGTCGTGATCCGACAAACTTTTGAATAGTTCATCAGAGTAGGAATTTTTATTTCAAAATTTTAAAGCAATTCGAGAAGTTTTTATTTTAAATCAAGACATTGGCTATTGTTTATAAAAAATTGTTTATATGTTTACCGTGATCCGACAAACTTTTGAATAGTTCATCAGAGTAGGAATTTTTATTTCAAACTTTTAAAGCAATTCGAGAAGTTTTTAATTTAAACCAAGGCATTGGCTATTGTTTATAAAAAATTGTTTATATTTTTACCGTGATCCGACAAACTTTTGAATAGTTCATCAGAGTAGGAATTTTTATTTCAAACTTTTAAAGCAATTCGAGAAGTTTTTAATTTAAACCAAGGCATTGGCTATTGTTTATAAAAAATTGTTTATTTTTTTTCGTGATCCGACAAACTTTTGAATAGTTCATCAGAGTAGGAATTTTTATTTCAAAATTTTAAAGCAATTCGAGAAGTTTTTAATTTAAACCAAGGCATTGGCTATTGTTTATAAAAAATTGTTTATATGTTTACCGTGATCCAACAAACTTTTGAATAGTTCATCAGAGTAGGAATTTTTATTTCAAATTTTTAAAGCAATTCGTGAATTTTTTTAATTAAACCAAGGCATTGACTATTGTTTATAAAAAATTGTATATTTTTTTGTCGTGATCCGACAAACTTTTGAATAGTTCATCAGGGTAGGAATTTTTATTTCAAACGTTTAAATCCATTCGAGAATTTTTTAATTTAAACCAAGGCATTGGCTATTGTTTATAAAAAATTGTTTATATTTTTGTCGTGATCCGACAAACTTTTGAATAGTTCATCAGAGTAGGAATTTTTATTTCAAACTTTTAAAGCAATTCGAGAAGTTTTTAAATTAAACCAAGGCATTGGCTATTGTTTATAAAAAATCGTATATTTTTTTGTCGTGATCCGACAAACTTTTGAATAGTTCATCAGAGTAGGAATTTTAATTTCAAAATTTTAAAGCAATTCGAGAAGTTTTTATTTTAAATCAAGGCATTGGCTATTGTTTATAAAAAATTGTTTATATGTTTACCGTGATCCGACAAACTTTTGAATAGTTCATCAGAGTAGGAATTTTTATTTCAAACTTTTAAAGCAATTCGAGAAGTTTTTAATTTAAACCAAGGCATTGGCTATTGTTTATAAAAAATTGTTTATATTTTTACCGTGATCCGACAAACTTTTGAATAGTTCATCAGAGTAGGAATTTTTATTTCAAACGTTTAAATCCATTCGAGAATTTTTTAATTTAAACCAAGGCATTGGCTATTGTTTATAAAAAATTGTTTATATTTTTGTCGTGATCCGACAAACTTTTGAATAGTTCATCAGAGTAGGAATTTTTATTTCAAAATTTTAAAGCAATTCGAGAAGTTTTTATTTTAAATCAAGGCATTGGCTATTGTTTATAAAAAATTGTTTATATGTTTACCGTGATCCGACAAACTTTTGAATAGTTCATCAGAGTAGGAATTTTTATTTCAAAATTTTAAAGCAATTCGAGAAGTTTTTATTTTAAATCAAGGCATTGGCTATTGTTTATAAAAAATTGTTTATATGTTTATCGTGATCCGACAAACTTTTGAATAGTTCATCAGAGTAGCAATTTTTATTTCAAACTTTTAAAGCAATTCGAGAATTTTTTAATTTAAACCAAGGCATTGGCTATTGTTTATAAAAAATTGTTTATATTTTTGTCGTGATCCGACAAACTTTTGAACAGTTCATCAGAGTAGGAATTTATATTTCAAAATTTTAAAGCAATTCGAGAAGTTTTTATTTTAAATCAAGACATTGGCTATTGTTTATAAAAAATTGTTTATATGTTTACCGTGATCCGACAAACTTTTGAATAGTTCATCAGAGTAGGAATTTTTATTTCAAACTTTTAAAGCAATTCGAGAAGTTTTTAATTTAAACCAAGGCATTGGCTATTGTTTATAAAAAATTGTTTATATTTTTACCGTGATCCGACAAACTTTTGAATAGTTCATCAGAGTAGGAATTTTTATTTCAAAATTTTAAAGCAATTCGAGAAGTTTTTATTTTAAATCAAGGCATTGGCTATTGTTTATAAAAAATTGTTTATATTTTTGTCGTGATCCGACAAACTTTTGAATAGTTCATCAGAGTAGGAATTTTTATTTCAAACTTTTAAAGCAATTCGAGAAGTTTTTAATTTAAACCAAGGCATTGGCTATTGTTTATAAAAAATTGTTTATATTTTTACCGTGATCCGACAAACTTTTGAATAGTTCATCAGAGTAGGAATTTTTATTTCAAACTTTTAAAGCAATTCGAGAATTTGTTAATTTAAACCAAGGCATTGGCTATTGTTTATAAAAAATTGTTTATATGTTTATCGTGATCCGACAAACTTTTGAATAGTTCATCAGAGTAGCAATTTTTATTTCAAACTTTTAAAGCAATTCGAGAATTTTTTAATTTAAACCAAGGCATTGGCTATTGTTTATAAAAAATTGTTTATATTTTTGTCGTGATCCGACAAACTTTTGAATAGTTCATCAGAGTAGGAATTTTTATTTCAAAATTTTAAAGCAATTCGAGAAGTTTTTATTTTAAATCAAGACATTGGCTATTGTTTATAAAAAATTGTTTATATGTTTACCGTGATCCGACAAACTTTTGAATAGTTCATCAGAGTAGGAATTTTTATTTCAAACTTTTAAAGCAATTCGAGAAGTTTTTAATTTAAACCAAGGCATTGGCTATTGTTTATAAAAAATTGTTTATATGTTTACCGTGATCCGACAAACTTTTGAATAGTTCATCAGAGTAGGAATTTTTATTTCAAACTTTTAAAGCAATTCGAGAAGTTTTTAATTTAAACCAAGGCATTGGCTATTGTTTATAAAAAATTGTTTATATGTTTACCGTGATCCGACAAACTTTTGAATAGTTCATCAGAGTAGGAATTTTTATTTCAAACTTTTAAAGCAATTCGAGAAGTTTTTAATTTAAACCAAGGCATTGGCTATTGTTTATAAAAAATTTTTCATATTTTTACCGTGATCCGACAAACTTTTGAATAGTTCATCAGTGTAGGAATTTTTATTTCAAACGTTTAAATCTATTCGAGAATTTTTTAATTTAAACCAAGGCATTGGCTATTGTTTATAAAAAATTGTTTATTTTTTTGTCGTGATCCGACAAACTTTTGAATAGTTCATCAGAGTAGGAATTTTTATTTCAAACGTTTAAATCCATTCGAGAATTTTTTAATTTAAACCAAGGCATTGGCTATTGTTTATAAAAAATTGTTTATATTTTTGTCGTGATCCGACAAACTTTTGAATAGTTCATCAGAGTAGGAATTTTTATTTCAAACTTTTAAAGCAATTCGAGAAGTTTTTAATTTAAACCAAGGCATTGGCTATTGTTTATAAAAAATTGTTTATATTTTTGTCGTGATCCGACAAACTTTTGAATAGTTCATCAGAGTAGGAATTTTAATTTCAAAATTTTAAAGCAATTCGAGAAGTTTTTATTTTAAATCAAGGCATTGGCTATTGTTTATAAAAAATTGTTTATATGTTTACCGTGATCCAACAAACTTTTGAATAGTTCATCAGAGTAGGAATTTTTATTTCAAATTTTTAAAGCAATTCGAGAATTTTTTTAATTAAACCAAGGCATTGACTATTGTTTATAAAAAATTGTTTATATGTTTACCGTGATCCGCCGAACTTTTGAATAGTTCATCAGGGTAGGAATTTTTATTCCAAACGTTTAAATCCATTCGAGAATTTTTTAATTTAAACCAAGGCATTGGCTATTGTTTATAAAAAATTGTTTATATTTTTGTCGTGATCCGACAAACTTTTGAATAGTTCATCAGAGTAGGAATTTTTATTTCAAACTTTTAAAGCAATTCGAGAATTTTTTAATTTAAACCAAGGCATTGGCTATTGTTTATAAAAAATTGTTTATATTTTTGTCGTGATCCGACAAACTTTTGAATAGTTCATCAGAGTAGGAATTTTTATTTCAAAATTTTAAAGCAATTCGAGAAGTTTTTATTTTAAATCAAGACATTGGCTATTGTTTATAAAAAATTGTTTATATGTTTACCGTGATCCGACAAACTTTTGAATAGTTCATCAGAGTAGGAATTTTTATTTCAAACTTTTAAAGCAATTCGAGAAGTTTTTAATTTAAACCAAGGCATTGGCTATTGTTTATAAAAAATTGTTTATATGTTTACCGTGATCCGACAAACTTTTGAATAGTTCATCAGAGTAGGAATTTTTATTTCAAACTTTTAAAGCAATTCGAGAATTTTTTAATTTAAACCAAGGCATTGGCTATTGTTTATAAAAAATTGTTTATATTTTTGTCGTGATCCGACAAACTTTTGAATAGTTCATCAGAGTAGGAATTTTTATTTCAAACTTTTAAAGCAATTCGAGAAGTTTTTAATTTAAACCAAGGCATTGGCTATTGTTTATAAAAAATTGTTTATATTTTTACCGTGATCCGACAAACTTTTGAATAGTTCATCAGAGTAGGAATTTTTATTTTAAATTTTTAAAGCAATTCGAGAATTTTTTTAATTAAACCAAGGCATTGACTATTGTTTATAAAAAATTGTATATTTTTTTGTCGTGATGCGACAAACTTTTGAATAGTTCATCAGAGTAGGAGTTTTTATTTCAAACTTTTAAAGCAATTCGAGATGTTTTTAATTTAAACCAAGGCATTGGCTATTGTTTATAAAAAATTGTTTATATTTTTGTCGTGATCCGACAAACTTTTTAATAGTTCATCAGAGTAGGAATTTTTATTTCAAACTTTTAAAGCAATTCGAGAAGTTTTTAATTTAAACCAAGGCATTGGCTATTGTTTATAAAAAATTGTTTATATTTTTGTCGTGATCCGACAAACTTTTGAATAGTTCATCAGAGTAGGAATTTTAATTTCAAAATTTTAAAGCAATTCGAGAAGTTTTTATTTTAAATCAAGGCATTGGCTTTTGTTTATAAAAAATTGTTTATATGTTTACCGTGATCCAACAAACTTTTGAATAGTTCATCAGAGTAGGAATTTTTATTTCAAATTTTTAAAGCAATTCGAGAATTTTTTTAATTAAACCAAGGCATTGACTATTGTTTATAAAAAATTGTATATTTTTTTGTCGTGATCCGACAAACTTTTGAATAGTTCATCAGAGTAGGAGTTTTTATTTCAAACTTTTAAAGCAATTCGAGATGTTTTTAATTTAAACCAAGGCATTGGCTATTGTTTATAAAAAATTGTTTATATGTTTACCGTGATCCGACAAACTTTTGAATAGTTCATCAGAGTAGGAATTTTTATTTCAAACTTTTAAAGCAATTCGAGAAGTTTTTAATTTAAACCAAGGCATTGGCTATTGTTTATAAAAAATTGTTTATATTTTTACCGTGATCCGACAAACTTTTGAATAGTTCATCAGAGTAGGAATTTTTATTTCAAACTTTTAAAGCAATTCGAGAATTTTTTAATTTAAACCAAGGCATTGGCTATTGTTTATAAAAAATTGTTTATATTTTTGTCGTGATCCGACAAACTTTTGAATAGTTCATCAGAGTAGGAATTTTTATTTCAAAATTTTAAAGCAATTCGAGAAGTTTTTATTTTAAATCAAGGCATTGGCTATTGTTTATAAAAAATTGTTTATATGTTTACCGTGATCCGACAAACTTTTGAATAGTTCATCAGAGTAGGAATTTTTATTTCAAATTTTTAAAGCAATTCGAGAATTTTTTTAATTAAACCAAGGCATTGACTATTGTTTATAAAAAATTGTATATTTTTTTGTCGTGATGCGACAAACTTTTGAATAGTTCATCAGAGTAGGAGTTTTTATTTCAAACTTTTAAAGCAATTCGAGATGTTTTTAATTTAAACCAAGGCATTGGCTATTGTTTATAAAAAATTGTTTATATTTTTGTCGTGATCCGACAAACTTTTTAATAGTTCATCAGAGTAGGAATTTTTATTTCAAACTTTTAAAGCAATTCGAGAAGTTTTTAATTTAAACCAAGGCATTGGCTATTGTTTATAAAAAATTGTTTATATTTTTGTCGTGATCCGACAAACTTTTGAATAGTTCATCAGAGTAGGAATTTTAATTTCAAAATTTTAAAGCAATTCGAGAAGTTTTTATTTTAAATCAAGGCATTGGCTTTTGTTTATAAAAAATTGTTTATATGTTTACCGTGATCCAACAAACTTTTGAATAGTTCATCAGAGTAGGAATTTTTATTTCAAATTTTTAAAGCAATTCGAGAATTTTTTTAATTTAAACCAAGGCATTGGCTATTGTTTATAAAAAATTGTTTATATTTTTGTCGTGATCCGACAAACTTTTGAATAGTTCATCAGAGTAGGAATTTTTATTTCAAACTTTTAAAGCAATTCGAGAAGTTTTTAATTTAAACCAAGGCATTGGCTATTGTTTATAAAAAATTGTTTATATGTTTACCGTGATCCGACAAACTTTTGAATAGTTCATCAGAGTAGGAATTTTTATTTCAAACTTTTAAAGCAATTCGAGAAGTTTTTAATTTAAACCAAGGCATTGGCTATTGTTTATAAAAAATTGTTTATATGTTTACCGTGATCCGACAAACTTTTGAATAGTTCATCAGAGTAGGAATTTTTATTCCAAACGTTTAAATCCATTCGAGAATTTTTTATTTTAAACCAAGGCGTGGCTATTGTTTATAAAAAATTGTTTATATTTTTGTCGTGATCCGACAGACTTTTGAATAGTTCATCAGAGTAGGAGTTTTTATTTCAAAATTTTAAAGCAATTCGGGAAGTTTTTATTTTAAATCAAGGCATTGGCTATTGTTTATAAAAAATGTTTCATATTTTTACCGTGATCCGACAAACTTTTGAATAGTTCATCAGTGTAGGAATTTTTATTTCAAACGTTTAAATCTATTCGAGAATTTTTTAATTTAAACCAAGGCATTGGCTATTGTTTATAAAAAATTGTTTATTTTTTTGTCGTGATCCGACAAACTTTTGAATAGTTCATCAGAGTAGGAATTTTTATTTCAAACTTTTAAAGCAATTCGAGAAGTTTTTAATTTAAACCAAGGCATTGGCTATTGTTTATAAAAAATTGTTTATTTTTTTGTCGTGATCCGACAAACTTTTGAATAGTTCATCAGGGTAGGAATTTTTATTTCAAACGTTTAAATCTATTCGAGAATTTTTTAATTTAAACCAAGGCATTGGCTATTGTTTATAAAAAATTGTTTATATGTTTACCGTGATCCGACAAACTTTTGAATAGTTCATCAGAGTAGGAATTTTTATTTCAAACTTTTAAAGCAATTCGAGAAGTTTTTAATTTAAACCAAGGCATTGGCTATTGTTTATAAAAAATTGTTTTTATTTTTACCGTGATCCGACAAACTTTTGAATAGTCCATCAGAGTAGGAATTTTTATTTCAAAATGTTAAAGCAATTCGAGAAGTTTTTATTTTAAATCAAGGCATTGGCTATTGTTTATAAAAAATTGTTTATATTTTTGTCGTGATCCGACAAACTTTTTAATAGTTCATCAGAGTAGGAATTTTTATTTCAAACTTTTAAAGCAATTCGAGAAGTTTTTAATTTAAACCAAGGCATTGGCTATTGTTTATAAAAAATTGTTTATATTTTTACCGTGATCCGACAAACTTTTGAATAGTTCATCAGAATAGGAATTTTTATTTCAAATTTTTAAAGCGATTCGAGAATTTTTTTAATTAAACCAAGGCATTGGCTATTGTTTATAAAAAATTGTATATTTTTTTGTCGTGATCCGACAAACTTTTGAATAGTTCATCAGAGTAGGAATTTTTATTTCAAACTTTTAAAGCAATTCGAGAAGTTTTTAATTTAAACCAAGGCATTGGCTATTGTTTATAAAAAATTGTTTATTTTTTTGTCGTGATCCGACAAACTTTTGAATAGTTCATCAGAATAGGAATTTTTATTTCAAACTTTTAAAGCAATTCGAGAAGTTTTTAATTTAAACCAAGGCATTGGCTATTGTTTATAAAAAATTGTTTATATGTTTACCGTGATCCGACAAACTTTTGAATAGTTCATCAGAGTAGGAATTTTTATTTCAAACTTTTAAAGCAATTCGAGAAGTTTTTAATTTAAACCAAGGCATTGGCTATTGTTTATAAAAAATCGTATATTTTTTTGTCGTGATCCGACAAACTTTTGAATAGTTCATCAGAGTAGGAATTTTTATTTCAAACTTTTAAAGCAATTCGAGAAGTTTTTAATTTAAACCAAGGCATTGGCTATTGTTTATAAAAAATTGTTTATATTTTTACCGTGATCCGACAAACTTTTGAATAGTTCATCAGGGTAGGAATTTTTATTCTAAGCGTTTAAATCTATTCGAGAATTTTTTAATTTAAACCAAGGCATTGGCTATTGTTTATAAAAAATTGTATATTTTTTTGTCGTGATCCGACAAACTTTTGAATAGTTCATCAGAGTAGGAATTTTAATTTCAAAATTTTAAAGCAATTCGAGAAGTTTTTATTTTAAATCAAGGCATTGGCTTTTGTTTATAAAAAATTGTTTATATGTTTACCGTGATCCAACAAACTTTTGAATAGTTCATCAGAGTAGGAATTTTTATTTCAAATTTTTAAAGCAATTCGTGAATTTTTTTAATTAAACCAAGGCATTGACTATTGTTTATAAAAAATTGTATATTTTTTTGTCGTGATCCGACAAACTTTTGAATAGTTCATCAGAGTAGGAGTTTTTATTTCAAACTTTTAAAGCAATTCGAGATGTTTTTAATTTAAACCAAGGCATTGGCTATTGTTTATAAAAAATTGTTTATATTTTTGTCGTGATCCGACAAACTTTTGAATAGTTCATCAGAGTAGGAATTTTAATTTCAAAATTTTAAAGCAATTCGAGAAGTTTTTATTTTAAATCAAGGCATTGGCTATTGTTTATAAAAAATTGTTTATATGTTTACCGTGATCCGACGAACTTTTGAATAGTTCATCAGGGTAGGAATTTTTATTTCAAACGTTTAAATCTATTCGAGAATTTTTTAATTTAAACCAAGGCATTGGCTATTGTTTATAAAAAATTGTTTATATGTTTACCGTGATCCGACGAACTTTTGAATAGTTCATCAGAGTAGGAATTTTTATTTCAAACGTTTAAATCCATTCGAGAATTTTTTAATTTAAACCAAGGCATTGGCTATTGTTTATAAAAAATTGTTTATTTTTTGTCGTGATCCGACAAACTTTTGAATAGTTCATCAGAATAGGAATTTTTATTTCAAACGTTTAAATCCATTCGAGACTTTTTTAATTTAAACCAAGGCATTGGCTATTGTTTATAAAAAATTGTTTATATTTTTGTCGTGATCCGACAAACTTTTGAATAGTTCATCAGAGTAGGAATTTTTATTTCAAAATTTTAAAGCAATTCGAGAAGTTTTTATTTTAAATCAAGACATTGGCTATTGTTTATAAAAAATTGTTTATATGTTTACCGTGATCCGACAAACTTTTGAATAGTTCATCAGAGTAGGAATTTTTATTCCAAACGTTTAAATCCATTCGAGAATTTTTTAATTTAAACCAAGGCATTGGCTATTGTTTATAAAAAATTGTTTATATGTTTACCGTGATCCGACAAACTTTTGAATAGTTCATCAGAGTAGGAATTTTTATTTCAAACTTTTAAAGCAATTCGAGACTTTTTTAATTTAAACCAAGGCATTGGCTATTGTTTATAAAAAATCGTATATTTTTTTGTCGTGATCCGACAAACTTTTGAATAGTTCATCAGAGTTGGAATTTTTATTTCAAAATTTTTAAAGCAATTCGAGAAGTTTTTAATTTAAACCAAGGCATTGGCTATTGTTTATAAAAAATTGTTTATATTTTTACCGTGATCCGAAAACTTTTGAATAGTTCATCAGGGTAGGAATTTTTATTCTAAACGTTTAAATCCATTCGAGAATTTGTTAATTTAAACCAAGGCGTGGCTATTGTTTATAAAAAATTGTTTATATTTTTGTCGTGATCCGACAAACTTTTGAATAGTCCATCAGAGTAGGAATTTTTATTTCAAAATTTTAAAGCAATTCGAGAAGTTTTTGGGGGGTGGGGGGGGGGGGGGGTGGGGGGGGGGGGGGGTGGGGGGGGGGGGGGGTGGGGGGGGGGGGGGGTGGGGGGGGGGGGGGGTGGGGGGGGGGGGGGGTGGGGGGGGGGGGGGGTGGGGGGGGGGGGGGGTGGGGGGGGGGGGGGGTGGGGGGGGGGGGGGGTGGGGGGGGGGGGGGGTGGGGGGGGGGGGGGGTGGGGGGGGGGGGGGGTGGGGGGGGGGGGGGGTGGGGGGGGGGGGGGGTGGGGGGGGGGGGGGGTGGGGGGGGGGGGGGGTGGGGGGGGGGGGGGGTGGGGGGGGGGGGGGGTGGGGGGGGGGGGGGGTGGGGGGGGGGGGGGGTGGGGGGGGGGGGGGGTGGGGGGGGGGGGGGGTGGGGGGGGGGGGGGGTGGGGGGGGGGGGGGGTGGGGGGGGGGGGGGGTGGGGGGGGGGGGGGGTGGGGGGGGGGGGGGGTGGGGGGGGGGGGGGGTGGGGGGGGGGGGGGGTGGGGGGGGGGGGGTCGGAAAAGTTTTTAAATCCGGCAAAAGCCGTATAGTTGTACGTACTCCTCATAAAGGACGTCACAGTTGACATTGAGGTTGTATAATAACCCCGTTATTCCCAGAAATACAGTGCAGCTTTTTATAGAAATTTTGCAAAATTTTTTTAGTAAAACATATTTTAATTATTTATACGAAAATCTAAAATTTACTTAACAAACATATTGAGAAAGTGTATTACACGATATTAAAAAGGTGCTTGACACTTCAGCAATAATTTTTCACAATGTCGAAACAGAATACATGAGATTTCAGTCATATCAAAAGAAGGGTTTAATGATTGGACCTGGCGAATACAGTTTAGCAGGTAATATTGCAAAGGATTCATCGATCGCACGAAATGATGTAAATGCATGTGCGGAATGTATACCCTTAAAGTGAAGTTTAAAGGTATTACTAGACATTCCAGGTGTTTTGCAATTAATACGGAGTTATATTGAAAGTTTACAGAGCGAGAACAATATCGTCTCTAATATAATTCAGGCAAATCTCTGAAAAAAAATTCGTAAAGGTTTTGCGGATAAATTTGTACTTCCTCCATTCGTATTTCAAGACGAATGGGAAAGTGGAAATGCACTTGGATCACATGCAGGTACAAATAAATTTGTTGCAGTGTACACCACCATCGCCTGTTTCCCTCCACAATACGCGTCATGACTTAATTCCATTTTATTGACATCACTTTTTCGTGCATCACATCGCAAAGATTTTGGAAATTTTCAGGTTTTTCGTTGCTAATTTCTGAACTAAACGTATTAAGCAGAGATGGACTGACCGTATGTGCTGACGGCATGGAACTGTAGCGGAATTATTACATTTTATTTCTGCTAACATAATTATTGAAATGGGAAAACAGGTCAACGCCCGCCGATTGGCGGACATTACTTCGAAAAGCTAAAAAATGATAGCATCTTGTTAGGAGGCATTTTTGTTGGTCGGCGACATGCTGAATTGCTTCTGTTCGTATTGCAAACACAAGAAATATTTTTTTATAATGAACATATTATTTAATGAATGTAAGATTCAAGCCGAAAGTTCTAGTAACAACAAAATCGCGAATACCGAGGTCGAAAAACAATAATACGGTCAATGTAAACATTTCGCGAAAGTATCTTCTAGACTCTTGCTCAATAATACTTATATAATATATTATTCAATTACAATACCGAAGTTATAAAATCGAGAATAGTTGATGTTAAGTTAAATTCGCATTATTTCTCAACTCTCGGCGCGCAAGGCCGAGTCCACTACGTTAGTACAATCAAGTTTTAGGCAGTATACATTCGACGGATATAGCTGAACCCAGCAAGGCGCAAAATTAAATTCGTGGCTCGATTCTCCCCAAGCAGAGCGGACTTCGTCCTGATTCTTGTGAAGTCAAAAAAAGGGAATTGACTCTACAGCCGACATTGCAGCATTGGGCGCATAAGGAGCACGTGATACGAACGAACGAATTTTACACAGCCCTTTTCAGGGCTAATGGTATCTCGTAGTCTTTTCTGTTTTTATAGTTAGTTACAGCGAATCTCCTCAGCCGTCTCCCGTGGGTCTCCAAGTGTGGACAGGTCTGTTGATCTGTCGGACACTCCTCCTTGGTGTCTGGTCTGCTAACCAGACTTACCAAGTGATTTCTTCATAGTCAATCCAATTAAGAGGATCCAGGACACAGCGAGCGGTCTGCTGACCGGCGCAACTCCGGAGTTGCGTGTGGGCTATTGGGTATTTAGGGTCTGCTGATCCTGCCCTACCAAAAAGTCCCTTGCACACCAGATCCGATCACGCGGAAGATTACGGCTCGCGTATTTCCGTTTAATGTTTATTCGATACGGGTTGAATACAAACGATGCGTTTCAATAATTTAAATCATATTTTCGGTTGACTATTATAGTTATAATAAATTCTCGAGTTTCTTTTAATTATATGACAACTTAAAGTATTCAATATTAAGTTAAGAGTTTCTTTTCTGATACGTTTTCGTAAGTGAAAATATCCTTTCTTGATTTCTTCTTAATCAGAATAATTAGGGTGACATAATTTTCAACAATTTAACGTTTCGACCATTGATTTAGGTCCTCTTCAGATTTATTCTATTTTAACAAATAAAAAATATATATAAAAACGAATTACAATTCTTTAATTGATGCGATGAGATGTGTTTACAATATTATGAAAAAAATTATGAAACATCTAAAGTGACACATAAGAATTTGTTTCTTTTTTCCTTTGAACTTTTCATTTTTCTTTTTTTTTAAATAAAAAATAAATTTAACTATGAAAACACCATTATAAAATTTGTGAAATATGCATCTATTGTCTTACCTTAAAAAAGTGAGTAATCCTATCTATGTATATATTGTTTGTAAATCCATTTTATGTAGAAAAAAGCACTGAAATGAAAATGTTTAAAAATGAATACATTTGTATTCAGTAAGACAATAAATTTTATAAAAAGATTAATTTTAATTATAAAATACCCGTTATATGTGCAAAGTTTGAAACGAAAGAAAAGACTGGAAAGTTCAAGGATTATATAGAAATGAAATTATATCAATAACCTTTCAATATTATTGTTTATGTTCATATATTCAAAAGGGGTAAATATGTATCTGGTAAATTTGACTTTTCAAATCGAATATTAACTGAATTTATATTTTTTTTAATAAAATAATTTTCTAAATGTTTGCGTTTATGTCTATTTCTTTCTATCTTAATTATTTTAATATTTTTGAAATCAAAATCATGTCCTTTTTCTATTCTATGTATTGTAAGTCCCGTGTATTTTTGAACATCTTCATAAATATTTTTTTTATGTTCTTTAATTCTATTTTTTAATAATCTTCCAGTTTCCCCTATATAAACTCCTGTACAATTTTTACATTTAATTTCATAGATGACATCTTTTTGATCTAATTTATCTAATTTATCCTTAAACGGTTTTATACCTCCAATATTCAGATTAGTTGGTTTTATATACGATTCTAACTTTATGATGTCTAAAATTATTTTTAATTCTTTCTGAAATATTTTTAATATAAGGTATACTAACAGTTTTATTATATTTATCTTCTTTTTTACCTTCCATTGTATTATAAAGTTTGTATACTCTTCTTTTGAAGCATTCTTTAATAAGATAATCAGGATAACTATTGTTTTTTAAAATTTGTTTAGCAATGTTTAAATTCTTTTGTCTAAATTTAATGTTTGAAAATCTAATGGCTCTATCTATAATTCCATAAGCTGTACCTATTTTATAATTCAATGGGTGGTTTGAATATAAATTCAAATATCTGCCTGAAAAAGAGTTCTTATGATACCAATCTGTAATTAAGCAATTATTTTATTTAATAACTAATATGTCTAAAAAATTAAGTCTATTATTTTTTTCAACTTCTAATGTGAAAGAAATTCTATTATGAAAACCTCTAATTTTTTTTAAACTATTAAATATCGGTAAAATTTTTATCTATAAAATCATTAGGAATGGCAGTGAAAATATCATCTACATATCTGAAATAAAACGGAAGTTTGAAAGGAATTTTAGTAATTAAAATATTCTCAATAAAATCCATCATTAAATCAGCTATAATAGGTGAAAGGGGTGATCCCATTGGGACACCAAATTTCTGCTTATATGTGACATTTTGAAAATGAAAATATAAAGAATTTAAAATTATATCGAGTCCTTCAAAAAATTCTTTTTGAGGTAAACTCGTATGAATTCTAATCTTATTCCAATGATTTTTAAGAATCAATTTCACAATATCAATAGAAATGTTTGTAAATAGTGATAAAACATCCAAAGAGATAAGAGAAAAATCAGATGAAAGTTTGAAATTTTTTATTTTTGTATGAAATTCCCAGCTATCTTTTACTCTTTTAGATATTATAGGTAAATATTATTTAAGATGGATGTATAAAAAACAGAAAGTTTATATGTTGGTGAATTAATTGTTGAAATAATAATTCGTAATGGGTAATTTTCTTTGTGTACTTTTGGAAGACCATAACATCTAGAAATTGTACTATTATAGACTTTTAGGTGTTTAGCTATTTTATCATTAATAAATTTTTTATTGTTGATCTTTCTAATAAAATCATTAACTTTCTTTTCGGTTGCAACATAATCAAATTTACTAATTTCACAAGTGTTAGTGTCAGATAATAAATGAGTCATTTTATTTAAATAATCATTTTTTAACATAGCTACTGTAATATTTCCTTTGTCTGCTCTTGTGAAAAAAATGTCTTTATTCTTTTTTTGAAAATTTTTTAAAATATTATTATTGTTATTTTCAAATTTATTATGTGTATTAAAAGTTGTGTAATTTGTAATGTCATTACTACATAAAATGCGTACCAAATTTTTATTATCAGTCACAATATTTCCAAAATTATCTATTTCATTTTCAACACCATTAATACCTTCTTCAATACCCGCAATAAATTCTGGAGTTGGGAATTTGTTTGTTTGAAAAGAATGTTTTTGACCCAAGCCTACAATTTTTACAATATCTAAAGGAATATCTTTTTTTGTTAAATTAATTAACCAATTTTTTTTAATTTTAATATTTTTGAAATGGACAGATTCATAATAAAAATTGTATAAATTATCAAATTTTTTTATAAATTTAATTCTATTATTATTCAAAATTTTATTAAAATATAATTCTTCATTTCTAAAATATATTTCATAAATATAGTTAGGTAATTTTTTAATAATAATTTTCCATATATGTGCTTTTTTTGCTCTTAAAAAATATATATAATTATTAACATCTTTAATTTCTAATTGTAAAAGATTTTTTTTAAATTTCTTAATGTGTTTTTGATGTTGATTGGAATGAAAAGGTGAGTAAAATTCAGTATAATGAGTAAAATGATTAAAAAATATGTGTTTAGGAAGGAAGTCATTCTTTTTACATCTAAGTAGAAAAATTCTTCTCATAATTGATGCCGCTAATCTGTTGTTAGTAGTTTTCCAATCCTTTAGAAGTGTTAAAGTGTTTTTTCCATAATCCGATAGAATCATTTTATAGAACGTCATTCTTTAACCTTATGTATATAAATCTTCAAAATATGACAACTTAAAGTATTCAATATTAAGTTAAGAGTTTCTTTTCTGATACGTTTTCGTAAGTGAAAATATCCTTTCTTGATTTCTTCTTAATCAGAATAATTAGGGTGAAATAATTTTCAACAATTTAACGTTTCGACCATTGATTAAGGTCCTCTTCAGATTTATTCTATTTTAACAAATAAAAAATATATATAAAAACGAATTACAATTCTTTAATTGATGCGATGAGATGTGTTTACAATATTATGAAAAAAATTATGAAACATCTAAAGTGACACATAAGAATTTGTTTCTTTTTTCCTTTGAACTTTTCATTTTTCTTTTTTTTAAATAAAAAATAAATTTAACTATGAAAACACCATTATAAAATTTGTGAAATATGCATCTATTGTCTTACCTTAAAAAAGTGAGTAATCCTATCTATGTATATATTGTTTGTAAATCCATTTTATGTAGAAAAAAGCACTGAAATGAAAATGTTTAAAAATGAATACATTTGTATTCAGTAAGACAATAAATTTTATAAAAAGATTAATTTTAATTATAAAATACCCGTTATATGTGCAAAGTTTGAAACGAAAGAAAAGACTGGAAAGTTCAAGGATTATATAGAAATGAAATTATATCAATAACCTTTCAATATTATTGTTTATGTTCATATATTCAAAAGGGGTAAATATGTATCTGGTAAATTTGACTTTTCAAATCGAATATTAACTGAATTTATATTTTTTTTAATAAAATAATTTTCTAAATGTTTGCGTTTATGTCTATTTCTTTCTATCTTAATTATTTTAATATTTTTGAAATCAAAATCATGTCCTTTTTCTATTCTATGTATTGTAAGTCCCGTGTATTTTTGAACATCTTCATAAATATTTTTTTTATGTTCTTTAATTCTATTTTTTAATAATCTTCCAGTTTCCCCTATATAAACTCCTGTACAATTTTTACATTTAATTTCATAGATGACATCTTTTTGATCTAATTTATCTAATTTATCCTTAAACGGTTTTATACCTCCAATATTCAAATTAGTGGGTTTATATACGATTCTAACTTTATGATGTCTAAAATTATTTTTAATTCTTTCTGAAATATTTTTAATATAAGGTATACTAACAGTTTTATTATATTTATCTTCTTTTTTACCTTCCATTGTATTATAAAGTTTGTATACTCTTCTTTTGAAGCATTCTTTAATAAGATAATCAGGATAACTATTGTTTTTTAAAATTTGTTTAGCAATGTTTAAATTCTTTTGTCTAAATTTAATGTTTGAAAATCTAATGGCTCTATCTATAATTCCATAAGCTGTACCTATTTTATAATTCAATGGGTGGTTTGAATATAAATTCAAATATCTGCCTGAAAAAGAGTTCTTATGATACCAATCTGTAATTAAGCAATTATTTTATTTAATAACTAATATGTCTAAAAAATTAAGTCTATTATTTTTTTCAACTTCTAATGTGAAAGAAATTCTATTATGAAAACCTCTAATTTTTTTTAAACTATTAAATATCGGTAAAATTTTTATCTATAAAATCATTAGGAATGGCAGTGAAAATATCATCTACATATCTGAAATAAAACGGAAGTTTGAAAGGAATTTTAGTAATTAAAATATTCTCAATAAAATCCATCATTAAATCAGCTATAATAGGTGAAAGGGGTGATCCCATTGGGACACCAAATTTCTGCTTATATGTGACATTTTGAAAATGAAAATATAAAGAATTTAAAATTATATCGAGTCCTTCAAAAAATTCTTTTTGAGGTAAACTCGTATGAATTCTAATCTTATTCCAATGATTTTTAAGAATCAATTTCACAATATCAATAGAAATGTTTGTAAATAGTGATAAAACATCCAAAGAGATAAGAGAAAAATCAGATGAAAGTTTGAAATTTTTTATTTTTGTATGAAATTCCCAGCTATCTTTTACTCTTTTAGATATTATAGGTAAATATTATTTAAGATGGATGTATAAAAAACAGAAAGTTTATATGTTGGTGAATTAATTGTTGAAATAATAATTCGTAATGGGTAATTTTCTTTGTGTACTTTTGGAAGACCATAACATCTAGAAATTGTACTATTATAGACTTTTAGGTGTTTAGCTATTTTATCATTAATAAATTTTTTATTGTTGATCTTTCTAATAAAATCATTAACTTTCTTTTCGGTTGCAACATAATCAAATTTACTAATTTCACAAGTGTTAGTGTCAGATAATAAATGAGTCATTTTATTTAAATAATCATTTTTTAACATAGCTACTGTAATATTTCCTTTGTCTGCTCTTGTGAAAAAAATGTCTTTATTCTTTTTTTGAAAATTTTTTAAAATATTATTATTGTTATTTTCAAATTTATTATGTGTATTAAAAGTTGTGTAATTTGTAATGTCATTACTACATAAAATGCGTACCAAATTTTTATTATCAGTCACAATATTTCCAAAATTATCTATTTCATTTTCAACACCATTAATACCTTCTTCAATACCCGCAATAAATTCTGGAGTTGGGAATTTGTTTGTTTGAAAAGAATGTTTTTGACCCAAGCCTACAATTTTTACAATATCTAAAGGAATATCTTTTTTTGTTAAATTAATTAACCAATTTTTTTTAATTTTAATATTTTTGAAATGGACAGATTCATAATAAAAATTGTATAAATTATCAAATTTTTTTATAAATTTAATTCTATTATTATTCAAAATTTTATTAAAATATAATTCTTCATTTCTAAAATATATTTCATAAATATAGTTAGGTAATTTTTTAATAATAATTTTCCATATATGTGCTTTTTTTGCTCTTAAAAAATATATATAATTATTAACATCTTTAATTTCTAATTGTAAAAGATTTTTTTTAAATTTCTTAATGTGTTTTTGATGTTGATTGGAATGAAAAGGTGAGTAAAATTCAGTATAATGAGTAAAATGATTAAAAAATATGTGTTTAGGAAGGAAGTCATTCTTTTTACATCTAAGTAGAAAAATTCTTCTCATAATTGATGCCGCTAATCTGTTGTTAGTAGTTTTCCAATCCTTTAGAAGTGTTAAAGTGTTTTTTCCATAATCCGATAGAATCATTTTATAGAACGTCATTCTTTAACCTTATGTATATAAATCTTCAAAATATGACAACTTAAAGTATTCAATATTAAGTTAAGAGTTTCTTTTCTGATACGTTTTCGTAAGTGAAAATATCCTTTCTTGATTTCTTCTTAATCAGAATAATTAGGGTGAAATAATTTTCAACAATTTAACGTTTCGACCATTGATTAAGGTCCTCTTCAGATTTATTCTATTTTAACAAATAAAAAATATATATAAAAACGAATTACAATTCTTTAATTGATGCGATGAGATGTGTTTACAATATTATGAAAAAAATTATGAAACATCTAAAGTGACACATAAGAATTTGTTTCTTTTTTCCTTTGAACTTTTCATTTTTCTTTTTTTTAAATAAAAAATAAATTTAACTATGAAAACACCATTATAAAATTTGTGAAATATGCATCTATTGTCTTACCTTAAAAAAGTGAGTAATCCTATCTATGTATATATTGTTTGTAAATCCATTTTATGTAGAAAAAAGCACTGAAATGAAAATGTTTAAAAATGAATACATTTGTATTCAGTAAGACAATAAATTTTATAAAAAGATTAATTTTAATTATAAAATACCCGTTATATGTGCAAAGTTTGAAACGAAAGAAAAGACTGGAAAGTTCAAGGATTATATAGAAATGAAATTATATCAATAACCTTTCAATATTATTGTTTATGTTCATATATTCAAAAGGGGTAAATATGTATCTGGTAAATTTGACTTTTCAAATCGAATATTAACTGAATTTATATTTTTTTTAATAAAATAATTTTCTAAATGTTTGCGTTTATGTCTATTTCTTTCTATCTTAATTATTTTAATATTTTTGAAATCAAAATCATGTCCTTTTTCTATTCTATGTATTGTAAGTCCCGTGTATTTTTGAACATCTTCATAAATATTTTTTTTATGTTCTTTAATTCTATTTTTTAATAATCTTCCAGTTTCCCCTATATAAACTCCTGTACAATTTTTACATTTAATTTCATAGATGACATCTTTTTGATCTAATTTATCTAATTTATCCTTAAACGGTTTTATACCTCCAATATTCAAATTAGTGGGTTTATATACGATTCTAACTTTATCATGTCTAAAATTATTTTTAATTCTTTCTGAAATATTTTTAATATAAGGTATACTAACAGTTTTATTATATTTATCTTCTTTTTTACCTTCCATTGTATTATAAAGTTTGTATACTCTTCTTTTGAAGCATTCTTTAATAAGATAATCAGGATAACTATTGTTTTTTAAAATTTGTTTAGCAATGTTTAAATTCTTTTGTCTAAATTTAATGTTTGAAAATCTAATGGCTCTATCTATAATTCCATAAGCTGTACCTATTTTATAATTCAATGGGTGGTTTGAATATAAATTCAAATATCTGCCTGAAAAAGAGTTCTTATGATACCAATCTGTAATTAAGCAATTATTTTATTTAATAACTAATATGTCTAAAAAATTAAGTCTATTATTTTTTTCAACTTCTAATGTGAAAGAAATTCTATTATGAAAACCTCTAATTTTTTTTAAACTATTAAATATCGGTAAAATTTTTATCTATAAAATCATTAGGAATGGCAGTGAAAATATCATCTACATATCTGAAATAAAACGGAAGTTTGAAAGGAATTTTAGTAATTAAAATATTCTCAATAAAATCCATCATTAAATCAGCTATAATAGGTGAAAGGGGTGATCCCATTGGGACACCAAATTTCTGCTTATATGTGACATTTTGAAAATGAAAATATAAAGAATTTAAAATTATATCGAGTCCTTCAAAAAATTCTTTTTGAGGTAAACTCGTATGAATTCTAATCTTATTCCAATGATTTTTAAGAATCAATTTCACAATATCAATAGAAATGTTTGTAAATAGTGATAAAACATCCAAAGAGATAAGAGAAAAATCAGATGAAAGTTTGAAATTTTTTATTTTTGTATGAAATTCCCAGCTATCTTTTACTCTTTTAGATATTATAGGTAAATATTATTTAAGATGGATGTATAAAAAACAGAAAGTTTATATGTTGGTGAATTAATTGTTGAAATAATAATTCGTAATGGGTAATTTTCTTTGTGTACTTTTGGAAGACCATAACATCTAGAAATTGTACTATTATAGACTTTTAGGTGTTTAGCTATTTTATCATTAATAAATTTTTTATTGTTGATCTTTCTAATAAAATCATTAACTTTCTTTTCGGTTGCAACATAATCAAATTTACTAATTTCACAAGTGTTAGTGTCAGATAATAAATGAGTCATTTTATTTAAATAATCATTTTTTAACATAGCTACTGTAATATTTCCTTTGTCTGCTCTTGTGAAAAAAATGTCTTTATTCTTTTTTTGAAAATTTTTTAAAATATTATTATTGTTATTTTCAAATTTATTATGTGTATTAAAAGTTGTGTAATTTGTAATGTCATTACTACATAAAATGCGTACCAAATTTTTATTATCAGTCACAATATTTCCAAAATTATCTATTTCATTTTCAACACCATTAATACCTTCTTCAATACCCGCAATAAATTCTGGAGTTGGGAATTTGTTTGTTTGAAAAGAATGTTTTTGACCCAAGCCTACAATTTTTACAATATCTAAAGGAATATCTTTTTTTGTTAAATTAATTAACCAATTTTTTTTAATTTTAATATTTTTGAAATGGACAGATTCATAATAAAAATTGTATAAATTATCAAATTTTTTTATAAATTTAATTCTATTATTATTCAAAATTTTATTAAAATATAATTCTTCATTTCTAAAATATATTTCATAAATATAGTTAGGTAATTTTTTAATAATAATTTTCCATATATGTGCTTTTTTTGCTCTTAAAAAATATATATAATTATTAACATCTTTAATTTCTAATTGTAAAAGATTTTTTTTAAATTTCTTAATGTGTTTTTGATGTTGATTGGAATGAAAAGGTGAGTAAAATTCAGTATAATGAGTAAAATGATTAAAAAATATGTGTTTAGGAAGGAAGTCATTCTTTTTACATCTAAGTAGAAAAATTCTTCTCATAATTGATGCCGCTAATCTGTTGTTAGTAGTTTTCCAATCCTTTAGAAGTGTTAAAGTGTTTTTTCCATAATCCGATAGAATCATTTTATAGAACGTCATTCTTTAACCTTATGTATATAAATCTTCAAAATATGACAACTTAAAGTATTCAATATTAAGTTAAGAGTTTCTTTTCTGATACGTTTTCGTAAGTGAAAATATCCTTTCTTGATTTCTTCTTAATCAGAATAATTAGGGTGAAATAATTTTCAACAATTTAACGTTTCGACCATTGATTAAGGTCCTCTTCAGATTTATTCTATTTTAACAAATAAAAAATATATATAAAAACGAATTACAATTCTTTAATTGATGCGATGAGATGTGTTTACAATATTATGAAAAAAATTATGAAACATCTAAAGTGACACATAAGAATTTGTTTCTTTTTTCCTTTGAACTTTTCATTTTTCTTTTTTTTAAATAAAAAATAAATTTAACTATGAAAACACCATTATAAAATTTGTGAAATATGCATCTATTGTCTTACCTTAAAAAAGTGAGTAATCCTATCTATGTATATATTGTTTGTAAATCCATTTTATGTAGAAAAAAGCACTGAAATGAAAATGTTTAAAAATGAATACATTTGTATTCAGTAAGACAATAAATTTTATAAAAAGATTAATTTTAATTATAAAATACCCGTTATATGTGCAAAGTTTGAAACGAAAGAAAAGACTGGAAAGTTCAAGGATTATATAGAAATGAAATTATATCAATAACCTTTCAATATTATTGTTTATGTTCATATATTCAAAAGGGGTAAATATGTATCTGGTAAATTTGACTTTTCAAATCGAATATTAACTGAATTTATATTTTTTTTAATAAAATAATTTTCTAAATGTTTGCGTTTATGTCTATTTCTTTCTATCTTAATTATTTTAATATTTTTGAAATCAAAATCATGTCCTTTTTCTATTCTATGTATTGTAAGTCCCGTGTATTTTTGAACATCTTCATAAATATTTTTTTTATGTTCTTTAATTCTATTTTTTAATAATCTTCCAGTTTCCCCTATATAAACTCCTGTACAATTTTTACATTTAATTTCATAGATGACATCTTTTTGATCTAATTTATCTAATTTATCCTTAAACGGTTTTATACCTCCAATATTCAAATTAGTGGGTTTATATACGATTCTAACTTTATCATGTCTAAAATTATTTTTAATTCTTTCTGAAATATTTTTAATATAAGGTATACTAACAGTTTTATTATATTTATCTTCTTTTTTACCTTCCATTGTATTATAAAGTTTGTATACTCTTCTTTTGAAGCATTCTTTAATAAGATAATCAGGATAACTATTGTTTTTTAAAATTTGTTTAGCAATGTTTAAATTCTTTTGTCTAAATTTAATGTTTGAAAATCTAATGGCTCTATCTATAATTCCATAAGCTGTACCTATTTTATAATTCAATGGGTGGTTTGAATATAAATTCAAATATCTGCCTGAAAAAGAGTTCTTATGATACCAATCTGTAATTAAGCAATTATTTTATTTAATAACTAATATGTCTAAAAAATTAAGTCTATTATTTTTTTCAACTTCTAATGTGAAAGAAATTCTATTATGAAAACCTCTAATTTTTTTTAAACTATTAAATATCGGTAAAATTTTTATCTATAAAATCATTAGGAATGGCAGTGAAAATATCATCTACATATCTGAAATAAAACGGAAGTTTGAAAGGAATTTTAGTAATTAAAATATTCTCAATAAAATCCATCATTAAATCAGCTATAATAGGTGAAAGGGGTGATCCCCTTTACAAACGATGCGTTTTTTACGCTATTTTTTAATAATCTAGTTTTTATTAGTTATTTTCAAATTTATTATGTGTATTAAAAGTTGTGTAATTTGTAATGTCATTACTACATAAATTGCGTACCAAATTTTTATTATCAGTCACAATATTTCCAAAATTATCTATTTCATTTTCAACACCATTAATACCTTCTTCAATACCCGCAATAAATTCTGGAGTTGGGAATTTGTTTGTTTGAAAAGAATGTTTTTGACCCAAGCCTACAATTTTTACAATATCTAAAGGAATATCTTTTTTTGTTAAATTAATTAACCAATTTTTTTTAATTTTAATTAAGTTAAAAAACGTGCTTTCTGATTGGTTCGTGCTCTAGACCAATAATATTATTTCATATTTTTTTATTACGCTATAAATTAAAACGCAATGGCATCTTCGGGCACATTCTTAATCGACACTTCGAAGCGACATCACGCGCATTCCAGCCGGCCTTTCCCGTGAACAGCGGGACGTGCAAATTAGGACGGCAGTTAGGGCGCGTTCGTAAGCGGCAGCGCTGATTCAGGAGAGCGTTCAGGCCCACGCACCTTGCAAGGCGGATATTCAACTCTCAACAGCTCCGTTACATGCGATCACTTTCGAGACTCTACCGTCACTTCAGCCGTTAGAAAGCGAACCTTTAAAAATCGCTTACGTTCCGGAAGAAGCACCGGTTGGGGTAGTTCGTCGCATAGACCCGGGGTATTTAGTCGCGCCGAAATATTTTGATAATACGGGTTTGTACCCCGACGATCCTAGGCTGATTCCAGTACTCCCGCCGGATAAAACGTACAATGTATTTCCGGCAGCAATGTTGTTGTCATCTTCTTGCTTTCTCTCCAATCTGCGAAGAATTCTGGCTGTTTTTTTGGCACGATCGAGTCGAGAAACTTTGGAAACACGAGGCATTATTTCACTTTGCACGAATAGCTTCGTTCAACGTACGTCAACGAACTGACGCTTGTTTTTCTCTCGAACATATACGAGAACTATAACCATATGCTACAGTTAGTACTTTTGAAAACAACAAGAACCTTCTAGAAATATAAGAATTAATCACAAAGATTTCGGAGCAGGAAAATGTTATACCTGCTCGCCGAGAGTCGAGCGCATGGGGATTAGCGTGCAGCTGTCGATGCTCCGGTATTCGAGGTTCGTTCACTAAATGTGCTGCAACTTTTACAGTTTTGCTCCGATCGACTTCAAATTTTGACCCAACATTCTTGACACTATTTGGAATCATATAAGCGAATAAAATTTTTTCGATGTTTAGACCCTACCCCCCCCCCCCTTAAGTTACTTATGATTAATACATAATGATAACAGATTTTTTATCTTTCTTTTTAAGATTCAATAAATTTATGATTACATTTTTGTAGATATGTTCTTACTTGGACTTGTAACAGCGATAACTTACCGACAGTATTTGTGCTGAATCTAATTTAGTGAAACCGTAATGTTATTTAGTTTACCTTCGGTCGGTGACTTGGACGGCACATTGTTGAACAATTATAACGTAACAATTTTAGAAAAATGAATATTAGAAATGTAAAAATCGATAAAAGTTTAATTTGTGTAAATATAAATAACTATTGTAAAAAAGAAAACAAAAACTTAACAAAAAAGAGAAACATGCGGCAATGTAAAAAAATAAACATTACGGAACGGTCAAGGTTCTAGGGGAAAGTGGTAAGAGTTACGTGATTGGTTGTTTGAGGATACATAGGGAGGCACGCGACATGAGGCGCGCCTGTATAAAGATATTGTTGTGATCGGCGGAAGAAAGAATTGTCAAGTTGTCGTTGAGTTGACAATTTGACTATAGTTTTCATTGCGTGTATTAATGAAAATAATTAATACACTAAGACTGGGAGAAAGGCGATCGCAGTGCCGGAAACTGTTCCCGAAAAGAGCAACGTGGATTTTGGAACACGAGCATGAGGAGACGCTCACACGATTCCCGGCTTCTGAGGCGAACGGTCAATGTTCGTCAAAATAACGTGGGCATGTTGTGATGCCATATTAAAGTGATACAGTAAAACGTGGTGGTGAACTCAAAAGAAAGACCAGAAGGAGAATTGAAGCTGTAAGAAGAAAAAGCGGGAAAAGTCGACTTCATGCACGTTGGTTCAAGAACGGCAATGAGGGTTCCCCGTTGCTCAAAGTTCGTCGCTGCTGAAATGTTGCTGTTGCTGAAACGCGTTTGCTGCCAATGATCAATTCGAGAAAAGTCCTTTCGACGGATTCAAGATGGTTTGCTGATAAAAGATGTCCGTCGGTTTTTCAAGGTCAAGAGGCAGGAACATGTGGTCAAATCAATCCACCAATTTGGATTTCAAGCTTAGTGCGAGATCATTAAGTCTTCATTGAGATCTACAAATGGTGAGAATCTTCCAAAACGGGTACTCTGGATCAGGTCAGTTTTGTTAAATTAATCTTCGACTCCGGAACCTTGTTCATGGAGATTTTAATTTTGGCAACGCACATCCTGTTTCTGTTTTGAATAAGTGACAATTGAAAAACCAAAAAAGGATTTGCAGCAAATAAAAAGTGAAAAGGCGTCTTTATTTAAAACATAATTGATAATTTTGATTAAATTAAGATAATAGTCTTGAATATTATGATCAGTTCGGTTATATAAGCGTTTCGATAATGAAAAGAATTTAATTATAGACAGATCAATTTGTGTCGATTTAAAGTGTGATTTATTCGGTAAATTTATGATAAAATTATTTGTCGACGAAAGAGTATGCAAGAATTTTAAATTATTGTCATTGTTGGTATGAAATCGTTAGTATGGTATGCGAAACATGAATTTTGTACGATTGGCCAATCATTTTTGACGTTAATACATATATAATCCGAAATAGATGTGTGATAATAATAAAAAATTATATGTATTTTAATTGAGGTCTATTTATTACAGTGGAATATAAAAAATTTTATGATCCAAATGTCTGTCCACTCATATTCTGCAATCTGAATGATTTATTTGAAGGTATATTTATGTGGGATTATCATTAAATATTATGAAATAAATGTTATATATAGTAAAAAATGTTATATCCTGGAATACGCTTAGAAATAAGTTGCATGTTGAGCTAGCACAGCCACGAAAATTTTCTTTTCTCGTTTTCACTTCGGAGTCAGCTCGCTTTTGAGTGGTCGTTTATTTCGTCGTAGATATTCACTTCGATAATCACTAAGAGAGCTACGACAGAACATAGGATTTATTTTCAACTTTGTGTAGTTCTTGGTGATAACGCCCCGAAGGTGTTACTGCCTTGACGTGGCCGGGGGGCTTACGTTTGATTATCTGTCGGCGACCGCTCATAGGAGATTGACGGGGAGAACAAACTAAATGTAACCAGCAACAAATATGAAACAACCATGGAAAGACACACTAAAGTAAAATGTTTACCCCAGGTGGACCTCGACTCGTCGAGTGGTTCCACCACAAGTTCCTATCGGGAGAAAGACTCGGTGGCTCGTGCCGATCCTACAGGTTCTGGGGAGGAGCACCGAAGTGTAGAAGCCAAGATTGCCAATATAAGAGTAGAAATTTTGAAAATTAAAAAGATGCTAAAAGAAAAGCATGATGATGAACACCACGAGGCACTCAAAAGCAAATCCTACGCTCTAAGAGCTAAAAAGCGAGAGTGGGAACAAAGAGTTAAGTCCTCGGAACCAGAAAAACAATGCAATACTGACACCGAATCTCATGGGGAGGAAGTAGAAAATATGGACATTGGAAATATGGAAAATTATTCTGACGCAGAACCAGAAACAGGAAATGAAAATGAAAGCGAAACAGAAATGGAACAAGCAGAAACGACAGACTTGGAAGAGTCACTGTCAACTGAGGATAAATGGGAAAAATGAATCACCGAAGACAGATTTGCCGACAGATCTGATGAAATAGATAAATGGTGGAAAATAAGATGAGATGAATATGACTCTATCATCACCATAACGGAAAAAATCTCACAAGAAGTCGGTGACTATATGTTAGATTCGTATAACGAAAATGCATATATGATGAATGAAGCAAATGAAGCGAATGAAAGAAGCAAAAACTCAAACAGCAGAACCTAAGAAAAGAGGGACGTATGCCCAAGCGGTAAACAACTCTCTAAGTAAACAAAAGCACATTGTGGGTATTAAACCCAATGCAGACCAATCCAGACATCTGGGGATCAATATCAAAGGGATCCACAAAACTGGAAATCAAGGCATTGCAGTCGAGCTCTCGAGCAAAGCTGACATTGCTAAGATGACAGAAAATAGGAATTTAAAGAAATCCGGTCTGGTTATCAAATGCATAACCGAAAAAAGACCGAAAATGATTATTTATGCTGTCCCCAAAGATATCACCAAGGCTGAAATTGAACAAAAACTCCTCGAGAAGGTTGATGTTACCCAACCGGAGGACGTAAAAATTCTCTTTACGATACGCAACAGAAATGAAGAAGAATCCAACTGGATAATAGAAGTCTCTCCAGAACTAAGAATAAAACTAAAAGCACACCAAAGACTGCTAGTAGGATGGAGTAGCCGTAAAATCAGCGACTTTGTCCTAGTCACGCAATGCTAAAAAGGCCAAAGATATGGACACATTTCGAAGTTCTGCAAAAACAAAGAAGCAGTCTGCAGGAAATGTGGAGAAATAGGACACATAACAAAGGAATGTCTAGGAAAACAAAGGTGCATTAACTGCACCAAAGCAAAGCTACCAAATGGACACAAGTCCAGTAGCAAAACATGCCAAATAAAAGAAAGACTCAAAGAAAGAGCTAAAAGCAGTACTGACTACGAAGTCACACAGTAAATATTAGAAAATAATAACAATCAATCCGAAATTTTTGTTTTAATTTTTAACTTTCAATAAGCAACAATCAGTAGTAGCAATAACAAGTGGTTCGGATTCCACTTCATAAACTGTAGGTCCCTAAGACACAAACCTTTTAAACTCAAAATTTCCACTCAAATCGGCTTGAGAAGAAATAAAAAGACTAGCAACTTAACAATAGCACAGCAATAACCTCTGGTATGCCGAGAGGCGAGGAACGGAGGGGTATGTTTTCCTTCAGAAGACATGCATAGGAACGTTTTTTTTATTTTTTTTTCTTGGTGATAACTTAGGATTAAACGAAATGTTAGGGTTTGTTGATAGCTTTAGGTTTGGCAAACCATGCAGAATTTGCAAAAGCTTCTATTGAAGAAGTTCAAACACTGACAACAGAAAAACAGGATTTTTTAAGAACTGTAGAATATTACAAAAAAGATTGTAGCAAATGTGTACCTACGGAAACTGGCATTAAAGACAAATGCGAATTCAATGAAGTAAAAGGATTTCACGTATGTGAAAATATTACTTTAGATTCTATGCACGACATATTTGAAGGCACAGCAAATTATACAATGGTTGAAATTTGCAATGACTTAATTTTTAAGCAAAAATTATTTACTCTAGAGTTTATGAAAGATAGAATTCAGACATTTGATTATGGTCCATGTGAGAATTTTAATAGAATACCGATTATAAAAAAACAACACATACAAACCAAAAAATGGTTTAAAATGTCGGAATCTGAAATGATGCATTTTACAGGATATTTTGGACTATTTGTTGGCGAGAAAGTTGATGGAAATAACAAAACATGAGTCTTATATATTATGTTTCATTATTATCAAACATTAATTTCCAAGTTTCTTGAATTCTATAAAAAACTATATGGGGAACTGAGACACAAGTTTCACAATATAACACATATAGTTCGTACAATGATTCAGAATGGCCCTCTTACACATTGTTGGTCTATGAGGTTTGAGTCAAAGTAGGCCAGTCAAATAATACCGAAATCGACATTACAAATAAAAGTGAAATAAGTAGCAATTTTTTTTTGTGGATCTTAAAAAAGGGATTAAGAAGAGCTTAACCTCAAGTTTGCACCCCTGTAGACCTTGAGCTTTTTTAAGGGGGCTCCAAAACGTGTTTTTTTTCATTAAAATAACGATAACTCGGCTTCTATTGGTGCTACAAGGTTCACTAAGGGCTCATTTTAAAGGTTTTATTGTGCTCTACAAGTTACATTATAGCCTAGAATCCAAAGTGTTCGAGATATCGAACGATAAAGGAAAAAATTGAATTAAAAATTTTACTTTTTTGCTTGTAACTAATTACACTCGCGAGATATTGAAAAATTATGTTGTCGAACATAGAAAAGTTGTAGACGACAAAAAAACGAACATTTTCGTTTTTTAATCGTTTCATTTAGCTGAAAATTGCGCCTCGTAGAGGGCGCCGAAGTTGCCAGGTAACGCGCTACACGAAGAGATATCATTGCTTTTGCACAATCGTGAAACGTTTTTACGGTTTTATGTCATTAGGATTAATATTATAAATAATAATAATAATAAAAATGCTGGGAGGAATGAGACCAACTTTCCTCCAAAACATCAAAAGCATTCCGGTCTGTCAAGAAAATGCAAATTCCATTGCAGGCCGAATGCAGAAAGCAGTGCTGCTGGGATCTCTCCGTCTACTGAGGTCACAAGAGATCCTGTAACCACCAACCCAATGGTAGAGGAAGTGGTTACAGTTGCAAACGAAATGGCCCGGTGCAGTCTGCAGCGGAGGAGATGGATATCCGAGCCAGTATTCTGCTGCAGACTCCACACGTGGATTCTGAAGGGCCAAGGGAGGTTAGGGTTTTAGTCGGTAAACCTTGCCGTTAACATCAAAGGTGAGGCAGTCCAACACATGGGGGGTTACACAACATCTTCAACTCCCTATGGTGCCTAATGCATTTCTCTCCTCCGTCAAAAAAAAAATAATAATAATAATAAGGGGCCCACTAACATCCTGAACGAACGTATTGAGAAATCCGTGAAACTGGTGTGGCAAGGGATAGTAGAACAACGAGGCTGCAAAATGGGTGTATCCGGCTGCCAGGACAACTTGCTTATCGACAGTTCAGGACGCAGTCCAGTACAAGCATAACCTGTCGATAGCCTGGCTGGATTACATGAAGGCGTATGACTCAACATCGCACGAGCTTTTAAGCTTGTTGCTCAAACGCCTCCGTGTCCACCCAAACATAGTTAGAAATGTAGAAGACCTGATGCCTCTTTGGAAAACACGCTTTGTCATGACATCGGGCAAGCGTCGAACCATGTCTAGATTGGTTCAATTCCAAAGAGGTGTCTATCAGGGAGATTCTCTGAGTCTGCTCTTCTGCATCTCACTATTGCCTCTATCCGTTGCTCTCCGGAAATCTCAACGGTACATGTGTGGACCGCCTGGTGAACGTGTACATAAGATCATTAAGAAATACCGGCGCATTCTCCTTCAGATCTGTTCATCAGAATTGACCGGGAGAAATAAGGTGGCAGCCACGAATATGTTGGCCGTATCACCAGTGCTCTATTCATTTGGAACGTTGACGAGCTAAGGGGTCTTGACCGAAGCACACGGAAGATGATTTGTCTGCAACGCAGTTTGCATCCAAGATCTTGAAAAAAAACTGTTTATAAAAAATAATTCCCTACAAACATAAACGGATAACTTGTTATTTATACGTTTTTGAGGTCGCTGAATACGATTCTGACGTCGGTTATCAAAAATTCAGAATGGCGGATCCAATATGGCGGACAAAAATCCTTTCTCCGTTATACTGAAAATAAGGATTAATTTTTATAATAAAATATTTTTTAAAAATACCAAATAAAAAAACAAAGAAAATGAAAAAAAATACAAAAAAAATAAAAAACATAAAAAAAAATACCAAAAAAATGTAAGAAAAAACAAAAATAAAAAAAAAGTGGATCCGTAATCTCGCCACATCCCCGTCGTTGGATCTGGGTAACGCTGAGAGCGAGATGATCAAGAAAAATAATTGGATTCTCAATTAGCATGTCCGCCATATTGGATAATACTTTAAAATTTCAGAAACTGACATCAGATTTGTATTCGCCGACCCTGAATATCTCCGAGTAACTTTTTTCAAGCGAATTCCGTCAATTTTCGATTTTTTATCCTACATATTAGATCCGCCATTTTGAATTTTTGAATAGTAACATCAAATTCGTATTTCGCGACCCCGAAAACCCCCGAGTAACTTTTTTCAAGCGAATTCAGTGAAAAGAAAAATGCGTGACTGAAAGGGTTAAACCAGGCGGTATAGAGTACGCTTTATAGATTGTGTAGATGTCATGCTGAGACACTAATGCATCTTTTGGCTGCATGCCCAATATATGCAGTTTCAGCATACATCGAACGTCACAATGCGGCTCTTCGAGTGCTGTATTACCATCTTCGCAGCACTTATGGTATTGATGCAACCCCAGTTTTGCCGTACGTCCCCACTGATATTGAATCCGTAGTCGGGAATGAGTCGTGCCGAATATACTGGAATTACTCATTCCCGACGAGCAGGCAAATATCAGCCAATAAGCCTGACATCGTCCTTGTTGACTTCGATAACAAATCCATCTTCGTCATCGAGTTCTCTGCACCAGCAGAGACAAATATAGTCAGCAAAGAGGACGAAAAACGGATGAAATATCGGGAACTCCTGTTCGAAATGCGCAAGCTGTATCGAGGATTTAAAATCAAGCTCGTCGTTCTGATAATTGGAGTGCTGGGAGGAATGAGACCAACTTTCCTGGAAAACATCAAAAGCATTTGAGCCTGCCGAGAACAGGCAAATTCCATCGAAGGTCGAATGCAGAAAGCAGTGCTGCTGGGATCTCTCCGTCTACTGAGGTCACACGAGATCCTGTAACCACTTACCTAATGGTAGAGGGAGTGGTTACAGTTGCAAAAGAAATTGCCCGGTGCAGTCTGCAACGGAGGAGATGGATATCGGAGCCACTTTTCTGCTGCAGACTCCGCAGGTGAATTTTGGAGGGCCATAACAATAATAATAATAATAATAATGATAATAATTACGCAATAAAAAAAAAGTATTTTTGCAAACATTAATAAACCTTAATTAGGATGTGTTGAAAAATAATAGTTATGATCGTTTACTTCAATTATTAAAGTTATTAAATAATGTAATTCAATTATGAAATAGTTAAATAGAATGAATGTAATTATGATTGTTGAATGAAAAAAAAGTAGTAAAAATGTGTTTTCGTAAATAAAAATATAGTGCGGTAATAATAATGTAATAAAGATTGTCATGATATTTCAAAAAGTGCTATTACTAAAAATTAACACATTTGAACAACAAAACTTAAAATAACAAACGCAATATATACTTCTAGAAAACGAACCCACTTTATTTCGCATGCATCCATTTGCCCCAGTGATTTTTGTAGCGTATTAAAAATTGAAATTGGCGCATGGAGAGCTCGAGCGTTATATATCTTAGAATACTCGGTTCGAGATTTTCATGTTTGGTATAAATTCCGTTAGAGGGACACATTTCCCGCGGATAAATTTGATTGGCATTTCATATAAGTGTAGCTATTGTCGATCAAGAAATTATCCTTTTTGTAAAAGCAATTCACGATGGCGTCTCCGAACGAAAGAAAAAATAGCAAATTCTTATATGACGATTTATTTAAATTACTGCGTAATAAAGGTGATTTAATTCCGTCAAGTACTGAATCACGCAATTACATCTTCAACCAAATTGTAGAAAAACATAATGAACTACAGTAGGATAATTTGGCTTATGTAGATCTTGTCAAAGCTAAAATTCTTAACTTTAGTGTAATATTAAAAAGAATGTGGTCTCAATGTAACCGATCGATTTCAAAATTGTTTGAACAAAATGAAAGCTGGCTTAAAACTGTTTTTAAATTGCCTCCTATCAGAAAGATTTCGTCTTCTCAGCCGTCATTAACCCATTAACGTCAAATGTGCACATTTGCTCATGCCCACTTTCAACGCTGTATTGAAAAACCCAATCGGTCAGAAATGATCATGCAAACCATGTTTTCTGATAGATTTTTTTATGAACTTTCAGAATCTGGGGTGAAAATTTCGAAAAAAAGATTGTTTCAGCCTTATTTTTGCAATTTTTGGGGAAAAAAACGTGAAATGATTTTTTTTTGAAATCCAAAATTTTCACAGGGAATCCGTTGAGCTAGAGGTCTAAAACCTTCAGAAATCGTGCACAAACTATTTTTCCTTGAGAACCGTACCTCTACGAACATCAAAAATCAACTTGGCGAATCCAAAATGGCAGCCAAAGGTCAGAAAAAATAATGATTTAATGATTAATTTTTTCTCGAAAAGGAATCGCTTTATTAAAAAAGTCACTATACAAAAAGTGTTTAGAATCATCCAAATAATGCGTGTGAATTTTTCCAGGACGTTTTGGGAAATTTTTAAATTTTTCCGGAAAATGGCCGGAACCAAAACATCGACAGTGGCCCGAAATATCTTGGAAAAATTCACACGTATTCTTCGGATGATTCTAAGCATTTTTTGTTGTATGAAACTTTTTCATCAAGCCAATCATTTTTGCGTAAAAAATATGTAAATAATAATGAGTATCCTGTTAGGCATTACAAACGTTTGCATAACTCGCATAAATATATAATATCTTTCAATCAAGAATTATACACGGAGAGAAATGTCTAGCGTTTATATGGTGGGTCACCTTCATCTGAAAACTCGCGGGCTCTTACTTAAGCGATTTGTTTGTTTTCATACTTTTTTTTCCGCGGCCGCGGATATAGCCCGTCGTATTACACCATCGACTCATACATTATTCGCTCAAAACGCAGCGGATTTGTACGTGGATACCTTCGTAGGAACGGGTTGCTTGATGTCCATACTATATTCGCTCAAAATTTCTCTCCGTGTATATTTCTAATTGCACTACAATTCCATATCTGATAAATCCATAGTTGAAATTCCTCACTTTTCATTCTCATTGTTTTCACTTGTCAATTTTTGTTTGTTTTTGTTGTACAAATTCAAGGTGGTAGTTTCGCTCTGTTACTTCATTAGTTTTATTCCAGTCTTCATAATTCTCGAAATAGAATAAATATGCTTAGAATAAGTAGTAATTCTAGAAAGTATAAGGAAGTTTACGGTGGACTCGTTGAAACTACTGAAAATGATCAGTACAATGAAGGTATTTATCTTCCCAATCCCGATGAATCGGGTGAGTCTAATACCTATGATGACGATGAGAATAGTGGCGATCGTGATGTAGGATCATCGGATGATGAGAGTTCTGACGATGACATCATCGATTGCAATTTTTCGTCTCCCAAAATATCATATGCAAAAAATTTTGATCTAAAAGTCTAACCAGTGTTATATCGAACATGGGATTTTGTGCTTCGTATAATGACGTCACTGCATTTGAAAATTCTAGTAGTCATTCGAAACTGGCTGAAGTTTTGCAAGATACTTTCTCGCATTTCGTGTTCGACAACGCATACTTTAATACGAACACGTTAGACGAACGAAATACGTTCCATTCAGTGGGCGGAATCCATTGTATCACTCCATCGATCGGCATTGAAAGAGATTCAGCTATACCCCGTGTCATGGATAGAAAATCAGCCATAGAAATAGCTGAATTAGGTATGGTTCCGGTACTCCAATACGAGAAGCATCAATTAGCGGGATTAAAATCCATTAAAGTCGCAGATATCGATGCTCTATTCTGTGTTTCGCGTGATATTTTGCCGACTGTGCTAGATGTCATTTGGCAGTACGGAAAGTGGACATTTGCTCTCGGTAATCCTGGCTGGAATAGATTTATGGAGCAGGTTACATCGGATTTACCATATGAAACTTCAAAAATCATGTGCCTTCCCTTCGTTCATGCGCCACCTTCTGAATATGTCACTATTCACACTTCACTTATTGAAGCTGTGAAAAGATGTAAGCAGACCAATCAAGTGTCGACCTTCGTTACCTTCGATCAGCCACTTTTTTGGAAGGCAAGTGACATAGTGGCAGCTGCTGATCCTGAATCTGACCTGAACAAAGTCATCGTAAAGCTCGGAGGATTCCACCTCCTTATGTCTTTCCTAGGATCGGGGTGTTCCGTTATGGCAAGCAGCGGAATAGAAGAACTCTTTGAACAAGTGTATGCCGAAAATAGCATTCAACAAATTCTCACAGGGCATGTGTATTCAAGAGCAGTTCGTGCCCATATTGTGGCTCATTTATCTCTGGCAAAGATAATTCTTGACTCCATTGAGTTCACAGACCACCAACGTGACATGCTCGACGATTATGCAAGTGATCTTGATCGAGTTTTAGTGCTCGAAGCCTGCAACGACGAAGACATGAAAATAGTTATGGAGAAATTCAGCAATAATCTGACAACAATCAAGACCAGAAGTCCCACTGCACAACTATGGATCCACTATTTCGAAATGATTACATTAGTCAAGAACTTCCTTGAAGCAGAGCGATCCGGAAACTAGGAGCTTCACTTGAATACGATCCAGAAAATGCTCCCCTACTTCCACCCGAGTGGCCACTTTCTCTACGCGAAGTCGGCACATCTGTACTTACAGCAAATGCGACGGTTACACGAAAAAATACCCCCTGATGAGTTTGATAAGTTTACAAAGAAAGGATATTTTACCATTCGAAGAACTCATAAATTCTGGTCTGGTATAATGCCTGACCAAACCATTGCGCAAGTTCTGATGCGGTCATTATGGACATCTGGTGGAATACACCACAGAAGTTTGTCGGATAGCACCGTCTCGTCATGGGTATTGGGTATGGTGACTTTACAAAGTGTATGTGAACAGATTGAAGGTTTTGCTGGCTTGAGGTGTGGAATGTCATCGGACCAACATATCGACGTACGTCCGAGCAGAGTAGCAAGAGATAACGCAGACGTTGAGAAACTAGATTTGTGACTGGCATCCCATAACCCGTTTCCCGAAGGCGACAAGATCATGTCAATAGCAACGGGAATTATAGGACATGACAATATCAATTGTCATGAAGCACGGGAAGTCAGAATGAAAGTAATGTCGAATATTGTCGACACAGATTTCAGCTCCATCCACTTTAAAAAGAAAGTTAAGGTTCAGTCACTTGCTAATATTAACAGCAGTATTTCCATCGAATCTACTCGCGTTGCAATCGATCCGTTACTTCTATTTCAAAGAATGTGCATCACTAAACATTCCGATGACGATATGAAACGTTTCTTGGCGTTCGATCTTGCGCTATTTCCTCTAACATTATTCAACGAAGAAGGGATGCGGAAAGGCACAAAATCGTCTTTGTATACTGCATTTACGCCCTTAAATTCTATTCAATTCGGGGAAAACCACAGACGACTTTCTTCGGAAGACATATAATCGAGGTCCAACAAGCTGTCGAGGACGCTGATTTTCTAATTGTCAACACAGCGATTGATAAATTACAAATTCCCTACAAAAAAGTCAGTGAGAGCCATAGTCTAATGTTAATAGATACGTCACGAATAAGATAACTATCTCTGTTCTAAAATTTCAATGATTTTTTCAATAACTTCCGACGTTTTTCATGACATACATATTAACATTAGACTATGGCTCTCAGTGACTTTTTTGTAGGAAATTTTGTGCTCTATAAAAAAGGTTGAGTACATTTTTGTCGTATCTAATACATTAATCGATACGGTAGCCTTAAAATGAACTGATTTTTTCACTATTAACGACTTTAAAAAATCATATAAAAATAATATAAATAACCACATCGTCTAAAAATTATGTAGAAATATTCTTAATGACATAAGAAAAGTATACCTATTTATAGAAAAAAAAATTTTTAGGATTTCCAATTTTAATGGACATTTTACGCCTTCACTCGCGATTTACATCGCGATCTGCTGGAGAGTGGGTACCTGTTTTAGTCGGACAATTTTCTCCGTGTATACGGCAACGGGCTTGCATTTTTAATGTTGGAAAAACTAAATTCCTAACGACTTTGAAGAATCTCCAAAAAGAATTACTTTCTGCGGTTGAGCTATTTAAACTGCAGAAGATACAGCCTGAAATTCTCGTTTCAACAGACGAGTTGTTTTTAGTTGCTTTATCTGGCGGTTCAAAGCATGACAAATCTTTGAACACGATTCGATACCAACGATTTGTTAAATCAGCTACCAAAACGAAATTCAAAATTCTGTCAGTTCTTCCTCCTACTAAAAGCTCGGCACGTCAGCATATCCTGCGTACGTACCAGCAGGTACAAACCTGGCTTGGAAATTATAAGAAGAATGGGGTTGGTATAAAACGTACGCAGGTTTACAACCAGTACGTACTGCAGCCGCACCAGCCCCTGCCGAATTGTTACAAATGATCTCCTGCAAATGCACCAAGGGCTGCACTAATGCTTGCGGATGTCAAAAAGCGGGTCTCAAATGCTCCATCATCTGTCATGGCTCCAGTCAACGCACAAACACTATAACGGTGTCAGAAATTCTAATGAATGACTAGGAAGACGATTTGGATGACGATTATGATAAAACAACGAGCAACGAACAACCGAACAAAAACAACGACCATGATGACGATGACCAAGAAGACATGGATCAAGAAGACGACAACGACGAAGTTTCAGAGTTTCAACGTTCCAAGCGTACTCGTTATGAATAATTATGTATTGTTCCTATGTATGTTCATATGTATATTTCTTCCATTAATTATGTCAATATATTTGTCATATACTTATTTCCTTTTTCGAGATTATATTTTCTTATCCTTATATTCCATTTATCAGTAACACACCTCATTTAAAAAATAATTTCACTTTCGAACGATTTTCACTGCACTCTGTCACGTAGGTAATTATTTTTATTATTATTATTTTTTTTTTACGGAGGGGGAAATGCGTTAGGCACCATAGGGGGTTGAAGATATTGTTTAACCCCCCGTGTGTCGGACTCCCTCACCTTGGATGTTGAAGGTAAGGTTTACCGACTAAAACCCTAACCTCCCTTGGCCCTCCATAATCCACGTGCGCAGTCTGCAGCAGAAAAGTGGCTCCGATATCCATCTCCTCCGCTGCAGACTGCACCGGGCCATTTCTTTTGCAACTGTAACCACTCCTTGTACCATTGGGTAAGTGGTTACAGGATCTCGTGTGACCTCAGTAGACGGAGAGATCCCAGCAGCACTGCTTTCTGCATTCGACCTTCGATGGAATTTGCCTGTTCTCGGCAGGCTCAAATGCTTTTGATGTTTTCCAGGAAAGTTGGTCTCATTCCTCCCAGCACTCCAATTATCAGTACGACGAGCTTGATTTTAAATCCTCGATACAGCTTGCGCATTTCGAACAGGAGTTCCCGATATTTCATCCGTTTTTCGTCCTCTTTGCTGACTATATTTGTCTCTGCTGGTGCAGAGAACAAAGATGGATTTGTCATCGGAGTCAACAAGGACGATGTCAGGCTTATTGGCTGATATTTGCCTGCTCGTCGGGAATGAGTAATTCCAGTATATTCGGCACGACTCATTCCCGAGTACAGATTCAATATCAGTGGGGACGTACGGCAAAACTGGGGTTGCATCAATACCATAAGTGCTGCGAAGATGGTAATACAGCACTCGAAGAGCCGCATTATAACGTTCGATGTATGCTGAAACTGCATTTATTGGGCATGCTGCCAAAAGATGCATTAGTGTCTCAGCATGGCATCTACACAATCTACAAAGCGTACTCTATACCGCCTGGTTTAATGTTCATGTATGTATTGAGCATTGTTTATACGGCGCTTAAATTGATGAAAATTGTCATTACGCCTTAATTTTGCACATGCAATATGCTGGCTGTGCATGCAAGGCATTTTAACTTTTCTCGTCGACATGTAAAGTTTTCGAAAATTTTATAGGGGATTTTAAAATTATTTTTTATTATTTTTATGTTCAAGTATATATTGAGTATTGTTTATACGGCCCTGAAATTGATGAAAATTGTTATTAGGCGTTAATTTTGTATTTGCAAAATTACTAAGCCCCGACTAAACCCTAATTACAACTTTCATCAATTTGAGAGATTAATAATTGATGTTCAATACCGACTTGGGCATAAAATCGATACGAAGTAAATTTAAAGAAACTTACAAAATTTCTAAAAATTTACATTCCAACGATAAAAGTTACCTTTGCCTTGCAAGCACTGTTTGTGCATTACAAATTAAAAACTAAACCCTAATTACAACTTTCATCAATTTGAGAGATTAATAATTGATGTTTAATACCGACTTGGGCATAAAATCAATACGAAGTAAATTTAAAGGCCCCCACAAAATTTCTAATATTTACATTCCTATGATAAAAGTTAGCTTGCTTCGCATGCACCACTGATGCATTACACGTATCATATTGGAGCCCATTTTGCATGTCGAAGGTCTCGTTGACATATTCGATGCTGAGAAATTTAACTGTAGTGGTCCCAGACATGGTTGCAGTACACTTTTCTCATGCCGTTTTTCCAAGACCGCCGGTGTAACGTTTCAGAGTCTGCTTGTTCTTTCTGCAATTCTGACATAAAAGTGTACAAACTGGGGTGTTTTTTCCCCGTCACCACGCAAAATCGATTATGCCATCCTTCTGATATGTTATTAGTTCGCGACGTATGGTTACGTACAGAATCGTATTGATTCCAAAGTTGGGGGTGGTACCGAACTGGAACAGCCCTTTGGCGCCCTCTTGCTGGTTGACCTTGTATGTAAGTAACTTCAAAATAATCTAAAACGGGTTGAATAATATCAGGAGCTTGTTCGGCTAGACTATCGAAATTCTCTTCAAGATCTTCAACTGGGAGAAAGGCTAAAGCGGTCAACATTTTTGATGCATTTTTTACCGAGTCATCTTCAGTGGCGCTAGGTACGCGTGATAAACCTCGCATTACTTGAGCATGTGGCAATTCCGGTTCATCAGCCGCTTTCCTTTTCATGGTAGCCATAAGTTTCAGCGCCTCAACTTCCTCGCGGTTAGGCGCGTGTGAATGTTGCGATTGCATTGGTCCCCCACGAGTAATTTCAATTCCCCGTCCAATACCGGTTGATTGGGCATTGCCGCAACATTCTCCCTTTCTCCTGCAGCTCCAATTGATGAGTTCTCTTTTCGTCACAGAGTGCTTGTAATACATGAATCCACCAATGTGCAAAAAATGACCATCACGAGTGTTAACCACAAATTAAGGCTCCATACTGCTTGACAACGTTTATTTTACGAAAAATTTACATAATTATGGTTATGAATATCGACACGAGAAATTTACAGGAGACTAGAATTTATGGTTATGAATAATGACACATTTGAAACAGTGATAAATGAATCACTAGTAGGGGAAAATAATGAGGCGTGGAAAAATGACGTGGGAATTTAACAAGGCTGGGAAAAAAGACCGTGGGAATTTAAAAAGACTGGGAAAAATGACCGCTGGAAAAGAATCATGGGAAAAGTGACCCCCTACCCCCAGACATGCCTGGCGAAGTGAAAAACTTTGCATGTCGGAGACCTCGTTGTGAATTCTTAATCTTCGAAAATCGATTGCGGTCTTCTTTCACAACTGTCACATCTCGCTGGGAGACAGGCTACAAAAAGACCCCACCAAGCATCAACATTTATTTTTAACAGTAGTAATATATTTTATTTCTATAAATTTATATCTAACCTGACTCTGATATTAGAAGCTGGCAAAACCTCCATGACAAATCTTCATGAGGGAGGAACTGCCGCCAAGAGTAACACGAACATCGTCCTAAACAGCTGCCACTCCGATCCGGGTAGACAGGCTTCAAAAACGACCTGTCAAGCATCAATACTTTTTTTGTAATATTTACATTAATATTGTTTCCGTATAATTTTAAAACTTGTGTGTAAAAATAACACTAAAGAAATTTAATGGCCTGCAAATAATTTGTATAATATTATTACGATCAAAATTTGTTTATCTCAAAAGAACCGAAGGCACATTGCAATTTTGGAAGTAAATTCGCCTTTTTTATCGTATAAAATGGAACTTAATTTTTATTGATTCATGGTGATGCGTGCTCCTTTGCTATTGAATATTTTAAAAAGGCAACCAGTTTTTTTGAGTAGGAGCCGCAGTCCATGTGTTATTTTCAATAACTTGACCCCCTGCATTCAAAGTAAATACAATTATTTTGATTGCGATACTTAGGAAGACAATGTTCTAATTGCATTATTTTTAATTGTCATAATGGGTTCTGCATAACCTATCCAATTTTGAACTGAAATGCTAATCAAAAGTAGTAATGAAAATAATGGTATTTAATTTCAATGCAGGGGGTCAAATTATTGAAAATTACACATGGATTGCGGCAACTTTTTTAGGAAACCTGGCTCGTCTTCTCATAATATTCAATAGCAAAATAGCACGCATCATACGGAATCAATACAAATTCATTAGGTGCTGGCATATTGTAAAATGTGCGTTTTTAATTAGCGCTTAACTTCAATATACCAACATTTTTAGGTTGGTTAGGAGGACCTCTCAGGGCAAGTCCACTTTTTAAAAGGTATCAACAACCGAATCAAAATTCAAAATAAAAATAAAAATCTATTAATCACCTTAAACCGCACTGGTGCACTTTTGTTTATCTGGTAACAAGGAAGTCGAAGCCCATCACTCCACCACGAATTTGGTTTGGATGGAGTTAAGCCGGCAGCCAGGCACAATATCCTCCACTTTTCCGGTATCTTGGTCCTGGTCCCTTTCTTCGTTGCTCTTGGTCTGCTTCCTGGGTTCTGAAAACAGAAAGCACCCACCAAGAATCGAATTCTTTTAAATTAAAAAAGTTTTATACTAATCTGAGGGGATGCCGTTTCCGCCAGTTCCCGAGGCCTGCTACATTTCTTTTCTCGAAATCCACCGGATGAACCATCCACTGGGAGATATCCTAACCTTGGATGTCACTGAGACAGGGTAGGTAGGGTACACACTCGACGGTACCGGCGGAGGGTATGTAGCTGATTTACAGAGAGAGAGAGAGAGAGGAAGCGTTAAAAAGAGAGACAGACAGATGTCCCAGTTGCCCGCCATTCTGACACGGACGATGCACACACATTCACATAAATCGTAGTCTGTAGTACATATACTATGTTCGAAATCAACATATAGAAATCTCGAAACAGCTCGGGCAAAACGTACCGTACCCCTGTTTACAATTATTGCCGAGAAATGAAACTACATAATAGAATTTGCACTGAGAAACACAATATATTTATGAAATTACCAGAACGAGAACATTCTAAGAAAACAAATCATGTACGTAAAGTCCCCCTTCTTGGCGTTCTAACTTCTTTAATTAATTAAGCCGAATACAAAAACCTTTTCCAAATACAAAACTAAATAAATAAATAATACTTCGTATTAAATCAATGTTCGATAAATGAAAGTATGCACAGGGAATTTAATTAATGAAAGCTACTTTTGAATCTCTCTAATTACTCAATCATTAGATAGCCGGTTTAGTGCTGCCCCTTTTCCCAAGAATGATGTTTACGTAATTTAACTTACTTTTACTTACTTTAACTTAATTTAACTCACTCTAATTTACCCTAACTTAATTTAACTTAATTTAACTTACTCTAGTATACCCTAACTTAATTTAACTTACTCTAACTTACCCTAACTTAATTTAACTTAATTTTACTTAATTTAGCTTACTGTTTACGACCCCGGAATCTCAACATTCACAACGCAATGCAGGATATCTAAAAAATTAGCGCCTTCACAGCAGTCCCCCCATTTACCCCCTGATATGACCCCCGCGAGCAACAGTGCCAAGAAGAAATTATCGCCACGATCGACAGTCCCCCCCATTATAGGCTCTGCAGCACCCCTTCGGATTGATTTTCGCGCAGATCCACAGCTGTAACGTATTGCCACGTTACAACGGATATTAGTCGACCTTCCACCCCAAAAGTGGAGGAGAAGCGGAAAAGAGACGAGAACACTCCGAGCCCAAAGACAGACGAGAAGCAGAAATCCAAGATCCAAAAAACTGCTGCACCTGAGTTTGCGCTCGTGCAAAGTAGGAAGGATAAAAGAGGTCCACGGAAAAGTCTTCCCGAATCCCCCACAAATGTCCCCAAGAATAGAGCCAGAAGACCTAAACCGGAGGCTGTAATAATTAAGCCGGTCGGTGGGAAAACATACTCGGATATTCTAAAGGAAATCAGGAACAAAGTTAACCCAGAAGAGCTCGGTATAGATGTAAAATCAATCCGAGAAACTAGAGCGGGTTATGTTCTCGTAGAAATCGTGGCAGCAGGCGAAGCGAAGAAGCGGTTCGGCGAAAAGATCTCAGAGGCAGTTGACACGGATGGGGACGTTCGTGAGCTGGTCCCGAAAAGCCAGGTAGAGATCCCAGATCTGGACGCTGCCACTGACGAAGCTGAGGGCAAGACGGCTATTAACCGCGCTTTAGACGCTACAAATGGCGAGACGACTTTTAAGATCAATCTTTCCAAGCCCAATAAGTGGAGATGCAGAATAGCGTGGACCTGGCGGAAAAGGCCGCTATAACCCTAGAAGCTAAATCGCACATCAGAATTGGCTGGGTGAACTGCCGGATACGCCGAAAAGAGAACATAATTCGGTGCTACCGCTGCCACGGTTTCGGCCACGTAGCGTCAAACTGCAGAAGCCCAGATAAGTCCAAACAGTGCTGGAGATATGGTCTAGTAGACCACAGAGCCGCGGAATTAAAAAATCCGCCAAAGTGCTGCATGTGTGAAGCATCAATAGGCAGTCCCCGGCTGTGTCTTGTATACCAGGAGGCCGTTCGCATATCCCTGAACTAGAAATGGCTACTGTTTTGCAATGCAATTTTCGGAGAAGCAAAACTGCCCAGGATGTCCTACAACAAAACGTAGCTGAAAGGCGACCGGACTTGCTGCTCGTCTGCGAACAGCACCACGAGACCGAAAATGCCTGGTTCACGGACACTTCCAACACGGCAGCGATTTGGGTCTTAAGCCCTCAAAAGTTCCCAATCCAGCAGGTTTGTCAAAGGCAACGGGTACGTGGGCGTCTGCTGTAGTAGTGTAAACTACATTAGCGCGTACTTGTCCCCAAACAACCCTATTGGTACATTAAGTGATAAACTAGATGCCCTCGAGGATTGTTTGCTGTCGCTACAGGGGGAAATAGTTATCAGCGGCGACTTCAATGCCAGGGCATGCGAGTGGAATATGCCAACTACATGTACCGGGGGCAAACGCATCGTAGAACTAGCAGCCAGACGTGACCTTCTCATTCTCAATACAGGGAACACTACAACGTTTAGGAGAGCGGGTACAAATGGTTCGATAGTCGACATCACGCGAATATCCACCAAAATAAGCGGGTGGTCAGTCCTCGAGTTATATACACACAGTGACCACCAGTATATTGATTTTTACATCAATAGGCCGCAAAACACGCGGACAGCATGTTGGCCAGCCAAGAGATGATCAGTCAATAAATTGGACATCGCAGTCTTGGCTAAATTCCTCAAGACTCGATTCGGAAATCTCCTAGAGCTAGAGCGCCCAGTAAGCTCGAGAGAGGATGCAGAAAATATAGTAGAAGTCACCATGGACCGTATACGTAAGGGGTGCGATGCCTCAACGCCGGTTAGGCAGGCCAACATCAAGGGAAGATTAGTATACTGGTGGACTGACGAGATCAGAGAGCTACGAAAAACTGCCTTCAGACTACGTCTTAAGGCCCAACGGATACGTCGTCGCGGTGACGCTGCCCTGGAGTCTCAACAACATCGGGAAGCTCGGAAAAACCTCAATCGCGAGATAATGAAGATTGAGCGTTTATGTTGGAGTCGCCTTTGCCACGAGGACGACAACGACACTTGGGGTCGTATTGTAACCAAACGCTGGAAACAATAAAGTTTGAACCAGCACGACACGCCGACTTACAGGCCCGGGCTGCAGAGGCACAATCATCGATGTTACCTGTGTTTCATCTGACCAAGCAGCGAAGATAAGGAATTGGCAGGGACTTCAATAGTAGTGACCAACAAGACATTATGTTCCTTCCGGAATCCGACCAAGTCGGAAGAATTCACCGAAACTACGATAGTAGCCCCAGTACCACTACATGGAACACCGCAAAGCTGAATCGCACGGTATTTCAGGATACCCTGCAGATTGCGAACAGCATCATACTAGTCCCCTCCTTATTACAGACCAGGGAACATGCCGAGGAAATCGTACAATGAACCATGAATGCTATGGCCGTGAGCTGCAGTGCTTCCACGCCTACAAGAATGCGAGGATACTACCGCAAACCGATGTACTGGTGGACCGAAGAAATCTCCGATAAACGAAGGACGGCACTACGGTGCAGACGACTAGCGCAACGGAATAGAGGTAGGAGTACTACCCACGTCGAAACCTACAAAGCTGCGAAAAAGGACCTGAGCCCTGCCATACGGTGAAGTAAACAGCGCTGTTGGAAAGAAGTCTGCGACGATGTTAACCGAGACACATGGGACCTCGGATATAAGCTCGTAATGCGGCACCTCGGAGACCATTCAGCAATTCTATCAAGCGACCCAGGATCCATGAAAGTAGTCGTGAACTCACTATTCCCAGATCACCCAGCGAGAGAACGGATACATATTCAACTAGGTGAAGACATACCCCTGGCAAATAAATAAGAAGTCACCGACGCTATTAATGCACTCGGAAAGAGCAAGGCTCCAGGACCTGACGGCATCCCTTCTGAAGCTCTGAAGTTGGCTGTAATAACGGGTCCAGCTGTGATAGGCTCAATGTATAATGCAGCGCTGAGTTCAGGCATCTTTCCCAGCTGTTGGAAACGACAGAAACTGGTCCTGATTGATAAGGAAAAAGGCCCGCCTATAACCCTGTCATCGTATAGAACACTATGTATGGTAGAGAACGCAGGGAAAGCGTATGAGAAACTGCTGAAGGTGCGACTTCACGCCGCTGTGGAAAAGGCTGGGGGCCTCTCTAAATTCCAACACGGGTTCTGAGTTGGGCACTCCACAATCGATGAGATTCAAGAAGTCGCAGGCATCGCACAAAATGCATGGCTGGAAAACCACAAGACGAGAGACTCTTGCACCCTTATCACCGTGAACGTAAAAAACATCTCTAAGAAGAATCCTCGAGGACTACATGGACGACAGGACACTCATCTACGACACTGACGGCGGGCTACGGTCGCGAACTGGAATTCCGCGACATAGACGCCGCCACCGAAAGGGAAGAGGTGGAAGAGTCTCAAAACTGTCGTTGATGCAAACGCAGCGGCGACAATGACTGTTGGCCTACCACAAGCTCCCTCAGGCGAAACAAAACAGCGTATATGACTCTCGAGGAGGCCGCTGCAGTGAAACTAGCGGAACTGGGCCGTCTGAAGATCGGGTGGTTCAACTGTAAGGTCAGGCTCAGGCCACTGCTGACCCGATGTTTCCGCTGCCAGGGATACGGTCACCAGGCATCCGACTGCAGAGGCACTGATAGAGGGAAATGCTGTTGGAAATGTGGTGTCCATGGCCATAAGGCGGCGGAGTATCGCAGCGAACCGAAATGCTATCTTTGCGAGGTAAGGTCGGACGGCAGTCGCACGGAACATCCAGGTGCGCAGCGTACCTGGCAGCCACAAAGTATGGACACACCCAATAATGGCGGCTATTCTCCAAGGAAATCTCGGAAGAGGTAGACTTGCCCAAGATTTGTTGATACAAACGGCGCACGAACATCAAGCCGATGTGTTCATCGTATCTGAACAATATCGCATAACAGACGGCTCAGGATGGTTCACGGACAACACGGGAACCGCCGCAATCTGGATTCGCAACCCACGAGAAGTAGCGGTCAACGCTACAGGGAATGGTGAAGGATTTGTGAGGGTTCGAAGCGGCAAGATAACCTTCGTCAGTGTATACCTTTCCCCTAACGAGAGTATCACAGCTTTCAGAAGCAAATTACAGGTCCTAGAAGACTGTGTACGGGAGATGGATGATGACGTCCTGATGGCTGGCGACTTCAACGCGAAGGCAGTCGACTGGGGAATGGATGTATCGGATCCGAGAGGTCTGGAAGTTGCTGATATGGCGGCCAGACTGGATTCAAACGTCTCAAATGTGGGCAATACTACCACCCTCACACGAAGCGGGTGCAATGGTACTGTTATAGATATCACACTATCGTTACCCGGGATGCATCCCGAATGCAGGGCTGGAGAGTTTTGGAAGACTTCACAGGAAGTGATCACCAGCATATTATCTACACACTCAAGAAGAGAACAGGACCAATCAACAGTTGGTATAATCGAAGCAATGCGAGGCGATGGAATCCCGAAAAATTCGATCGAGTGGCATTGCAAACCTTCCTAGCAAATGGGACCCCCACCATCAGGACAACAACGTCCCAGATACAGAATCGGCAAGAAACCGAAGCGATAGTGGACACCACGATGCGCTATCTAACGCGATCTTCTAATACTGCTATGCCCAGATATAAAACGCCCGGACGACGAAAACCCGCTTACGGGTGGTCGGACGAAATTGATGAACTCCGGAGGAGGGTCCTAGCACTGAGAGGAAGAGCGCAAAGACATAGAAACCGTGTACACGAGCAACAGCGCTTAGATGCTTTTTTGCATACAAAGCAGCAAAAAAGGAACTTTTGAAAGCCATCAAGACTAGTAAGGCTCGAGCATGGAAATACCTGTACGAAGAAGTCACTGCTGATACCTGGGGCCGAGGCTATCAAATCGTGATGCAGAAGTTTGGCAAGCGAATCCTACAGGGAACGAGAGACCCCGCCACAATGGATGAATCGTCGGAGCGCTATTCCCTAGTCAACAAGTAAGGAAGCCAGTGTGTCCTACGTCGCCGAGGAAACACCGCTATTCAGCATAGATGAACTCACGGCAGCTGCACGTGGACTTAAAAACAGGAAAGCCCCTTGTCCAGACGGTATACCAGTGGAGATGATAGAGGCAGTCGTTAAAGAGAAACCGACAGTTCTCATCGGAATGTATAACGCAAGCCTCGGTGCGGGAGTTTTCCCTAAACCTTGAAAAAGACAGCAGTTAGTATTGCTACATAAAGGGAGCAACTAAAATGGGCAACCTACTGGACTCGACGTTGCCGGCAAACTGCTGAAGTCAAGGCTAAACCATGCTGTTTAGAATGCGGGAGGCTTAGCAGAAAACCAGCACGGATTTAGGGCCAACCTCTCTACCATTGGTGCCATAAAGATGGTGGAAGAGAGGGCACACAGCTCTTGGCAGGGAAACCAAACTGCCTGCATACTGGTGACCGTGGACGTGAAGAACGCTTTTAATTCAGCGAGATGGGTAGACATCATCCAGGCGAATGAAATTTTTAGGACTCCAGCATACCTCCGGAGGATGATAAACGAGTATCTTGACGATCGCGAACTGATATACGAGATCACGGAGGGCCCGAAAAGGCGGAAGGTAACAGCGGGAGTGGCACAGGGATCAGTACCTGGCCCCGATCTGTGGAACATGCTATATGATGGCGTTCTACGCCTAGAATTCCCGGACTGGGGGAAACTAGTTGGTTTTGCCGACGACATCGCCGCTGTTATCACAGCGAGTAACCCAACACAGGCCACACGGAGAGCGCCACATGTAGTACACGAGGTGAAACACTGGCTGGATGAGCATGGTCTCGATCTAGCCGTCAACAAGACCGAGATGGTGGTACTGACGAGGCAACGCACCTTCAAGGATCCTCTTGAAGTAGTTGTGGAAGGGACAACCATCCAGTCTATGAGAACCGTCAAATATCTTGGCATGATCATCGATGACAAGCTGACATACTGGCCGCATATCAAGAAGTCTTACGAAAAGGCCGCAAAAGTGGTCGCCTCTCTGGCAAGGCTGATGCCAAACATTGCAGGACCGCGAACATACAAAAGAAACATTCGAATGGCAGTAGCGCACTCCATCCTATTGTATGGAGCTGAAGTGTGGGCAAGTGCAATGGATGTTGCTAAATACCGCAAAAAACTCGCGGCTGTCCAAAGAAGAGCAGCGCTCCGGGTCGCATGTGCATACTGGACTGTGGCTAAGGTAGCAATTCAGGTCGTGGCAGGTGTCCCTCCCATTGACCTACTTGCGAAAGAAAGGTACCGATGTTACGAACGTAAGGAGTCATGCGACAGTATGACCGTTAGAGAACAGGAGAAACAACAAACGATGCAGGAGTGGCAAACGAGGTGGAGCAACGACACGGCAGCTGCAAGATGGACACACACCATAATAACCGACGTTAGAATCTGGTATCACAGACCCCACGGAGAAGTTGATTTTTATACAACTCAACTTCGCACGGGATATGGGCTGTTCAACAAATACCTTTTCCAACGCAACAGGAAGGATAGCCCGATGTGCCACTATTGCCCGGATCAGGTGGATGACGCACGACACACATTCTTCGAATGTGATCGATAGAACAACAGCCGGCGTGTTCTCGAAGAAATAATTGGCAGGGTAATCAGCCCCGACAACATCATAGACATCATGGTTGAAAATCCGGACAATTGGGAGTCCGTAGCAACATACGTGTCTAAAGTACTCGGGAAGAAAAAAGAGGAGGAGACAACTGTTGGGTAAGGACCTCCGCCGGCAGCACAAGAAGATTCCTACATAGGGCAGGAATTGATACCAGGCTGAACTAAGGCGAGAGCGGATTCCGGCATGGACTCATGTGAAGAAAGGGTATGTGGGTTTTAGTGGGTAAGAGCCCCACACTACTCGAGAGTGCGGGGGGCCCAAAGGCAAATGATGTGTAACACAATGCGGTAATGCAAAAAGCTGCATCTTAGCCTATCTTCCCAAATGGACAACTCTCACCTCCACGTGTGCTTATTAAAGCCGGTGGGCCCTGGACTCTTATCAACCTTGCCAGAGATTGGGTAACCAACCCCAGTGGATGGCGAGGTAAGAGACAAACGAGAGAGGCATAATAACGGGGGGTAGGGCCAACCACTCTACTCCCTCTACATGCGGTTACTAGAAATAGAACGCGCAGGGCTCCTGACCATCGGGCAGCTTCGGATGCAGCCCAGTCCCAAAATGGAGGAACCGAAACGGGTGTCACGGGACCACAACCCCAACATGCCCACGGACGATTTCAGTGGACGGAGGATCTCAGGCAAGATCTGATGCGCTGCTACGAGGAGAGCTGTCCGCAACAGCGAGGCTAGCAGTAATGCATCCCGAACTAGCAGATCGCTTTACTCATCAACATCTGAGAGATTATGTGGCCTATCTGAGACGGATAGGTTTCGTTGTTCAACCGGTACCGGATGTGCGGGCAATAACAACTGAGCCCGTGCGCGGTGCAGGGAGAGATACACTACATTGTGAAAGCACGACACTCGTACTTGGGCGAAATCTGACAACAAAAACTTTGCCTAAACAACGAGAAATAGACAGAGCAAATAGCCTACCTCTGTACGCTGTTCCAGATGACTGCCACCTGTAGAAAGTCAATTGTGCCGTTTAGGAGACTGCGTGTTATCTAGTGACTCCGCGAAATCTGACACAGATATCGGGGAGTCGGCAGATTACAAAACGCACATCCCAATTGAACGGCAAGATTCGACTAACACGGAACTCGCTTCCCGAATTCAGTGTGTGATCAACTATTTAACATCTGGCCGTTCATTTACGGCTAAAGTCAAGAAATTCGCACAACAACGGCGGACGTACTATCACACACTGCACAAGCTGAAGTTGCTCAACATCAAGCAACGTTTGGCGGATAAAATTCGGGTTTTAGCCGATGCCAAAAAGAGGCTGCAAAGACAGGAAGATGGAGTTCGACAAAACTCAATATTTTGGACGAATCCTGCCAACCTCTTCAAACATCGTATCGCAGCCTCTAGCGAGTTTCCGTCGATGGCCTCAGTTGAGGAATTCTGGGGGAGCATCTACGAGAAAACATCTAAGCTTAATGCAGACACTCCAGGTATTGAAATCTTTCCCGAGTTGTGAGACGAAGTCACACAACAAAGTGAAGATTACCCACCCGTCAGTGCATTAGAGGTGAAAATTGCCATCACAGGAGCGAGGAATTTCTCCTCGCCGGGTTGGGATGAAATTAACAACTATTGGTGGAAGAAGCTCACTTCTGTCCATCAATACCTAGCCCGAATATTCACCTCTTACACAAATGGAGACCAACCCATTCCTCACTGGCTGGTGGAGGGCCGTACGACACTAATTCCAAAGTCGGGAGAACGAAAAACCATAGACCAATCACGTGCCTCAATACGTAAAAATGGTAAAAATGGTTCACTAACATCTTGAACAAACATATTGAGAAAGCCGTGAAACCGGTGTGGCAACGGATAGTAGAACAACGAGGCTGCAAAATGGGTGTTTCCGGCTGCAAGGACAACTTGCTTATCGACAGGTGTGTTTGTCAGGACGCAGTCCAATACAAGCGTAACCTGTCGATAGCCTGGCTGGATTACATGAAGGCATATGACTCAACATCGCACGAGCTTATTGCTTGTTGCTCAAACGCGTCCATGTCCACCCAAACATAGTGAGAATTGTAGAAGACCTGATGCCTCTTGGAAAACACGCTTTGTCATTATATCGGGCTAGCGTCGAACCATGTCTAGACTTCCAAAGAGGTGTCTATCAGGGAGATTCTCTGAGTCCTCTGCTCTTCTGCATCTCACTATTTATTGCCTCTATCCGTTGCTCTCCGGAAATCGCAAGGGTACATGTGTACACCGCCTGGTGAACGTATACATAAGATCACCCATCTTTTCTATATTGTAACGTTAATGTTATATTCTTATGTTAATTAGTTTTCATAAAAATATATCATAAGGTCATGATTAACAAATATTTTACACAATGAAATAATTTCTAATATTCTGATATAAAAAATAATAAAACACTAATAATATTCAATTATTGCACCAACTCCAAAATTCACGTATTATAAATCCATCACTCTGATTTATGAAGAAAAATTTAATATTTAAATCGTTGGCCTAATTTAAATCCATATTGAAAAACAAACTCTTATTATGAAACCTAAAAGCACCGACCGTATAATCTGGTGACGTCACTTGTTGATCCAATAGACGTATACTCGGCTGCTACGATCTTGTAAATGAAAATCATCGGGAACTTCCGCCGCTGATGATTGAAGCCACGAAGATTGTCGATCCTCACGGTGTCCCAAATTGCATACTCTCTTATGTTTCCCCGTAGATGTAATAAAATACTCGGAAATTTCGGAAAATAATATTATCTCCTATTTTAACTTCCGATAGAATTAAAGAGTATTTATTTCCCTTTTTATTTCAGGATTTTGAATTAATTTCTTATTTATTTCAACGAACAATTTTTGGTTCATCCGTCATAGGTTATTTACTTTAATAATTTTCTTTAAAACTACAGTCGTTGTTGCATTGAAATTCCGGATTAATCTGTTTCCTTTAAATTCTAAATACGTGCAGCGTCATACTCCATAATTGAGACAATCAACAATTTAGTCCATTTTCATTAGCACGTGTCAAAACGGAATTCAACAAATACACCAAAATATAATAAAATTTCCAATTCACAATTATTATAAAAATATTACAATTTTTCGGAATTCATTCCGCATATCGCTCGTCCAAGTTTTTCGCATTCTTAAATCAAGCAAGAGTGAATTATTCCCAAACGTTCATTCTAATTTTATTATTTCGATCTTAGAAATCATTTCCCTTTCAATTAATTTAAAATTTCAATGAGATTAAAAAACATTTTGAAAGAAGGGAAATGTCAAACGAAAATAGAAAGAACTTTTGTTTGATTTATTGCATATTAGAATTATGCCAGATTATTTTTATATAATATTAAATTTCGCAATATTTAAAATTATTGCATGTCAATTTAATGAACCCGCCCTGCAACAAACAAAACGAACGGATTTTCTTAGAAAAATTTGAAATATTAATAAATTTGAAATAGAATTTAGACTTTAAAATTTTTTCTTTAAAATGGAAACCACGAAACGCGCACTTGGAACATACCTTCAAATCCCGCCTGCTTGGTTTTTTGCGTCTTGCTTGATGCGAATCAAAAATGGAAAAGAGTGACTGGGGGGAATAAACCTCGAAAATTCCCTCGAGTCCCCTCTCTCCATATTTACCTACACCAGCGATATGCGTTACATACAAGAAGCATCACACATTCCACGATTGATAACACCTCAATAATACATTATCATTTATCGTTCATAACAATTGCAGGATTCGCTTTTATCAATAGAGAATAATATAGTAAAATATCATACCATAAAAATACATTGTCATCCTCCATATCATGGCCTTACAATATGGATGATCATAAATTATACGCATTAGACGAGGATCAATTACATCGATCTCTGAACATCGCCCTCACATACCCGAAAAGATATCGGCATGGGATTCGGATTGGACAAGTGTGTAGTCGTTCATTTGCACAGAGAGAGGTCAGGCTCCAATAACAACGATATGGAGCTCGTCAACGGAAATGTCATCCGCCACGTTAGCGCCGAAGAAGCCTACACATACCTGGGCGTACCGCAAAGGCATGTCCAGGATGTGCAGGCTGCTAAAACCACTATAATTAAGAAATACCGGCGCATTCTCCGTCAGATCTGGTCATCAGAATTGACCGGGAGAAATAAGGTGGCAGCCGCGAATATGTTGGCCGTATCACCAGTGCTCTATTCATTTGGAGCACTGAAGTGGAACGTTGACGAGCTAAGGGGTCCTGACCGAAGCACACGGAAGATGATTTGTATGCAACGCAGTTTGCATCCAAGATCTTCCGTGGAACGACTGTATTTGCCCCGAAATATGGGAGGTAGTGGCCTTTTAAGCCTGGAGTGTATGCATGACCGATTGGTCCTCGAGACAGCTTGCTACGTGATTAATCGAACGGAGGATCCCCTGATGATGCTAGTTCATGAGCATGAAATTCAGGGGAAAGGGGCGTTTCTGTACAACGCGGCGGAACGAGCGGCGCGAAGCCTCAGTCTGGTTTTTAACGTGGGACGTAATGGTGCACAGGAAGCTGAATCAGTCATCAGTCTATACCCAGTGCGTCTCAGGGCTAACATACGGAAGGAACAACTCCGTATGTTGGAGGGAAGGCATATCGACAAGCCATTGCATGGACAATTCTTTCGAAATGTCCAAGAACTTGGCTTGTCGGTAGAGATGACCTTCTCGTTCTTAAGATCAGCCGGCTTGAAATTCGAGACCGAGGTTTTTATCTTCGCATGCCAGGATGGAGTAAAAAATACCTTAGCGTATCGCCAGAACGTCTTAACCCTTTCCGTCACAGTGTGCTGCTCAGCGTGCCACCTTTTCTTCGTTAGTTTTTTCACATTTACAAATCAGTCTCTCATGTTTTTTAAGTCGTGATTCATTTTCTACATAGCTAAGGCATTTATTTATTAAATACAAGACATCGCACATATTAAAGTACCATAGTTAATTAGTTATAAAGAAAAATATACCAAAAAATAAGTAGTTTTTGAAAAAAAACTGTTTATGAAAAATAATTCCCTACAAACATAAACGGATAACTTGTTATTTATACGTTATTGAGGTCGCCGAATACGATTCTGATGTCGGTTATCAAAAATTCAAAATGGCGGATCCAATATGGCGGACAAAAATCTTTTCTACGTTTTACTAAAAATAAGGATTAATTTTTATAATAAAATATTTTTAAAAAATACAAAAAAAGTAAAAAAAAAAAATAAAAAATCATAAAAAAAAAAAATTGATCCATAATCTCGCCACATCCTCGTCGTTGGATCTGGGTAACGCTGAGAGCGAGATGATCAAGAAAAATAATTGGATTCTCAATTATCATGTCCGCCATATTGGATAAGCTACTTTAAAATTTTAGAAACTGACATCAGATTCGTATTCACCGACCCTGAATATCTCCGAGTAACTTTTTTTCAAGCGAATTCCGTTAATTTTCGATTTTTTATCCTACATATTAGATCCGCCATTTTGAATTTTTGAATACTAACATCAAATTCGTATTTAGCGACCCCGAAAACCTCCGAATAACTTTTTTCAAGCGAAATCGGTGAAAAGAAAAATGCGTGACTAAAAGGGTTAAAGTAGTAAACAATAATTTTAAAGGCCCTTAGCAAATTTTCACAAATTTACTTTTGACGATAAAAGTTAAAATGCCTCGCAGGCACCGCTAGCTTATTGCAAATATAAAATTAACGCTTAATAACAATTTTCAGCAATTTCAGGGCCATATAAACGATACTCAATATATACTTGAACATAAAAATAATAAAAAATAATATTTAAAATCCCTTAGATAATTTTCGAAAACTTTACGTGTCGACGATAAAAGATAGCTTGATTCCCAGGGATGGCAGGCGTATTGCAAATACAATATTGAACCTAAAATACAATTTTCATCAATTTTGGGGCCTTATTATAGATGCTCAATACTTGTATACTTGATGTATACTCATATACTTGAGCATAAAAATAATAACAAATAAATTTTATGGCACTTATAACATTTACAGGCCCTTAGCAAATTTTCAAAAATTTACATTTGACCATAAAAGTTAAAATGCCTCGCAGGCACCGCTGGCGTATTGTAAATATAAAATTAACGCCTAATAACAATTTTCATCAATTTCAGGGCCGTATAAACAATACTCAATATATACTTGAACATAAAAATAGTAACAAATAAATTTAAAGGCCTTTAGAAAATTTTCAAAAATTTACATTTGACGATAAAATTGAAATACCTCGCAGGCACCGCTGGTGTATTGCAAATATAAAATGAACGCCTAATAACAATTTTCATTAATTTAAGCGCCTTATAAAAAATGCTCAATACATACATGAACATAACAATAGTATCGAATAAATTTAAAGGCCTTTAGACCATTTTCCAACATTTACATTTGACGATAAAATTAAACTGCCTCGCAGGCACCGTTGGGGTATTGAAAATATAAAATTAACGCCTAATAACATTTTTCATCGATTTCAGGGCCTTATAAACAATACTCAATATACACTTGAACATAAAAATAATAAAAAATAATAAAAAATAATTTTAAAATCCCTTAGAAAATTTTCGAAAACTGTACGTTTGTTACGTACCGCTTTAATTGTGAGATATGATATATTCGGTCCGTTTAAAAGTTAATGCTATGTTTGTGTATTTGGAGAGTTATAGCAAGCGAGCGTTGTATTAGTGTATGAGTTTAAGCTTAGTTGTATTGATATTCGTTACTCATACTATTACTAATGTATTGCATGTACCTGAAATAGCAAAAAATCTTGTTTCTATTTCAAAGTGTACTAAAAAGGGAATACAAGTTGTTTTTGAAAAAGGTGGAAATAATGTACATTTTATGAGAGATGGTAAAATTTTAATGGTTGGTAAAAGAGTAAATAACATGTATCGGTTAGATATTCAAACTAAAAGAAATGATGCTGAATTAAATTTAGGTGAAAGTTCTTTAATGAAATGGCATGAACGTCTAGGTCATCCACATTTTAAACTGCTGAGAATGATACATAAAAATTCTGCTGTTGATGATTTGAATATCAGTAATATCACAGGAGAAAACCCTTTCTGCGAGCCATGTGTGATGGCGAAGCAGCATCGGCAAAGTTTTCCAAAACATGAAGCGAATCGTTCAAAAATCCCGGGAGAAACATTTCATGTAGATCTAAGTGGAAAAATGTCCTCTCCTTCTATCGGTGGCTCATATTATTATATGCTCTTAAAAGATGATTGTACGCGATACTGTTTTATATATCTATTGAAAGATAAAACTGATGTTTTGATTAATCTTAAGAAATTTTATGCTGAAGTTCGATCGCGAGGCTATCGTGTTAAAAAATTGCGATCAGATAGAGGGTTAGAATTTAATAACTCTGAAGTTGAAAAATTTTTGTTATCAAAAGGTATTAAAAATGGATTATCTACTCCAAGAGCTCCGGAACTAAATGGGTTCATCGAAAGACAGAATAGAACGATTGTTGAATCAGCAAAAGCGATGTTGGCCGCAAAGAAATTACCAACTTATTTGTGGGGTGAAGCTGTAAATACAGCCGTTTATTTGAAAAATCGTACAATCTCACAAACTATTAATAACGTCACACCTTTCGAAAAGTGGTTTGGATCAAAACCATTTGTAAAACATATCAAAACCTTTGGCAGTGATTGTTATGTTCATGTGCCCAAAGATCAACGTACTAAGTGGGAATATAATTCAATAAAATGTATTATAGTTGGATTTCATGATGACAGCAAAGCTTATAGAATTTTCGATGTGTCTAAGAGAAAACTATTCATTCGGAGAGATGTAATTTTTAATGAAACTAGTGAGTCCGAGAATCTTATTTTTGAATTTCCAAAGAGTAATGTAAATACCGATGATAACAAGGATTCTGATACAGATGATGGAAGAGAAGACAAACTTAAACCAGAGGAAGACATTCCTAAAAAGACTAAACCGTATAAAAATCCACGCATGCCTATAGCAAGGGATCCCTATCCTTCGAGAACTCGTTTAAATTTGTCAGAAAATTCTAAAAGGGAACTGAATATTGCGGAAGCCTTTTTAACCGTCGTAGAGCCTTTAACTCTTGATGATGCATTAACGTCAGTAGATGCAAAACATTGGTTAGATGCTGTAAATCAAGAATTAGATGCTCTTGGAAGGAATGAAACTTGGATTTTGGTGCCCAGACCTAACAATGTTAACGTTATAGGCAATCGATGGGTATTTACACGAAAATACAAAACGAATGGAGAAATTGACAAATTTAAGGCGCGACTCGTGGTTAAGGGATATTCGCAAAAATATGGAATTGATTATGAGGAAACTTTTGCGCCTGTGGTGAGATATGAATCTGTGAGGTTAATTCTATCAATTGCAGCTGCCTTAGATTTGCCAATGTTTCAATTCGACGTTAAAACTGCGTTTTTATATGGCGATTTGAACGAGCCTATTTATATGGAGCAACCGCAAGGGTTTGCATACGACAACGATTCAGTATGCCTATTAAAACGTAGCCTTTATGGTTTAAAACAGGCATCGCGACAGTGGAATTTAAAGATTGTAAACTTTCTCACTCAACGAAATTATGTTCAATCTCATGCAGATCCGTGCGTATTTACATATGAAAACGAAGAATTTAAGGTTAAAATTTATTTAGCAATATATGTAGACGACGGATTAATATGCGGCAACAATGTTCATTTTATTATGCGCTTGTTAGAAGAATTGCAGATGAATTTTGAAATCGTTTTTGGAGAACCGCAGTGTTTTGTAGGATTGCAAATTGAGAAAGAAAATGGAAAGATAAAAATTCACCAAAGAACATACGCTGAGAAAATTTTAGAGAAATTTAATCATGTTAATTGTTCCTCGGTCTCTACTCCTATCGATATAGGTCATGCAATTTTTAGTCGCGAAAAAGATGAAAATAACAATGCGAATTTTCCGTACCGTGAAGCGATTGGATCGTTAATGTTTTTAATGATTGGAAGTAGACCTGATTTAGCATTCGTAGTAGGATTATTAAGCAGATTTATGCAAAGCCCTAGTCAGATACATTGGCTAGCAATTAAGCGAGTATTAAGGTATATTAAAGGCACTATTTATCATGGTATAACGTACAACATCAATAGTAGTCAGATTAAACTTTCTGCATATTGTGATGCTGATTTTGCGAATGATCCTAATACAAGACGAAGTGTAACTGGATGGGTCGTGTTCTGTAATTGCGGTCCGATTGCATGGAGCTCTAAAAAACAAACTCAGATCGCCACGTCGACTACTGAGGCCGAATTTATTGCTCTTTGTGCCGTCACAAAAGAAGTAATTTGGTTAAGAAATTTTCTTAAAGAATTGAACCTTGAACAAAGTCAAGCTACAAAAGTACACAGTGATAATCAAAGAGCAATATCTATCGTGGAAAATCCTCAGTGTACAAAGCGTACTAAACACATTGATGTGCAGTTCTTTTATACGTGTGAAAAGCTAAAGGAGAAACAAATTGATGTGCGTTACATTGCGACTGCGAATCAATTAGCCGATATGCTAACCAAAGCGTTGTCTAAGGAGAAGCTACAGCATTTTGTTAAAAATTATGGCATGTATTAAGCGTTGTAAACTAAAATGCGAGAGGAAGTGTTACGAATATTACGCCTTTTATTTTATTTTGTGAACGGGTCATAATGTTATCCCCACCATTCAATATTTAGTTCTGCTTTCTTGTATATTTCGATAACATAGGCTAGTCGGCGAGTTCCGCGCCTCTCGTGGGTATGGCTGCGAGTAATACTCCTGTTCGGCATATCTTCTTTACATTATAAATAAATTTAATCCTTTCATACGTATTTTGTGTTCGATTCTTCAAACCCATAACAGTATAATAATTTTATATTCGAACGAGCTGTCACCGTTGACATTTAGTAATGTTTCGCGGAATGTCAAATTCGGTCGTGTTCGCGAACTTTCCAAAAGTTGAAAAGATACAACGACCTTATTCATCATCTAGTCACTTGTGTCCAGGAAGCGACTTGAGCCGGAGCTCGTCACTAAGGATTTCAATAATAATGTATTTTTCTATAAGTGTTATTAAACGTGGTGTTTTATTTCATACTTCCAATATCATAAAAGAGTCAGCTATTGGAATATTAAGGTAAATATAGAACAGTGTATATAACCTGATTAAAGATAATTATTAATAATAAAGATAAAATTAATCGAAGTCGATCCACGTAACAAAATTGGTGTCAGAAGTGGGATTCTGATTTCGATTAATTACAAATTCTGGAGCTCAGATTTTGTCTTTTGGTGGATGATGTTTTCGTTAGAGGAGTTGGTCGAAATTTATCCTTGCTTAAGATCTTGGACATCACGGGATGTTCAAATATTCACGATGATTTTGGGCTAGAGCTGCTCTCGAATGTAAATAAATTGGAAGTACTGAGGATGTCGATGCTTCGACCTAATATCGCTGCCACCTTCTTATACTCCTCCTTGACATTGTGCACTTTCGAAGCTCGCGATTGTTATGGTATTAGTGGGGAAGAAATTTGTGGGTTATTGAGATCATCACCGCATTTATGTCACCTGGATATTGAAGGATGTGTTCATGTTGGTAGGGAAGTTGTGAACTGTTGCCTATGAATCGCTGCGTATGTTTGACAGAAGCACTCTCTTGTCTTTATATTTAGGAGGAACAGAAGCTCGCCATCGTAAGAAGGATAGGGAAAATTTTCTTCTTGATATCCACTATGTTCGGAAATCTCCACGTATATAAGGTGAATACATTCGGACATATTTTGATTTCGGGAATTGTCCCCGTCTTAATGTACTTATTTTCCTACAGCTCAATATTTTTTTGTATCATCATTGCATAAGAATTGTTACTCATGAAGATTTTCTATCATTCTAAAGTAAATATACTAGACATACTTCGGTTTTGTGAAATGTCCCCGTCTCAATATATATGCTTTCTGTAATCTTTATTTTATTTCAGATTTTCAAGAAGAAACCAAATATTAAGAATGACATGTACTTTTGTGTAATGTTAGATACCCGTCATGTCTTAATGATCCTGAAACATCTACCAGAAAGTAGAGCGAATCGTTTTATTCTTTTTTTTTAATATATATAATCATTTTTGTTGTTGTTTCAACGCATATTGCGGGATTTCATGTAATTGAATATTTGTATTGAACAGAATATAGTAGTAAAAATCCATGGATAAAAAAAAATAAATAAATAAAATGAAATAAAAAAAGAGAATAGAAGATATTAATCTTATTCGACGAGGACGTCGATTTCTTAAAAAGGGAGGATTGTTACGTACCGCTTTAATTGTGAGATATGATATATTAGGTCCGTTTAAAAGTTAATGCTATGTTTGTGTAGTTGGAGAGTAGCAAGCGAGCGTTGTATGAGTGTATGAGTTTAGGCTTAGTTGTATTGATATTGTATAATAATTTGATATTCGAACGTAGTAATGTTTCGCGGAATGTCAAATTCGGTCGTGTTCGCGAACTTTCCAAAAGTTGAAAAGATACAACGACCTTTTTCATAAACTAGTTACTTGTGTCCAGGAAGCGACTTGAGCCGGAGCTCGTCACTAAAGATTTAAATCATAAAGTATTTTTCTATAAGTGTTATTAAACGTGGTGTTTTATTTCATACTTCCAATATCATAAAAGAGTGAGCTATTGGAATATTAAGGTAAATATAGAACACTGTATATAATCTGATTAAAGATAATTATTAATAATAAAGATAAAATTAATCGAAGTCGATCCACGCAACAAAATTGGTGTCAGAAGTGGGATTCTGATTTCGATTAATTAGATATTAATTTAATTTGTTTAATCATTATTAATGTTATATTTTATATTAATTGATCATTAGAAAAAATAATTTTTGATTTTTGTTAAATTTTGTAAAAATTAAACAGAAGATTAAAAAAATTCAAAATTATGATTTTTCAAATATATATATAAACATTAGAAAAAATGTTAGATTAAGAATATATATGATTTTATGTGTATTAATCAAATTTCATTTCACATTTTGTGTTAAAAATTCATAAAATTATTGATTGAACCATTTCAAATTTTATTATTGGAAAAGAAACGTGGTTAAACAATATATTATTATATGGCTATGTCCCATTGTTAAACCACGTAACAGTTATATTTTGAATGATACTTATTTTATGAATTTTTAAGGAAAGAAAATAAGTGATGTGTTTTAGTGTGTCGATAGTGGTGTTATATCCTACATCTGAGAAGCAGATCTGGAACATATTTGTTGGCCATTTTTTTGGTCAAGGCACTTCAGCCCTTTACCTGGGTGCCGGCCTATGATCATGAGTTTAAGGAAAGGAAGAAGGGGAAAAATAACCTCAGTATTGAGCTTTTATTTAATCAGTAATTGATTAATTTTGTGGATATCATATCCCTTTTTGCTCGTTTCGTCATCATCGGCTACTGGCGAGAATTAATGGCAGGTCGAAGGGAATTAACTGTAGGGAAGGACGGAGGAATACTGGGTTATTGAGGGTTGGAAATTGATTGCTTTTTGGTGGTGGATATTCGGATATAGAAGACAAATGGGGATAATTTGGTTGATCAATCCGACGATCCTTTCTATACTGGAGTTTTGTGAAAGGGGAAATATTAAAGGGGACTATTGTCCCTTGTGGGACAACTACTTCCTCCACGATCTTAAGTTTTGAGGTTTGTCTTCTCTTTGCCAACTTCGTTTGGTGTTTAGTTTTTTTGTTGGACTTTTCCCGCGGGACATAACGACGTCCATAAATATCGGCTTTTAAACGAAGTATACATTCGCGTCTACCACCGGCACGACCCACTTAAAAGAAAATGGAAAGGAGATTGTAAATAACCCATTTATATATAAGTATATATATTTTTTATTTATCTTTTTACTTACTTGCTTTACGGGAAAAGGAATATTTAGGATTGATTTAGGAACGACCTCAACCGTTGGTTGGCGTTTAAAGTCGCCACTGCCCATCAACCGCTGGTTAGCGTTTAAAGTGCAGTAATGATCTGGTTAGAGGAGGCTGCATTTATACAGAATTTTTACGTATACTTGCATGCGTTGGACGAATAGAGAATATGAGATAGGAAATACACATTTGTAGAATGAGCTTATTGGTTAAAAACTTTTGGCGGCAAGAGTTTTCTAACGGAAGTCTATCTTTTAAATTTTCCTATTCGTTAAAAATGAATTTCCGCCGAGTGCAGTAGTTTTATTGGGTAGGTCATAAAACTCTCAAGTATCGTGTGTGCATTGGGCGGCTTCTCTGTTCGACCAAAGGCATCTAAAAACTAATTTCTAATTTATTGTATATATGTTTTGAGTATTGTTTAATCATATTTCATTTTTATTCTTAACTTAAGTTTATGATCTAGTTCTTAACGCTATTCACTAGGTTCACTTAATGTTCATTATCAATGTTCATTTTAGTATTGTGCACTAATATCTTTCTTTTAGAAAACGTCTTTGTTTCTTTCTTATCTGTTCTATTTTTATCGATGGAGAAAAGCCGGCGTTTCATGGCATGACCTATTTACGATTTTCGTTAGGATGTAACACCTCCGCTCTTGAAATATGGCTGGCTATCCAGGCATGCAAACCTCTCCTGAGGTTGTTAATGCATTTTTGGTTGTATGAAGAAGGTGTGATTAACTCCGATTTGTAAAGGTGTATTCTCAAATTCTTGGGTTAGTCGAAAAATACAGTCTCTACATCTGTTTGCCCACTGGACTAACAGTACTTCTTTATTACAATAATGACAACAGAATCCAAGCTCGTCTTTGAATTAATCAGAATCGTAATTTGTATATGCGTAGTATAATTTAGCAGCATGTAATTTCGGAAGTGTCTCTGGTGTAGGTCTTGAAGCTGGATGGCAATCTTTGCAAATAGAAATGATACTGCCATTTGATCGTGGATATTGTATCACTGTATATAATTCCATTATGCACAATTGATGGTGTCCGCTAGTTGTAATTTTGGGTATTCCTGGTGGTTCGCCAAGGTATAATGGAGAATTTGATGAGGGTACTATATGTATGGTTTGCTCTTGAATTAAATAAGATTCATTTTCAAAATAATGAATACAACAGTCTTGACATGAATCAGATGGTTGGATTTTTAAGAGCTTAATTGAGCATTTTTGACAATGAAGTTTTATCAATGTCTGTTTAACGGGGGTTGTAAAATGAGCCCATTTTAAGGGAGTGAATTCTTCTTGAATTTCGATAGGTGCATTGTTGAAACAAGATGTGCGTATAAGATGAGCGTAATCATTGAAGATGTGGCACAGAATTGTTGAATTTATGGATTGAATACATAAATATGGAGCCATTCGATGATATCGGTTCTTGATTCACTTATTTTGTAAGGCATCTGAAGCATGTTTTCACTGCGAGGCGCCATCTATAATTAAAATATTTATTTCTTTACTGCAAAAGCTGGATATAGGTTTTCAGTGGGTCGAGGAGGTGCAGATTTGTTTACGTCGTTCTGAGATGGAGATAGGGTTATCTCCTGATTTGTTGGAGTTAAAAGTTCCATTTCGTTATCTTCTTTAGGTTTTCCTTTAGAAAGGTGGAGCAGAAGGTGAGTGAAAGAGTCCCAAATAGCTGCGATAAGCAGTAAAGACCATCCGTAAACGGAGTGTAGAGCGTAACCATGTACGATCGTGTCCACGACTAATTTTATCAATCGAAAAATCAAAAGCAACATTAATACTCCTGCACTTACGTTGCCAAATTTGGTGTTTTCGGATACGCTATTTAATGAATCCGTATCCAATAGAAGTTTGAGCGATATACCCGTGCCTACCATGCCTTGTCCTGTGATTCCACGAGCTACAGAATTAAGGATGGCTGCATTTTCGGCGGGGAACATAATATGTTTCCTCAGTTCGCCCAGAGTTTTTTCCGAGTAAATTCCCGTAGATCCAAGATTCTTCAGATTTGTATACTTCCAAGTGGCTTGATCATTCGGTTTGAGCATAGTTGGAACGGTGGCCTCAATATAATGGGGCACTACTTTATACCAGATTCCATTTAATCGGTACATTGGAGGTGCTGCTAAATTACATTTTATTTGTACTCCTGACTCTACTAACACATGCGTGCGTGGTCGTAGAAATAAACTTTGGTTTCCTCGGGTGACGGGAATGTTAATATAACATTCAGATGTTTGTCGAACTCTTACTTCCACAGGTATGCATTTGATGATGTGAATTGCCTCACCGGCAGTGATGCAATCCGGAATGGAGGATTGCTGGCGGCGATGGACAAACTGTTTTTTAAAACTTGCTGTTCTAATGTGCAACGCTGTACTAAAATATCGTAATATAAAGATTTTAACTCGCTACGAATGTGTTTCTCTACATAGGTAAACTTACTATTAACATATGCAAAAATGTCAACGTTTTCTACCTTGATTTTATTTACAGTCGATACGATTGGTCGTTTGCCTGAAAATGGCGCTATAAACAATTTCGGATGTTCGGTTTGAAATATTGGATATCCGCATAATTTTCGCTCGCTTTTTATTGTCAACGCAAAAGTAATATCTTCCGTTTCTACGGTTATTATTACTGGTGCGTCTCGATTGTTAATTTCTTCTATACGAGAGGATATTCCTTCATACATAACGTCATATTTATTGAAATCGCAACTATCTTTCTCTAAAAGATCCCAGTAAGTGTAACCTCGTTCTAAATCAAAACACGAACCCTCTCTTATGGAACAAGTGGTTCCAGTTTTTAAATGTGCACGTCCGGTTTTTAAACTAAGAGATACCGTATCTGTATGTAGGATTATTTCCACTACCGCTTGTACTATTACATTGTTCCATGATCCGTATGGATCAGAATAATGCGCGCCGTTACATCTTCCATCGGCTGTGACAGTTCTCGCGAGCATTGCATTTCTAATATTTAGCTGGCCAACGGTCAGGCCCGAAATTATTACATTATTTTCTAATACTATAGTATTGGTATTATGAATATTTTTACGTTGATCGTGCGAAAGTTCTACGATATATTCCGTTATTCCGTTTAAATATAAGAAATTATCCTTACGCATGTATATCTAATCCCGAGAGTTTATAATATTTTTCGAAAATCGACGGACCTTTTTATAATTTTGCTGCACATTTTCTAAATCGTACGTATTTTCTAGAGTCGGAGGTTCAGCATTATCTAGTGATATCAAATCGTTATTTTCACTGCCTTCGTCGGAAGCTGAATCTTCCGATTCACTAGCGTTTTTATAGTCAGTTTCCTGCACGCAAAAAAATATAATGCCTCTGTAGTATATTATTAACAATCGGTTAGAGCTTCTTTATGGCACTACCACATTTGTTACAAAGTTATTCTAGAAAAGCATATTGGCTCATCTATGCAAGTATACTCTCGTGGCATACCGTGGCGGTATGCCGCGTGAGCAACGGCAGCATGCTCGTATACAATTTTTTTCAGCTATCGTCAAAAATACGTACACTAGGCACTAAGGCTCGGACGGTGTCCAGGTATGGCGCTGTGTGGTTTTTCTTCTTATCGGCTAAAATACGTGCACTAGATGGTGAGGGTCGGCGATTACGGTGTCTAGGTGTAGCGTTCCGCAGTTTTTCATCTTATCGGCTAAAATACGTGTACCAGGTGGTGAGGGTCGGCGGTTACGGTGTCCAGGTATCGCGCTCCGTGGTTTTTTATTATATTAGCTGAAATACGTCCATCAGGTGTTCGGGGTCGCCGATTACGAAATCCAGGTGTCGCGCTTCGTAGTTTTTTATCATATTGGGCGAAATACATGCTGCAGGTGTTCGGGGCTGCCGTCCTTCAGATTGACCTTGAAGTTCATTCCAAGGTCAAATACATTTGCTCTTCAAAATTTATCCTGAGATAAAAACAAAAAGTTGACCTTGAAATGACCTTCAAGGTCGACCTAAAGGACGTCGACCCCGAACACCTGGAGCATGTATTTCGCCCAATATGATAAAAAACTACGAAGCGCTACACCTGGACTTCGTAATCGGCGACGCCGAACACCTAGTGGACGTATTTCAGCTAATATATTAAAAAACTATGGAGCGCGATACATGGACACCGTAATCGCCGACCCTTAGCACTTAGTGTACGTATTTTAGACAATAGCTGAAAAAATTGTATACGGACATGTTACCGTTGCTCACGCGGCATACCGCCACGGTATGCCGGGAAAGTATACTTGCATAGATGAGCCGGTATGCTTTTCTAGAATAGTCTGATACAAACGTGGTAGTGCCATAAAGAAGCTGCAACCGTCTGTTGAGCTAACATACTACTGAGGTTTTATATTTTTTTGCGTGTGGGAAACTCCGGTGGATAGATTCTGTATTTTCGGATCGTCGTCTGGACGTGTCATGAGTTTATGACGGTCACTTCCGTTTGGTTGTTCGCTTTGACGAGGCCGATCATGTACCTCGGCAACTACGGTCAATTGGTTTGAGTTATTTGCATTCGTTTCCGAAGTGTAATCGTCGTTATCATACTCATTTATTTTGATGTTTTCATTGGAATAATCCTTCGTGATTGTCTCGTTGGATACCTTATCACTTTTTAGTTTCACATTTTTTTCTTCGACATAGGGTTTAGAAGCAGAAGGAAGTTCTTTTATGACTGTTGACAGTTCTAAATTCTTTTTCAAGCGCTCACTTCTTCGCAACATCTGGGGTTTTTGTAGAAGGTGTAGTTCAGTTTTTTTCTGGTCTGCCTCTCGGACGAGGTGGTTCAAAACTGTGTGTAGTGTTTATAGCAAGTACCGGGTTTCGCGATAATGCATCAGCATTTACATTAGTTTGGCCGGCTTTATAGACTACATCGTAAGTGCATTCCGCGAGTTTTAATCTCCATTTCAAAACACGGGAATTGGCATTTTCTGTTGTTCGAAACCAAATTAGTGGCTTGTGATCAGTGACTAAGGTATATCTTCTTCCGTATATATATGGTCGAAATTGTGAAACGGCGTATACTATGGCTAGTGCTTCCTTTTCGTAAATGTCATATTTTTTTTTCACAATCATTTAACACTCGTGAAATGTATGCTATTGGTCGGTCTTTGCCAATTTCTCCTTGAGATAATATTCCACCTATCGCGAAACCTGAATCATCAGTTGTTATAATAAATGGTTTTGAAAAATCAGGATATTGTAATATCGGTTCAGAAATGAGTTTATCTTTTAAAATGTTAAATGCAATTTCTTGTTTTTGTTGTTCAATTAAAGGCAACATCATCTTTTAATAAATTACTTAAAGGTCTAGCTATTTTTGAGAAATCTTTAATAAATCGTCTATAGTAACCGGATAAGCCTAAGAATTGGCGAATATTCTTTTGATTTTTAGGAATTGGAAATTGTTGTACTGCTTTCATAGTTTCAGGATTGGGCTTAATTCCGTCTTTGCCGATAACGTGTCCTAAATAGACTACTTCGTGTCGTAGAATTTTACATTTTTCGGGCTGGAGTTTTAAGTTCGCTTCGCGAAGTCGTGCCATTGGTTTATGCATTTTTACTTCGTGTTCGCTTAATGATGATGCGTATACAACTATGTCGTCCAAATAAACGAAGAGTTCTATCCATTGTAAATCTGTAAGGATAACGTCCATTAGTCGTTGGAACGTCGCTGGCGCATTTTTTAATCCAAACGGCATTCTTTGAAATTGATAGTGACCATAAGGAGTTGAAAAGGCTGTTTTATGCGCATCTTCCGGATGCATTTTTATCTGGTGAAAACCATTTGCCAGATCAAACACAGAGAAATATTTTGCTCCACCGAGTTGATCTATGATATCTATAATGTTTGGAAGGGGATAAGAATCACCGATTGTTTTCTCATTTACTTTATGGAAATCGAGGACCATGCGCCAGCGTTTGTTTCCTTCGGCGTCGGCCTTTTTTGGAACGACCCATACGGGTACGTTGTATGGAGATTTGGAAGGTTTTATGATGCCTTGTTCGAGAAGTTCGGAAACTTGTCTGTTTACTTCGTCTTTACGGATTGCAGGATATCGGTATTGCCTAGTGTTTATGAGCGCATCGTCTGTTGTTATAATTCGATGTTGTAATACATTTGTGCCGTTTAATTCATTTCCCGGTATGTAAAAGCAATCAGTACTTTCCCTTAATATATTTTCGGCGCTGTATCTTTCTTCAGATTTCAGATGTTCTAAATTAATCAGTTTTAATAACTCGTTGATTCTTTCATTTTTTATCGAATTTATATCGATTTCATCGAAACTTTTTTCGTTTTATTTTGATTTAGTATTTTTTTATTTGTATTTAGCAATTTTTCGTTTTCATTTTGACTTAGAAATTTTTCGTTGTTATTTAGATTTAGTAATTTTTTGTTTTCATTTTGATTTAGTAATTTTTCGTTTTTATTTAATTTGAAGATTTGTGGATTATCCTTTTTTGATTCACTTAGATTTAGAGAGTTTTTATTTGCTCCGTTATTTTCTTCGGAGGTTTTTAGAGCTGATTCATTTTGATTCAGTGGATTTTGATTTAGTAGATTTTGATTTGCTCGGCTATTTTTTTCGGAGGTTTTTATTCATAATGAATCAGTTGTATTTGAATTTTGACTCTCGTTTATGTTCCCTACTTCTTCGATTTCCAGTGTAGGTATTTCCGAATCAAATTCTTCTTCCGTCGTATTAAAAACCGAAAAATATCTTTTTCCGCGCGTATTCTTGACAAGGGCCTTGCCTGCGTAAATTCCTTGCCCTATCTTTAAGTACGGTAAATGTCCGACTCGTAACTCTTGATTCGCAACTCGAGCATAGCAAATCGTGGTACATACTCCTCGGGGGAATGCGTTGAGTTTCATAAAAATCAAAGCACACAGCCTTCTCATCTCCATAGAGATCCAAGCGTTGGTCATCGTAATTTATCTTAGCATTTGATTGCCAGAAAAATTCGTTTCCTAATAATCCGTTTTGTTTAATCGGAAAATCAGCTGGAACAATATGAAAACTCACGAGACATCCTAAGAGCTCGACCGTGACAGTCCCTAAGGTAGTCAGTAGGTGACGAGTTATTCCATTCAGCTTTAAAATTTCCTTTTGATCAATAAATATGTCGGATGGAACCGAATCTGCCCTAAGGAGATTGGGACCTGATCCTGAATCTAGGAGAAAGCTCTGTATACCCTTTAATGGTTTTGCTACTACACGAATCGATGGTGCAGAATCTTTTATTCGGACATTGACCGTTCGGACAAATTCGTTTCGGCATTTATTGCTCGGACGCGACGTTCGGCTTGAGAAGTCTCCCTCGGAGCGCCCGTTGGGAGGGGACCGTGCGAGTTTCCCCGATTTTGTGTTTTTTGAGAGTTATTAAATTCCCGTTTAAGACATTCGTTTATAGTGTGCCCAGGATTTTTGCAATAATTGCAGAATTTTTTATTATTATAGTTATTATTAGCGTTATTAAATTGCCAGTGATTTTTAGGGGTTTGTTGGTCAAAATTAGTTTCATATGTGTATTTTGCAGTCTAGGAAATAATTGTTCAGGTGGTTGACTAAAGTTTGTTTTATGGTAGGGATTCGAAACACGGGAAGAATTGCAGACGTTTGCTTCTTGACTCGCGGCACCTCTGAACCAACAGGTAGTGGCGTCGTGACCTGGTTTTTTACAGATTTGGCATGTTACTATTTCTGTTTTTTGTATTATATTCGTTTTTTAAATTTTATCGCGTGTATTCTCATTATCAGTTCGAAGGAGTTTTAATGCAGCTAGTTTTTTTTCGGTTGTAATAATTGAAGGTACGGCTTCATCGAGTTTCGTAAATTTTTTATTAAGTCGCAATTGTAAATCGGGTAATAATCCATCCCTGAACGCATCGACAATTTCTTGATCGATGGAAGCTATTTGTTCTTCGCTTAAATCATTTTCAATTTCTATTTTTCGCGCCTCGGATGCGGTTGCCTATTTCACGCCCTTTATTAGCATAGGAAATCGTATCTTCGTTTTCTTTTTGAAATATTTTGCCTAATTCGCGTCGAATTTAATTTGCGGATAAAGCCGGAGCATATATACTTTTAATATATTTCGAAAAATCAGCCAGTTTTTTATATTTTTGTCCAGTTATTACGCGCCTAGCTTCACCTGTTAAACGCGTTCTAATTAATTTTACGAGGTTTGCTTCTGCAGATTCTGGAAGCATTAACAATGCTTCGTCGCATCCTTCTAGAAAGGTGTAGACTGAAATATTTTTCCCGTCAAAGATAGGTACACCCAACCGCAGAATATCTGTCGCCGTAATTTATGTCGACTTGAGAAAATGGCAACAGTGCTTGAGTGATTTACTGAATGCACTACAAACTACAGCCCTATCGATACGATGCGAGACACACACAGGAACGCACACAGTCAAAAGTATTTTGTTTTTATCTCTCTCGCTCTGTCAATCTCTCTCTCCCTCCCTCGTGATTACGCCGACTTAATCAGTTTCACCTGGGGCAACTGCTCCGTTTCTTCCCAGGAGACGATCTTCGCCAACTCCATTGTCGTGGATATGTTTATCAGGTTAGTTCTGTACTAAATATATTATCTTGGCATTTTTTATTTATTTATTTATTGAGCATAAGCGGGCCAGACCGCCACTAATCTGAAAAAATTTAAATAAAATAATACTTGAAGTAGTGGGAAAAGAAATATAATGCACGTAAAAAATGCACGTAATGGATATAGGCATATATGTATGCAAGTATACATCCAAATTTGCTTGCTGTTTGCTTGGAATATGGTTCTTTGTGGGTTATGTTTTCTTTTTAAGGATATACCTGCCAGACCAGCACATGGGATCCGAGAAGAGACGACAGCAATCTCCCATACGACTGTGTGGGACCAGATCGTCAACGCCTTCTGCTTCTCATTAATAATGATCATTATTAGATTATTTAAAATGTGACAAGTTTTGTTATTGGTTTTAGAAGCCTCTGAAGATGACAGTGTTCGCTGTCGAAACGGCAGGCGAACAGTTAAAGAAGTGTTGGTTATTAATCACTGACCTCTCCACTGATGATTGACTCGGATCTTCGTTAAACTCTGTTTAATTTATGTTAAACAATCTCTGCAACAATTATTGTTACCAATATTTCGATGCACGTATTCCACCCCTGCACCGGTGCGACTTCAGTGTAAAGCCTAGAATTCGCTATGAGCGGCCCTGTCAACGTTGCTTATGTGTGCGTAGCTGTCAGAGAAGGAACTGGGTGCTACATATACATGTGCACGTGTTTAACTTTCTGCACTTCTAAAGACAGCGAAATTGGGAATTAAGAAAAAAGATCTGACGATATCTAATATCAGAAAGAAGTAAGTAAAAATATTTCTCAATACATTTCAATCTACAAATATTTTGGGTATGTATCTTCCACAGATTGAACAATGCAGTTTTTCGACAAAACAATCGTGGTTCTTATCCGATACCAATATTTGTGTTCCGAATGAAGAGACTGAAACGCAACCGTATCATCCACCCCAGCCTGTGCCAAATCTATTTATCTATTTATAAATTATATTAAAAAGAAAAAAATTTAGTGCTAATGTAAAAAAAATAAATTTGATTTCGTCGAGGGTTCATGGCACTGTGGAGATGCCAATTAGTGAATTTAATACAACTAAAACTCAAATGTCATCATAATATGTGTAATATGTACAATAATTTTATTATTATACAAGTTATTTATAATATCTACAATATTTACATATCAATAGTTAATTGAATGTCCTCCTGCTTCTATGACCGCACGAAGTCTGCGGTTCATAGAAGTAGATAGAGTGGCACAAAATTGTTGTCCAGCTGCTCCTCGGAGGCTCTCCCAGCCGTCTCTTGCCCTGGCTTTAACTTCATCGACGCGATGAGGTAAATTCGGTCGCCATTCTCTGACCATGTGAGACCAAACATTTTCAATTATGTTAAGGTCGGGCGACTTCGCAGGCCAGTCCAACCTCACCAGATCAGGATGATCATGATACCACTCACGCACCACCCTAGCAGTGTGGATGCTACTGTTGTCTTCTGCGATTGTGATTGTTGGATAATCGGGTAGGGGATAAAGTTGCCTAATCGCCGGGTACAATACGCCATCTAAAATGTTAGTGTATTGTTCCCCGGAGAAATGCCTACCGACCTCAACGAGATCGCCTACCCCATCACCTGAGATCCAACCCCAGAAGGCAACAGTTCTCCTTCCAGTTGAGGTAGATGGTATCATATTTTCAGGCCTGTATCTGGTACCGGTCAGACGCCAGACATGATGCCTTCCGTCCTTATCAGAACTGAAAGTCTTTTCGTCCATGAAGACGACAGACCTCCATGTTTGATCTGACAATGGCAGATAACGGCGAGCGAATGTTACCCTTTCGCGTCGATGATTGTCTGTAAGCAGTGGTTTGGTAACAGCAGGCCTGTAGGAGAAGCCAGCCTTTTTTACAATCCTCCGGATGGTGTCGGCGGAAACTGGTAGGCCTAATTCCTCAGGCATTCTGTCCACCGGTCGGAAGGGGTCCTGCTTCACCGCTTCAACAATTGTTTCGCAATTTTGCTCGGTGAGAATTGGCTTCCTGCCACTGTTTGTAGAACGGAGATCTACGAACTCACCATCATGTTCCGTTCTAGCGAACCAGCGTTGAACCGTCCTCACCGAGCATCCCAGGTGCAGAGCGATCTCTGTTGTGCTCCCTCCAGCATCTTTCAATGCACTCATCTTAGCAAGATTTTCCTGTAAATTAAAGATATATATTACTAACAAAAAATTATTTATTATATAAAATATTATATTATATAATTACATTAACCAATTTTAAAACTAGCGTTCATATAAAATGCGACGTATATATAAGGTCTCATGGCACGATCCAAGAAATGAAATATATTTCAATTATCCAAATTAAAAGGAAAACTTCTCGAAAGTGCTAGTCGAGGACAAAAATAATAAATTCGTAAAATTGAGGGACAACATATCAATTTGGATGCATTGAAATGGGTTTAATTTTAAACAGATGCAATTTTTTAAAATCCATCCGTAATTATGTACGAGATGTCTTTTTATGTTCCACCTAATTTAAAAAAAATTTTGAATTTAGAAAAAAGTAACAGCATGTTCTGGAAAAAAAAAATTTTTTTTTTGTTGCGCTAAAATGTATGGATCAAAAAAATTATTTCTGTATTATTTCTTGACATGGAATTCATTGGTGCTCGAATTACAAATGTTTGTATCAGCAAAAGTCTTTGGTGAAATATAGAAAAGTATTTTGGGTTATGACGAGGTCTAATGGCACGATCTAAGAAATGAAATTTGGTCCCTTCGAAAGTATGTCGAGATAAAAATAATGGAAGTTTTACCCATAAAAAAAAATAAAAGTAAAATAGAATCGTTTAAAATCCATCTGTAATTATGTAGAAAATGTGTTTTTATCTTCACTGTAATTTTTTAGAATTTTTAAATTACGGGGAGGCACCACCTTCAAAATCAGCTGTATGAAATACACCCTTAAAAAATTTTTTTAAATTATTTTAGTCATTTTGGCGTGGGATTCAATGGTGCAAGAACCAAAAGTGTAAAAAATTTTTTTGACCAAAAAAAGAAATTTTGTTTTTTTTTAAAACATGGAATTTTTTAAAATTCATGCATAATTATTTATAAAATGTGTTTTTATATTCACCCTAATTTTTGTGAATTTTTACATTAAGGGGGCTCCAGTCGGTCGATAAGGTAGTAATCTACGTTAAGAAATGTAAGTTAAGAATAACTGAATCGGCTTTTAAAAATTCGGCCGCCACAAAGGCAATTGTAACCACTATATATGATCTCTTAAAAAATATCAAAGACATTTATAGTGAATTGACCGCGAATTTTCGTAAATAGATGATTTTTACTTATTTAAGAAAATTCTCGATCATTTCACGATAAATTTCTTTGATATTTTTTAGGAGATCGTATATAGTGGTTAGAATTGCCTTTATGGCGGCCGAATTTTAAAAAACCGATTCAGTTATTTTAATTAACATTTTTTAACGTATAGATTACTACTTTATCGACCGATCCGACTGGAGGCCCCTTAATTACGAAAAATGTACATACAAGCATTTCTTCAAAAAAAAACTTTTTTTTCACGAGAAATTGTTGGGGTCGAAAAATTTATTTCTTGAGTAACTTTTAACGTGGAATTGAGTGTTGCTAGAATAAAAACTGTAAAAATATTTTTTGACCCTTAAAACAATTGTTTTATTCTGTACAAAATTATTTTTTCGAAAAATACGGATTTTTTAAAAAATTCATACGTCATTATTTTTAAAATTTGTTTTTATATATATATATATACATATATATTTATTTAATGCTTCACCAACTGGTGCTTGCATGAGGAGGACAAAGCCCCCCCCCCCACCCTCCCTGTACATATTTACCTCGACTGGCCTTTGGCGCAATTTCACAAAGAGCTTAATATTTACTATATAATATTCATTATTTACATCACTCATTATTTCTCGCACTAATTCCGCTATTCACTTCATTTATTATTGATCGTCTTACACACTTCACATTTTCATTTTTCACATTTTTATTTATCAACACTGGAGACACGGAACGCCGTCAACAAAACACTTCTAATATTGTTCCTTGCGACCTCTGCGTTTAAAAACGGGATTACGCCGACGCACCGTGATCCTCCTTTTACATCCCCCTCTTTCCATCTTTACTCCTTGTTTTCACTTTTCAATATCTTTTGCTTCCATTTTCCTTCCAATTCGTCTAATATCCATTCGTCCTTTTCGCCTCTCCAACTTGCACCCACTTTCCTCCACATTTCCGCTCTGCCAATCTCCTCCCTTTTTATAGCCATCATAATTTTTGTTCTACATTGTATGAAGATTTCATCATCCTGCACTATCCATCCTTCTTTCTTGACCTCCCCTATGTTTTCTATCACCATTTCTTTGTCTCTCTCACTCTCTAATTTTACTAACACTATCGTGCCTCTTTTTGATTCCTTCTTCACCGATACACTTAGTACTTTCACCTTCACTTTGCACGCTCTCCTCACCTTCGTTTCCACTACTAACTCTGCTTCCCAGCCACACAATTTCACTCCTTTCACCACTATGTTCTTTTTCGCATCTTCTCTCCTTTTCCTTTCCCATCTCCATTCATCCTCCTCTCTTCTAGCTTCCTGTATTTCCCACTCCAGGTCACTGTCTCCGTCTACGCTTCCTCCACTTTCTCCTCCCTGACTCTCCCCACTCTGTTCTTTCTCCACCTGTTGCTTACCACTCTTGTCTTTCTTCTTGCCATCTACTTCCTCTTCTTCCTTTTCTTCTACATCCTGTCTTTTCCATCTGCCTTCCTTCTTCATGTCCTCCCATTCGTTTTCCATCCTTTCCATCTTCTTCCGAACTTCTTCTTCCATCCTTTCTAACCTCACTTTTGTTTCTTCCCATTCTTTCTCCACTTTGTCTATCCTCGCATTTACTACTTTAACCATGTCTTTTCACATTTCTACTTCTCTCCGCATTTTCTGCTCTTTACTTTCCATTCTTTACTTCGATTTCTTCCGCCTTTTCTAAACTCTATTTAACTTTAACTATTACTCTTATCGCGTCACGTCTCTTCCTTTGTGTGGTGCTCGCGTTTTTTATGTTCACCCTAATTTTTTTGGAATTTTTAAATCAATTTAAAAAAATGTAGCACATTATTTAAAGAATACAACTTTTTATTTTATTTACAATTTATAGGTCAAAATAATTTCTTACACTTTTCATTCTAGCACCACTATATTCCCAGTCAAAAATGACTTAATAAATTATGTTTTCAGATTTTTTTTAAGGTGTTCATAAAGTTGGTTTTGAGGGTGGTGCCTCCCCTTAACCCTTTGTGTCACGATTTTCATTATATGTATATCCGATTTATTTGAAGTTTGGTATACAAAGTTTTTTAAGAAAGCTGATTACGCATTCGTGGTTAGGTTTTCGAAATCCAAAATGGCGGCTTCGAATTGGCGAATGAACGACATCTCTAGAGTTACAGATTTTGAAAATGGAAAAAATTCCATCTTATTCTAATCAAAATTGCCAAGAGAAAGTGTCTCTTGTGATTAGCAGCTAGATCGCATTGTTTCCAAAAGAAAAGTTCTCGAGATTTTCGTAATGCAGTGGCACAACATAAAGTATGGTAAGTTAGACAATTTTTTTCTCGGAATCAGTTCAATTTAGATAAAAATCGCATGAGATATTTTTTCTTAGTAATTCTGCTTAGAAAACGGTGATATTTTTTTCATTTCTGAAATTTGAAAATTCAGTGTAGGCGTCTGCCATTTTGAAGCCGCCATTTTGAATTTTGATAATCTGACTGTAGATTCGTCATCAGAGACTCAAAATACTAAAGGATGATAAAAATTACAAAAATCGATGAATATTTAACATTATGAGTCCGCCATCTTGAATTTCGAAATTCTACGCTTGGATTCATAATCAGCGACCGAAAAAAAATAAGAATTGATATTTTCCTCTTCATGGTTACGGGAGATACTTTTTAAAAAAATCGTTGTTTTTTAGTATTATACTGCTTATAATTACTTGAAATTAGTAAATTGTTGCCCAAAATATCATAAATTTGTTATACCAATGCCTGAGCTATGTAGAAAATTAAATGCGAAGTAAAAATAATTAAAAAATAATCCGTGAGGTGAGAAAATCCAACGGACAAAAGGTGTTCCCCGTGGGGAACACTATGAAATAAAGGGTTAATTGAGAAAAATGTAGTAGCAATTTTATCGGAAAGGCGAATTTTTAGGTTAAAGCAAATGTGTGGGTAAAAATTTTTTTTACACTGTTTATTCTAGCACAACTGTATTCGTTGTCAAAAATGACTATAGAAATAAAATTGTCGACCATAATGTCCTATTGTATCTTGGAGCTGAAAAATCCGCTGGATTCCCTCCCCTTAATATAAATTACGCTGAAACCGCTTATGAATCATTTATGCTGAAATTTAAAATAAATAAATAAATATTAATTATGTAACATTTAGCTCTTTATAAACAAGTAATATTCTACATTCATTATTTATTTCTTCAATTACCTTCGAACAAACGAGGCACTTCGAATAATTATGATCGGACTTCTTTTACAGGTACGTTCGTTTGATCATACAATTATGTTGCGCTTTTCTTCGCAATAACTTTAATCAAATTTAAAATTCGCGCCTTATTCTCTTTCTGCGTGCACTTGATTGGTTGTAAGGAACGAATGACATTGCATGACGATCATCACGATTTTCAAAAACACACACACTAGGCAAGAATGGATAATAATACTCCTAATAAAATAATTGCTAACCCTGGTGAAAATTTTCGTTAGATCATATGACATTTTTATTATTGCTTTAATACCTCAGATGATTGAAGAAAATTTTCATTACATTTCTCATGATATTCTCAGAATTAACAATAATATGAAAAATCAATCAGAAATAGTGCAGTATCTGATGAAAAAACAAAAATCTCATATGATTTATCATATAATTTTAAAGTAATTTTTAGTACAGAACTACATACCTTTGTCGGAGAAAACGCCAAATTTACGACGATGCAGAAAAAATTATTGGCGTTTATTAGCACGGTTAACAATGTTGATATACCAATTGCTCTGAAGTTTGTACACTGAAAGAAATTTCCGAACGTAACGTTGGGAGGCTACATCCCAGCCCGTCGTTACGGAGACGTTCCAGTCGTGCTCCTTGGGAAATCCCATCGTTCGGTCGGGATCGGTATCCGCAGAGCTGCGGCTCGGCTATCGCTGCGTGGAGTCGTGATCGTCGAGACGCTGAGTAAACAATCCCCACCATAACGTCGCATGCGCAGATTTCAAGACGTACCCCCGCGTGAACTTTATCAGATACTTCGAAAATTAAAATTTTGTCTAATCGTCGTAGTCGAGTGGTACAAGCGCATGAGTTGAAGTGCAGCGCGTTATTTTTTTAGTTCGATTTCCATGTCGGGGATTTTTTTTTTTTTTTAATTCTTCATTTACTCAACATTTGTAACGAAAACAATTTTTTACTCATTTACTATTAGTTATTTTATTTTCAAAAATGAATTGAGAAAATAACTTTTAAAAACATTAAACAATATGTTTTTGCAGAATGACATTCGTAAGAATCGAATTCTCTGTAATATTAAAACAAATAAATGTACAATATTTTATTGTAAATTCCGAAATAATATACAAAAATTACAAGTCGTACATTTTTTCTAAAAAAGTTATTGTAGTTAAAATAAGCTTGTAATTCATTTTTTTTATATGTTTCAAATATAATGTAGACCTTCCATCTAATTCCTAATATCGGGCGGTATCTTTAATTATATATACGGCAACAGTTTATATTGCATTTACGGTAAATGGAAACTTCTTGTACAGAAAAAGGAAGAAACGAAAGTATCGTGGAAACAAATTTAGGAAACAAATATTTGGAACACTCGATTAATATAATATTAAAATAAAAAGATTTTTTTACTTCTGCAATGAAATTGTACTAAATTACTAACTGCTTTTTTGCAATATTTCACTACTACTAGAAAATAATATTTTTATCCGGTTAGAAAACTTTTATGATTACACTAACAGCATTCTGTGAATCAGTATATCTATATTGTATAAAATCTTATTTAAATTAGTTATAGATTTTCACCAATATTTTTTTAAATATTTAAACCCTTTCACGACAATTTTACTTAGCGGCGTGATGGTCGTGCGGGCTAAGGCGTCAGTCTTAGTCCGCCCGAACTGAGCGTCGCGAAGGGCCCGAGTTCGAATCCCCGTCCTGCAATTTTCTCTGCTTATGTCCAGTGTGGAATAACCGGGGAACTTTGCTGGGCGAAGGTACGAATTTGGGACCGCTGCCGACCCCCGTCGGCAGTTATCGGTACCATCAGCGTCTTATCCGCGGTCGGTACGTCGTGGGTCTTATCTCGGATAAAGAGGGGATAAGCCCCGCGTCGTACTCGCTAAGGCACAGACCGCCGATTCTGCTGGTGGTACCGATATTGGGGAGGGGGGACTGGCTCTGGGTGGGTGCTGTGTGTGCCTATAGTTCTGTCTTGTACTGTCTGTCTCTGTCTTGTACCTCTCCACCCGAGAGCCGACCCGCAAATAGACAAATCGTCATTAACGCGGGGGAAATAACCTGTCCTTTGTCCTTTGTCCTTTGTCCTTTGTCCTTTTTACTTTGTTTTACCTACATTATGCTATTATTTATAGCTGTGGGTTTTCTTTTACGTATTAATTAATTAAATAAATATATTATACTAATGCTATTGTAATACACCGATTAAGATATCGAAAATTAATACATTATGTTTCAGATGCTGATTTTCATTAACCTATTAAAAAACCGCATGTTTGGCACAAGACTGGATATATGGTCTATTATCTATCAACAAATCGTCCAATTTCAGTTAACGTCGAATATCAGTTAACGTTCGCTCATTTATTCGGTAATTTAATGATAAAAATAATACACCACGTAATTTGCTTAATTTCCAGTGATTAAATTAGTTGATCGAAACTGGTCTTTTCCTTGAATACAACGATATTTTTATTAATATTGAGTTTTCTCAATTTTCGTTATTTCAGACTCAATACGTACACGATTTTATTTCGAAGTTTTCAGTGTTGCGTGTTGTGCATTACATATTTTACGATTTTTAAAGTGCAATTCGTGTTATTATCAACTGTCCTTTAAGGACACCTAAAATTTTTAGTCCGATTATATTGTTATCATACTCATATAACTATCGGATTGGATATACATATACGTTGCTATTTTTCAGTGTTGTGTGGTGTGTTTTAAACTGTAATTATTTTATTGCATATTGGCCTTTTAAGAAGACTTTTATCCAAATTTTTAGTCGGATTATATTTTTATTACACATTTATTATTACTGGATTTCAAAATCGTCGTTAATCCGGACTGTATACGTACACGTTTTTATTTTGAAGTTTTTCAGTGCTTACCGTTCGAGTGTTTGTGTATGTTAGATATTACGAATATTAAAGTGAAATTTCGGTTATTTATTTTCGGCCCTTTTAAAGACGTTTTTATCAAAATTTTAGAGTGATTTTATATTTATATTTTTATACAATTATATTATAATGTTATTATTGTATCTTCCTCAATCATCGTTATTGCTGACCATATAGTATGTCAACTTAACTTTTTATTTTTTGTCCCAATTTTTCGGTGTTTACTATTGAGTGTTTATCAGTGTTTACGAATATTAAAGTGAAATTTCGGTTATTTATTTTCGGCCCTTTTAAAGACGTTTCTATCAAAATTTGTTTAGTGATTTTATATTTATATTTTTATACTATTATATTATAATTTTATTATTGTATGACTTCCTCAATCATCGTTATTGCTGACCATATAGTACGTAAACTTAACTTTTTATTTTTTTTTGTCCCAATTTTTCGGTGTCTACTATTGAGTGTTTATTAGTGTTTACATATTTGTGTCACATTGTGTTTGATTTTAAATCTAAAGACATTATTACCCGCATCTTGACACGTGGACTTTAGGATTGTCGAAAGTGTTCGTGTTTTTAGACATTGTTTAACCCAATATTTTTCAACATGTTCAAGACACCTCCCAAAGTACAAGTGGATACCGCGGTAGCAGAAACTATAGAGGTCGCCGATTTAGTAAATTTAAAGGATAACGAAAATTGTACAATTTGTCAAGTCTCGGTCAGCGGTCAACGTACTGTATTGTGCAACAAATGTCGTAATGTCGTTCACGAATCGTGCATCACGGAAAATTTTCTGAATGATGATGGCATTTTCTGCTGCTGCGATCTGCGATCTGATTGAACTTGAAGATTGCAATTCCAAATCGAAAAAGCGTCCTAGAGGACGGCCAGCTGCATCGACTTCCTCTAAACGTCCCCGACCTAAAAATTCTGTCAATACATCCGAAGAACAGGATGGCGTTACTCTCGCCACAATTGCAAATCAACTGACGTTTTTAAATAGCAAAATGGCCAAGTTGGATACACTGGATATAATTCAGAGTGACCTAATAATTTTAAGTTATCCACGGAACAACATTGTAGTGCCTTGATCACTAAAACTAATGAACTGTATTCTTTAATCTCTGATCAAAATTCGAAAATTGTTTCTCTGGAATAAGAGGTCTCAGCTCTTAGAGAAGAAAACATCATCCTTCGCAATTCGGATAAGCTGAAAGAGAATCGTCTGGCAGAAGTTGAACTCCATTGTCATAATAATGACGTAGTAATTGCAGGTGTCCCAAATTCTGACAGAGAAGATCTTTCAGCAATAGTGCTACGCGTGTGTGAATTGGTTGGTGCCCCGATAGCTCCCGAAGATCTGGGGCGTGTAAATAGAATGCCAGTCGCTGCTACTACCAGTAATATTTCGACTAACATCACTTTTGGCATGCCCATTGAAGTCGGTCCATCTTTTGCTCAGGCTCGTACTAACTCGGCACGGTCGGGCAATATTTTTGTCCGTTTCGCTCGAGCGAACGCACGCGATGATTTAATTCGAGCACGGCGCTTAAAAGGTACATTAAAGTCCAATGAAATTAATGCTAGTTGGCCGGGCAACGAGATATTTATTAATGACTATTTACCATCTTCTCTATACAAACTACTTGGTAAAGCCAAAACTTATGCCCGTGACCACGGGCTTAAACTGCAAAGAAGAGGTCACAAAATATTTTTAAAAACTACTAATGGTGAGCATACTTACTGCATTACTACTGAAGATGATCTAATTTCACTTCGGTCAGAGCAATGACTGCAAAATTCGAGAGCAGACCAGTTAGCTTCTCAGCAGAGTCCAGATTAACATGTCTTTACCAAAATACTCGGGGTCTCAGAACTAAATTAGCGCAATTACATGTTTCGATTAATACGCTCATTAATACTCCAGACATCATTGCCTTTACAGAAACTTGGTTAAATGACTCGATTTCCGACGCTGAACTGGGATTGGATAATTATAATATCTACCGTTGCGATCGCGCCTACGAGCTGTCGAATACGAAAAGAGGTGGTGGAGTTCTTATTGCCATCAAGAAATACATTGCAGCCACCCCTTGTGATATACAGTATGTTCACCCAACTGCTGAACATATTTTCATCAGGATGCGGTTAAAAGGGCGGCAGTATATCTTTGCTGTCTCCTACTTTTCACCTGCATCTTTCAACTCAGTTTATCACGAATATGCGCAATTACTGAGTACTTTGGCCGACAAATTCACAAACTGTGAATGGATGATTTTTGGCGATTTCAACTTGCCTAATATTCTATGGAGCTACACTGCCGATACTCTTAATTACCACAGAAATGGATACGTACAACCCAATATAATAGATAATGCGGCAGTTTTACACAGCACTTTCTCAACGCTAAATTTAAAGCAATACATAGCACCTTTGCTCTCTAAAGGGTATACACTGGATTTGCTCTTTTCTTCATATACGTCTTTGCATTGCTCTACAGAAGAAGATTCCATTTTACCAACCGACATGCATCATGTTACTAGTATATGCAGTCTTAATATGAGAATGCCGTCATCATTATCTTTCAATAATAAGACTTTTGATTTTTTTAACGCAAATTACAATGTTTTAAATGATATTTTGTTTAATGTTAATTGGCGTGAAATTTTGTCGTGTCCGGATGTAAATAATATGGCGTCTACGTTTAATTCTGCTTTAACTGATGTTATACATAATCACATTTCACAGAAATCTTTCTCCAATATTACTCGTCCGCGGTGGTATACATCAGAATTAATCCAATTGATTAACGCCAAAAAAGCTGCGCACAAGACGTGGAAAGAATCTAACCTTCTTAATGATTACATAACTTTTAAACAACTTCGTGCGCGATGTATTCGTTCTTCCCGTGATCTTTATCTGCAATATATTAAGAAGGTTGAATTCTATTCCCGTACGAATATCAAATCGTTTTGGGCATATATTAACAACCTGCGTAAATACAATGAACTTCCAAGTAACATGTTCCTTGGTGGTACTTATGCCGATAACGGTGTAGATATTGCCAATTTATTTGCTACGAATTTTAGCTCAATTTATAACACCAGCTCCAATGCTTCTGTAACTAATGATATCGATCCTTTTCTAGTCAACTTAGTCATCACCAAGGAGGATGTTGTTTGTGCTTCCAATCATTTAAAATGTGAATTAAGTTGTGGACCAGATATGATACCGACGATATTTATAAAAAAATGTATTCCTGCGTTAACTGAACCTCTGCTGCTGATTTTTAATACCTCTCTTTCATCAGGTATATTCTCATCAATATGGAAAATGTCTTTTATCACGCCGATTTTAAAATCCGGTAACAAACAAGATATTCTAAATTACCGTCCTATATCTGTATTGAATGTTTTAGCGAAACTATTTGATCGCATTGTCGCATCAAAATTGTCGGATTTTATATTCAGCAAAATTATTAATCAGCAGCACGGTTTTATAAAGGGTAGATCTGTGATAACCAATTTATTAGTTTTTAATTCATTCATGGTTGAGGCGTTTGATGAATCGACTCAAGTTGATGCAATTTTTTTAGATTTCTCGAAAGCGTTCGATTCGGTTGATCACGGTATATTAGTGAATAAATTGGGATTAGCCGGTTTTGGTGGGACTTTACTTGATTGGCTACACTCCTATCTCACTGGTCGATCACAAGCTGTACGTATTAAAGGTTATACATCTCACTTTTTTAATGTTTCATCTGGTGTACCCCAAGGGTCTCACTTGGGTCCGCTACTTTTTAATTTATTTATCAACGATGTGCAAGACGTTATCACATCTTCTAAGTTTTTACTTTACGCGGATGATTTAAAATTATATAATAAAATTGTATCGCCTATGGACGCTAGCAAAATCCAACGTGATCTTGAAAATATAGTAATTTGGTGTAATCTCAATGGCCTGCAATTAAACATCAATAAGTGTAAGGTCATGCATCTATCGAAGTCACGATCGTCTATGGATTTCCAGTACGCTATTATGGGTCAGGACCTTGGAAGCGTTGCAACAATTAAAGACCTTGGGGTTACTTTTGACAATCATGGCTCTTATTCTGGACACTTGAAATTAATTACAGGCAAAGCTTTCAGGCAGCTTGGTTTCTTAATGCGATCTACAAAAAATTTTTCTGATACATCTGCAATTATTAATCTCTATAAGTCACTAGTTCTCCCACATTTAACATATGCAGCTCCTATTTGGTCCCCTCACACTAAATCCGATGTTACGATATTAGAGTCTGTTCAGAGAAAATTTTTAAGATATCTTTCGAGCAAAACTAATAGCCCTATGCATCGTTTTTCACATGATTTTTCTGGTATTTCAACATTATTTCAGCTTCCGACAATTCATTCGCTTCATAAATATATAGATATTTTGACGGTATATAAAATTGTAGTGGGATGTACTAAATCGCCTGATGTCTCTAAACTGTTCCCTTCTCGTACACCTATACGTACTTATAGAATATGTAGAACATTATGTGAGAACACTTGCAGGTCAAATTATTCATTTCATGCCCCTGTGAACCGACTGAGGAGATCTTGGAATACTTTACCAGCCAATCTTGTTAATCGTCTTTCATCAAAATCTTTTATTTCTGAGTGTAGCAGAGCCATTTTGGCTGCGTATAATGCGTGAAGAATCGCCACTGCGAGTCATTTATTAAAAACGTAGTATGTCTCAATAATTTATGTATATTTCAAGGGCGAATCCGCCCGTTAATAAATAGTAAATAAATAAATAAATAAATAATTGATAATCGTTTCGTTAAAAAAATAGTTTAAATCTGATTTTTCCTTTTATAACAATATACAATAAATTTCGTTTACTATATTTATAACAAAATAGTAAAGAAACGTTCGCAAAATCCTTTTCACAAATGTATAAAGTGATAATTAAACTGTAAAACATTGGCAGATTTGAGGTTCAATACTCAATATTTAACTATCGGAAAGTAGTAAAGGGGCCATATTATTGTCTTGTTTACTGTATAAATGGTTGACGCCCAAATGTTCAAATGCTTCATGAAGTTTGACCTTGATAAAAAATTTATTTTTGACATCATATTTGTCACTTTTAGAGGTATGGTAATGTCATTACCCATAATAAAATTTGATAAATTAAAAATAAAAGCAAAAATCTCACGCTTAAAAAGAACGTGTATAACTTTTTTATTTCAACATTTGAAGACAGATAATTTTGGGCAATAAGAAATTACTTGACAATTTTACTTAGTGGGGTTTAAATAAATAAATTAAATGTAGTGTCATACTCCATGAAACAGCTTTGTATATTTCAGCATTAAAGGGTTCATTTAAGTAGGTTTTTCTTTCTATCTGTAAAATAACATTGAAATATAATAATAATTGGAGTTACTGACTACTCAGCTTTCTTTCATCTTATACAGTGACATCTTAGATAATATATATATACAAGGATTTATAGAGTAATGCAAATATTTTCTTCCTAACTTGCCCTCTGTTAAGATTTTAATATTTTTTTAAATGGTCTTTCTATTCAACGTAATTATCACAAATATTTTTAATGTGATACACTTTTTTATACCGACAATAAACAATTATATCACATTAAAAATATTTATGATAATTACGTGGAATAGAATTTTCTTCTTTTCAACAGATTCATTATTGTTAAATTGAATTAAAAACTTAATATTACAGTCAACAACAAAATTATTTGCACAAGCTGAATGCCTATAAAGGCATTACTTACTATTAATAGCCTTTACTATTTTCCGATAGTTAAATATGATGTAGAGTATTGAACCTCAAATCTGCCAATGTTTTACAGTTTAATTATAACTTTATACATTTGTGAAAAGGATTTTGCGAATGTTTCTTTACTATTTTGTTAGAAATTTAGTAAACGAAATTTATTGTATATTGTTATGAAGGGAAAAATCAGATTTAAACCATTTTTTTAACGAAACGATTATCAATTATTTATCACCTTTTCTAGTCGGGAATGAAATTGGACGATTTGTTGATAAATAATAGACCATATCCAGTCTTGTGCCAAACATGTGGTTTTTTAATAGGTTAACGAAAATCAGTATCTGAAACATAATGTACTAATTTTTTATTTCTTAATCGGTGTATTACAATAACATTAGTATAATATATTTATTTAATTAATTAATACGCAAAAGAAAACCCACAGCTATAAATAATAGCACAATGTAGGCAAAACAAAGTAAATAATGAATGACGAATAACGATCTTGCTGAATGATATATCCTTAAAATCAATTTAATTAAAAGTAAGTAAAATTGTCGTGAAAGGGTTTAAATATTTAAAAAAATATTGGTGAAAATCTATAACTAATTTAAATAAGATTTTATACTATATAGATATACTGATTCACAGAATGCTGTTAGTGTAATCATAAAAGTTTTCTAACGGAATAAAAATATTATTGTCTAGTAGTATTGAAATATTTCAAAAAAGCAGTTAGTAATTTAGTACAATTTCATTGCAGAAGTAAAAAAACATCTTTTTATTTTAATATTATATTAATCGAGTGTTCCAAATATTTGTTACCTAAATTTGTTTCCACGATACTTTCGTTTCTTCCTTTTTTTGTACAAGATGTTTCCATTTACCGTAAATGCAATATAAACTGTTGCCGTATATACAGGGTGGCCGATTTATCTGAAGACATCGAAATATCTCGAGAACTATGCACAGAATCAAAAAAGTTGTCGTATGAAAGTTGTTCGACACGAAGGGGGGCATGCAGTGATAATTAAATTTACCTCCTCCCCCATCCCCTGGAGGTGGAGTGGGGGCAAAAACAATAAAACTTAAATAGGAACCCCCATTTTTTATTGCAGATTTGGATTCTCCGGAAAAAAGTACACGAATTTGACCTAGGAGCTATTGCATTTTGGTTCACAGGTGGCGCTGTAATTGATAAAAATCCAAATTTATCCGAAGACATTGAAATACCTCGAGAACTATGCACAGAATCAAAAAAGTTGTCGGATGAAAGTTGTTCGACACGAAGGGGGGCATCCAGTAATAATGAAATTTACCCCCTCCCCCATCCCCTGGGGGTGGCGTGGGGGCAAAAACAATAAAACTTAAATAGGAACCCCCAGTTTTTATTGCAGATTTGGATTCTCCAATATTGACAATTTTCGCCCGCATAGCGGATATGGAATACGGTCATTCTAACAAAGCCGGGAAAAAATACATTAGCGTTACCGAGGAACAAGACCGTGATTACAATGGTAGGTGGATTGGTAGAGGTAGCCCCATTAATTGGCCTGCGAGGTCACCTGATCTAACATCTCTGGATTTCTTCCTATGGGGTTACCTAAAAGGTAAGGTTTATGAACAAGTACCAACGACTCGTGAAAACATGGTGAAACGCATAAGAACTGCTTGCGCAGAAATTTCTGCAGATATGATTCTATCATGTATAAAGTCATTTGAAGAAAGAATAAATAAATGCATTGAAGTGGAAGGTCAACATTTCGAACACTTACTCAAGTAAGTGAACAGTGAGACAGTGAGAGGCAAGGGGACTCACGTAAAACAAGCACCCCAAAGGGAACAGAAAAATACTACGTCCACGTCGTTGTTCCTCGGTAACGCTAATGTATTTTTTCCCGGCTTTGTTAGAATGACCGTATTCCATATCCGCTATGCGGGCGAAAATTGTCAATATTGGAGAATCCAAATCTGCAATAAAAACTGGGGGTTCCTATTTAAGTTTTATTGTTTTTGCCCCCACGCCACCCCCAGGGGATGGGGGAGGGGGTAAATTTCATTATTACTGGATGCCCCCCTTCGTGTCGAACAACTTTCATCCGACAACTTTTTTGATTCTGTGCATAGTTCTCGAGGTATTTCAATGTCTTCAGATAAATTTGGATTTTTATCGATTACAGCGCCACCTGTGAACCAAAATGCAATAGCTCCTAGGTCAAATTGGTGTACTTTTTTCCGGAGAATCCAAATCTGCAATAAAAACTGGGGGTTCCTATTTAAGTTTTATTGTTTTTGCCCCCACTCCACCCCCAGGGGATGGGGGAGGGGGTAAATTTAATTATCACTGGATGCCCCCCTTCGTGTCGAACAACTTTCATCCGACAACTTTTTTGATTCTGTGCATAGTTTTCGAGAGATTTCGATGTCTTCAGATAAATCGGCCACCCTGTATAAATAAAGATACCGCCCGATATTAGGAATTAGATAGAAGGTCTACCTTGAAACGAATCGGAGTCAATTAGATAAAACTTTCGAATCGTCCAAACATAAAATTAATTATAGTCAAATTATAGTCATTAATATTAATAATAAATAAATTAAAATCGTAGATTGGAATCGTTGGGTGCTGAAATAAAACGTCATTATATTATTTGTCATTCAATTAAAATATATTTTATAATTCTTTGAATTCTATAAACAATTGAACTCGTCATTTAAATAAGAATTACCACACATACCAACACACTCGAGGTCGTCAGTGCACATATAAAAAATAAGAGTCAAGATTAAAAAAACATTATCGAGTCGTCGGTACGTCGTGTGAGTCAAGGTATATAATAACTATCATTTCGTCAACGAAATAAGTTACGCGGTAATACATTAGGACGCGACACGGACACACATTCAATGCATACTCTCACCCATACATGCATACATAAATAACTTAATATATATCATACATAAAACGGACATATTCATTATTATTAATATTACACGGAACGGAAGAGAAAGAGGCTTACTTTTTCTTCTTTCTTGAGCGTCATTCCTCTTCTTGGGTTCGGGTTGTCCTCCATCCGTCTGGTGATTGAGTCTTCGGCTGCTGTCACTTGGTGAACCGAGTTCGGTGTCGCACTCCCTCGCGACTACGAGGGAGAGGACCAACAGCCTCGTGTAATGTTGACGGACGGAGTTCCGTCGTCAGTTCCTGGTCTCGTTTTAGTTATAAATTTATCCTCGCCGCCTCCATCATAATTAAATGTGATGCTGGCTGTGAATCTCGGTGGGCCCACTTTCTGTTCCGGAGCAGCCAGGTCCTCCGGATGTTGAGGCAGCGAGTCGTCACCAGGAGTCAAGAAGAAGTTCCTTGTAGAAGAGAGAGTCCAAATGTAAGAGAGTTTGAGGGATACTTACCAGGTCTTATAATACCTCGGTAAGTATCCCTATGTCCAGTTATGTCGCCGAATTCCATTTTTACTGAGAATTGGGACGGGAACTGTCAAACATTTAAATCTAATTTGCTTAATTTGAGTTTGACAGCCCGCCCCTCATTTGAATTTGGAGCGCCTGCGCCCCATTGCGGCGACACATGCGCTCCGAGCTCGGAACTCGGCCCGTTTGTTGCCCACTTTCTATGCTGCGCTGCCAGGGCGCCGTTGCACCTCTTCTGCGCAGGTAGAGGCGCACCAGCGCCAGCGCCATGTGATTTCGCGCGCATGTCCATTGATGCGCGCTCGGATCCCACGTGGGCTTGGGATCCAAAATGGCCGACCGGCCGGGAAAAGCGCGCATCTCGTCCTTTGTATTTTTCTTAATTACTCGCGTCGATATAAGTTGTAATGGCCCTCTTTCTCTCCGCCGCTCTTTCTCTTCCGCGCGGTCGAGTTAAACGGCTCGTTACAACCTTATATTTGAAACATATAAAAAAAAATGAATTACAAGCTTATTTTAACTACAATATGTTTTTTAGAAAAAATGTACGACTTGTAATTTTTGTATATTATTTCGGAAATTACAATAAAATATTGTACATTATTTTTTTTAATATTACAGAGAATTCGATTCTTACAAATGTCATTCTGCAAAAACATATTGTTTAATGTTTGTAATTTTTTTTGACAATTCATTTTTGTAAATAAAATAATTATTAGTAAACAAGTAAAAAATTGTTTTCGTTACAAATGTTGAGTAAATGAACAATTAAAAAAAAAAAAAAAAAATCCTCGACATGGAAATCGAACTAAAAAAATAACGCGCTGCGGTTCAACTCATGCGCTTGTACCACTCGACTACGACGATTATAGACAATTTTAATTTTCGAAGTATCTGATAAAGTTCGACCCCCCGCCATTTGTTTACTACATTCGCGCGCCCGACGGCCGGGATATATACATAAGGCTGTACGTTTCGACCGGCTTCGATAGACAGCGTCTCGGCGATCACGACACCAGGCCGTGATCGCCAAGACGCAGCGATTGGACTAGAATCCATACCGTATTGTCTTGGGTTTCAAAGCGATAGGCTCGAACAGTCTAATCGCAGCGCTCGTAACACAGATCCTAACGGAATGTTTCGAAAGCGCCAAGGCGCTACGCTGGGAAATTTCTTTCAGTGTAGTTAAAACAAAATATCTGCATCAGGTAACAGTCACTTATCAAAAATGTTCTCTCTCCACACCTTTTCAGACAAATGACTATCACATGCGACATTGTTCAATCTTTTTCAAAATTACAAATGCATACCAGAACATATTTGGAAAAACATAATGAAATATTTTAATGAAATTATGTAATTTAATTTTACAATAAATTTACCTTCAATTATAGCGACAGGAGAATAAAAGAAAAATAAGCCTGGATATTTATATATTTATTTCCATATTTATTTAATTACTTGAACGCACCATTCCGTCCCTTAACAAATAAAACACATACAAGATGTACTTTTAAATTTCTAATAAATAAACAATAATTTATAACATTATCCCAAATGTAGTCTAGTAATGTTATTATGACTAACATCGAAAGGAAAGAATTGGGCTGCGAGAAGAGAATTGTTGAAAAGACAGACACGACATTGAAATTTGGAGGCTTTTTGAAAGCGACCAGAAAGAATTGGACTGCGAGACCAGAATTAATAATAAGTCGGACAGGACATTAGAGTATTGAGGATTTCTAAGAGCGAGAGAAAAGAATTGGGCTGCGAGAGGAGAAGTAAACGAAAGGCGAACCCAATCTGAAAGTTTCTGAGCTTTCTGAGAGCAACAGGAATGAATTGGGCTGCGAGAAGAAAATTGTTGAAAAGGCAGACACGATATTGAAATTTGGAGGCTTTTTGAAAGCGACCAGGGAGATTTCGGCTGCGAGAACAGAATTCATGAAAAGTGGGACACGACATCAAAGTTATGAAGATTTCTAAGAGCGAGAGAAAAGAATTAGGCTGCGAGAAGAAAATTGTTGAAAAGGCAGACCCGATATTGAAATTTGGAGGCTTTTTGAAAGCGACCAGTGAGAATTGGGCTGCGAGAACAGAATTCATGAAAAGTGGGACACGACATCAAAGTTATGAAGATTTCTAAAAGCGAGAGACAAGAATTGGGCTGCGAGAGGAGAAGTAATCAAAAGGCGAACCCAATCTGAAAGTTTCTGAGCTTTCTGAGAGCGAGAGAGCAGAATTGGGCTGCGAGAAGAGAATTATTGAAAAAGGGAACCCGTTTTGCAAGAATCTGCAGTTGCCTCTGCTGTTCCATATATGTAAAAAATTTCTTCTTTGTAGAAAAGATTTCTTGATTGTGTGACATTTCTTGCATTATGTCGCATTTTGCATTCGCAATTTTCTCATCGATGTTGCCATTTAAGTCTTGCCTGGGTCAATCGGCCCTTTTTGATCGACATGTGTTGTGAAAAATTGAACTGCAGCTGATTTTTTCGGTCACACACCTTTCTTCCTGTTGTGCTCTAAGCATTTTGAAGTCGTCGACAGCGATTGTAAGAAGCATGGATCATCATTGTCCACCAAAAGCACAAACTCCGTTGTAGAACTGCGGAAATCATCCCCTGAGAAGACGCAGAGTTATCAAGTCTTACTGCAGCGTTCCTTCGGCAATGGTGATGGTAACTCTGAACATCTATTCCACACCGTGAAACTGCATGTGAATCTAAGTTCACTTTTTGGCTCGAGTCGCATGTGCGTTATAAGTAAAAAATGACAGGAGACTTTAATATATTTTCTTTAGAACTAACCTGATAATAACGTCGATAATAATGAAGTTGTCGAGTTGCAAGGATTATTCCCTAGGAAGAAAACAGGCTGGCAAGTCTCTATCAAACGCTCAAATCATTGCTTCAGCAATTCAGCGCTCAAGCAGAAGGCGTTGACGATCTGGTCCAACACAGTCGTATGGGAGATTGCTGTCGTCTCTTCTCGGATCCCATGTGCTGGTCTAGCAGGTATATCCTTAAAAAGAAAACATAACCCACAAAGAACCACATTCCAAGCAAACAGCAAGCAAATTTGGATGTATACTTGCATACATATATGGGCAAATCCACAGAACTTTTAAACTTAGGTGTAAGTGAAGACATGCTCGTTTATATTTGTATTGAAATATATGTACGTGGTAAAACAAGTATAATAGTAGTAAATATAGATACCGATGAAGTATTAGTCTCATAGCAGCGAATTTGAAATGATTTCAGGAAGGCTAATGAAGAAAAATTAACAAGTTTGACTTGTAAGTTGCCTAAACTTTTCTACTCTTAAAAGTTTTTCTGTGACGCCGTAATAGTTATCGAACTAAATCCAATTGAATTAGCTTCCTGTATCAATTATACAATCTCACCTGCCAGAAAATCGAGGTGCTACTTCCCAGACGGAAGTTATAATACTGTTAAAATGTGTAAGAACATAATTGAGTTTTTTGAATTTTGGCAAATTTAACTGTTTTAACGACACGCCGTCTTTCTAACTTCAAAGCTATGAACATACCTTTATAGTTAACGTGAAAACGAAAATTTTGAGACGTGGTAGAAGTGTGTGCTGCAAGTATTCTTCAAATGACAGCACTTCAAATATAGGTTGTCGAAACGTAACTCGCAAAGAAAAGTCAGTTTTTCCTAGGGCACATCAAGAATATCATCTTTGGGGGCCTAGTTGAGATTGTAATTGGTTTCTTTACTCTATTTATATATAAAAACGCAGTGGCGCTAGTGAGACATTTAAATATTAGGCTGCAGAGGCTTAACTAATTTTATGAACGACTTTGTCTTATGTATAAAGTACACTTTATGCTCTCTTCATTACTTTTCTACGGCAAGTAAAGCAATGAGTGCCCATAAAATATCATGTACAACTCATGCACATATATCAAAGGTCATACGCTTGTATATTTACTGCGTAATGTAATATAATATGAACTAATTAGTTCAAAGGGATTGAAATGGCCATTTTTCACAATAATTTTGATGATGCCGACTTAGTGGTCTATATAGCGGGTAACTCTTTGTGTTTAATACCACTAAAAAAGCATTTTAGACGACGTGTATCATACTTATGAAAAAAAAAACGATTCATAATTTAATTTTACGCATACTATATGTCTAGATGTATACTTTAATTGTAGAATATATTTTTAGCGCTGTTAAACATGAGTTGTCCACTAAGTAGGTTTCTATTACCAGACACGTAATTACTATATAGATATATACAGTAGGCGATAACCCCAAAATTTTATATTTTCATACTATATTTATAATTACTGCTATGTTTTGAATGTAATGTACCTACAATTTTTATTTCTTAACCCTCTGTGCACGACGCCGTCCTTTAAAAATGAGTAACAGGGACGAATTCCTAGTCTCAGTTGACCAATTAAACATGTGTATCATAAGAAAAACGTGTGCTTTGAAGTTGAAAACAAAATTTTATTTTTCACCAAAATGAAAAGTTCTGTGGATTTGCCCATATGCCTATATCCATTACGTGCATTTTTTAAGCATTATATTTCTTTTCCCACTACTTCAAGTATTATTTTATTTAAATTTTTTCAGATTAGTGGCGGTCTGGCCCGCTTATGATCAATAAATAAATAAATAAAAAATGCCAAGATAATATATTTAGTACATAACTAACCTGATAAACATATCCACGACAATGGAGTTGGCTCGTCTCCTGGGAAGAAACGGAGCAGTTGCCCCAGGTAAAACTGGTTAAGTCGGCGTAATCACGAGGGAGGGAGAGAGAGAGTGACAGAGCGAGAGAGATAAAAACAAAATACTTTTGACTGTGTGCGTACCTGTGTGTGTCTCGCATCGTATCGATAGGGCTGTAGTTTGTAGTGCATTCAGTAAATCACTCAAGCGCTGTTGCCATTTTCTCAAGTCGACATAAATTACGGCGACAGATATTCTGCGGTTGGGTGTACGCATTCGAGAGCGTCTCGAAGCGTGACTGTGTATTTTGAGCCATTTCGTTTGAATAATCTACCTTAATTTTAATATCGGTTTCTAAATTGTTACGTAATTTCTTTTCTAAGTTTTTTGGATCTTGGTCGAAAATTGATCTATCTACCGTGGTATTAGAATGAAGTGCGCGATCTTGAGGTTTTGGAGAGTGTTCGACCGGCATAATTTCCAATCATGATCATTGATTCAACCCACCGCTGTCACCAATTTTGTTATATCCTAGATCTGAGAAGCAGATCTGGAACATATTTGTTGGCCATTTTTTTGGTCAAGGCACTTAAGCCCTTTACCTGGGAGCTGGCCTATGATCATGAGTTTAAGGAAAGGCAGGAGGGGAAAAATAACCTCAGTATTGAGCGTTTATTTAATCAGTAATTGATTAATTCTGTGGATATCATATCCCTTTTTGCTCGTTTCGTCGTCATCGGCTATTGGAGAGAATTTATGGCAGGTCGAAAGGAATTAACTGTAGGGAAGGACGGAGGAATACTGGGTTATTGAGATAATCCTATTTGATATTCGGATAATTTGGTTGGTCAGTCCGAGGATCCTTTCTATACTGGATTTTTCTAAAAGGGGGAATATTAAAGGGGACTATTGTCCCTTGTGGGACAACTACTTCCTCCACGATCTTAAGTTTTGAGGTTTGTCTTCTCTTTGCCAACTTCGTTTGGTGTTTAGTTTTTTTGTTGGACTTTTCCCGCGGGACATAACGACGTCCATAAATATCGGTATAATATAAAAAAATACGAAGTATACATTCGCGTCTACCACCGGCACGACCCACTTAAAAGAAAATGGAAAGGAGATTGTAAATAAACCATTTATATATTGTAACCCCGCTCTGGGAGAAGGGTAAACGCTAAAATAAATTTTTTTCCACCAATGACTTTTTCTAAAATCGAGTTAATTTATTTTAATTACTTGTCACGGGCTCAAATCTCGCGAAGGGGATAGTTCCTTACAATTGACCGGAGGAAATATCCGAGCACGAAAAAAATACAATATGCGAATCGCAACACCAAAAAGAAGAAAAGAAGAAAAAAGGGGGGGGGGGGTTTCTCGAGTGGACCACGGAGGGCTTTCACCACCGCACATGAAAATTTATGGCCCTATGGGCGACTCACTATTTGCTGCAAGTGTGCTGAGAATGGCGTCGGATGTCCCTGGAACATACTGGAGCAGCTGCAGGGTCCTTGACCGAAAGCGATGGTCGTCTTGCTGGGCACCCTATCCTCCTTGGTACCAGGGAGTCGCCATGCACTAGCTGGGTCCTTGCCTCCGACGCGAGATTTCCAGAGAGCACCTTTTGGGCTTTTTATTTTAGTCCACACTCTTGCGGTACACAGTTCGATGTCGCACTACACGCACCACTTCGGCTACTCGGCGAATCGTACTCTCAATCCGTAATATCTCGCGGTCCGCGACAGAATAGCGTCTCCGTCGTTCTCGTCGTCCGTGAAGGCGCCACCTCGGGCCCGATGCTGGGGGGTGATCCGTGGAAGGAGGGAGCAGCGTGACGGTCGCGCGGCCCGAGCGTACCGGCTTCTCCTTCGGAGAGAGAGAGAGAGAGATACGTAGCTGCGCAAATCGGCTCTCGGCTTCTACTTTTGGAAAGAAAGAGAGAGACGCCCCGGCTTCACTCGCCTCCGCCTGTGGGGAAGGAACTCCCGACGGCGGGGAGGTATGAGCCTCCATAGCGCGTATCCCCGGTACGGCGGGCGAGAGCGGAGGCGAATAGGGGGAAGGGTTCCCCCGGAACGCTCTCCCCGATCAGAATTACCGGGTTCGATCAGTGACTACGTCACAATATATATTTTATTTCTGTTTTTACTTACTTGCTTTACGGGAAAAGGAATATTTAGGATTGATTTAGGAACGACCTCAACCGTTGGTTGGCGTTTAAAGTCGCCACTGCCCCTCAACCGCTGGTTAGCGTTTAAAGTGCAGTAATGATCTGGTTAGAGGAGGCTGCATTTATACAGAATTTTTACGTATACTTGCTTGCGTTGGACGAAAAGAAAATATGAGATAGGAAATACATATTTGTAGAATGAGCTTATTGGTTAAAAACTTTTGACGGCAAGAGTTTTCTAACGGAAGTCTATCTTTTAAATTTTCCTATTCGTTGATCGGCTTCGTGGCTCAGGTGGTTAACGCATTGGACTACGAAGTCGTAGGTCGTGAGTTCGATCCCCGTCTGGTGAACAATTTTTCGATTTCGTTTCCAAGCAGCAGCTCGCTGTTGGTAAGACGAGCCACGTTGTTTGTGTTTACGTTTCGAAATTATTGTTTATCTGGCGGAAATCGACTCATGACCGCTGCTGTACTTGGTGTAGGTTTCTGCAGTCCTACATTTCATACACAAATGTGAAGTATGGCGCCATCTGTCAAAGTCGATCCGCAACTCTCGCAAAATCATATAGTAAAAAATAATAAGGCAACAATTTTGTAAAAAGGGCGATTCCGCCCGTTAATTAATTAAAAAAAAAAAAAAAAAAAAAAATGAATTTCCGCCGAGTGCAGTAGTTTTATTGGGTAGGCCATAAAACTCTCAAGTATCGTGTGTGCATTGGGCGGCTTCTCTGTTCGACCAAAGGTATCTAAAAACTAATTTCTAATTTATTGTAAAAATAAAAAAATGAAATTTAATTAACTTCATTTGATTAGGTATGAATTTAGCGTTGAAAAAAGTCCAAACACTTAATAGTTTGGTTTAGTTTGAAACAAAAATTAATTATTGTTTTGAGTATTGTTTATTCATATTTCATTTTTATTCTTAACTTAAGTTTATGATCTAGTTCTTAACGCTATTCACTAATCACTAGGTTCACTTAATGTTCATTATTAATGTTCATTTTAGTTTTGTGCACTAATATATTTCTTTTAGAAAACGTCTTTGTTCCTGTCTTATCTGTTCTATTTTTATCGATGGAGAAAAGCCGGCGTTTCATGCATGACCTATTTACGATTTTCGTTAGGATGTAACAGTGGTTTATTTAAAATAATCATTTACTTCAAATTTTAAAAATTATTATATTGTTATTCAGCAATATTCTATTATCTGGCTATGCCCCATCGCTGAATCACGTTCTTTTATAATTAAACAAAGATATTTTAAATTGATCAAGTCATATAAATCTTATTGGTATAAAATTAAAAAAGGTAAAAATTAATTATAGTGTTAAGGTTTGTGTAAATTAATAAAACTTAATTCAATTAAAATTTTGAAAATTTGATAACAAAAATGTTAAAGTATCGAATTATTATTTCTAATTAATTTTAAATATAATTTATTTTATTTTACTTTTTATTTAGTGAAATTTCTTTTAACTGATTTTATTGGTTCTAATTAAACGTAGTTAAAAGTGATAAAATGCAAAATTGATTTTTATTTAAGAAAGTCTATTGTAAATTAATATTATACCATTTAAAATTCTGGGAATTGAATGAAACGTTTAAAGGGACAAATAATTTATTATTTCGGTATTACTTTATTTAAGTGAATAAAATTAATTTTCGTTTTAAATCATAATTTGTAGTGTTATTTTATTGGATATTTGTTTTATATTACATTGCTAAAATATTATTAAAACATTACATTGCTTACAAAAAAAAAACACAAATAGAATAATAATTTCGTAATTTCATAAAATTAATTTGAAAGTATTTTATTTTTATATTACATTCAAACATTCAAAGGCTTACCAAATTATTTGTTTTGATTCTCGGAAAGGCCTTTGAACGTTATGCGTTTTCGTAGAATAAAATAATATAGTTGGTATTTAAATTTAATAATAAGGAATTTGATTTATTAAAGTAATTTATTTTATAATTTTTAATAGGCGATTGTTTTCTGTGCAAATTGAAATATTTGATTTTACCATTTGCATTAGTTTAATATTAAATTTTGTTGAGTTTTTTTATTTTATTGCATTAGGTTGAAATAGATGAAAGTTATTTTGGGTTTAAATGATGACCTGCTGTGTGAATCATATTATGATTATTTTCCCCGCAGAGTTATTATTTAAATTAATGCATGTACTTAAATGATTGATAACATTTATAGATTTTTATTATATATGAAGTTTGAACACCAATAAATTTTTACAAAATCAATGTTAATTATTATTTTGCATCGTATTCGGTTATAGTCCAATTATTTAAAGGCATTTTCAAATTATTTGTTTTGACTCTTGAAAAGGTTTTTGAATGTTATGCAATTTCATAGAAACGAATTATAATAATTCAACTTATAAATTATTTTTAATTTTTATTTAACATTTCAGTTTTAAGAATAATTTACTATAAAATTATTAATAATAATTAATTATATTTTTATAGAATATTTTTGTTTTGTTTTATTTATATATTTATTTTATTTTTTGTTTATATTTTTTTTAAATCGCAAAATGGACGAAACGACTAAATTAATGACTACTATATCAGAGTGCATGATTTTACAAAATGCCATGTCAAGCATTCCTTATTTTGATGGAAAAAATATGCCCCTTAAGAATTTTTTGTCAGATGTTCAAAATGCATCTGCGAACGTACCTGATGAATTTGAAAAATCTCTAATTAATAGCATTATTGGGAAATGACAAGGTACAGCTCGTGATAGCATTTTTGGAAAGACTTTTGTAAATGTAGGTGATTTGATTACTTAGGCATTTAAAGAATAGATTCGCGTCTGGAAAAAATTATCCATTTTATATACATGAAATACAACAAATTCAGATGAAACGAGGAGAGACAGTATCTGATTTTTATGATCGTTTAAATATGTTGCTGTCAGGAGCAACTTCTGTTTTAAAAGATACATATGGCGTTGGCGCCTCTGAAATGGTGAAGCCTCTAAATGATTGTGCGTTAGAGTCATTTTTAAGGGGTCTACCGGACGAGATTTAGGGTTTAGTTGACGCGCGTGATCCTAAAAATCTAGATGAAGCTTTGCGTTGTGCTGAAAGATTGGAATTGAGAATAAAACACAAAAGTTCAGGATTTCAGTCCCTCTATCATGTGCAAAGTATTAATGAAAGTACAAAAGATGAAATTAGGCATAATTATCCTATTATGAAAACTCATAATAGTCCTATATCTCGTTCATGGTTAGGAGAAAGAAATGAACGAAAATCGGGAGATATGACATCGCGAGATAATTTCCCTGTGCGATATAATGAGGTAATGGAACCTATGTGGCCATATTAACCTCCTTATTTACCTTATCCTCCCATGTATCCTTATCCTCCTTATTATGGAAACCCTCCATTCTCTGTACCATTATCGAATTATGGTCCACATGGATTTCCATATTATCCAACTGAACAGAATTTCGGTATGAGTAATTCACCTAGATGGTCAGGTAGAACGAGTTACTATAACAATTTTCAGAGACGTAATGTTATGCAAAATAGTGAACCTCAAATACAGGTTCCTAGAGGAATGGTTCAAACTATGGCGAATTAAGATCAACGAAAGTAAGTCGACGCATGTCACATTTACGCTTCGTAAACTGACATGTCCAAGCATACATTTAACCAATAAACCAATTCCACAAGATGACCATGTCAAATATCTCGGTATGCACTTGGATCGTCGGCTAACATGGAAAACGCATATCTGGACGAAGCGTAAACAGCTAAACCTAAAACTAAGGAAGATGTGCTGGCTCTTATGCGGGAAATCCTCTCTTTCCATGGCCAACAAAATCCTTGTATATAAATCTATCCTCAAACCGGTTTGGTTGTACGGAGCCCAACTCTGGGGCAGTGCATCAAAATCTAATATTAATATACTTGAAAGGTTCCAATCCAAATGTTTAAGAATGCTTACTAATGCTCCATGGTTTGTGCCCAATGAGAACATCCGCACCGAACTAAATATTCAAACCGTCGAAGAGGAAATCTCAACTATCAAGTCAAGATACAAAGAAAGGCTTAACACTCATCCAAACAAGTTAGCCACAGCACTGCACAGAAATTATACAAACGCAAGACTGAAGAAATTTCAACGTTTATGATTTATAACACCTAAATCAGTATGTACTTCATGTACTAAGTGTCTTTTTAATACTTTTTAAATCAATTATATTTTCAAATATATCTCTAGTTTTAGGAGTGCTTTCCGCTGGGAGAGTTACTCACATGTTTTAGTTAGTAACTTATGTAGGCATAACTTACTGTATAATACAACATTTACTTAGTGTCTTATCTTGACAGATTGTAAATAAATGGGAGTAAAAAAAAAAAAAAAAAAATTGGGGTAATGAAGAAACTATTAGAAGAAACTAATAAGATCCCTGCTCCAATAGACGTTAATGCCATTGCTAGTAGAACAAGATCAAATGATAACAAAATTAGACAATCAATTCAGACAACATCAAATAATAATAAAATTGATTCAGATTCAGACATAGTAGAATCAGAATCAAATGATGAACTAGAGAAACCTCCAATTCTTCAGAAACGGAAAAGTGCTTTTCCTAATCTAGAATCAAATGCTCATCAAGAGGTTACGTGTAAAACCCCGATTCAAGAGAAGAATGGTGCTACTGTTTTTGGGGAAATGTCAAGCGACATAGATATTGAGGAAAACTCGCCTATCTCTATTAATTTGACTGATAACGAAAATGACAATGACAGTGATTATTCCGATGACGATAAAATAGTTTCTGAAAACTCGGATTCAATTTCGTTAAATCTCCGAGAATTGCGAGAGTCTTTTGATCTTTTGGATGATTCGATTCGCGGTCGAGGATATGTCCCTATATCGGACATAGAAAAGAATATTTTAAAATCTAGGGGAATGCAGTCATTACCCACAACTAAAAAAGCAATTGAAAACCAAAATTTTAAAATTATTCAAGACAATGAAATTCTTTTAGAAGGAAAGAATACAGGAAAATCGGTTCAAAACACCGAAACGAACTTTAATCCTGATTTAAACGTTATCGATGAAAATTGCGAAACGGAATTTTTAGCTGGATATGTACCTTTGATAATAGATGATCGTATTTTAAACAACCCTATTCCATAGACGTCCATAATGACGCCGCAACATAGCCAAAACCTATAGCTTTATCTACTCTTTTAGATGAAAATAATTTCAAAAATATAGAAGATAAGCAAAATCTTAAGAAGGGAGGAAATGAGGAGTTTAAAGACGTTATGCATCCTAGGATTGTAATTCCTTCTAATTTTGTCGATAATTCTAGTAAGTTACAAATACATGAATGCATCGATAATGATCATAAGTCACTCAACGAAGGGGTAGATAGTATTAATGAAAATTTAAGCTATGTAAAAGAAAATCTTACTTTTAGTAAGGATAATTATGTACATTTTATCTCAGGAGACTGTGAATTGGTAACAACAATTTCGAAACTTTTATCAGATTTAGGTATTTTGAATGCAGATGAATTTAAAACATTAAAACCAACAGTAGGTCAAGTATTAATTACTCCTTTTAGTCAATATAAAGTTTTTAGTGTAGTTATTAAAAGAAATCAGTATGATAATATCTTAAAGGAAAATTTAAGAATAGGATTGCAAAATTGAAAAGAAGTATTCTGTAGATTAAACATACATTCGTTTAGAATATCGGAAATTGGAGACTTTTTAGAAGTAAATTCAAATGAAAGTCTATTTAAATTATTATATGAATATTTTTATTCGATAAAAATTAAAATCATAATATGTAGAGGTAGGATACAAATTCCTCCTGAAAATATGCGAATGGAAATAATTTTAGAAAATCATGACAGTTTAATTGGAGGACATAAAGGAGTCACTAAAACATACCGGAGAATTAGAGAAACATTTATTGGCCCTGATTATGAGATGATGTCCAAAATTATATTAGAACATGTAAAAGTTGTCAAAATATAAAATTAGTTAGATCGAAAGTAAGAGAGCCCATGATTATTACAGACACTCCGATAAATGCGTTTGAAAAAATTTCATTAGATGCTGTCGGTCCCTTGCCTATAACACCTACCGGGAACAAATAGTAGACCAGTTTTATAAAAAATTTCAAGAGATATAGGAATGGCAAATTGTAAAAGTATGCTAAAAACAGCTGAAAAGTGCACAACTTGTCATACTTACATATAATATATGTATATATTTTACACATATCTTCTATTTCATATTTTCTACAGATAGATATTTTTATTCCATAAAATAAGAAATTGACAGAAAATATGTTTACGAAAGTTACATCTGCCAATGTTGTCGTAATAAAAATTTATATTTATTCAACTTATGTTGTTGCCTATTAAGGTATACAAGGTTCTTTTTTAATATAAAAAATAGTAAACAATATAAATATATAAATAGGAACACTTTTGATTAGAACATTAACTATGAAAATTATTTTGATTATAATAACAAAATTCCATTCGTTTACGACAACATAGTCGATGTAACTTTCCTAAACATATTTTCTGTGAATTTTTTATTTTGTGGAATAAAGATTTGTACCTGTAGAAAATGTTAAATAGAAGATATGTGTAAAATATAATATACACCTATAAAACATATGAACAAAAAGTTGTAGTACATCAGTCTACGCAGAACGGAATGTTGTTATTTTATTTAGAATTTCATTTATTTGGTTCAGGTACTTCTTTATTAAATGTATTCATGCGAAATAACTAAAATATGGTTTAATTTGATATAATTAGACTTCAGAAAAACATTTGTGACTTCAATTACTAAAAATCTAATACAAAACAACGACTTTAATATTTTTGGCCGAGTCTCTGGGTGAAAGTTGTTGTAGTCCAATACCGTCCCCATTTTTATTAAGCTTATTATAAGTTTGAAGTTACTTGATCTGATCTACAGAATTCTTTTTAAATTCTTCAATGTCAGACGTGTACCATTAAACCTGGTTATGTACTTCATTTTATGAAGAATCGAGATATATATATAAGTTGTGACCCCCAGAAAACTTAACTCCAAAATTCCTTCACCGTCGGCGCCGGAACCGAAATACAAAACCAACCGAATCCCTGGGGTCACAAAACCTTACGACGCGCAAGATGTTAATAAGGGCGCCAGGCATGTAGAAGCATACCGAATTTATAGGCGCCGCAAGGTGATAGTGTGCCCGCTATGCTCAGCCCCGAGATTCCCTAGGCACGGGAGAGGGCGGTATTCGCAGGCGCAGTCAAAACTCGAAACCGAATCTCTACGATAGAAACTAGCGGTCACGAACAGCGAGGATGGGTTAACCTCAAAACCGAACCCCACACTATCGTCACGATGCCGAAACGCGAATTCAACACTATTTACCCGACGTCAGAACGAAACGAAACCAAGTTTTTCTGACCAAACATTTTGGGATGCCCCGTAGGGGCCGGGAGCCATTCGGACAAAATTCAATACAAAAAATCGCGCCACACCTCCACAGCGGGTGTCCGTAGCCATCATCGTAATTTAAATATCGGTACGAACAAAAATTAATTAATTCCGCGGTTGCACAAAGTGCCGGTAACCAAAATTTCCAACTTATCCGCGATCGACGCTAGCTTCGACTACGCAGGCCAGCGGCGCTTGATCCGAACACTCCTGAACGCGTGTACGGCTGTTTCCGCGGAACGACACACGCCACGAGGCCGGAATTTGCACCACGAGTTCCAACTAAACGCTTCGGGTTTAGGATTTACACATTGACTGCTAGCGATGATAACCACTTTGCACTTATCGATTGAATAAATTCCAAGGTAATGCGTATCGTATTTTAATAAACGCGTGAAAGATTGCATGGTTAAGAGTGCTCTCCTTGAATATTTTCAAGGACGATAACCGTGAGGCAGTCTCTTTTGAATCATAGGTTAAACCCTTTGAAATCTCTTCGAAGGCGGTATCCGCGGGACGAGTTATTTAAGCTTTACAACATTTCAATTATCTCCTTGATCCCTGTCAAGGACGATGGCCGTAAAAAGGTTTTCTTTAAGGTTAATTAAACCCTTTGAATCAGATTCAAAGACGATATCCACTTTAATAATGATATAAACATTAAGAAAAGTTTAGTGTCTCCTTGACCAATGTCAAGGACGATAGCCGCAACAAGGTTTTCTTTAAAGTTAATTAAACCCTTTGAATAAGATTCAAAGGCCATATCCATTTTAAGAATTATTTACGTGTTACGAAATTTTCACTTTCCTTGAGACTTCAACCCGGGCGACGCGGAACAAAGAAATTATTATTTTGATTTTACCACGTGGTGCCAGCCCACCGCGCACGAACTTGGTTGCTGAAACGCGCTAGCCGAGCAAAGGACGAAACACGCACTACGTCCACAATTACATTTTAGCCGCGATGCTTCCAAGATAACGAGACCCATTTTAATTTTAACCGAAACGACCAGAACCAAAAAATTTTAAAGTCAAAAAAAAAGAAACGAAACGAAAGCACGAATGATTCGCGGCACTTCACTCAGGAACGCGAGCGAGGAATTCATGAACGAATCCCGGAAGGCGATAGCAAAACGACAAGAATTAAGACCAAGAAAGATCGATTTGCCTTCCGGAACTCGTGTTACCTTGTCACCAAGCGACGCTCACCTTCCAAAGCCCAGGTTGTCCTGCCGCTGCCGCTGCCAGAACGAGAATGGCCCGAGGCTCGTCGCCTCCTTGCCAGAACGCGGTCTTCGCCGCCCGCCGGTACCAGAGACGGAGCGCGCTGATTAGCTCCTGCGGTACCGCGTGACTGTGATGTCTTCCCCTTTTCCACCGATTCCCCTCACGCCTTCTGGAACCTTCTAGAGACTTCCAGAAGCGGTAGCGCTAAACATCCATTGTCTCGATATCGGCGTGATGGTCGTGCGGGCTAAGGCGTCAGTCTTAGTCCGCCCGAACTGAACGTCGCGAAGGGCCCGAGTTCGAATCCCCGTCCTGCAATTTTCTCTGCTTATGTCCAGTGTGGAATAACCGGGGAACGTTGCTGGGCGAAGGTACGAATTTGGGACCGCTGCCGACCCCCGTCGGCAGTTATCGGTATCGTCAGCGTCTTATCCGCGGTCGGTACGTCGTGGGTCTTATCTCGGATAAAGATGGGATAAGCCCCGCGTCGTACTCGCTAAGGCACAGACCGTCGAATCTGCTGTTGGTACCGATATTGGGGTAGGGGGGGACTGGCTCTGGGTGGGTGTTGTGTTTGCCTATAGTTCTGTCTTGTACTGTCTGTCTCTGTCCTGTACCTCTCCACCCGAGAGCCGACCCGCAAACAGACATATTCGTCATTAACGCGGGGGAAAATTTCCTGTCCTTTGTCCTTTGTCCTTTGTCCATTGTCTCGATACCTCTATCAAAACAACAGATGCCTTTGTTTATTCCGTAACCATCATAACAAAGCGACGAGAACCTTTCTAATCGGGCTTTTTGCGTTCAAATATTAACGAGAATTTCAAAACAATAACGGTATAATATTATTCGATGCAAAATATAATCTGTTTACGAAATTACCAAAATATCGAGAACCTTCTAACGAAATTAATATTCTTAAATGATGTGAAAAATGCCGAAGTATGCGTACTAAGTTTTATAATTACTCAAACCCGCTACTACACGATATCCAAAAATATTAAACAATGCAAGAGAAAAGAATTTAAACGATAAAATTTTCTTTTCAGTTTCAGATGAAAACCAAGACGAATTTATACGATGTATGGTGTAATCTCCCCCCCCCCCCTTTTTCCTAAACCTTTTGTTAAATAATTACTGGCCACATCTTTTAGGCCGAGATCGACTAACTATGCACTTGCTCAAAATAAAAACTATCTAATCACTAACCTCAATCACTAGCTACGCAGTATCTTCTCTCAATACATTGGCGCCTGTGCTAGTTTACTAATGCCATACTAACTAAACTTACTCGCTAGCTACACAGTATCTTCTTTCAATACCTAGGCGCCTATGCTAGTTTACTAACAACTTACAAACTAAACTTAATTACTAGCTACGCAGTATCTTCTTTCAATACATTGGCGCCTATGCTAGTTTACTAATAGCTTACTAACTAAACTTAATCACTAGCTACCCAGTAACTTTTTTCAATACATTGGCGCCTATGCTAGTTTATTAATAGCTGCGCCGTATCTTCTTTCAATACATTGGCGCCTATGCTATTTAACGCAATGCAAGGTGATTCCAACAATTAGCGCCACTACAGCAGTCCCTCCCTATAAAAATCACCATTGCCCCGGATTGAGCCTCCCGGCAAGACAAAGTCTGTAATTATGTAAAGCGGTATTTTATTCCCGGGAGCCAAAACTACTTTCAAAAACCAGCGCCACGATCGACTGTCCCCCCTGTAATGGTGTAGTATCAGCTCCACGGTTTGGAGCCACATCGTCAAAATTAGCGCCATCACGACAGTCCCCCCATTTACCCAATGGATATGACCCGCGCGACTGCAGTACTAGGAAAATTTTAGCGCCTCTATCGGCAGTCCCCCCTATTATTAGCACTGCAGCATCCCAACGAGTTGATTCTCGCTAAAAACTGCGGCTGTAACGTGTTGCCACGTTACAAAGTATGACAAGTTATGCACTTTTCAGCTGATTTTTGCAAACTTTTACAATTTGCCATTCCTATATCTCTTCAAATTTTGTATAAAACTGGTCTACAGTATATTATTATATAACATGTGTGCAAGTAAGAACGCAAAGAAATAAAACTTTAATTATAATAACTAATTTCCATTACGTACGCTAATTGATTGCAACTTTTCTGCTGTTGTTACTGCTTTTACATTTACAGTTAATAGTTACATGCTAATGGCAATACATTCTTATTTATTTGAAAAAGTTTAAACCCTTACGTTCAAATCTGTGGATGAAATTGTCCAATTTCCACCTGGACAGCATATTTTTAACAAATTCATCCATTTAAACAAGGTTTTAATTCATATTCACTTACACTTAACAATTTATGCACTGTATAGCACTTAACTGCAACTTTGTATCACTTTGCATCCACAATATATAACCGATATAACCTCTTTGATGCAACACTGAGCCGCTCACACCTGGTTTCCCGCTGTTCCAGTGGGGTGAAACTGCTTCATTCGTAACGTTCTCGTTGTGACCCCCGGGATTTGCGATCACTAGATAGCGCTAGTATACATGTGTTTGGCAGCCAACTCACAGATGTTTTCCTGACTACGGTCTCGAGGTATGACGTTTCGCAGTTTTGAACTTGGTATATGTTCTATGGTTTTTGAATCGGATTGGCAAAATACGTGCTCCAGGTGTTTAGGGTGACCGTTTATGGGGACTAGGTACGCTCTCAGTAGTTTTTCCCCTTTTTAACTAAAATACGTGCACCAGATGTTTAAGTTCGCTGATTACGGGGTCCAGGTATCGCGCTGCGTAGTTTTTCACGATTCTAGCTGAAATACGTGCACCAGGTGTTCCGGGTCGCCGATCAAGGGGTCTAGGTATCGAGCTCTATAGTGTTTCATGATTCTAGCTTAAATACGTACACCTGGTATTCAAAGTCGGCGATTACGGTGTCTAGGAATCACGCTCCGTAGTTTTTCATCTTTTTAACTAAAAAATGTGGACCAGGAGTTTGATGTCGACGATCAAGTGGTCTAGGTATTGACTTCAAGTTAACCAACGACGACCTTGAGGTCAAAGAGGAAGGTCATTTCAAGGTCAAATCAATTTGGCTAATTTTTCTTCAAATTTGAACATATTTTGATTCGACTTTGAAATGACCTTCAATTTTTTTCAAATTTGGCCCAGGGTCAAGGACAAGGTTACCGTTGTTTATTATATAAAATTGATTTGATCTTGAAATGATCTTCAACATGTTGACCTCAAGGTCATCGTTGGTTTACGCCAAGTGGATACCTAGACTACATGATCGGCGACCCCAAACACCGGGTGCACGTTTTTTAGTTATAAAGATGAAAATCCACGGAACGCGACACCTAGACCCCGTAATCGACGACCCTTAAAACCTGGTGCACGCATTTTAGTCGAAGAGGTGAAAAACTACGGTGCGCGATATCTAGACCCTGTAATCAGTAACCCTAAACACATGGTGCACGTATTTTAGTTAAAGTGATGAAGAACTACGGCGTTCGACACGAACGACGCGATTGTAAGCATTTAGTGCACGTATATTAGTTAAAAGGGCGTTACGATTATCACGCCAAAGCTCGCCGAGCACTTGACTGCACGCGCCAACTGGATACATGAAGTTTTGAGATAAGTGGGGAGCGACTAGGAGGTCACGAAGAGAACGGACATACTATAGAGAATATAGAAGCAGTGTCACCCCGCTGCGCTGTTCCGACATTAACATAGGTATACCGTTATTTTGGCAGCACAATCGTTCCGCGGGAATAATGTAATAAGTAACGCAAATCTAGTTTCACTGGCCGGTCGTATCGACGTTGCACCTGATTAGCTGTTTTGGTTGATCAGTGCTACGAAAACTCGGCGTATTTTGTTACTGGACTATTAACAGAACGTTTCCTCTCAATGCTATTACTTTAATGTATTATTCGGCAGATTTTTTATTTTCTTATTGAAATTGCGTTATAACTATATGTTATTAAAAGTAGTTTTTTCTCTTCATTTATTTTCTATATTTATTTCTATCATCGAGTTTATATACTAGTGACTGGATGTATTAAAATATATATATTTTATTTGTAATTTATATATAGTTTATTTGTACTCGTCTGCGCCTCCTACCGGGAATACCATGCCCCGACCAGAATTACAGTTTTAGTTATATGTTACATAATATACCATTAAACACTTTTATTAATCGCAGTAGTCATAAAATTCATTACCATCAACGATCTCGTCTTTTTTATTTTGGTAATAATTTTTCAATGTTTGTATTGTTGAAGCTAATGGTAACATTCATTACCGGCAAAAAATTTACAATTTTTATGTCAATGAACACTTTTTGACATTTTTATAACCCATCAACAGCATCATTTATTACCTTCGACGACTCAGCTTTAACTTAATTATTATTGTACTACATTATAGCACACTGATATTTTTTTAACCGGGTTTCAAGTAACGGGAATATTTTCCTATTCTTTACACCAAGCATGGAACTTTTTCCCAATCGAAGTATTGGTAACATGCATTACCATCAACGATCTTATCATTATTACATCGACAGTACTTTGTCAACATTGGTATCGATCATCAAAGCAATGATAACATTCATTACCAGCGAACAAATTTACAATTTTCACGTCGCTCAACACTTTTTTACATTTTTATGAATCGAGTAAAAGTAACATCCATTACATTCAACTTTTAATACATGATTATTTGCACCTATATTGTATTTTGTTTAATTGGTGCGGGAGCTGTCACCTTTATTCATACAAGTCTGGTAAGAAGCGAATAAACTTATTATAGAAGATTATTTGAATCTAAAGACATTTCATATTTTACATTTTTTTTAATTATTACCAGAAGTCTGATAAGATGCAAATGAATTATTATTGTAAAAAAAATGCATGGAACAATTGGTTGATGGTTTCTTTGGTGAATCTGCAGGCTGCTTCCCCGTGGTTGTTGTGCCGTTGTGTTGTATTCCTCGTATTTTGTCATCATGGTGAGACCGAACGCGATGCACGATATCGACACGATATCGTCACGAATCGACAAAAAATGTTTGCACGGCTCGCGCGGTGTACAAAATTTTCAGTAAATTCTTTGTTCACTTTCTTTTATGATATTTTTTTCAGTTTTCTTATTTTCATCGTTGTCTTCGTGAATATTCGGTGTATTATTACCTTTTCTTCTTTATATATATACAGGGTGGACTTCGGCTGGCGGGTCATAGGCATCCCATGTTAAAGGAGTAACTAGATCATCAATCGATTAATCCCGTAGTAATTAGGGTTTGCTACAGGATTTTAATTTCTCACAATGCATAAAAAAAAACAGAATTAAGAACTGTAGCAAAGCTGACAAGTTCTTAATACCGCGTGATTAGTCGGCAAATCTAGTTACTTCTTTAACATGGAATGCCTATGACACGCAAGCCGAGGTCCACCCTGTATATATATTCTTCGCAGTTTCAATTGCTTGTATCGGTACGCGGTAATTGATTTTTGGAACGCGGTTTACTTATTACCTAAAGCATATGCACAGTTGGCTCGTGAATCTTGATTGTTGACTACACCTACAACACTGACGTTGGCCCGTGATGGAAGATGGTAGGTTTTCGTGCTGAATTTAAGAGGTGTTCTTGGTTTGAAAAATGATGATTCTGCTGACCATTGACCTTTATTTCGTTATTTCGTTGATTCAGATGGATTCGATTGGTCGATGATGTCGTGATTGAATTGAGAGATGACCCGTATTCCATATCGAAAGAGAAGGAGTCTTCAAATTTGTTGATATAACAATCACGTACCCAGATAACCATGTGATCGCATGTAGCTCTCACCTGGCACCAGGTATGCGTTTCTAACGCAGATATGAGTCTCAAAGTGCACCCAGATGTTTCCTCATATGATAACAACTCTGCACTCATGTTTAAAATCTCACAACTATTCCGCATATCGATGTCATCATGTCGGCAACAGTGCGTTTTTAAAATATGATATGAATCAAAACGCTTATCCCTGATGTTCCTCATTTGCTGACAAGATTGCTCTCCTGTTTAAATTCATGCAACTCTTCGCATATAACTATCATTACGTATACATCCGTGCGTTTCGAAAACACGAGAACAATGCAAAAGCTTCTCTCATATAGGTTCCTCATTTTTCGGTAAGATGGCCCTTCCGTTTAAATTTATAAAACTCTTCGCATATGACAATCGCAATATACGCATCGGTGCATATGGGAAACACTGTCCCGGCTTCTCGTATCTCTCGGGCTATAAATATATTTTATATGAATAAACTTATTTATTTTAAACCATATTTTATATGTTTCATTTTAATTTTCTCCTCCTCTTAACGTTATCTCATATCTCATTTTAAGGGTTGTTTTCGTTAAGACATATTAGTAGTCGTCTCGTGTTCCCCGGGTATTGGCAGGTTTGGTTTGGGATAATTTGTGTTTTCGTTGATAGTGGAACACGTGACTCCTAATTCGAAATTTGCTCGCCGTGCATAATTATTGAAGGTGCGCGACTGTTGTAGCTGTTGGCGCGAGACCGACTTCTTTTGGAGTTTGACGTATAGATGTCTCACTAAAATTGATAATCAACTTAAAAGACAGTTACAAAATGACGCCCGAATAAAATTGAACTGTAAAAGTTCAACCGTATTATTTTTGAATGTTCCAAAGTTCGACAGTCGCCAAGTTACAAAATTGGCGCTCGAACAGAATTTACTCATAAGTTTTAATTCAAATTGATAATTAACTGTTTTCAAATTCGGTAGGCGCATACTATAAAAATGTGTCCGAATTAAATGATACAATAAATACGTTTAAATATTTGTAATACTCGTTAATATTTTGAACTTTTTTTAATTTATCCATAATTGCTAATTGGCGTTAACATCTAGATATATGGATTTGTTGTTCGATAAGTGAAATACTAATAAAATTAACGCTTGAATTATTCTAAAGAAAGTGTCAGTGTTTACTAGTATCGAAAAGTGTGTGATTTCAATTTCGGTTGAGTTTAAAAATGATTGTCGACTTTTATAAGTATCAACAATAAGTCACATACTCACTATTAATGTGTTGTTGACACTTTAAAAGTTTTATTTATAGTCGAATAAAATTGATATTTTAAATTTATGTTTTCAATAGTTGTAAAATAATAGAATAATATTTTTCAAAATTAACATTTTAGGAATTTTTTTGTATACAATTAATAGTCTCACTGTTATAAATGTTGATTGACTGCAATAAAATACAAGTCTGACGCTCAGATAATATTTAGAAAATTCTAAATTTACATTTTATAATTATAATTTAAAATATAAATATCGTCTGAATATCGGCGAACTAATGAAGTGTGTTGTCGACCAAAAGTAAACAATAACATAAAGGAAATAACATTTTGATATCTACATGTAATTTTAATATTCAATTTAATTTCTTATACATTTTTTTTTGAAATTACAAAAAAAAATTATAAAAGAAATGAAAAACGAATGAAATAATAAATCTTTATGTAATTTGGAAATTTATATAAATTGGACGTCTATTTAGAATTAATAATTAAAAATTGAGGACAATTTTAAAATAAATTGTATCATAAATATCTTGAACGTCTAATTATTAATTTGTATAAATGTTTGCAATGTTATAATAGTGTAGAAAAATAAAGATTAATTATATTGGCTTGATTGAGTTGAGTAACATGTTAATATTTAAGTATAGGCTCATTGTAAAAACATGGCGATGAATTAAAAAAGTCAGTCGACCATTAAAATTAAAATTAATATAAAGTATTGTCTTTATTTTAATAAATAGACAAGGTCTACATGACGAAAGATGTAATAATTTTAATATTAGGTTTTACATTATTTACTTAATAAAACTAAGAATTGGTTTTATTAGAGTCCCTAAGATTTAAGAGGTGTAATTAATTAATACAACATAATAAAAGAAATTTAGGAATTATTAATTTTTTTAATGGTTTAAATATAAATTAATTGTCTATTTAATAAAATATTTTTGAAAAAAAGACGATTGAAAGCGTATTATTGTTTGAAAAATAAATAAATGTTTTAAAAATAAGATGTCAAATTATTGACTAAGGTTTTAATTTTTAAATTATTTTATATATTAAGACGTAAGAATCTAAATCAATTTATTTTAATTATTTAATAAATATAAAGTGATGTAATTGTGTCTACGTCTTAATAAGTTCTTTTAAATGTGAAATTAAACTCGTGTATTTTTAGAAAAATCGACATAAAGTCGACACTAATTTATTGAAATTTTGGTTTTACTAATTACACGTCTTAGAATTAAATTTAAAATTTTAATTATTTATTTATTTATTTTTCTTTTTCTTCACTACTTTTGACCTTAATGGATGACTTCGTCTGGTTTACGGCGGTTGTAAGTATTGGCATATTTTTAATTTACTTAATTACGGAAAATAGCAATAACCAAATTTATAAGAAAAAAAAATGAGCCACGACGAGTACCCCGAATTAGACGAATGGGGATTCCATCTGTCGACCCATGAATTGGACGAGGCATTAGAACGCCTCGAATTAAATAAATCTGATCGACCACGAATTCGAGTCAATCGTCTTCTAGATAGACTAGAAGGAAATTATACTGCGGCGGACTTTGAACAGTCTAGATTAAGGGAAAGCGAATCGGAGTCTAGAGCGCGTCGCGATGCTTTATTAAAGTCTTTCGTGGGTTTTGTTGAAGAGACCCAAAATAGAAGTAAACTTAGAGTTCAGGCTCAAGTACACGAAGAACAAGAATCGTCGTCAGCGAACCATAGAGAAGAAAGCAATAAGTTGATTCAGGATTCCATTCAAGAGGATAATTCGAATCAAGACGGACCAGATTTAAATGAATTGGCCCAGCAAGTAAGCCAGCTAGTCATCCAACAGAAGTGAATGGCCAAATAGGGCGAATAGTACCACATTAGACCAGGCTACTAGGGCGGAAAAAGTGACATTTCGTAATACCTTCGATATCAATTACCCTTCACGAATGGTAGAGGAGGTACACATGTTACCACAACGGAGCAGACCGCATCTTGGGGACCTAGTGGAGAGGTCACCCCGCCAGGATGTCTCTAGGGACGGGGGAAGTCGTTCATTTGAGATGAACGAAAATAATAGCCGACGCAACGGTCAAGACAGAAATCGTAATAGGCTATATCAAACCCTACGAACTAAAGACTTAGGTGAAATTGTTCGTCGATGGAACGTGACTTATTCAGGTGATGATCAACATAGTGTCGACGACTTTTTAATACGAGTGCAGGAATGTAGTCTAATGTCAGGAACATCACAAGAGGAACTATTACAAGCTCTACCTTATTTGTTGACTGGTGTAGCGCTGCAATGGTATCGCTTCTCAAATAAGAAATGGCGTACTTGGGCGGATTTCTGCAAGGATGCCAGATCGTGTTATGGTGTCGACAGAAATGTTCAACGTCGCCTAGAAGAAGAAGTACATATGCGTACTCAAGGTCCAGACGAGTCAGTCCGAAACTACCTGATCTGCCTTCAGTCTATTTTAAATAGATGGGTACCGACGCCATCAATGGACATTCAATTAGACTGGCTACATCAAAATCTGCGTCCAGAACTGCAGATGGCCGTACATAGAGATGGGATCCAATCGTTTGACGATCTGTTATACCAAGCACGGGAAGCCGAGAGGATCATTAAATGTAGTCAGGCATGTCGACCACCCCCTGTGCCTGAACACTCATTTTGCCCGGAAGTTGCATATCGTGGCAAAGCAAAAGGGGCGATTAGGAAAAATGTGGACTTTGCTGCAGTCGATGTGAATAAAGTAGTCATCCAGGATAAGAAAAAGTCGACTTCATCAGTTGCGTCCATATCAGAGTGGGATGTCAATAAAATTGTCGAGGACACCTGTACAAAATTATTGAGGTCCATTGAAAAACGTCTGGTATCAGCACTTGATTCCAAAATTACAGGCGCCATTTCTTCATTAAAAAGAGAGATGTCCCCTCAAGATAATAGACGACCCATTCAAGACTGAGGACAACAGACACCACCTTCTGGCCAACGTGCGACGAACGCGAGAAGACTATGGTCAGCGCCAAGAAGACGTGAGTACACTCCAAATCATCAGGGTCCAACGCGGAATAAAGAAGAAGTGACGCCACCTGTTGTGAATTCCAATAAATCGTTCACTTCTGGATCCTACATAGCGGCGCAGGCAAGGAGAGGGGATAATCCCGGAACTGGAGTTAAATGTTACAATTACCAGTTACCGGGTTATACTAAATTTAGTTGCCCTCGATGCCGGGGAAACGAGATCAGGGATGCGTAAATGAGGTCTCACCTATCCCTGAGTATCAGACACAGACCTCACAAAACCGAATACGAGCCGCCAAACCTATCCCGTCGGATGTTCATATGGCGACGAAAGAGGGTCACACTCGCTGGTGGGTGACAGTTGTAGTTAATCGTCACCACCTTAAAGCACTTTTTGACCCTGGAGAAACCGTACAGTCATCGGTCGAATTGCTTATCGACTCGCCGATGTTTATGGAATTTTTATTGAACCATACGGAGGAGACGGCGCCAGAGTCGCCGACGGAAGAACTGTGTCGATAACCGGCCAAATACGACTGCCATTTAGAGTTGGAACCGAGGAAAAATATTTGACGGCTCTAATAATGCCCGATTTAGAACCAGAATGTCTGTTAGGCGCAGACTTTATTCGCGACTTCAACGCAATACACCATCCTCGCGAAAATGATTTAACCATAAATGGAAGTGTCCAGGGGATTCCCGTACAAGTTGCTTTGGTTTCTTTTCCTCTTGAAGAGAGTCAAACGACATCAGGTCTTAGGAAATTGACGGACGGTCAACAAAGGCGCATACAAGCCGTAGTCCAGTCAATCCAGCCTAACCATATGCCTCATATTGGATGTGCCCATTTGGTCGAGCATATAATTGATGTAGGTGACGCCCGACCTATAAAGTAGCGGTACTACCCAGTATCTAAGAAGTTAGAAGAAGAGATGCACCGACAAGTGCAAGAGATGCTGGGAGAAGGCATTATCGAACCGTCTTCAAGTTCATGGTCGAGTCCTGTCGTCATGGTCAAGAAGTCAGACGGTACTTGGCGATTTTGTGTCCACTACCGTAATGTGAATGCTTTAACGAGGCCAGACGCCTACCCTCTACCCTATATGGATTCCATTTTACGAAAACTGCAAAGTGCTAGGTATATAACCACCCTAGATTTAGGAAGTGCCTATCACTAAATCAAGATGGATGTTCGATCCAAACCCATCACGGCATTAACTGTACCAGGAAAAGGGTTATTCTAATTCACCAGGATGCCATTTGGATTAAATGGAGCTCCGGCTACTTTTCAACGGATGATCGATTCCTTAATTGGTCTGAGTTGGAACCATATGCTTTCTCGTATTTAGACGACATAATCATTGTCACCGAGTCTTTTGAGGAGCATGTCAAATGGGTAGAGCATATTTTGAATAAAATTAAAAATGCAGGATTAACTGTTAATTTAAATAAAAGCGTCTTTGGCAAGGAGGAAGTGAGATATTTAGGCGTCTTAGTTGATAAAGATGGTTTCCGACCTGATCCCAAGATGATCCGACCTATTGTCGAGTACCCGGCGCCAAAGAATCTATAACAGTTGAGATGATTTGATGGCATGGTGTGGTGGTACAGGAAGTTTATGGGCGACTTTGCCACAATAGCAGAGCCTTTCACTAAGTTAACTCGGAAAGACCAGCCTTATATATGGGGATAGGCACAACAAGAATCGTTTAAAAGACTCAAACATTTATTGAGTACAGCGCCTATTCTACACAGGCCTGACTTCTCAAAGGAGTATATTTTGGAAACAGACGCCAGTGATACAGGTCTATGTGTTGTTTTGTGTCAACCATTTGAAGATGGCACACGTGTCCTAGCGTTTGCCAGTCGAACCTTAACTCCTGCAGAGAGAAATTATTCGGTGTCGGAGCGCGAGTGTTTGGCTGTTCTTTGGGCCATAGGGAAATTTCGAGAATACGTTGAGGGTTATCATTTTACGGTAATCACAGACCATAAGAGTCGCGAATGGCTCAGTGATCTACGAAGCCCCAACGATAGATTAGCTAGATGGTCCCTAGAACTACAAGGATATCAATATGATATCAAACATCGAAAGGGTGCCTTACATGATGTGCCAGACGCACTCTCGCGAATGTATGAGACGGATGATGGGATCCCAATAAGTTCGATGGAAGAGACTCCAGATATTCAAGACAAGTGGTATCTCCAAAAACGTCAACAAGTAGAAGAGGATCCGTATAAATTTCCCTTTTGGAAACTAGTGGGTGGTAGACTCTACGTTTATCGACCCGATCCAATACTGGATACAATGATGAATGACGAGGATGCCTGGAAGCTAGTCGTTCCAGAAGAAAATCGACAAGTGATTCTAAGGGAGAGTCATGACGTCCCAACGCCTAGACTCTTAGGCAACCGTAAAACATGTGATAGGGTTGCTCGGTATTATTTTTGGCCGACTATGAGGAGAGATATCGTGAAATACGTGCGGAAATGTTCCGTATGTCAACGGATGAAAATTCCTCCGGTCGCTCCAGCAGGACTGATGGGTCATCGACCAGTTCCGAGACCATGGAAAATTGTCACAGCTGATGCCATGGGTCCCTTTCCTAAAAGCTCTCAAGTTCGAGAATTCTTATTAGTATTCCAGGATGTCTTTACACGCTGGATAGAATGCGTGCCTGTAAGAAAGGTAAATGCAACCTCGGTAATCAAGGCGTTCAATGAGAGAATTGTTTTTCGTTTGGGGACGCCAGAAGTTATTCATACCGACAATGGCAAAGCCTTTCAAAATAAGTCACTAAATAAATATTTGAGAGAGCGAGGAATCAAACCTTCGACAAGTCCTCCTTATCACCCTCAGGCCAATCCGGTCGAAAGGATAAACAAGACCGTAGAAGGGATGATCATATCCTTCGTCGAAGAAAATCATCGCACTTGGGACAAATATATATTGGAATTTGCCTTTGCCTATAATACGGCTGTACAGGACTCCATGCAAGAGTGTCCTGCCATGATGAATTATGGCCGTCAATTGATTCCACCTGATGACTATCGACGTCATGAAGACCAAGCAGCTGATGAAGCTGAGGAAAGAAGTGCCATTCAAGATTGGATGACTCGACTAAAAGCTCTGAGGTCGCTATATCAAGAAGCGACTCGTAATATTGAAGCTGCTCAGGAGCGTCAAGCTCATTATTATGATCCAAGAAGACGAGACGTCCAATTTAAAATAGGGGACGTCGTCCTTAAAAGGAACTATGTTTTATCATCGGCAGCCCAAGGATTTGCTGCAAAATTGGCTCCTAAATTTGCAGGACCGTATACAATTTCCAAATGATTAGGATCCAATGTTTATGAATTAAGAGATGGATCCAGGAAAAGTATCGGTAAATGCCATCTAAATCAACTGAAGCCGTACCATGAAGAAGAAGATCCACCATTAGAGGATTCAACGCGTGTTGAGAAAGATTCGATGAATCTAGCAGAAGAAGAAGACATCGATCAACAATCAACATTGCTTGAGCCTGAACAAGAAGTGGTAGATAGGCCTCAAATCATTGTACATGCGGACGTCCATAGGGGCGCTTAGGTCGAACGACGACCAGGCGGTAGGCCAAGAAAGATTGGGTTAGGCGACGCGACGCCCGTCGGTCTCGATAGAATAGATAGGCGACCTGCGAGGTCGAATAGGGCGAGCGCACCGAACGTAGAGGTCTCTGTTAGTCCGTCTAATCAAGTCAATATGCCTAATCCTGCTGGTAGACGTCCTCGTGGACGTCCTAGAAAGTATGGACGACTAATTCCTTCTGTTTGTGTCCCACCTCAATATTATAACACACGTAGTCGTAGATAATAGCATGATAATCTGTTGGTGGTGGATAATCTGTGATATATTCTCTTTATTTAATTCTTGTTTTGAAATTGAATTCATTCCCCCTCAATCGACATTACCCTGCATCCACATATTCATTCTCATTAGGTCGTGGATGACGACCACCAAGCATTGGAGGCGGAATTACGCGCCATAAAGAGGGCGCCCTTGCTAAGAATCCGAGAGGAGTGTGTCCTCTGTGGACGGTAGGAACGGGTCAGGACAACCACCGGAATTGGGTAGCCGCCCATAAATATATATTTGTTTTTCGTATTTTTGATTCGGCGTCGATACCCGACTTGATGGCCAAGGAATGGTTCCTTTTTGTAGGGGGAAAGGATGACACCCCCATAACTAATAAACTATAACTATATCCTCATATCATTTGTTTTGTATTTTCCTTATCATACATCGTTTGCATGAGTCTTAAATTTCAATAATTTAACCTGACTATTAATATTTTTGTTTTTCTTTATCTAAGCCTGATTTAAAGTTATTTTATTTTTTTTAATTTTGGTTATGCTCGATTATGCCTGAAACTGGGGTGCTGATTTCAGAGCTGGTACCCTGATCGGATAGCCAGCGTCTGGGCGGGGGTGTAACGAAAATGTTGTTTTATCTTTGTTTTAATACCCGGTTATAGGAAAAAGCATTTTCGTTATTCCCCAGGCTCCGGCGGTGGTTCCGTATTATGTAATAATTGTATGGCTAGTAAAATTTCAGAACTAGCCGACTAGCAAAGCAGCGAGAGCCGGCAACCCTGGGAGAGGCACGTGGGTACTCGCCGGTAACCGGGAAGTCAGATCTCTGCGTACCTTTGATCCGCGAGCGTAAAGAAAAAGAATTGTTCTTTGTTTTGGCTTCCGCTCGGGAAATCTTTTGTAAAGACAGTCGTCTATATTTATTTGTGATTTGGACAACCGCGTTCTTGTAGTATTTGTGTCCATATTATTGTGCGTATTATTTGCGTCCATATTATTGTGCGATCTTTCGAGATTTCGGCGAACGGACAGGGCAAGCGACGTCCATAATTGGTTGAGACAGAGCCTTTTTCGAAGCGTGTACGAAGCACCAAATCTTGTAAGTACCGGCTCTGTCCCGGCTTCTCATATATCTCGGGCTATAAATATATTTTAATATTTAAAATTAAAATATAAACTTATTTATTTTAAACCATATTTTATATGTTTCATTTTAATTTTCTCCTCCTCTTAACGTTATCTCATATCTCATTTTAAGGGTTGTTTTTGTTAAGACATATTAGTAGTCGTCTCGTGTTTCCCGGGTATTGGCAGGTTTGGTTTGGGATAATTTGTGTTTTCGTTGATAGTGGAACACGTGACTCCTAATTCGAAATTTGCTCGCCGTGCATTTTTATTGAAGGTGCGCGACTGTTGTAACTGTTGGCGCGAGACCGACTTCTTTTGGAGTTTGACGTGTAGACGTCTCACTAAAATTAATAATCAACTTAAAAGACAGTTACAATACATAATTATTTATAATTTAATATTGAACTTGCGAAAAACATGATTAGGTTTGATTTCGGTTTTTAATGGGATGTTAAAGTTCTGATCATTAAATTGTTTAGCTGGATTAATAGTTTTGTTTAATTTTTGTAAATGAATTATATTATTTATGTATTTTCCAAGTTATATTGGAAATGTGTGGAAATTTGCGCGGAGTCATAACACAGTATTGGTTGTGATTATATATTTTTATTAATTTAGCAAAAACATAAAGTGTAAGTTGAGTAATCATTAACGGATCTCTATGTATCAGTGTATGTGTGTGTGTGTATGTGCGTATACAAGCATACAAACAATATCTACATTATTTATGCATATTTTTTTATAATAATTAGAAAAAATAATATCGGGGAGATCTCGATTGCTAAATTTATTTATTGGGTTTTCATGGTATATTATGGTTTTTCCTATGTTTATTTATATCGAAAATATGCGAAAAATTCCGCTTAACCTTATCATGGTATTTATTATCTATATTTTTTATTGTTGTTTGTTTAAATGAAGAAAAACGAAAAAATACGGGTTAGGTAATCATGAATGGATTTCTATGTATTGGTGTATGTGTGTAATTTTAAAAAGGGTGTTGTGTAGGTGAGTTAACGTGTGTGTCCTCGTTGTCTGATGCCACCTTTCAGGAATATTTATGACTCTGGAAAGGCAAGGAAAACTCGTCAGTATACACTTTTTAAGACGGCTATTTTTTTAACATGGAGAAGTTTTTAAATAAAAAATATTTGTATTTTTAATTCTGGGTAAATTTCAAATTACAAAAAGTATTTGTATTAATGAATTCTACGTTTTTCCAGCTTTTTAGGTTTTTCTACCAATGTTTATGTTTGTCGATAATGTAGTTAACTTGTATATCGGTTATGTACAGGTAAATGATTGGTTCGGGATCTACCTGTCGAGACCGATAATTCCAGTTTTTTCTCTACAGATTGTCGTGTTGCCTAGCGAGCGAGAGTGTGTTAGTACATTAGTGCAAGCAATAGGAAGCGCTGCTTGTGATTTCTTAAAGTCTATCAATTTTTTCGTATGTCTCGGCTAATTCATCGGTGATTTTGCTATAGTTACGGGATCGTAACATAATTTACGTAGGGATTTTTTTGTAAATTTGATCTACTAGACATATCTTAATTATTTTACTTACTTTTTTAACGATTACAGTGAGAAGTGAGATATCCAAATTTTAGGGCGAAAATAATATTGTTGGTTTCCATTTCTATTATTTATTCGATTCAATATTATTAATGAATATAAATATCTTATAATATGTAGAACAAAGTTGACTGAAAGAAATTAAACAGAATATTATTAGTAATAATACGTGTTTATTTGCGTTCACCAAGGTGATTACAAAACCTTCCGAAAATTACACTCTTTACACGGTTTACAAATTACAAATATAACAAATTCTTATTTTTTATTTCCTTACACTTTTTTCTTCATATATATTAGTAGAAGCCACCAGTTTTTTATTCTGGCCTTGTCACAGGAATTACGTACGTGGATATTGATAAACTGACTGCTTGACCTTGAAATGACTTTCGATGCCCTAGTAGAACATATCGTTCTGAACGTAAAATTTCCCGCTCTTTTTATTCCTGCAATAAAAAAATGGGGTTTCTACTGAAAAAATCAATGTTGACCTTCAAATGACCTTTAAAATCGCATTCAAGATCATATTCAAGGTCACCGTTCGATTTCCCCCTCGATTTCCTACAACTTCAGTCTCTACCATTTTTTCGATTGGCTTCCCTGACGAGTTATTTACGTGTATCGATTAAAATGGGACACCCTGTATATATTAGGAAAAGCAAATGAAATAACGCACGTTTACCATTGTACATAATGTGCTTGTGAATAACGTAAACTATCAAACTTTGTAATTCCAAGAATAAAAATTAATTTAATTGTTAAACGATACTGTAGACATTTATCTGATAAAGTACCTGGGTCTATTGCGATTAGAATTCAGTCAGTAGACTGGATATGCCTGATTTTTTCAAAAATTAAAACAATTAAAATACGTTCAGTAGTTAGGGCATTTATAATATGTAATCATATATGCATAAATTAAATTAAAAAAAAAAAATTTTCCGACGGAGATTCGAACTTCAAAATTTTGTCCAGCGCTGTAACCACTCATCCACCATACAATAGTTTTTTGAAATAACGGGTAAGCGCAAATAAAGTTTTCCTAAAACGGCATTTATTTTTAATACTTGCCGATAAAGAGAATATTAGAAAGGGATTTAAAATAGGGTGTTGTAAAAAGTAATTAATTGTCCTTCTTTCCTGAAAAAGTTGATTTTTTAAACCAATCAATTAATTTCAGGAAGCACAACTACTTTTCACAACATCCTATTTAAAAAAAAACGCAATAGTTTATAATTTTGTTGACACAGCTATTTTATGTATTAACAAACAATTTCATTACAAAAACATTAAAGAAATAAAACGTATCTTGATTAACAATGATTACCCCATTTCGTTCATTAATAATCACATTAAAAATAGACTACAAAAAAAAAAATAGTTATAATTCTTCCTTATTAGATATACCTGAAAAATCACCCTTTAGAATGGTTTTACAAATTCCGGATATCAATGGTTTTTTAAAACCCCGTTTAACTTTGTTAAAAAAATGTCTTATATTCTCTTTAATTATTCTTTTAATAATATTACTTTTATTTCCTTTTTTATTGGCAACTTTAAAAAATAAATGCAGTTCTACGATAACTTTATTAGCGTTTATCCGTTCTTTAAAAACACAATTGTACGGTGGTTGAGTGGTTACAGCGCTGGACTTGTAAATCAAAATTTTGAAGTTCGAATCTCCGTCGGGCAATTTTTTTTTTTATTTAATTTACATATGATTACCTATTATAAATGCCCTATCTGCTGAACGTATTTTAATTGTTTTAAGTTAGCGAAAATCACGCATATCCAGTCTACTGAGTTAATTCTAATCGTAACCGACCCAGATACTTTGTCACACTCTTTTCAGATAAATGTCTACAATATCGTTCAACAATTAAATTAATTTATATTCTTAGAATTACAAAGTTTAATATTTTACGTTATTCATAACCCAGCAAACGAAAATTGATTGAAGATCCATTAAAATTCATTCACTGCATCACTTCTGAATTATTGTTTTTAGCTTCTGCAATAAATTTCAATGAGAAAATGTGTTTCATTGATGTTGAATGGTTAATAGCTCATAAAAAGTAGTTCGATTTAATGATTTTGAATTGGAAAATGGTGGAATGAAGAAACGATTTCGTGGAATGAATTTCAATTGAAAAGTGCGAATAGAACAACTATGAATTTCAATGGAAAAATAGTTATATGTGCCTCGAATGAATTGGAATGGATAGTTAATTGTTATAGAACTAGAAATTTAATGATTTTGAATCGAAAAAAAATTAGATGAAAATGAACTGATATGAATAAAATCGAATCGGTTATTACGAATAGCAAGGCTGGGAGGTAAATGATTTTTAATGGAAATAAAATATTTAAATGAAACAATCGTTCAAAACATACCACAAAGTTGGTTCTGTAGTAATTTTTTACGAGGAATTCAAATTCATGAATAATAAAAATTGTAAAAAAATTTTTTTACCCAAAACAATTTTTCCTCGAAAAGTAATTGAATTTTTTAAAATCCATGCGTAATTATTCCGAAAATACGTTTTCCTGTTCACGAAACTTTTTTTGAATGTTTAAATTAATTTAATGAATTTTAATAGGTCAAAGAAATTCGTTCTTGAGTAACTTTTGATGGGAAAGTCAGTGGTGTTGGCATAAAAAATGTATAAAATTTGTGTTTTCAATCTATTTTCTTTAAATCCATCTATAATTTCTAAAAAATGTGTTTTTATTTTCACCCAAATTTTTAAATAAATTTAGAAAAAGTAGTAATGATAAAAACGAAATTAAAAATTACTGAATCTAATTTTTAAAATTTGAGTTTCATACAGGCAATTCTAACAATTTTTTATCCTCTCTTAAAAAAATCAAAGAAATTTGTCGAGAATTCACCGAGAATTTTTACCAATATCGAAACATCATTTATTGCAAATAATTCTCGGCCAACTCTCTTTAATGGTTTTTTTATTCTTTTTAGAAGATAGTAAACAATAGTTAGAATTGCGATTGTATAGAAATAGAATTTCTATAATAATAGAAATATTAGTCAGAATTTTTAAATTTACATTTTTTAGCTTTGATTACTACTTAATGGTACCCCCTTAAGATAGGGCAATCTACTCTAAAAGATTTTAATTATTAAATATAAATTATTCCAACTTTTCAGGTATTCTGCCAGATTTACACCTTGAAGAACACCATGGTACAGAAAATTAATACAATTTAAGTGTTAGGAATAATATTTCCTTTCTCTGTGATAAGATGAACTATAATGTATGTGAAATATAATGCGAAAGCCAATGAAATTAAATGAGTTTCAATAATATAACTAGTGTTGGCGTGGTGCCTCGCTCGCTTCGCTCGCTCAGAAACTTCGACCCAGTGAAGAGGCTATTCCTTAAGACTCGTTTGTTTACTAACAGCTTTCTATTATATTATAAAATTATATTGATATTTGGTGGTCCAATCATATTTAGGTCCAAGTGGTTTCGATAGATGTGTTACAACAATATAGTGTTTCTTAAATGTATGAAAATTGAAAATGGACATTTTCAAAACTTCGACCCCGACAACAGGCCAGCCGAAGTATTAATAAATAAAAGTTGCAAAACACTTACTTCATGCACTTGTATTCTAATAGACTATTCGATGCATATTACATGTTTACTGTGTTTTACTAATTACTGTCTGTATTATTATGATATTATATATACAATATATACACATATAATTCGTCAAAGATATCTTGAAAGTGTCGAAAAGATCTATGACGGATATCTTATAGATATCTATAAGACATTTTTTAGATATATCGAAATAGTTATATTCGTATCAAGGGCGTAAAAGAACTTTGCGCCCGTAGATGGTCACCGCGCCCGAGGGGCTGGCCCCTGGGGGGTAGGGGGGCGAAACGTCGAAATTTGATGAAAAACAATAAGGTAATTTTTTTGCCGCCATGACCAAATTCAATACTTTTTCAGACAATAGTCATAAACATTTTAAACCAGTTTTTATGGCATTATCGTTGACTTTAGAAAGAAAATGTATACAACCTTTTTTGTAGAGAATTTCATGCTCTATCTTTTTTGTTACAAACATTTTTTAATAAAATTTGTATTTTTCAAAATAAATGCAAAAAACTACAAAGAAACTTAATTCGGGCTAATTTTTTTTAGTAATGGACGGGTGGATCTGCCCCAAAATCTAATCAGATCTAAGTTATGCCAAGACGCGTATTTAAACAAAAAATTTATGTACATACGCTTATCTGTTCGCGAGTTATCGCGAGACAAAAAAACGGGACGTACGGACGTACGTACAAGATCACGGACACAAATTTTTTTATTGTTGATTTGGGTTCCTTAGGGTCTGAAACGTCGACATTTGATGAAAAACTATATGGTAATTTTTTTGCCCGAAGTGACCAAATTCAATACTTCGTCCAGACTTAGACTGGGTCGAAGTAATAAGCACGTACTGAAATCAATGACTTTAAAACAATAGACAATCATTGGTTACAGCTCGGTTGAATAGATTTCTATTGATATTTAGTGATTAAGAAAACAAAGTCAAATCTATTGAGCTTCATTCAAAATCACTCAATGAATTTTAATGAATTTTCGTTTGCTAGGAAGCACATTATGTACATTGGTAAACGTTCGTTATTTCATTTGCTGCTACTAATGTATATGTAGAAAAAAGTGTAAGGAAATAAAGACTAAGAATTTTGTTTTAGAATATTTGGTTTGTTACTAATTTGTAAACCGTAATAGTGTAATTTTCGTAAGGCTTTGTAATCACCTTGGTGAACGCAAATAAACATATATTATTACTAATATGTATGTATTTATTAATGTTCCACATAAAGTGATTACATGACTTCTGGTTACGCTTATTTCATTACAAATAAAATAATTCTAATCTCATTATACAAATACAATAATTATAATTCTCTTTCTGTCACTCTCTCTCTCTCACACTCACTCATTCCCTCACTCACTTACTCTCTCTCTCTCTCTCTCTCTCTCTCTCTCTCTCTCTCTCTCTCTCTCTCTCTCTCTCTCTCTCTCTCTCTCTCTCTCTCTCTCTCTCTCTCCCTCTCTCTCTCTCTTTCTCTCTCCTCGCGTTCTCTACTTTTTTCATCCATTCATACCCCCGGCCATCTTCGTTCAGCACTTCATTCACCCTCCTTTCCCATCTATCTATTCCTTTGCATTCTTTCAGGATATGTTCCAGACTTTCCCCGGTTTCCCCACATATTCTGCATTTCCTCTCTCTTTCCTCTTTCCAATAGTAGTTCATTCGCTCCTCATTTCCACACCTCCATCTCGCTATTATTTTAACTTCCTACCCTTCTCGTTTTTTTTGACTTATTTATATACTTTGGGATTTCTGTTACCCATACCCTTTTATACCGTATACAAGACTTCGACTGTTTTATCTTTTCCCTTCTTTCTTGTACGTCTATTTCTCTGTCATTCTTTTCCATCCATTTCCATTTATTCTCCCCTAATGCTTCCAAAGCTGTCTCGCTTACTCCGCATCTCCACAGATAATTCAATCTTTCTAAGCTCTCTTTTGTCCATTCATTCTTCTGCTTTTCTCTCTCATCCTATTTTCTTTCTCTCCAGCAATCCCTACCTATGCAGCTGATTTCCCCCCTCCCTAACCGCTCCTCAAATTTTCCAGCCATTTTCCCCGTTTCTATTCTTATTTTTTCTCTTTTCATCTCTTCTCTAACTACGTACCCTGGAGTACTTCTATCTAGACTTAATGTCCACCTCATATACCTTTCCTGTATATTTTCTATTTCCCACCATTCCCGGTACCCCCAAATTTCCACCCCATACAATAATACCGTTCTTACTAAGCTATCAAATAATTTTATTCTCCACTTTACATCCCCATTAAACTTTTTCTCCCCTATACTCCACAGCCACCCCATCACTATCTTAGCCTTTCTAACCCTATCATTCACGTGACTTTCTTCTCCATTATTTCTTTTTATGATGTATCCCATGTATTTTATTTCTTTGACCTCTTCTAGCTTTTCTTCCCCCCACCACCATATTCTCTCTTTTTCCCTACTTCCTCCTCTTTTAAAATGCATTATCTTAGATTTGCTCGTATTCAGTTCCAAATTTTCTCCTTTAAATACATTTTCATTGCCCTGATCAAAGTTCTTAAATCCCCCTCTTTCTCTGCCAACAGTACTGCGTCATCCGCATATTCTAAACTCCATACCCTATCTTTTCCCAACTTAACCCCACAGGTGAATTTTCTCATTTCATCTTCTAAATCTGCCAAGTATATATTAAATAAGGTAGGACTCGAAGGACACCCTTGCCTCACCCCTTTCTCTACCCAGTATTCTTCGGACATCTGATCTCCTATTCTTACCTTACATATAGTCTCTTCGTAAATTTCTTTCACCCTATCTATCAGGTCTCCTCTTATCCCTCGCATCTCCGTCATTTTCCACAGCAATTCTCTATCTAAGTTATCGAAGGCCGCTTTGAGATCTATAAAAAATGCCAACAGTGTTTTACCTTTTATTTTTAGTCTTCTACCTACCAGATGTTTTATCATTTTAATATTCTCTATTGTACCTCTCTACCCTTTCTGAAGCCCGCCTGTGTTCTGCTCCATCCATTCTTTTCATCTAGATCTTTCTCAATCTTATTGTTTAACAAATTCGCATATATCTTATACCCGGTATCTGTTAACACGACGCCTCTATAATTTTTAACCTCATCTCTATTCCCTCTTTTCCAAATTGGTACAATATCACCTGTTCTCCAATCCCTCGGAAATCCGCCCTCTTCCCATATCAGTTTAACGACTTCTACTAATTTACTGCCTATTTTCCTCCCCCTCTGTTAACCATGCTTCATTCTAATCCCATCATTCCCTGCTGCCTTCCCTTTCTTTAATCTCTTAATGTGGCCATTCCATATCTCTCCTTCCTCCAACTCTCCTACTCTTTTCGGTAGTAGGCGTTTCTTTTCACTTCTTTCATCTCTTTTCCCTCCCACTCCCCCTAGCACCTTTTTAAAGTGTTCTACCCACTCCCTCATTTTAATCTTTTTACTAAATCCCTCCCTTCTTTTCCTATACCTATTAATAAAATTCCATGCTTGCACTTCTGTTTTTATTAGTTGTAATTCTTTTTTTTCCTTCAGTTTTTCCTCGAGTTGTTTTCTTTCACATAGTTCTCAATATTTCTTCCTTTTGTCATGAAACTCTTTTAACGCTCCTTGTTCTGTATTTTCTCTACATCTCCTACTTGCTCTCTTTGCTCTTTGTACTAATCTTTTTATTTCTCTGCATTCCCTGTCCCACCACGGAGTCCATCCGAGTTTTCGTTTCCTCCCTTTCGGTTTATATTGTGTTGCTCCATTTACTGCCTCTTTTAGCTCTCTCCATCCATTTACTGCTGGCATTCGATTCAAATATCTCTCATTCGTTACGGTCGTGCTTTTCTATTCTCCGATTTTTGGTCTTCTTAAATTCCGTTTCCATCGATTTGAATCCAAAAAGGTGTCAAATAAAAGCGCGATAACGTTTTTATGGATTTGGTGTTAGTGAAAAGTGATTTTTCGATTTACAAACTGTGTTATCGAAGAATAAATTTTTCGATTTCATCGTTTGCTAAAATCGCAGAGACCACGTTGCCATAAATTGGATTATTTGACTGTTTACGCAGGCGTGTGACTCGTATACATATGACAGCAGTTCATATGTGATAGTGCTCCGTTTGTTGGTTGTGGTGGGAAAACAAATCTTCAAGTTGATATTATCAAAGTGCGAAAACTTGAATAGCCCCACTGCTCTTTGGCTGCGCAAAGCAGTGACGCGTACGGTTCATGGACCTCTCTCTTTAGTTTCTCAGTCTTCTTAGATATTATTTTTCACGTATACTGCGCTTGCCGTATCATTAATAGCTGTAATTATTAAGAGTGTGCGTGAATATTGGTCTATACTATTGCCGTTGTGTGTACGTGTAAATCTTGTAGCTATCTTTGACTACATATCGACTGACTTTTCAGTTTAATTTATTCTGATCTTTCTTTATTTTACTCTTATTTTTTCACTGAACTTAATTAAAATGATGAGAAATGACGAAACGTGTGGAACATGCAAAAAGGTTTTCAGTGGTAAATCAAGGCCAATTGAATACCAAAATTGTCTTAAACCTCATCATACGAATTGTACGAAGAATTTCGTCACTGTCAAGAACACTGTTGGCTCTACTACAAAAATTTGTGAGAAATGTAGAGAATTATTGGGAACAACAGTTCAAGAAGTGAGCACTCGCAATAACTCTGTTACATCAGAAATTAGTCAAGCTGATCTCTTAAATTTGAATCTTCCATTCTTCACTCCCATAGTGGAGACCTCCGGGACTTCATTGGAAGCAGCATCTGCGATACCAACCCTTGATCCAGTCTCTAATATGATCTTAAAGAAACTTGAAGGTCTTGCTAGCGATGTTAATGGTCTTACGACAAATATTGGTACACTTCAAACGAACACTGACGAATCTCTTAAAAATGTCGCGTACCAGATATCATTACTTAATGAAAGGGTTGCTCTGTTGGACCAGTTGCCATCATTGATAAATCGAGTTGATGTAGTTGAAGAAGAAATTAAATCGCTTAAAACAAATCAGCAGTCCCTGCGTGACTTGGTTAACAGTTAAGTTTCCCAGAACACGACTGTCGATCATGCTATGACCGAAAAGGTAAAAAAACTAGAAGAGCAAAATAAAAAACTTTCCTCCATGATCTCTAAGCTCAATACAAGTCGTCACTCTCCTAGCTCTAACATAGTTATCAGTGGAATTGACTACGGGAAAGCTACTGACTATGAGAAAATCGCTTTTGCAGTTCTAAATGCGGTTCGACCTTCAATTATACCACATGATATAATTTCCGCCAGACAATTAATATCTAAAAAAGCAGGCAATTCCTTAGAAAAATCATCGATCACCGACACAACTCTACAAGTAGCTGATGGAAGTATGGGTCATAGTTCATCGATGAATGTAAATTTTAGTACAATGAAGAAAATAAGGTCTCCTTCTATTTTAGTAACTCTAAACTCGCTGGCTCTTGCTCAGTCTATTATTCAGGCCAAAATCAAAATGAGAAAGCTCCACTCTTCTAGTCTGGATGAAAATATACTTACTCAAGCTGGTTGTACTTTACAATTAACACCTACTCTCATCAACATAAACGAATTTCTTGAAGGGGCCGAGTGGGAGCTCAAGAAAGAAGTCTTGCAGAAGTCTAAGCAAGATGAAAATAAGTACGTTTTTTACAAGAAATGGACAAATTTTTGTTAAACGCAAGAAAGAAGATATACCACTTCTCATCACTACGAAGGAGGATCTCAATTCTTTTTTATGTTAGACATAAGTTATCTCAAAACTGCCCTACTCGAAAAGGAGGATAGAAAAGCATAGAAAAGTATAGAAATTCTGCGTGATTCGTATGCTTTTGAATCCTATTTTTGGCACATAATGTAAATCTATCAATTCTTATCCTATCTGAATACTTCAAGTAAAGCCAATGTTAATATTTTTCTATCCATTAGGTAAAATCAATAAATTTCTATCCCAATCGTGTATAGAGAATCAATCCAAATGTATCTCATTACACTTTTATCATTATGTATCCTAAAAATTTATAGAAATTCTATCAAAACGAATCAAAATGTTTCAAGATTTTTATATTTTTACGGTCCAGGTCGACCGCTCCGCAGTTTTCGGTGTCTAGGTATTCCGCACCGTAGTTTTTGACGTCCAGGTCGACCGCTCCGTAGTTTTCGATGTCTAGGTATTCCGCTCCGTAGTTTTTGACGTCTAGGTCGACCGCTCCGTAGTTTTCGGTGTCTAGATATTCCGCACCGTAGTTTTTCGACGTCCAGGTCGACCGCTCCGTAGTTTTCGGTGTCTCGGTATTCCGCACCGTAATTTTTCGACGCCCAGGTCGACCGCTCCGTAGTTTTCGGTGTCTAGGTATTCCTCCCCGTAGTTTTTTGCCGTTCAGGTCGACAACTCCATAGTTTTCGATATTTAGGTATTCCGCACCGTCGTTTTACGCCGTCCAGATCGACCGCTCCGTAGTTTTCGGTGTCTAAGTATTCCGCACCGTAGTTTTTCACCGTCCAGGCGAAAAACTATGCGGCGGAACATCTGGACAATAAAAACTATAAAGCGGACCACCTAGATATCGAAAACTATGGAGCGGTCGACCTAGACGGCGAAAAACTATGGTGCGGAACACCTGGACAACGAAAACTATGGAGTAAACTGCCTAGATACCGAAAACTATGGAGTGGTCGATCTAGACTGCGAAAAACTACGGTGCGGAACACCTGGACAACTAAAACTATGGAGCGGACCACCTGGATACCAAAAACTATGGAGCAGTCGACCTAGAGACGGCGAAAAACTATGGTGCGGAACACCTGGACAACGAAAACTATGGAACAGACCACTTGAAGAACAAAACACTACGCGCGTGTGTCTGCGCGCGCGCATGTGTGTGTATCCCAGCAAACCGAAAAGGATAGCAATGTTCACAAAAGATTCAATTTTCTTTTTTGAATCCCATTTCTTGATTTTTCCAATCTTTTTCTATTTTGAATAATTTTTTGTGCCGCCTGAGCCTATACTCGTGAATACATTCATTAACAGTACACAATGCTTTTGTATACTTTCTATCTTTCCAGTACTTTTTAATTCAGCGAATGTGTTGTCACGTGACCAATCGCAGTCTTTATGAATACATTTAATCTTACTGTAAAAATGCCATCAAGATTTTGAATCTATTTCTATAATCGAATTCTTTACAATACACTTGTATGCTTATTTTGAATACATTTTAGTACTCTTAAAAAATGAATTGTATCCTTATGAATCATAGATCTATTCTGAATCATTTCGTATGGATAAAGGATAAAGCGACCAGCGGCGTGATGGTCGTGCGGGCTAAGGCGTCAGTCTTAGTCCGCCCGAACTGAACGTCGCGAAGGGCCCGAGTTCGAATCCCCGTCCTGCAATTTTCGCTGCTTATGTCCAGTGTGGAATAACCGGGGAACTTTGCTGGGCGAAGGTACGAATTTGGGACCGCTGCCGACCCCCGTCGGCAGTTATCGGTACCATCAGCGTCTTATCCGCGGTCGGTACGTCGTGGGTCTTATCTCGGATAAAGAGGGGATAAGCCCCGCGTCGTACTCGCTAAGGCACAGACCGCCGAATCTGCTGATGGTACCGATATTGGGGTAGGGGGGACCGGCTCTGGGTGGGTGTTGTGTTGTATATGCCTAGTTCTGTCATTGTACTGTCTGTCTCTGTCCTGTACCTCGCCACCCGAGAGCCGACCCGCAAATAGACAAATCGTCATTAACGCGGGGGAAATATCTTGTCCTTTGTCCTTTTTTTGTCATTTCGTATGAAAATCGATATTTGATGGTTAGAATTCAAACCTTGTCTAATTGCATCGTCATCGAATCGTTTGCGAATGCTTCGTAATTCTTTTGGAAGCATGTATGCGAATATTTTCAATGCTCACGGATACTCCTTTTTGAATACTTCTAGAGGCATTTGTGGGACTAATTTTAAAATCTTCTCAATGCTTCATCGAGTCGTGTGATGCGAGTGCTTTTATCCTTCCAGAGTATTCCTGAAGTATGAACATTTTTAAATTGTTTTACTATCAAGATTTCGCTTATGTCTTGCCATTTCGAGATATTTGAGAATTTTCAGGTTTGCAAATTTTTAAAATCTGTTTACATGTATGAATTAACCAACTCGAGGTCATCCCCCCTATCAATACACCCCCAAAATTTTGTCAGATTTTACGTATCTCTTGCCGTTTTCAAGATATTTGAGAATTTGGAAATTTTCAGTTTTGCAAATTTCAAAAATCCGTTTGCATGTATGAATTAATCGACTCCAGGTCATCCTCCCTATCGATGAACCCCCAAAAAATTTTGTCAGATTTTACTTATCTCTTGCCGTTTTCGAGATATTTGAGAATTTTGAAAATTTTCAGTTTTGCTAATTTTCAAAATTCGTTCATATGTACGCATTAACCGACTCAATGGGATCCCCCCTTCTGATAGCCTCCAAAATTTTGTCATATTTTGCTTATCTCTTGCCGTTTTTGAGATAATTAAGAATTTTTAAAAATTTTAATGTGTAACAGAAATATCATATTACGTTACTGATAGTGATCGACACTGGTAGACCAGTGGTCGGTGTCGCGCGCGATCGTTGTTTCTAGTCAAGTATTCTTGGTGGGGAACACTACTTGGATAGGTGACCGCTTGAGAACAACTTTCTTAAGATAATTAAATCAACTAAAAAAGTTAAAAAATATTTTAATTAAATAAAAAATAATAATAAAATTAAAAATAAAAAAAAATTATTTTGTATACAAAGAGGAAAAAATTTAAAAACAAAAAATTAAAATTTGCTATGCTTCTTAATTCTTACTGAAGGATACAGAAATAGGATTCAGAAGTATTGAAAGTTTCAATGCTTCTCAATCATTCTTGGTTTGCTGGGCATCGAAAAATGTCATTTAGAAGTATTCAATTTTTCAATTCTTGTTAATCCTTTTCGGTTTGCTGGGATGAAATTCGTGACGAACGTAGTATAGAAAAATATCGAAACAAATCCTATCAATTTCTATCCACTTTAGTTAGGATAGAAAAATATAGAATTAATTCGTGCCAAAAATAGGATAGGAAAATATTGGAAAAAATCCTATACTTTTCTATCCTCCTTTTCGAGTAGGGTGCCTCGCGAGTTCTCATTAATCATAAATCACATCATTCCCATATCTCATCTACATCACATCATTCCATTTCACTATCACCTGCTCTATCTCATCTTCAGCCCTCTTCTTCCACTGTATCTCATTCTAACCTATCTCAAGATCTACATTCTGCGTATAAAAAGAAAAGAACAGAAGATAACCTTAGAGTTTGTCATAATAACGTGAATTCCCTTAGAGCCCGAATTGAGATGATTAAATTTTACTTAGCCGACAAACCGCACTTTCACATAATAGCTGTGACTGAAACTAAATTGGATAAACATATCGACACATCTCTGGTAAGTCTTTCAAATTATACTCTCCTTAGACATGATCGTAATATTCATGGCGGCGGGGTTGCACTCTTTATTCACAATTCTCTCTTTTGTAAAGTCCTGTGTTTATCAAACACAGTATGGCGGGGACAGCCTGGTTTTCCAGAGTACATTTTTTGTGAAGTGTCTTTTGCAGGCGGAAATCCTATCTTTGTAGCTGTAGTCTATAGACCCTCGCATGCTCCTTTTACCAAAGATAATGACTTCATTGACAAGCTATTGAGCTGTATGCACTGTTACTCTTCCAAAGTTATACTTGGTGATTTCAATGCAAATCAGCTATCAAACTCTGAAGATGCTCGGTTTATTAGAAAATTTATTGACGAAAATTCCTTGCAACTCATTCCACATGGAGCAACATTTCATACCAAGTCATCACATTCCTGGCTCGATTTATGTATAGTGGACTCTCAAGATACGGTGACTGGACATTCTAAGACAGATACTATCAACAAATACGTTACGAGATTCTCTAAAACTGAAGTGCCCTTTTCTGACGGACATGACCTTATAGCTGCTACTCTTTCTATACCGGTACCGATAGTCGATCAGAAATCTTTTTCCTTTCGCGACTATAAGAACTTAAATTTAACAGGTTTTCTTAGCTATTTAAATGTTTGTGACTGGACTCTACTTGATGACATAAACTCTTTAGATGCTTCCATAGACTTGCTATATTCAAATTTACATAAAGCTATTGAACTTTTTATTCCACTTAAAACTATAAATGCATCAAAAAATAAGCATCCCTGGTTCACTTCTTTCCATCGAAATTTAATCACTGATAGAGACAGACTGTACAGGCGATTTCGACGCACAAGACACCCCTTTGACTTGCACAACTACAGACATGCTAGAGATACTGCTCATTCAGCCATTGAGTTTGCTCGCCTTGATTACTATTATGATAGACTGTCTGACTTGACTGATCCGTCGCAGCTATGGAAAGAACTCAAACATCTAGGTATTTGTTCCAGTGCGAATGATATGCCTGATCAGTTTACGGTGGAACAACTAAATGAATATTTCACAAAGGTATCTTTCGACCCATATACCCCTTCTGTCTCCGACTACCTTTCGTCACTCTTACATAATAGACCAAATCAGAAATTCGAGTTGAAAAATATTTCAATTCTAGATATTTCACTCACAATAAAGAGTCTTGGATCTCAGGCTAGAGGTATTGTCAGTCGTTCAGGCTGCTCTGCCAGAAATCGGAAAATATTTGTGTAACATCTTCAACTCTTCTATAAACCAGTCTTACTTACAATATGGAAAAAATCGCTCGTCAAGTCCCTAAATAAGGTTACAGTCCCTACATGTCTTGGCGACTACAGACCGATCTCTCTCCTATGCTTTCTCTCTAAAGTACTAGAGAAACTAGTCTGTCATCAGTTCTCAGATTTTATTGAATCAAATGGACTTATGGACGAATATCAGTCTGGTTTTCGTTCTGGTTGTAGCACTCAAACTGCCCTTATTAAGCTAACCGATGACATCAGAAAAGGCATTGATCGAAGTAGAGTGACATTTCTCCTGTTGTTTGATTTTAGTAAAGCCTTTGACAAGATTTGTCATGTCACTCTTCTTCGAAAACTTGCAACACTGGGACTATCAAACAATGCTTTGCACTGGTTTGGTTCGTATCTCGCGGGTAGAACCCAGGCAGTGATAGGAAAGGATGGAACCAAATCCAACTTCAGAGAAGTAAATACAGGTGTTCCACAAGGCTCGATACTTGGCCCATTACTATTTGCTGTCTATATAAATGACATAGCTTTAGGTCTAGATAATGAAATTAAACACGTTATAATTGCTGGCGATCTACGAATATACGTGCGGAAATATTGTCATATTAATGATATAAATGAGACAAAAACCAAATTAAGCCTCGCTTCTGCTGATATTATAAGTTCGGCCACACGCAACAATCTATCTCAAAATATCTCTAAAACAAAAGCTATATTTTTCGGGTCAAACGCTTATGTTCGTGAACTATCTCGCGGGACAAATAGTTTCATCGAAATTAATAACACCAAGGTATTTTTTAGGTCCTCTGTGCGCAGTCTGGGAGTTATACTAGACTCTGAACTCACGTGGAAGGAACATGTCAAGATGACATGCAAAAAGATAAATTTTTTAATGTACCGTCTACGTTTTTTCAGACGAAGTACAAATTTCCCCCTCCGTAAGCATCTTGTTGAAATGCTGCGGTTTCCCCTTGTTGACTACTGTTCTGTGTTATTTACGAACATGTCTGGGGAGCAGGAGTTAAAACTTGAACTTAAGGTTAATGATGGAATTAGATACGTATATGGTTTAAACAAATTTGAACACGTAACATCCTACAGGAAGAAACTAGGGTGGTTGACTATGGGAATGCGCAGATGTCATTTTGCAGCCTGCCTTACCCACAAAATATTGGGTACAATGACGCCTAATCACCTAGCTAGATTCTTTACTGCTTATATCTCAAATAGACCAGTAAGAGGCGATGTAAAACCTCTGGCCATTTCCAAATTCAACACGGAATCTTTAAGATTTTCATTTCATATCGTTGCATCTTACATTTGGGATTTCATGCCATCCTCACTTCGTACATCATCATCATTCACCATCTTCAAAAAGAAATCTTTTTCATTTTTCGCGAACCTTGACGGCAGATTAAAACTAAAAGACTTTTTAAACAAAAACTAAATGCTAAATCAAACTTAATTTTTCTTAACGTCTGTATTTATATTCTCTTTGTCAAGTACTGATCACATAACTATGTAATACTATAAGAATATTCGTATAGTTGTATATTGTACAACAAAATGTACAGAAATAAATATCTATCTATCTATATATCTATCTATCTATATATCTATCTATCTATCTATCTATCTACTGCTCCCTTGTTATTCCATTTTATCCCTTCTAGTCGAGTTCTATAAAGCCCTATCCCTTCTTCAGACCAGTCCTGTCTTTTCCCGGCGACGCCCTGTTCTTCTTCCTTTCCCTCTATATCCTCCTCTATCTTTAATATTATTGACTGGTGATCTGAATCTAGCCTAGTTGCCACTTTCAAGCATTTGACCTTTTCCCAAGCCTCCCAATTTACTATCCCTATGTCTATCACTGATCTCTTCCCCTTTTTCTCAAAAGTCCATTCCCCCTCTTCGTCCCCTTCCTTATTTCCATTTAATACTATCCACCCCCTATCTTCTATCAATTGTATCAATTGCTTTCCTTGCTTATGCTTTTGTCCTATCTTTCGACTTTCTATCCTCTACTTCCCCTTTCGCGCTTTCGCTATTCCATCCCCCCTTCTTCCCTATTCTCGCATTGAAATCTCCCCCCAATATTAGCGTTTGCTCCTCTTCCGGTTTTATTCTTTCGTCAATTTCTCTTAGCATACTTTCTTCCCCATTTTTGTTATACACTGTAAAGATTCTACATACTTCCCCTATCTATATTTCTTTCTTGTAACCCTTCAATCTGATTATTTTCTACTTCGTATTCCTTTAATTCTTTTCTTATCCTGTTATAATTCCCCAGCTTGCTCTTCCTTTTTTATTTTCACGCCTTGCTGCTTGATATCTCCATATCCACCCATCCGGCAGCCTATTCTTCAGCAAGTCCCATCCCTTCTTTTCGATCCAAGTTTCCGTCAAACCTATAATATCGTATTGTTTTATAAACTCCCAAAATTCCTCGTCTTGATTTTTAACCCCGGCTACATTCCAAAATATAACTGTTGTTCCTTGTCTCCTATCTTCTATCCCCCCTCTATATATTTCTCTCTTTTTATCCTTTTCCCCCTTCCTATTTCTCCCACTTTCCCCCGCCCCCTTCCCCTTTTTGTCCCATTCATACTTCTCTCCTTCATCCTCCCCCCTCTCACCTTCCTTCTCGCCTATCTTCTCACCCCCATTCATACTCTTACATTCTCTTTCTACATATTGAATTCTCTCATTTTCTCTCATACTCGATTCATTTCTTCCCTCTACTGTTGTGCAATATTCTTTATGGCTGTGCTTCTCATTTTCATTCTCACTCTCATTCACATCATTATTCACATCTTCACTCGTAGAACATTCAGCTATTTCACAATTGCTCTTCGCACTATCATAGGCACTCTCATACATCCATTTCTTCACGAAATTTCTTCTCCATCATCTTTTCAGTTCTTTCACTCCATACATATTCTTTTCCGTTTAATATGCCTCTGCTATATTTTACAATTACATTTTTTCCTTTGCTTCGTTCACTTTTGGCCCATTCTCTAATCTGCTTCTGCATTTTCTTCTCATTTACTGTCATATCGTCATCTATATACACATTCGTTCCTTTCCCACATTCCTTCCCATCTTTCACACGCTCTTTTTTCACATTAAAGCTCCTAGTATTTCATTCACCACTGCTTTCTCTTCCTGCTCTCTACATTCGGCTCCTTTTATTATAATATTTTTTCTTTTCTCTCTTCTCTCCCTAATTTCTTCTTCTTCTTCATCTCCTGTAATTCTTCCTTTAATTTTCTTATTTCTTCATCCCTTTCATTCTCTCGTTTTTCAAAATCCTTCTTAAAATTTTTCCATTCTTGTTTCAGCTCCTCTTTATCCTTTTCCATTTTTGCTATTATTTCTTCCTTCTGCTTGTCCAGCAATTCCTTCATTATTTTTTTTCGTCTCTTCCATCTCTATATTTTGTACGCTTTCTTGCGATGCTCTTTTATTTTTTGTTTTCTTCGCTATTCTCTTGTCCTCTTTTTCACTCTCGCTCGCATCCTCTCTTTCCTTCCTACTTCTCTTCAGGCACGACTGCACATTCGCTCTCGAGCTCGTGCTGCTGTCTCGCTCTGCCTTCAAGGCTTCGGCCTTGCTCGGTCTCCCTCGTTTTACTTTATTTTCCGCGCTTTCCCGTCGATACCCCTTTTCACTCGACTCCCTACTCAACTCGTTCTTAACCTTTCTTACTCTCTCGCCCCAACTTCTCACTCATTCCCGCCACTACTCCTTCCTGTGCGCATGCGTGCTCGCAACAGCTTGAATGCGAGTCCGGTTGCTCGGTGTCTTCTCTCTTCCCTCGCTTTCTCTCTCTCCCACTCTTTTTCACTCCCAGTGACTTCACGTCACTTCCCCCGAATTTCCCGCGCTTTGCGTACTAACTAAACAAGCAAGTTGTCGCCGAAAATGAATTTCACAATTATAACAAAGAGTTCTAGATGACTTACAGTCCGTCGCAAAAATTGGCCGATTTTTCAACCCAACCTCTTCTTCCAGCTCACTCTCCTTCTCACCTTCCAACCTACGATTTTTTTCTTTATGTTTTCGGTTTCCGGTTTGACGTTTTAAGGTTAGGAGTGGAAGCCTCGGAAAATTTTCTCTCTAGCTCACCTTCCGATCGGAAAAACGAGCTACTTTTTCGCCTAGCTCACGGTTTAACGACTCTCGTCGCCTGCAACAAAACTCCCTGAGGGGCAAGTCTTTTCAGCACCTTGGTAAAATCTTTTGCAGATCCTCTAACAAAATACCATGCAATCGCACTCACCTAGCCAACCGGAAGTCTCGGAATATTATTATTACTAATAATATTCTCTTTAATTATATTATATTGTGCATAACGCTTTTCTTTCAATCAGCTTTGGTCTACAAATAATAGGATATTTATATTCATTAATAATAATGAATGGAATAAATAATAGGAATGGAAACCAACAATATTGTTTTCGCCCTAAAAGTGAATATCTCACTTTTTTAGAATTAACTCAGTAGGCTAGATATACGTGATTTTCGGAAAAATTAAAACAATTCAATAAGTTCAGTAGGTAGGGTATTAAGAATAGGCAATCGTATGTATATTAAATTGAAAAAAAATATTTCCCGACGGAGGTTCGACCTTTAAAATTTTGACTTACAAGTCCACCGCTGTATCCACTCAACCACCGTACAATTGTTTTTTAAAGAACGGATAAACGCTAATAAAGTTATCGACGAAAGGCATTTATTTCTTAAAGTTGCCAATAAAAAAGGAAATAAAAGTAATATTATTAAAAGAATAAGGAAAGAGAATATTAGACATTTTTTAACAAAGTTAAACTAGTTCTAAAAAAATCATTGATATTCGGAATTTGCCATTTTAAAGGGTGAATTTTCAGGTGTATCTAATTTATAACTGTTTTTTTATGTATTGTAGTCTATTTTTAGTGTGATTATTAATGAACGAAATGGGGTAATCATTGTTAATCAAAATACGTTTTATTTCTTTAATGTTTTTGTAATGAAATTGTTTGTTAATACATAAAATAGCTGTGTCAAGAAAATTATAAACTATTGCGTTTTTTTTTTAATAGGGTGTTGTGAAAAGTAGTTGTCCTTCCTGAAATTAATTGATTGGTTTAAAAAATCAACTTTTTCAGGAAGGAAGGACAATTAATTCCTTTTTACAACACCCTATTTTACAATCCCTTTCTATTATTGTCTTTAAATAATCTTTTAATAATATTGCGTTTATTTCCTTTTTTATCGGCAAGTATAAATTTATTAAAAAATAAATGCAGTTCTACGATAACTTTATTAGCGTTTATCCGTTCTTAAAAAAAAACAATTGTACGGTGATTGAGTGGTTACAGCGCTGGACTTGTAAGTCAAAATTTTACATACATGATAATCAGCCTTTCTAGGGCTACATGATGTACAAAATCCTATTCAGGAACCTCCTCGTGGCGTACGTCGGATCACGCTAATGCCAAAGGTAACAAATTGAAAAAAAAAAATCATTCTAAAATCAAATTCAAGGTCATATCCAAGGTCACGGTTTGATTTTTCCTCCATGTTCTACAACTTACGTCTCTACCATTTTTTTATTCTGGCCTTGTCAGAGGAATTACGTACGTGAATATTGATGAAGAGACTGTTTGACCTTGAAATCGCTTTCGATGCCCCAACAGAACATATCATTCTGAACGTAAGATTTTCCGCTCTTTTTATTCCTGCAACAAAAAAATGGGGTTTTTACTGAAAAAATCAATGTTGACCTTTAAATGACCTTTAAAATGGCATTCAAGGTCACCGTTCGATTTCCCCCTCGATTTCCTACAACTTTCGTCTCTACCATTTTTTGATTCTGGCCTTGTCACAGGAATTACTTACGTGGATATTGATAAACTGACTGCTTGACCTTAAAATGACTTTCGATGCCCCAATAGAATATATCATTCTGAACGTAAAATTTCCCGCTCTTTTTATTTCTGCAATAAAAAAATGGGGTTTTTACTGAAAAAATCAATGTTGACCTTTAAATGACCTTTAAAATGGCATTCAAGGTCACCGTTCGATTTCCCCCTCGATTTCCTACAACTTTCGTCTCTACCATTTTTTGATTCTGGCCTTGTCACAGGAATTACTTCTTTCGATGCCCCAATAGAATATATCATTCTGAACGTAAAATTTCCCGCTCTTTTTATTTCTGCAATAAAAAAATGGGGTTTTTACTGAAAAAATCAATGTTGACCTTTAAATGACCTTTAAAATGGCATTCAAGGTCACCGTTCGATTTCCCCCTCGATTTCCTACAACTTCAGTCTCTACCATTTTTTTCGATTGGAGGCTTCGCTGACGAGTTATTTACGTGTATCGATTAAAATCGAGATAATATATACAGGACACCCTGTATATATATATACAACTTTTGTCTACATATTATAGGATATTTATATTCATTAATAATATTGAATCGAATAAATGATAGAAATGGAAACCAACAATTTTATTTTCGCCCTAAAATTTGGATATCGCACTTCTCATTGTAATCGTTAAAAAAGTAAGTAAAATAATTAAGATACGTCTAGTAGATAAAATTTACAAAAAAATCACTATGTAAATTACATTAAAAAAATCTCTGACGAAGACGCGATCCTTAGGGGATTGAACTACAAGTCCGACGATGTAACCACTCAACCGTGATACAATTTTAGTGCCAAAATCGAATTAACCACTACTAAAGTTGTGCTAGAACATCATTTATTGGATATAAGTGCTAAGAAAAACGGCAAAAAGAGAAAATAAAATTACTTTTTGCAGAATGAAAACGTTTGCATGTCTAGTTTATCCGACATTTATATCCGTTAATAAGCATTCATTGAATAATTAATACAATCGGAAATAAAGTTAATTTAAAGACTTTTGCACTTTTCTTTTAGCTGTAACCGATAAAAATATAGAAAATAATTGAAAAAAGTTCAGTAGATGGGATATTTACAATAATCACTACGTAAATATTTAATTACGAAAAGTGTAAATATATAAGATAAATAAAATTAAAATGTTACTCACGAATTTACATCACTTTCATAACATTAATCTGGTATTATTAAGATATTAATAATTTCAAGCATATATTTATGCTGTTAGTTAAACTCGCAAATGACATTGTACGCATGTATTAAGTTGTGTTTTACGATTGTTAATTACGCATAATTTTCGTAATTTTCAACATTTTTTTATTGAAAAATATAATGAATTGCACGCGTAATTTAGTTTTATAAAAATTAATAATTAAGTGCTAATAATATAATAATAATTAAACAAATAAGAATTGAGGACCTATTTACTTGTTATTTATATAAATAATGAAATAAAAAAGAAAAAATTATTAATCTAAAATTGCGACTAAAAAATGAATGTGTAATATTAAAAATTACACAAGTTTGATAAATTTAGATAATTACTGCTCAGCTATAATAATTTTAATTAATGATTTATTAAAAATATAAATTGAAATATAACTATTGAATAATTTTGTATGATAAGGGATTTTTATTTCTTAGAAAAATAATAAAACTTCCTATCTGCCTTAGCGCAGGGCCTCGTGCGCATATTGTGCGATTCGTCCCTGCCGTTTTCTCGATTTTTTTTTGGCTCTCCGATGTCAAGTTTCGAAACCAACCCCACTATGCCCCGCGGTCCCCTGATGCTCCTATCGTACCGATAGTGTTATGTTTAATTTCGATCAAACTCTGTCCTATGCTTTTCCGCGGTGATAATATATTTCTCTCCTTTTTCCCCATTTAGTTACCGATGGGATTCCCTCGGGGCGCCACTTTACAGCGTTTTCAAAATCGGCACGCTGAATTCAACCAACTGAGCGATCTCCCCTATAATCTCTGGTATGAGTGTAATAGCTTATTTCAAATGCTGCTCAGTCGGTGGTTATAATGCTCTAACGCTTATATAGCTCGTCCCGTAGACCTATCATCTTTGCGATTTCGAAATCTGGTTGCAGTATAAATAAATCGAAAATTTTATGTAGTATGCTTCCCTCTTTGAAGGTAATATTATCACCTCCCTTACCTTCATAGTAATTTTAACACTATTTGCGAAGTGCGCACGTCTCCCAGCATTGTATGTTATTGTGATGCTTACACGGAGAGACTAGAGGCAAGATTTTCGTCCGGCCCTCTACGCGCAATAAAGGTACTAGACCACCGGACGAGAAAAATCTAGGTAGGCGCGCATAAAGATCGTGCATACTCCGTGGCCAAATCGAACGTGCGGAGTATAAACATTCTCCCCACTCTGCCGCACGAAATTCCTCCAAGAGTCGGACGATTTTCAGACCTGGCTCGGACGATTTTCATGCGGCAGTCGGCAGTCTCAAACGATTATGTCATGCATGACTTAACCGTGCAATAAATATGTATTTTATTTTTGTTTGCCTTATGCAAAGTGTCATTTCCGAAGTATTTTTTGCTGCCGAAAACAGTGGTGGCCTCAAAATTTCTTTATCATGCACAATTTTTTAAAGAAATGGGGTGAAATATGTCAAATTTTGTTTTTTACCACATGAATCGTTTTTTTTTTTTTGTAGCAGATTTATAAAAACAGTGGATCTATTGGAAAATTTAAATTAAATACTTCGAAACGATTTTGTATGTCTTTCTGTAATAATTCGTAAAAATAAATATTTTTATACGAAAGCTTCATCAAAATTCTGCAGAAACCATGTATTGTAATAATTTATTATACTAATTTTTTGGAGTTAAAATCATTTATAAAAATTAAAGTAGAAATTTTTATTTAATCTAAACAGTTCTATAATATTTAATACAAGCGATATATTATTATTATATATGGTCCGAATTCATTTTCATGTCCTAAAGATAAGAGAGTTAAATAAAGAAAACAAAAATAGGAAAAAAACAATTACACATTTGGAGTGGAATGCCCCATGTGTTCGATTTTTTAAGTAGAAAGATAGTATATAGATATAGATAATATATAATATATAATATAATCAAAAATATAACACTATCCACAACATAAGTAGTATAAAATGTATATATATACGTGTTTACATTGGTCCTTCGAGCCGGATCGTGGTTATTCTCTAAAAATTTAGTGAGAGTGGTGCATTGGAAACGCTCCTAATGGTTTTCAAATAAAAGAGGAAAAATAAAAGGATGCGCCGTACATATCCGCCATATTTGATATCGGCAAATTCGAAAATTGTTTGACCGCATTACTGGTTGTACATACGTGCTGGTGAACCATACATTCCGTTCATGAGAACATGATTTTGTGAATAAGATTATGCATACGTGTTTCTACTCGACTTTCGTGGTGAATTTTATTTTTACTTGCCACGTGGTGAATATTTGGCCATTTTGTTAATTATAACGAAGACCATTGCGCATCATTTTCGCGTCGCTTCGTTTCGTCAAAGATTCCTTTCTGCATCGACAACGTCGGTGCCGTTTCCCCTCCAACGCACTTCGGTTTGGAACTGTATGGCCTAGAAGTGGTGCGCTTGATTCGCGGGTGCTAATTTGTACTGCATTCACGGAGAAATTCCTCATTGCGCAACACTGCTTCTCCTTTGGCCATTCTAGAGTGGGACGTAAGATTGGAATTCGGGAACGTGTGCTTCGTTTCGCGGGACTTTATTTTTCGCGTCGATTTTTCCGCTGCATTTTCTCAAGAGACAATCTCGTATTCGCGTGATTCGTGAAGTTTTGCAATTTACAGTTTTTTCTATCGAGCTATTATAGACTTGTTTCGACTTATTTTTTTTTTTTTGAAGCTGCTTTTCGATCATTGTAAATTATTCGATGCTACGTCATTCAAAGTGTTGGTGATACCGTTGTATTCTGCAATCACATTGTGTCAAATTATTTGCGAAGGATTACGTGTGTAGCAGTGAAGTGACATTTTTCAATTTAAACAAAAAATAAATTGATTTACAAACAAAATGTCAGACGATACGGGATCGTCTAGACAGACGAGGTCTCAAGGGCCCGTTCTAGAAGCATTAGTAAAAGAGCGCATGCATTTTGAAACATTGTCACGTATGTTAACTAACGCACGTAAAATCAACGCTGCAAATGTAAATTCCGAGCTCCTAAAGTGCCGTCGTCAACGTGCTGTGACCTTGTGGGAAAATATAGAACAGGCACATTGTGATGTTAGTTTGCTTTTTGATGCTAGTGAACGCAAAACTGAACATTATTTTGTCGGTGACGAATTTGGGCAATATCACGACATTTATATGGATTTGATGGACCTGTTGGCTAATCTGGTAAATGGACTGCCTTCGAGTGCTGCCAGTTCTGCCAGTGTGGATGCGCCCGTGACAGCGCCTCAATTGACGCCATCAGTTCAACTTCCGAGGATTACACTCCCGAAATTTTCTGGAGATATCACGTGCTGGGAGACCTTCCAAGATTTGTTCCAGTCACTCATCGTGGACGACGTTCATTTAAGTAATATTCAAAAATTACATTATTTGAAGACGTGTTTGACCGGTGAAGCGCTCAATGTCATTCAAGAATTTTCGGTAACAGGGCGCAATTTCGAGGCAGCCTGGAACTTGGTGAAAAAGACTTATTCGAATAGACGACTATTAATATTTTCTTTGACATCACAACTTCTAAGCCTACCTCCGGTTACTAATTCTAAGCCGCATTTACTCCGGGCTCTCTTGGATAAAACCAGAGCACTTTTAGCTTCTTTAAAAGCACTTAACGAACCAGTAGATAATTGGAGTACGCTTGTAGTTGTGATGACAGTATTAAAGTTGGACAGCGCTACTCGCAGCGCTTGGGAAAATCATTCGGTTGAACAAGATGTGCCTAAATTTGATGATTTAGAGTCTTTTATTTTGCAACGTATTCAAGCGTTGACTCTAACTGATTTTAAACCTCCTGTCTTTAATACCAATTCTAAAGCTCCTTTGAAATCAAATGCGTCCAATTCTACGCGATACACGGCGCATGTAAGCACGGCGCCGAATGTGCTATGTTTCGTTTGTAATTCAACGCACGAAATACGCGATTGTACAGCTTTTAAGCAGATGTCACCGAATGAACGTTTGAAATTAATTGAAGATCATCGCTGTTGTTTCAACTGCTTGAAGGCTGGACATTATCCTAATCGTTGTAAAATGAAAACTGCGTGCTTGTCATGTCGAAAGAAGCATCACATTTTACTTCACGAGGCATCTCCTTACACGTCACTTCTAATAACGAATTACATGTTGCGCTCGAAAAATTTTGGAATATCGAGGAATTGCCGAAACAGCGTTTTTTAAATGCGGATGAGTTGACTTGCGAAAACTTATTTCAAGAAACCACTAGGCGAGATGAGTCAGGTCGATATACGGTTGCCCTGCCGTTCAATGGAAATCCTCCCTTGAACTTAGGCGAATCATACGACATTGCCTTAAAAGCGTACAAACGCATGGAACGCAGGTTGGCTCGTACCCCCGATTTGGCTCGCGATTATCATGAATTTTTACGTAATTATTTAGCATTAGGTCACATGGTTCCATATGAACGCGTAGATGATGAACAGGTATGTTTCATACCCCATCATGCCGTACTCAAGGATTCGAGCACGTCGACCAAATTACGGGTCGTGTTTAATGCGTCGTGCCCAACGTCGAACGGAGTGTCCTTGAACGACCTTTTATTAGTCGGCCCCAGGCTTCATCAGGAGCTGCCAGCTATTCTTACACGTTGGCGCCTCCACCGGTACGTCTGTACTGCTGACATCACAAAAATGTTTCGCCAAATTATGGTGGAACCTTCTCATACCAGGTATCAACTGATTCTATGGCGGCCTACGGAAAAGGACGACATCCAAGTTTTTCGTTTGCGAACCGTAACGTACGGAACTGCTGCAGCACCGTATTTGTCACTTCGAGTGTTACAGCAACTAGCTCTTGACGAGGCGTCCAAATTTCCATTAGCTGCTAAAGAAATACCTCAGAATGTGTATGTGGATGACATTTTGTTTGGATCATCCACACCTTCCGATTGCATCAAACTTCGTGACGAACTTATTGCGATGACTAATGCAGGTTGTCTTCCATTAAAAAAGTTGAGTGCTAATGCGCCCTCTCTATTAGAAGGTATTCCTCTCGAGGATCGCGAATTACAAGACCAAAAATCTTTACAAGAAGATGACCAACTCAAGGTGTTAAGTTTAACTTGGACTCCTGCTCAGGATTGCTTTCGTTTTTCCGTCACATCAGAGCTCCCTACTACGTGGACGAAACGTAGCCTCCTTTCTTACGTGTCCAAGTTGTTTGATCCATTAGGGCTTGTAGCGCCAGTAGTGATATTAGCGAAAGTTCAGTTGCAAAAATTATGGTTTCTAGGTTATGATTGGGATGCTCCCCTCCCAAGTGACCACCTTGAAGAATGGCGTAACTTCTTTCAGGATTTAAAGCTTTTATCGATTCTAAAAATTCCCCGATGGGTAAATTCTGAACCCAGACGCTCAGTTCAAGTCCACGGGTTTTGTGACGCTTCATCAGTAGCTTACAGTGCAGTGGTCTATTTGCGTGTTGCTAGTAAATCAGCTGATTATGTAAATATAATGACTGCAAAGACGCGTGTTGCGCCTAGAAAAATTTACGTCACGATTCCCAGGTTAGAGCTCTGTGCTGCTGATCTATTAGCTCAGCTATTGCAATGGACGATTGCTTCCCTAAATTTAGATGTAGATTCAAATTCCGTATATGCTTGGTCCGACTCTTCCGTGGCTCTTTACTGGGTAGCAGGTTGTCCATCGAAGTGGAACGTCTTCGTTGCCAATCGTGTCTCGCGCATTCAGAAATTGTCCAAGGAGCTATCGGTAAAGTGGAGACACGTACCCACGGACTCTAATCCGGCCGATCTTGCTTCTCGGGGTGTTTCTGCGGCAAACTTGCTGAATGATTCGTTGTGGTGGAATGGGCCGCCCTGGTTGGCCTTGAGTGAGTCGCATTGGCCATGCAATAATTTTATGGTACCGGTAGACACGGATTTGGAAGAGCGACCAACAAGAGTGCATGTCGCTCACACTGTAGAATGGGAACTCGTGAATCGTTTTTCAGATTGGGGCAAACTTCTGCGCGTAACTTCCCTGTTGATTAAATTCTATTTGCGTTCATTGCCTCGTTTTAGAGATTCCGAAAGCATATCCGACATCAGTTGCATCGAAAGGGCGCGAGTTTTTTGGCTGAAGTATGTTCAGCAACGGTGCTTTCCTAATGAGCTCTCCTTTGTTCAAGTGGGTAAAATATTGCCGCGTGGTAACGCTTTGCTTCCACTCTGCCCAGATTTAGATAAATTCGGTATGCTTCGTGTTGGAGGAAGACTCCAAAAATCATGCCTCAATAGGGATCGAGTGCATTCCATTATTTTGGCGGATCATCCCGTAACTCAGTTGATAATGCGTCACGCTCACTTACGTACGTTACACGGCGGTCCGCAACTCACACTAAGAATTTTACGTGAACAGTATTGGGTGATCAATGCTCGTACGCTTGTCAGAACGCTAATTGCGCATTGTGTAGCTTGCGTCCGTCAGAGAGCGTCGTTATCGACTCAACAAATGGCTCCACTACCATCGGTTCGAGTGAATCCGGCTCCCCCGTTTCATACAGTGGGCGTGGATTTTGCAGGACCATTTTACGTTCGGTCTGTAGGCGGTCGGGGTCGTCAGGCTCATAAGAGCTATTTAGCGATTTTCGTATGCATGCGTGTTAAGGCCGTCCACTTAGAATTAGTTATGCAACTAAGCACTCCATCGTTTTTGACGGCATTGCGGCGCTTCTCTTCTCGTCGTGGTACCCCCTCCATTATGATGAGTGATCGAGGTACTAATTTTCAGGGTGGTGATCGGGCTCTTCGAGGTGCACTTCGAGAAGTGCATAAGGACCCCAACATGCGAGCCTCCTTAGCTACAGAAGGGATTGACTGGCAGTTTATACCTCCGGCCACACCTCATTTTGGCGGTGTTTGGGAATCAGGTGTACGTTCCGTGAAGCACCATTTACGGCGCGTCATTTCCGATCACACGCTGACTATTGAGGAATTTCAGACCCTCCTGTGTCAAATAGAGGCTTGCCTGAATTCTCGCCCTCTCACCCCCTTGTCTGCCAACCCCGACGATTTAATCGCCCTGACGCCAGGACATTTTCTCATTGGGCGACCCATGTGCGCAATACCTGAACCTGACCTCTCTGATATAAAAGTATCGCTTCTTTCTCGTTGGCAGATTGTTCAGCGTATGCGCGATCATTTTTGGAAGGCGTGGAAGCTCGATTATCTTGCCTCATTACAAAAGCGCGTGAAATGGCGTGCGGTGCGAGCCAATCTGCAAATCGGCGATTTTGTTGTAATTCTTAAGGAAAATTATCCGCCGACGAAATGGCCATTGGGTCGGGTAATACGATGTATAACCGGTAGTGATGGATTGGTGCGCGTATGCATAGTAAAAACCGCTGAAACCGAATTGATGCGTCCAGTGCATAAACTCTGTAAACTTCCGGTTGAATAATTTTCGTATTTTTTCTAGTGTTAAGTTTAGTTTAAGAATTTGTTGTTTTCTTTTTGGTTAAATAATTGCGTTCTACGACAGAACACGGCGTGCGGTATGTTAACGCATGGCGCGTTAATTCATACAACGATCGTAATCGAAGTGCAATCGATGGCGCGGTCTCTGTGCGGTTATCGTTCCTTACGGGGGAAGTATGTGCCGCAAGCCGGGAGGGAGTTTTCAGAAAATTTGGAGAGAAAACGCATGAAAAGAACAGTTACGACGCGACGCTCTCGGTATTCATCAATCGTGAATTTCGAATATAATTTGGTACAAAGCGAAATAAACACCGTAAGATCCGAGTCTGTGCAAATTTCAGTTTGATTCTGTTACAATTCTTGAACTCCCACTCTCCAATTTATTTCGAACCTTGAATTCGAGGGTTTCGGCTTCCTCACGATGTAACCGGCATTTTAACGATCGAACGCTGCATTTTTTGCCCTTTTTTGCGAACGACGTTTACAGTTTAACGCATGATAAAAGATACAGTGCAATATGAGTGATAAAGGGATTTAGTAAATATCATATTTCCTACCATATTTCTGTATTATAACGTTTCATGTATGAGAAAACATGCAACGAGTTCAGCCACCTGTCGGCAATAATCCAAAGTCGTTAGCGTACCAGCTTGGTGCATTAGTGCTTCGAGTTGCCGTGACGCGCAATCTTTATAATTCAATTTCTCGAAAACAAAAAAAAAACGATATTTTGAAATTCAAGTATTTTGTAGGAAAAACCCTCAGCTTTCTGTTAAAAATATATAAAAAAAAAAACGTGCCCAAAGTCGAAAAAACTTGAATTATATTTTTATTTTCAAAAATTTTGGTCAAAATAAAAAATAAATTCAAAATGGACTACACCAATCGAAAGTTCATGAATAATCCTATCAAAATCATACCTGAAACAAATTTTGTATTTATTTGTTTAAGTGGAATAAATACACAAAGTAGCGCGTGACATAAAAAAGTTCAAAACTTTCACCCCCTCCCACTCCTCCAATTTTTAATAAAATTAAAAAATATTTTCCTGAATAATTACTAACCTACAGTACAATTCATAAAAAAAATTGGGGCTCGATTGGAGAAAATTTTTTTTTGTCTGGACATTTGACGTGAAATCCATCATATACAGAATAAAGTTGATCATTATTGTTATATATAGATTTCAACATTTTAATGACTTTCGGGAATTTGTCAACTAATTCATAATCAGTGACATAAAAATCTCTTAGGTATTGAGTTTGATATAAATCAAGCATGGTTTCGAATGTTGATCCCTCATATATGATCGGCCATTTTGAATTTCGAAAATCGTGACATATAATTTGCTTAATTATTTATTTAATTAGTTGAGCACATATAACAAATTAAATACGCGATTATTTTATTTCACTTTATAAAACAATAAAATGGAAAATAATTTAAAAAAGAATATGCCTGTAAAAACATTTTTTTTTTAATTCTAAAGTTAAAACTTCCATTGATATGCTTTTATTTATTTTATCTCCGCGGATAGCTAAGAAATTTACGCCAAACCGAAATCGATTTGTATATTGATATTGATATTGGTTAAAATGCATTGGGTCCATAGGGTATGGTCCCCAAAGTGTACTAAAGTGATAGTTAGAGGCATAGAGATATAGATCAATAAAATTTCCTATTATCGGAATGCAAATTAATAGTTGTATTATTTATGTTCGATTGACACTGTAAACAGAAATACTGAAATTCAGCTAGAACACTGACTGAAAGTACGGTGTAATGTAAATCAGCCCTCTTATAGAAAGACAGACTTATGCATTATACATTAGCCGATTTTAAGACGTAATCATTTTAAGACTTACTTTTTGCAGTGGACACTTATAAATTATGATAGTTTATAATGGACGCCTCCAACGGATTGCGGCAAGGGATAATGCGGCAAGCCATAATAATCTATCGAGAGAATTTCTTTAGGTTTAGAACAAAGAATTAATTGGTAAACACCTTCCATGTTAACATTGTTTGCTTTCATACGTTGACAACTATCACAAACTTTAATAATCTTTTTTACGAACATTCTCATCTTTCGCCAGTAATAATACTGTTTCAGATACTCAAAAGTTTTGTAAGATCCAGGGTGCCCCATCTTTTCGTGTACTTGGATAACGAGGTCTTTACATAAACACCCAGGAATAAATATTCTCCATCGACCATATTTTTTTGATCGCGCAAATATAATAGAATTATAAACCTTAAAATTCTCTAGACTAGGACAATTTTTTAATTGATCTTTAATAATGCGTAACTCCTGATCTTGTTCCTGCAATGCAACAATATCCCGAAAGCGTTTTATCATACCCTCATCGATAGATTGCAAATAACACCGTCCAATTCCTACTTTTCCAATATCAGCCAACCGTGCAATAAGAAGGTTATGTCGCTCATTTCCTACCGGATAATCATTGAAATTACGACTGAAAAAGTCTGCAACCAGGTTCTCGCTTCCTTTACAATATTTTATTTCAAATGAATATTGCTGCATTACAAGGCTCCATCGTCTAAGTCTCGCATAATCATACAACGATTGATTTAGAAAAGTCAATCCCTTATGACCTGTCACGATAACAAATTTAACTCCTATCAAAAACACTCTGAATTTGGTAACTGAATAAATAATACCCAACAACTCTTTTTCCGTTGTACAATAATTTCTTTCAGCTTTAGTTAAACATCTACTGACTAAAGAAATAATTCTCTGGTTCGAGTCCGAGTCAATTTGGTATAATGTTCCACTAATGCCAAAGTCGATTCCATCTGTTTGAACGTAGTAAGGTTGATTTCTCAAAACATGTTTAATAGTGACACAGTGTAAAAATGCACGTTTCAACTCATTGAAAGCTGTTTCATGACAATTCTCCCATATCCACTTAGCTTTATTTGATAATAACGATCTAAAAGGTTTAATTAAATGAGAATATTTAGCAACAAATTGCCGATAGTAATTACAAATTCCCAAAACCTGCTGTAACTGCCTTGTATTCTTCGGCGATTGAAGGCTTTGAATAACACTAATGCGTTTGGGATCTGGGATTATTCCGGAACTCGATATACTAAATCCAAGAAAATTAACGGACTTTCTACAAAATAATGACTTAGAAAGTTTAAAAACAAAATTATGTTTTCTAAGCCTATCAAATAATAACCGTAAATGACGAACATGGGATTCAAAATCACTAGAGTATATTAGCAAATCTTCGATGTAACATGTCAAAAACCCCTCGAAGTCGTTACCTAGAGCTAAGCTTAAAGCTCTGATAAACGCACTTCCAGCCGTTTTTAATCCGAATGGAACTCGACAAAATTGATACAAATTGTTACGATGTAAAAATACTGTATATTTCCTCGATTCCTTCGATAAAGGTATTTGCCAATATCCTTGAGTGAGATCAGTGGTGGACATGTATTTAATATCATCAGTTTTATGCAAAATTTCGTCTATTAAAACAGGTTTCTCGTTATCAGATTGAATAACCTGATTAATAAAACGAGCGTCCAAACATAACCTTACCCCTCTCTCTTTCTTTTTAATAACACGCAGGGGACTACAATAGTCACTCTCTGACCTTTCAATTATACCATTTTTCAACATGTCATTTATCTCCTTCTGCACTTCATCATGTAATGCGTAGGGTATGGGATAAGTTTTCTTACTGATCGCCTTATTATCAGTTAATTTTATATGATGTTCGTAAATGGTGGTACACGTGGCCTTTTCGGAAAAAACCTCCTGATATTCAACAATAAGATCTAAAATTTGTTTAATTTGATGACTATCCAGATCCTTAAAATCATTTCCATTAGACCGAAGGCAATCCAAAAAACATTCAGATTCCTCCGGGCCCAGTTGGGTAGAAATAAACTTTTGATAAAAATTGTGGTCCTGAGGGGCAACATTTAGGCAAGCAACCGCAGAGTCACAATTCACCTCAGTACCGAGAAATTAATCTCCAAGATCTGAAGTTGTCCAACTATCCCTGCACACATTGATATGATTTATATTTCTTATATACAAACCATTTATATTTACATCATCATTTACTTCATTTCTACTTTCCTCGTCCAGATCAGTATCATCTTCATCAGGTCTATGCACCTCCACCGTAACTACAATTTTGTCCCTTTGAACTAGAACATCGTTTTCATTTAATTCATACTTGTGCGCTTCATTTTCATTTATTTCACTTGCGTTCTTTTCTTTATTTACTTCATTACGCAGGAATCATTTACAACTTTTATCTACTTTATCAGATACCTTGGGGCATTCATCGTTTTCAATATATATTTCATTATTGTTATTTAATTGCTTTGTAGAATCTCGAATTTTATTTTGAATATCCACATAAATTATTTTATTCTTCTTAAAAGTTCGAATAGCTTTCGTATTGGATTCATATATTGGGTCAATCATTTGAGCAACAGGAACTCCCTTAATAAAAGCAAGTAATTTTTCATAATCAATAATTGCCTTATTTGCTTTTAACCAATCATTGCCCAATATCAAATCACAGATCAAATTAGGTACAACCAAACAAATGGTATGAATTAGCAAATTTTTAACACGAAATACCACATATCTGTCTATTTACACTCGTCGATATTTTACCAACTGCAGTAATAACACGTACATTGGACACAGGCAATTCATCTATCTTTTCCTTTTGTTTGATTTCACTGTACAATTCCTCTGAAATGCATGTAATTATGCTTCCGGAGTCAACTAATGCATCCACGTTACATTGTCCTATCGTTAATGTTAGTTTAGGACATTCGGCTGGCGTTTTGTCCGATTGTTCGTCGTCTCGTTTGTTGCCCAAAACATCCCATGCAAGGTCCCTTTCGACATTTAAATTTTTGCAACTCAACCACGGAACCCTACTCGTTGAGTTGTTCTCTCGTTTAAAGAACCTCTTTGTGCACCAGAGTTATCAACAATTATTTCATTTTCCGCATTGGAAACTACGTCAAATTTCGAATTTCTCATTGGATGCACATTTTCAGCTCTTCGTTTCATTTGTTGAGGATTCAATTCCCGAGAATATTGAGGATTATCTTCGCGGCTTTGGGATTGAAAATTTACATTATTATCATCTAAAATTTTATTTTCATTATTAGCAAAATAATGTTGATTATATGCGCTGCGATTTTCATTTCTATGCCGAAAAGAGTCAAAATATGATTCATTTTTCCGATAGGGAAAGTTTTGATTAGGATTATGCAATCGATTGACTCTCACATTCCGAACACCTTCAGACTGTTTTCGATAATTAAAATTATTTTCCGTATTAAATCTGTCTTTTTCTTGTCTTCCCGTTCTCCCTATATCTAAATATGATAAAACACTGGCTATTTTTTCAGTATTATTAAAGTCTGAATGTGCTAGAGCATCTCGAACTCGTTCCGAAAATTGATATATCACTTCGAAATTAATTTCTTCCTGCGTGCTATTTGATAAAATATAACGACCTTCCCTTACTTGTCTCAGAAAGAATTCACGCATACCTCCTAATTGAGGATTGTATTTTCGACAGCTCCATCTCATTTTCATCTGCATTCGATACGAATTCGAGAAAAATGTCTCTTTAAATTGCATTTTTAAATTCCCCAAAAGTCTGAAACCGTTCAGATCGAGCCTCAATCCAGTTACTTGCATTTCCCTTTAACGCACTTTCAGCCAAAAATAACCAACTTCTCTCAGGGATCATATTAACTTCAAAATATCGTTGCAGTTGGTCAATAAATTCTTTGGGATTACATGACCATTGGTCTTTAAACTCAGGAGTTTTATGCTCCCCCTGAATTTTTGTAACCCCTCTCTTAATATATTCGCTAATTGATTCACATTATTTCCACTATTTACTAAAACAAAATTTTGTGCACCTATATTCTCTAAATGATTAATTCTATCTTTTTGTCTTTCATTTTCATCTTTTGAAGTTTTCATAGTGTTACGTTTCGGGGTAACATGAAATATGTACGGGAATATTTATTTAAGTGGTGGATTTATTTATGTACGTCCAGCACCCGTACATAAGTATCGGCACGCTAAGTCGAACGAACGGGACGCGCACTTGTGTTTCCCGACGTTCAGTAGCCTCGGTCGGCTACGGCTAAGTCTCTATTTTGTAATCGCGAAAACCGCCTAAGTCCTCGATGGACCTCGACTCTCGAACCTCGCGTAGATTGGAACTGGACGAGCGCGAGGTGTGATCTCTCCGGGAGTCTAGCACCGAATTTTAGAGTGTCCACGTCTTTTTGGATCCGTCGACGAAGAGTTCGCGGATCGTCTGACGTTTCCCATGCCTGGTTAGCAATCCTTCGCCCTGGGAACCTGCTAGCCTCGGCAGGTAACCGACGGCGAGGCTTATATTGCGCGAATTCAGCTCGGCAGGTTCCCAGCCGAAAAATGCTTACGCATTGAAGTAAGAGTGTCGCGTTCGCGCCTTACTTTTTTCTCGGTCCCACGAATATATCGTTTGACCGGGACCTATCTTATAACACTATTGTCATACATAATTATTAAATACTAAAGTATATTTCGTAATAACTTATAATATATGCTAATTAATATGGCTACGGCTGCCTACGACCAACCGGTCGTAACACCTCCATCCCCCGAAAAATCGGCGGTCCTCCGCCGTACTTACACACCCTAATCCTACTTGGCAGCCGGATGATTATTTAAGAGAACATAAATAACATTGTATAGTAATCGTTTCGCGTCAACGGTAGGGGTGGTTGTATCTACTAATATACGAACGTGGGTTAGTATTCCCTATTATTCGCGTGGGTGCTGGCGTAAAATGGTTAGTGTTTTACATACTCTTGAAGATTTTACATTTCCGCATCTACTATTACCAAAATCTTAATTCTAAGGACGCATGACATCCAGGTCCACTCTCTGTTGTTCCGCACTCGCGCACTGTTCGGGCGGGAAGTCTCCCGCCTCATTAACGTTTCCGATATTCACTTCAGTGTCTTGTACGTTGAATTTCACTTTACGCCCTCTGGTGCGTCTTGATGATGTAGCAATGACATGTTTGTTTCGTACTCCGAAGTTGAATCTGCGTCGACTGCACGTATAGATGAGGACTCGTGTCACGATGATTATCAGGAATGTCAGCGATGAGCCACCGTATATTGTGGCGCTTTCCATCAGGCGAACTCGTTCGTTTATACCTCTTGTTCGGCTTAGCTCGCGTGCCCGGTTTATAAGTTCTAATAAACACATATGTGTTTTATTTTATGAAGAAAGGAAAAGCCATCAAATTATTTATGTTTAGTCTTACTCTTATTATTTATGTTGTCTTTACTCATCGATCCCTTCAGACCGCCTTGACTATACTTCTATTTCTGACGCGCCGCTTTCTGGTTGTGACCCGATCTCCTCATTGATAATGAGAGGGTCATGACTTTTTCTTAGTTTGTCAATGTGGACAACCTTTGTTTTTGTCTCATCCAGTTGGATCTTGACATTTCTGGGCCCAACTATTTCAATTATTTCGTATGGCCCGACGAATGTGTCGTCGAATTTCCCGTGTCGCGGTTCTTTCTCCAACATGACACATTCGCCCACTCTGAAGTACTTGATGTTCTGTTTGCGGTCATAGTATGCTTTTGACCGATGTTTGGCCTGATTCAGGTTTAGTCCTGCTAAAGTTTGTAATTCGAGGATGTTCTTAAGATGTTCCTCTGCGTAATCCGGATGTGTCATTATTTTTTCCCTCGGTTCGACGCTAGAGGGTACTCGGGCTGGTTGTCCGAATACTAGTTCGTGTGGAGAGTATTTCGTGCCCTCGTGCGTGCTAGCGTTGTACGCCAGCATGGCGTACGGAATCCACTTGTCCCAGTCTTTGTGGTTTTTAACAAAACATCGAAGATATTCTATTAGGACACCATGGCTCCTCTCTATGCTCCCGTTTGATTGGGGATGATAGGCGGACGTATTGTATTTTGTTATATTGAATAGCTTGGCCAATTCTTTTATAGTGTCTGACATAAAGTTTTGGCCTTGGTCTGTTAGTATCCCTCGAGGTGCTCCGAATTTGCAAATGAATTCGGTGGCAAACGCTTTTGCTACCGATAGCGCTGTTCCATCGGGGAGAGGTATTGCCAATGAGAACTTTGTTAGCAGGTCCTGTATTGTGAGCACGAATTTATTTCCGTCTCGGGACATGGTAGTCGTACCCGATAGGTCCATGGCTACCTTATCGAACGCTGTCGTTGGTGTGTCGGTAATCATCATTGGTAGTCGTGTTTTGTTTCTATTTACCTTTTTGTGCTGACACTCATAGCACCGATTTATTACTTCCGTCACGTCGGTAAGCATGTTTTTCCAGTAGTAATTTCGAGATAGGCGGCGGTATGTTTTTTTTATACCCTTGTGGCCACCTATTGCAGAACAATGGTGTTCTCTTATTAACAAATATCGTTCTATATCTCGAGGTACTGCTAGTGAATCTTTGAATATGGTAATGGATAATTTCACCTTGATATTTGTCCTAATGTTCTCTGGAATACTCAGCCACTGTTGTTTTGCCATTATGTCGAGATCGTATCCCATGTGCAATATTTTTATACCGGTTTCATTAATTATTCTATTTAGTTTCCTCAGTCATGAATTTATGGCGCATTTCGATGCTCTCTCGCTGATAGTCGGTTTTACTATCAGGGCGAACATGAAATACCTCCCGGTCTTGGTTACTACGACTTCGCCAATTGTAGGAGTGCCATCCTTTAATTTTTGTGATGTCATGAGTGATTTCTCTTGCAGGAGCCTTCCCACCTCACTGTCAAGAAGACAATCAGCGGTTGTGAAAAATGCAACATGGCCCTTTTCACTTTTCAGATGTTTATTTGACATAGTAATGGCGGGTTCGCCAGATTCAAGGGAATCCGGTGTCTGTGTTTGGGGCTGGTGTTCGTCTGTTTCTTCGACAGTGTCAGTTGTTGAGCTTGGCAGAGGCTGATTTTCTGGCCTATTTTCAGTGTCATATTCGTTTTCTGACATATTAGTATCATTATTATTATCTTTTCTCTTTTTGTCGGGTGATCCATTTCTCGGATCAGGTGAATCGTCTCCCGGATCGGAGGGTCCCCCTCCCGGATCAGGTGATCCGTTTCCTGGATCGCAGGGTCCGCCTCCCGGATCGGGTGATCCGTTTCCTGGATCGGAGTGTCCGCCTCCCGGATCGGGTGAAAACCTTTCTTCTGATGGTTCTTCGCTCACTAATTTCAGAAATGGCGTGTAATGTTCATTTTCAAAGTGTAGATGGTGCCAATTCGTTGTGTTGGATACTTTAAAATGAAAGTATCTCGTTTTGATGGGATCATCATTATAATGTACGCAGATATTTATGCCGAAGTGCATGGCGAATAATCGAATGTGGTTGTCATCACCATATTCGTTGAATGATAGAAGTATCTTTTGTGTGTTTTTCGGTTCTGCGCAATCGTTCAATTTTCCGAATTCCAATAGAGTTTTTCTCAATTCCACCGGAGTCATATTGAGGTGATGTAATTTGATGAGTGAGTCGAATAGACAATTTCCATCCATTGCGACATCTTCATTTCGTGTTAGTATCGCGTAGGGTTCAGCGCAATATTCGTTTATTATGTAATTATACAGCGGAGAATTTTTATGTTTGTTTGTGCCGAGTGACATTTCATTGTCACCATGCGCATCTCTGCACTTTTTATTTGGCGAGGAGGGGGAAGCAGTGTGCTCAGTTCGTTCCGAACTCTCAGAGCTATCGTTATGTGATTCATTCATTGTAATATTCCCATTCTCCTCGACAACCGGAGAGGAGGTAACTCGGACCTCAGTGCCCCTCGGTCGTCCTCTTGATGCACTTGCATCCGTTGAAGGCAATTCTCTCTCGCTGCTTGTGCCGTATGTGGCTGCTGTAGCGCTGTCTTTTCCACCTATGCATTCACTCTCTCTCTCCCCGCGCCGCGGAGAGATGATCGTACCTCTTTTAATATGGCTCGGGCGACGAGCCGGTGTCTTTGCATCATCTAATCGTTGTACCTTAATGTCCATTCGATATTTCCAAGGTCTATTTACTTTTTCTCTTTCATTGCGCACGGAGGAGGGTTCCACTGCTGTCGATTGTTGCGGGGAGACTGTATGTTTTTCTCTCGCTGTCATCCCCTGGTCGTCCTCTTTGACACTTTCGTATTTTTCCGAGACAATATATTCGGTCGGCCAATGGCCCATTCGGTCTACCCATCTGACCCTATAATCCTCATCCCGATTCGCCACAAAATTTGTAATGTCTGAACTGATATTTTGGGAAACGTCGGAACCTTCCATTAGAGAATCGGTATCCATTATTAACGTTGGGGCCAAGTGCGGCTCCTCTGCCCGTATTGGCGTGGGTGGATTTTGTATATTATTCTCCGCGACATTTTGCGCGTCATGTCGATTCTCGTGCGAATTCGACGGGTTATGTGGCGTAAATCGCCTGGCTGATCGCGTCTTCCCGGCATCTGTAAGTTTCATCGGGGTTTTCTGCGCGTCAGCTTCAATTATTTCCCAACTCCAGTATTTACTTACCGAGGAACCCTTTGGTTTCCTTGGAAATTTTACAGTTCCTTTCGACGTTTCTTTTCCATTATCTGGTATTGTTGTGGCATCGGTATTATCGTCCAGCCGTCTCATCTTGCGGTCAGCTGGGTTTCCCGAACTCGACTCCGATCGTCGGCGAGTGTTATACTGGTGGATTTCCTTCCGTCGCTTTGACCCTCGGTCGATTGGTTTTTGTTTTCTCAGTGGTAACAAGTTTGCTGCTACTGGTGGGCTTTCTTTTTCGTCACTACCATCTTCTGGACGTTCGATTCCGTCGGGCGGGTTTCGTGATAATGCATCGGCATTTACATTATATTTACCCGGTTTATATTCAACGTCGTATTCGTAGTCTTCCAGTTTTGTTCGAAATCTGTGAATGCGTAATTTTAAATCTTTCATATTTTTTAGGTATTTCAATGGTTCGTGGTCTGTGACTATTGTAATTTTTCTGCCGTATATGTAAGGGCGAAATTGTTCGACCGCGAAAACTACGCCTAGCATCTCCTTATCTCCCGTGGGATATCGAGTTTCGGCGTCTTTCAAATTTCTGGCCGCGTATGCCACTGGAGTGTCTTTTCCTATTTTTCCCTATGATAAAATCGCTCCTAGGCCATATCCTGATGCGTCAGTTGTCACTATAAAAGGTCTTGTAAAATCCGGCAGGTTTAGTATGGGGGGGGGGGGAGCATAACTTTGTTTTTAATACCTCAAATGCTTCCTCTTGTTCTTTCTTCCATACAAAGGGTGTTGTTTTTCGTAGGAGAAATGTGAGTGGATATGCGATTTTTGCGAAGTCTTAAACAAATCTCCGATAGTATCCTGCCAGGCCAAGAAATTGTTTGACCTGCTTCTGGTTCTTGGGCCGCGGGAATTTTTCTACCGCTTCTAAATTTCGGGGATCTGGTTTCACTTGGTTCTCGCTAAATATGTGGCCTAAATACCCTGCCTCTCTGCACAGGAACTTGCATTTCTGGGGCTCTAGAGTTAAATTCGCCCTTGCCAATCGGTTCATAAGTCAGGTACATTTCTTACCGTGTTCTTCCAAGCTTTTCGCGTAGATGACGATGTCATCTAAGTATACGAGCATTTCGATCCCTTGTAAACCTGATAAAGCTAGGTCCATCAATCTTTGGAATGCACTAGGACCATTCTTTATTCCCACGGGCATACGTGTATATTCGTAATGCCCATAAGGTGTAGATAACGCCGTCTTGTGTGCATCTCGTTTGTCCATTTCGATTTGGTGGAATCCTGATCGTAAGTCGAGTGTAGTGAAATATGATGCATGCCCGAGTTGATCCAAAATGTCGGTGATATTGGGAATGGGGTACGCGTCACCGATCGTTTTCTCGTTCAACGCCCGAAAATCGATGACGAGTCGCCATTTCTTTTCCCCGTTTGGGCCTGCCTTCTTCGGTACGACACATGCTGGTGAATCGTACGGCGAAGTTGAGTGTCTTATGATTCCGGCGGCCTCTTGCTCCGCCACGATCCGCTGCATTTCTTGCTTGATTATGGGGGGGGGGGTGTCGGAAACGCTTCGCGCGGACCGGTACGTCGTCCGTCGTGTGTATTCGATGCGAGAACAACGTAGTTGCGTTTAACAGCTCGCCCGGTAGATGAAACCGATTTGCGTGTTTCGCGACGAGAGACTCCACGTGCTCTCGTTCGTCGTGTAGCAATGCGCTTAAATCCATGAGCGCCAATACTTGTTTCGCCCGACTCGCATGTGTGTGAGTAGTATGGACAGTTGCGCGCTGTGACGAATGACGATCGTCGTTGATTATGTCGACTGTTTCGTCGCTGTCGAATCTGATCTTGCTTGTGATGTCGCATTCTTCCAATGCCGTTGCCGGGATATTTGTTTTTACTATTTCGTCCGTGGTGTTCGCGGCAATTACATACGCGTATCCGTTCTTATTTTCTACTAACGCATTTCCGATATAAACGCCTTCCATTGTATCAATCTTGGGCAAAATTCCGAAATTTACACCAGTAGTGATACGCACGCGAATTACTTTCCGGCTTCGCGGAGGCAGTTCCGCCCAGCAAGCCCCGGCGAATGGATACACTTGCCCCCCAATTTGAAATGTGTCATTCCTATAGTCTATACTGACGTCATATTTTCGCAAAAATGGATCACCGAGGATTCCGTCCTCGGGGATCGGGAAATCGTCTAATACGATTTGTGCCTCGATCGTTAAACCTTGAAATTCTATCTTTGCGCACCCAAACGTGTTGATAATTCCCTCCCCGATTCCGCTAAGTTGAAATTTTACCGTACGGTCCGGATACATGTCTCGACGTAATTTCGAGAGCTTAATAATATTTATTTCGGAACCGGTGTCTATGAGGAACATACCATGGGTATAATGCAAATCCTTGCTCGATATCTCTAGTCTTGGGCATCTGGAGAACCCAGCATCCCCATAACGGATATTGGCTCCGCTAATTTCAGCAGTCTCAACTGTTATGATGCTGTCGACTGCTTCCGTGGCCCACTCGATCCCGCAGTCTCGGCTCGAGTGTCCTGGGAGTTTAAAGGTTTTTGGGCTCTTTGCCTGCCCTGACCGTTGGGACGTTCATTCATTTGTTGAGCGTTTCGCCGCGAATTTTCCCGCCCGTAATTTTGTTCGGGTCGTTGGACGTTTCCCCCGCGTTTTGCTTCATTTTGGTTGTTCCCGCTGTAATTTCGCGGTGGATTGTAATTCGGATTTCGCCGGTTATAATTTCCCGCATTGCCATTGAAATTTTGCCGATTTTGGTTCGAGTACCCCAAGTTCCTATCGAAGTTTTGCGAACTTTGATTTGAGTACCGTGGGTGTCTACTAAAATTTTGCAAGTCTCGCGACGAGTTGTAACTGTGTTGGTGTACATTCGTATTATAATTACCCGTATTTCTATTTGGATTTGTCTGTCGTGTTTGACTCCGTCTGTTAACGCTGTTCAGTGTTAAACATCGATCCCGTGTATGACCGATTCGTTTGCAATAACTACAAACTATCTCGTTATATGCTCGAGATTCGCATGTTTCCTCTCCGTGTCCGACTACATCGCAATAGCTACACACGTATTCTGACATATCATAACGCGAATTTGCCAGATAATTGTCTTCGGCATTTACTATTCTCGCGGAAACATGCGAATGGGGGGCCGCCCGTTCGTCTTTCTCTCTATATACGCGTTCTAATAGAATGGCATGATCGGTGGCTTCCTGCAACGTTCTTGGATGTTCCGCTCGTACCCTGAATTCCATAGCTCCCTTTAATCCCGCTATAAATTGTTCTAAAGATTTTTTATTTATTAACGCCGTTAAACTAGCTTTACAATCGGCTGTTAATTCTGTTGACGCGGCAGTCGCGGCGAGTGCATCCGTGCACATATCAGTTATCCGCGTACCGAAGTCTCCCGCAGTTTCGTCGTTACGCTGAAAAAAAGTTGGAATTTTCGATAGGTATATGTGCGGGTCCTCTCGTTGTCCATAGACCTTATCCATGGCGTTGAGGAGCGCCTCAATGGTGTCGTATAACCCGCTGTGTCTTGCGAACCTTTCGGCCTTCCCCTTAATCTTCCCTCTAAGTAATAATTTAAATAAAGGTCGGCTACCTTCTGGGAGTTGTGCTAAAGCATCCCGGCATGCGCTTGAAAAATAAGGATATGTTTCCCTATTACCATAAAATTCGGGCACGCCGGCGATGACGTCATTCGCGGACGTCCGTAATGTCAATGTGCAGGGACCCGTTGGGAGAAATTGCCCGTTGGCAGTCTGATTGTCCCCCATAATTCTTGGTTTCTGGTCTACGGAAGTCTGATTTTTACCTGAGCTGGTTATCGTTGACCCCGGAACTTCCTCTGAGGAGGTTTCTTGCAAATATAAAATTTTGTTGGGAGAATTTTCCGTTAAATACGGCTTTTTCTCTGGGGTAGTATCGCGCGAATTTGAACTATTTTCTGGGGAAGGGTCCCGCGAGCTTGTGTCGCTCGACGAGGTTTCTCCGAAATCCGCCGTTTTCGGTTTCTTTTTTCGCGACGGTATATTGCGATCAAGTATTTTTTTGGCTGCTGGGGACCCCAATATGTCCTTTATCTTATTCATAAAATTAAGTAGAAATTCATGTGGACATGGACGTGGCCAAATATGTTAATGCGTGTGTGTACGAGCAATGAATACAATTTTGTAACAAACGAAATTTATCAAATTTACCGGCAATACTATTGAGGGGGGAAATAGTCGCGACTCACCCTTCGATGACTTTCAGAACTGCTATGTAGAACAGGAATCTAGCGGTCGTTGTCCTCATCCTTGTTGACTGTAGCCCGTGGTTGTCCGTGGGTTCCTTTTCTTCCACCTAAGTACCACTATTCTCTTGGTTCACCTCAGTTCACCACAAAAATATAATCACCGTTTTTTTTTTTTTTGATTGCCTGTTAGCATCCGATTCGCGACGCGCGGATTTTTAATTTCACACTCGCGTTTGAAATGTATACAGTTTTTATTTTATAGTTGTTCAAATTTTCAAAGTTTATAAACCCTCGGTAGCTGGAGGGTGGTTCGGTGTCTCCGCGTGAACGGGGTTAACACCCGACACGAATTCGATTTTAAAGAAACGAACACACAATCGCGCGCGGAGCCCCACCGCTGCCACCAAATTATTTATGTTACGTTTCGGGGTAACATGAAATATGTACGGGAATATTTATTTAAGTGGTGGATTTATTTATGTACGTCCAGCACCCGTACATAAGTATCGGCACGCTAAGTCGAACGAACGGGGCGCGCACTTGTGTTTCCCGACGTTCAGTAGCCTCGGTCGGCTACGGCTAAGTCTCTATTTTGTAATCGCGAAAACCGCCTAAGTCCTCGATGGACCTCGACTCTCGAACCTCGCGTAGATTGGAACTGGACGAGCGCGAGGTGTGATCTCTCCGGGAGTCTAGCACCGAATTTTAGAGTGTCCACGTCTTTTTGGATCCGTCGACGGAGAGTTCGCGGATCGTCTGACGTTTCCCATGCCTGGTCAGCAATCCTTCGCCCTGGGAACCTGCTAGCCTCGGCAGGTAACCGACGGCGAGGCTTATATTGCGCGAATTCAGCTCGGCAGGTTCCCAGCCGAAAAATGCTTACGCTTTGAAGTAAGAGTGTCGCGTTCGCGCCTTACTTTTTTCTCGGTCCCACGAATATATCGTTTGACCGGAACCTATCTTATAACACTATTGTCATACATAATTATTAAATACTAAAGTATATTTCGTAATAACTTATAATAGATGCTAATTAATATGGCTACGGCTGCCTACGACCAACCGGTCGTAACACATAGAATTTATCCCATCGTTTACTTTTTCTGTTAAATTATTAATAATACTCGTTAATTTATGGAATTCATCCATTCGTTTTTTTCAAATTTGTCAATTCCTCGTTAACTTGCATGTTTACATTTTTCGACTCTCTTACCACACAATTAGAACTATTATTTTCTATATTGTTCGGCATATTTACATTTGAATCGGAAATATTCAAAGACGAACTCAAGTTCGATTGTTTATTTTTCGGTGAATGTATTACCATGTTCTGTTGTTGACTTAATGAAAATGTTGACTTTGTTATTGAGCGGATCTGCTTGTAAATATTATGAACTATCGACTGATATTTATTCAAATATTTTCGATTCAAAATTAATATACCCACACTTGATTTATTATTTTCATAAAATTTTCATAAAATAAAAAAAATTCTTCAATTGCAATCTCAGTTTCTGTTCGTTCTAAGGTCCTTTCGTTCGGGCACCATTGAACCTACTTCTTTTTCTTTTTAATGTAAATTCAACGTCAATTTCTAATTAAACCAACAGGGTTAGTATCGTCATGTATCGAGTTATTTTATATAAATGATCAAGGACGATCTCTTAGAACTTACAGATTGTTCATTACCATTGACCTATCAACTCTCTATTTTAAAAGCATAATTTTCACACACAGACACACACAAACACTAAAGTCCACATACTTCCTTTTGATCAACGTAGCACTTTAATTTATACTTTTCTTCTTACTTATAAGTCCTTTTTCGTGGTTCTTCTACACGCAGATTCTTTTGCTTAAAGAGGGATCCCAATAAGCACAGATTTTGAAAAAAGAATACTTTATGACTTCTCGAAAGTCCGCATAAAATTATACTTATAGTGCATAAGACGTAATAAAAAAGAATTCTTTTATAACAAATTTAAGTTACCGACCGAGTTTCTCGCAAGCGCACGAGTCTTGGGTAAGTTTGTATATAAGGAACCTTAAAAAGTACTATATAACAGTACAACACACGCGGCATGTGTTAAATATATGTAGGTACATAGTGTGTGCACTGTTACATGTGGATAATACACGTATCTCGCTCTCTCTCAAAATTAATTTCATAATTATTATTATACTTATTCAGAAAAGAATTCTTTATGAATACTTAGTTATGGTTTGTGAAGAACATTTTTACAAAATGAGTTTAAAAAAGCATTCGTATCTAACTGTTAATTTAATAACTATGGCGGACATTCGTTATTTTTTAAAGCATTCACAAAGAATTCTTCTAGAATTCTTATTTCATAAAAGCATTCAAGAAGTATTCTTTTTATATATATCAAAATTTCTTTTTGCTTATTGGGATGAGACGGTTATCATGCGTTTTCTTTCACCTAAAGAGCAAGAAACGATCAAGTCGTTTACCGACCGGTTGAAGTCAACAGATTGAACCCAGCGATGTCCACCTTTTAGCCTGTGAACCTGGCTCTTCGATATTCTCCAAATATTGAAGTCAATCCATTCTTTAAAATACAAGCATTATCTCGTAGATTTACAGAAAAAACAATCCCTTCAACTTGTAATTTCTTATATTGCGAACAGTTAAATATCTGATCAATGAGGGGTCCCTCTATATGTATTTTTGATGGTCGGAAATTAATCATTTCAGGGGGCTTACAAGTGAAATCATTAAGTTCGTGTAAACGATTTTTAAATTGTTGAAGAGTTTGGTGCGGTTTACGTATGGCTTTAGGAAATTCAGGCATATTGTTTTCATAGCGATACTCACTACAGGAGTCTAATGGACCGAAATTTCTCACGTCATCAACTACGTGCAAAATGCCATGAACATTGTACGACATGTATTTTTCACCATACAATCTTTCACATGCATTCACGTATAACTCTAGAGCTGCTTGGCAATAACTTAATGTATCTTCAGAAATATTCTCCACACTTAGAAGTCGTAGTACGCAATGCAATAGATTAAAGTTTTTCTAATATTCTTCGGGAAAAATGTATTTCAGTACAGAAGGAATAGTAAAGCCAGTTTTCGAAATTCTGTTGCCTTAAATCGATTTAAATACGAGAAAGAGTTTGGCCGCCTATTGAATTCTGAAGGGCAGTAGGTTTTTAATGTTGTCATTCTTGAATCCAGTATATTCATTTTTCTGCCACTTAAAGCTCGTCTACCGTATTTTCCAAAGACATGGGTCTGTAAAGATTTTTTTACGTTTCCAATATATAATAAATGGAATGGGTCAAATAGAACTTGAGTTACTGGTTCAATAATAGGTGTTACAGGACTTTCACCTTTATGGTGATCATCATCAACACACAGGCAATATTCTTCGTCTGTTCTTAGCCGGTATCCAATACCTGGAAAACCCATATGTCTCCTAGCGCGGTTAGTGGATTCGCATAAATATCCTTCAACTTTGCACTTTGAACAAGGACTTAAAGAAGTATGACCATAATGCTTTAGGGCAAAAGCCCTGGCAGATGCATCAGCGATGAAGCCTCGCATTTTAATCGGGATTCGGCGACCTTTAATGAGGAAGCTACCCTCTTTTTTAACTTGTAAAATTTCATCTACAAACTGCTTAAAAAATTCATCTGCATTATTCGGTTTATGTTGACCGACAAATACTCCAGCAATCACAGGCCTTTTGTCGACTGTGTTATATAACCGATACTGAATAGGCCAAAATTGAATACTCCCATGTTTATCATATGAACCACCGTCGGTATTAAATTCGATGATAACTTCTTCCGGAATAGTAGGAAGGCTGTTCAATTTTCTTTTCGCAGTAGACTTGAAGCCAACATGTAGATATTCTCCACCAGCAATTCGTCGAATGAAATTTCCGGCAACATCACGTGGCGTTCTTAACAAGGTTCGATTGTCTTTCGGCAAAAAGGTTAGATTAAAAGGAAAACTAGTTAACGTTTGCAATAATTTGTTCCCTTGTTGGTGGGTTAATTTTGCAGATAAAACAAAATTATTTAAAGCTTCCTGTCTTAATTCATCTAAATTTGTTCTAGTTTCAAAATTTTCATCAAAGAAATTTAATATATTATTTCTGTCCTCCAAATCATTTACAATTCTTTGATTGTCATCGTTGGTCGCTTCAATATCATTAGCTTCTTCGTTATTTTGAATTCTATAAATATCTTCTTGCACATTGTTTGCATCACAGCTAATACCTTCTTCACAAACTTCGATGATTTCTCCTATAATTTCTCCTCTATCCAAGTGGCAGTTACTTTCATTCACTTCATTAATTTCTAAATTTCTTTCTACTACATCTTCGGCGTTAAATTGATTTTTTTCACACAGCCACGCATAGAAAACAAAATTCGACTATTCAGTCTTCGCAGTTGATTTCGCTTGACACTTAGAAGCTTGAAGTTTTTCAATTTTGGCGACATTGCAATCGACGGGCTCTACGTAATAAATAAATCCAAATAAAACTAGTTTCGTAGACGTCAAAGCAGGATAAATTTATTAAAATCAAGGTTAGCCCCAGATGCCTGAAAAGAGTATGCGGTGCATTTTAGTCATACTCGGCTAGATGCCTTAAAACGCTTTCTATAATTCAGGCTTTTCAATAAATGCAAGTGTCTAAAAAAAATTACTCAACACAATTAAGGGGGTTCTAAACCGACATATATATGTATATATCGCTATATATATTGTAACACAAAGTAGACAGTCCATCTACTTGCGTTCCCAACTAAGATACTTACCTCTAGAAAGAAGACTGAAGATTGGTGCATCGTCCCGTCAGAATCCACTTAACCATCCCCAGGAACCGTTCCCCAATGTTGGTGCTCGTCCTGTCAACTCGTTGGTGTCATCGTCCCGTCTTGTCCAGCTGTCCAAGAACTCGATATACCTGTAAACATAGAAATTATTAATCATAATTGTTTTAAATAAAGAATCTGTCAGTGTCGTGAAGTAAAGTTATCGTCCAAGGAAGAGGCATATATGGAAGAGGAATATATTTAAAAAAATGTAAACACTATACTTACATGTGCACTCAGCTGTTCCGATGGTCTGCTTCCTCGTGCCGGAATCGCTGCTGGCTGACGTCCTGTTCCTGAAACATAAATTTACCCATCCTTACACAAAGAAATAGTCCTTAATAGTTAAAGTTTAAACTTACCGTAACTGCTGCTCCTTTTCGCCTTCCTCCAAAACTCCAAACTCCGTTTTCCATTGCCGTCGAGAGGATGACTCCGATTGCATTCTCCTGTACCCGATCCTTTGGCACTCGATCCCGGAGTGAACCACACAAGAAAACCCGCACAAACTTTAATTTATTCACTTCAAAACACTCAAAAATCCCGAAAACCGAGACGACCTGTCACTTCAGTCGTCGTTCACCGTGGACTGGCTATCGCGCAGTTTTACGCGCAACTCGTCGGCCATCTTGATCAAACTCAGTCCCTATTGGTCAATTCATTTGTACAGCGTCTCTGTCTACCTTCCATATTCGCGTAGTCGACGTTCGTCGCACTCATGCATGGAATAGACTATTGCTGTCGCGCTCATCGAGTCGACGTTCGTCGCACTCATGGCCCAATGTACAATTACTAATTCGTCATCAATATTGTCTGCGCTTGTCGCACTCGTTACACATATCATTACCCCTTCCAGTGCCGAGTAAATGTTCGTCGCACTCGTGCAGAAATCTCATTCAGTCGCCCACCCCTTTTTGAAAACTTAGACTTGCCCTACTATTCCCAGCATTGCCAAAATTATGTTCTCCGTCTTTGTCCTTACGTTGTCTTAAATTCGTCCTTATTCGTAATTGTTTTTCCTTTTTGTTTGTCCCCTGAAAGTTAGTATCCAGGACTGACGCTGTGGCGTGATGGTAACGGGTCAGACCATCTTCACTTCACTTCTTTGTAAACCGTCAAGGTGAACAAATTAAAAACTATTGTATTGCGAAAATTATTAGATTGTTGTGTGAATATTAATATATTGTGCGAATCTCGAGATACCGAAACAAAAGTAAGTACTGTGCACAGTGCGCGGCGGATTATTTTTGTTATATTTTTAAATTATAATTAATAAAGTCCTCCCCCACCATTTTGTAATTTCCCCTTTTAAAATATATATCAATACCAACATATCCCCTTTGATAATTGTTATTTTTTTTATTCCCCCCCTTTTTTTTTAGAGTAAAAACCAGAGTCCCCGTGTCGTCGGGACTCAATACGGTTGTAATATATATATATATGTCTTTTTCCGTGGAATTTATTCCGCGGATTCCTCTGCCAATTCTTAACCGATTTCGTTGAAATTTTAACAGCGATCATATGAAACGTTTACTTTAGCCTTTATGAGGCCGGAATTTTGAAAAACGATAAAAATAATTTATTTAATTCCACGTAACTAAAATTTGCAGTTCCGTTGTTTGCCGCGTCATGAGCGCTGTTGCAGCTGATTTTTGTCAAAATACAGGAGTTTTAGACGGTTATCTCGAAAAAGCGCTTCATAAAGGCAATTCTATAATGACGCCAAACGTGAATTACTTAATAAGAACCGTTTTCCTGAAGTAATGAACGAGAACTTTACAGAATAAATTTCGCCGTATATCACGCTGTAGTGTTTCGTTTTGGTTCTGTTACGTGCCTGTTTCAACCTCATGTCTGATGTCAAGAAAACGTGAATTAAATACGTTTAGTTTTAATTTTACATGCTGCTCATGATAAATTTATGCACTATTATAATTCTAATCTCTTATTTCGATGCTGAAATGTAGGATTACGCGTTTAGTGTATCAAAAAAGCGCTATTTCATAACGTTATCAACCTTCCGCTTGGTCGGTAATGAAGGAATTTTGGAAATCCTTAATGTGATTTCTCGAATGAGTTAAGACCCCTCTTAAGAAAAATTCTGTTGGAATCCTAAATGTGAAATTCTAAGGTCAAGGTGAATTAGCAAACCAAGAATGCTTTACAGCCTCTGTATCACGAGCCGTCCACAAATGACAGTTGGGGAGGATGTGTAGCGAAAGTCCACAATTGGCCAAGAGGGAGGGGGGAGGGGGGGGGGGGGGTTGTTATCAACGTGGACGAGCAAACAAAAATTAAAAGGAAGAAAGAAACTTTTGAAGAGAACGTTCTTTTGAGAAAAAAATACGCACATCTAAATAAGTACCAATAACAACACTTCGATCACAACAACTTCAAATGTAAGCAAAGAATTGAAGATAATTTAGTTTATATATATATATACATTTCTCATATAGAGAAACAAGTTTTTAAAAATTCTTAACCGCTTGTATTCAAAATTGTTCGAGATCTTATGGCGTGTCGGTTCAAATAAATAAATAGATGAAAATACAAGGAGGAAAAAAACTTGTTTCTCTATATGAGAAATAAATAAATATACATATTAATATTGGTTACTACAGATTTAACCAATTTAGGTTGAATTTGCATTATTAATGTATCTCACGTTTTGAGATTTCTCCCCAAAACCTCAAAAACGTGAATGCATTATTTACAATTACAAAATTTTAATATCTAAGCGTCCAGGGTACGGCTACTTTAGCCCTGCTGAACAGCATAAAAAGCATGCCGCGTGCGAAACTATTTTTTACAGTAGTTTTGATTATTGCAATGATTTATGGACACTTCATCGTAGCCTATTTCATCGTCCCCCACTTCATAGCCTTCCGTTTCATCGACTGGACACTTCATCGTCTACGACACTTCATCGTCTGGACACTTCATCGTCTGGGACATTTCATCGTCCGGGACACTTCATCGTATGGGACACTTCATCGTCTGGGACACTTGTTTTTCTAGACATTTAATCGTCTGGGACACTTATTCGTCCGGAACACGTAATCGTCCGGGACACTTCATCGTCTTGGACACTTCATCGTCGGGGACATTTCAGCGCGCATACTTTCTTGTGTTATTAGCTTTTCTACGTGCACCAGGTGTTCAGGCTCGTCGATTACGGGGTCTAGGTGGTGCGCTCCGTAGCTTTTTATGATATTAGCTATTCTACTTGCACTGGGTGTTTAGGGTCGCCGATTACGGGGTCTAGGTAGTGCGCTCCGTAGCTTTTTATGTTATTAGCTCAAATACGTGCACCAGGTATTCGGGGTCACCGATTACGGGGTCGAGGTGGTGCGCTTCGTAGCTTTTTATGTTATTAGCTATTCTACGTGCACTGGGTGTTTAGGGTCGCCGATTACGGGATCTAGGTAGAGCGCTCCGTAGCTTTTTATGTTATTAGATATTCTATATAATTTTCCGGACAAAATTTCCCCTGAAAAAAAATTTCCCCGAAAAAAATTCCCCCAACCAGGTGCATTACGACTGACCCTTTTGCTTTCAAGAAATAAAAAATCGCACAACAACGGTTTCTTCGTCAACTTTGAGAAACTTTTAAGTCTGGGTCTACATCCACGTACGAATTAAATTGCCTTATGAACACTGCTCTTATACTCAGAACGGGTAAATTTGCCTTGTCTCGCACCTAATGGCAGCACTCGAATTGCGTACGGATAATGGAATTGCGTTATAAGGGATCGCAGGTATATGTGAAGTTGCGTCCCAAGGGATCGCAGGTATATGTGGAGTTGCGTCCCAGCGAATCGCAGGTATATATGGACTCGGGGAGCTTGGATCCACCGTTGTCCCTATGTCATGGGGGGGCTCCGCCTTCCATACCCCCTTCTTATACTAACTGAACGTAAATAACCCCCTCAGGGTGTTGTAAGGTTTGCGAACCCATGTGCGACTCGGAGAGCTTGGATCCACCGTTGTCCCTGTGTCCTGGGGGGCTCCGCCCTCAGACCCCCCTTTTTATAATAACCTTACCTCCAACCAATAAATGTGAGTAAACCCACGTGAAAAATGCATCCCTCCGGATATACCATGAAATGGTTAATTGATTGTATGCACAATTTGTTTTTCCAATGGAGGGCAATAAGTAGAGGAGGGTGGCCCAATGCCGACCGTGATGGGAGATATAGAGCAGGGGGTAGTAGGTACAACCCGGTTGGGTTTGGTCGACTTTTCCCTACTTATTGCACTACAAGCTTCCCGAGTCACACGTGGCTTCGCAAACCTTACAACACCCTGAGGGGGTTAGTTAGGTTCAGTTAGCACAAGAAGGGGGTCTAGGGGGCGGAGTTTCCCCATGACATAGGGACAACGGTGGATTCAAGCTCCATGAGTCCATATATACCTGCGATTCCCTGGTGCACGTATTTGCGCTAATAACATAAAAAGCTACGGAGCGCACTACCTAGATCCCGTAATCGGCGACCCCGAACACCTGGTGCTCGTACTTGAGCTAATAACATAAAAAGCTACGTCGCGCACTATCTAGATCCCGTAATCGGCGACTCAAACACCCAGTACACCAGAATAGCTAATAACATAAAATTCTACAGATCCCACCACCTAGCTCGTAATCGGCGACCCTGAAGACCTGGTGCACGTAGAATAGCTAATAACATAAGAAACTATGAAGTGTCCCCGATGACGATGTGCCCCGGACGATGATATGTCCCAGACGATGAAGTCTCCCAGATGATGAAATGTCCCAGACGATGAAGTGTCCCAGACGATGAAATGTCCCAGACGATGAAATGTGCCAGACGATGAAGTGTCCAAGACGATGAAACGGAAGGCTATGAAGTGGGGTACGATGAAATAGAATACGATTAAGTGTACTGGTACCTATTGCAATATATATATACAGGGTGATCCAAAAGTCCCGGAACAGCAAAATATCTCAGCGGGAGTGCATTTTCGGGGAAAATGTTTTAGACAAAAGTTTAAGGATTTTTCCCTGGCTATTTAATGGCGATATTGAATTTGACCTTGAACATGACCTTGAAGGTTATTTCAAGGTCAAGTTAATTGTCTTAAATGGGAACCCCTATTTTTTTTCACGGATTCGGAAAGAGCACAAAATTTTACGTCCGAATATGCTATGGCCGTTTTTTTCGGCAAGGTCATTTCAAGGTGAAACTTAAAACTCCCGTGACGGCGAAATATCTCAGAGGGTGTGCATTTCTTTGGAAATTGTTTCAGACAAAAGTTTAAGGATTTTTCCCGGGCTATTTAATGGTGGCACAGAATTTGACCTTGAACATAACCTTCAAGGTTATTTCAAGGTCAAGTTTGTTTTTTTTTAATGGAAACTGCTATTTTTTTTCACGGATTCGGAAAGAGCACAAAATTTTACGTCCGAATATACTATGGCCGTTTTTTTCGGCAAGGTCATTTCAAGGCCAAACTTAAAACTCCCGGAACAGCGAATTAACTCAGCAAGAGGTCATTTTAGGGTAAAATGTTTCAGACAAAAGTTTCAGGATTTTTTCCGGGATATTTAATGCTAGCATAAAATTTGACCTTGAAAATTACCTTGAAGATTATTCTCAGGTCAAGATTATTTTTTTTTTTTAATTGGAACCCCGTTTCATTTTCTTAACGAAGTTATGAGGATCTTCCGGTATTGAGAGTGGTTAAATTCATTTTGTTCAGTCGATGCTATTACTGGACGATCTGCTCTAGGGAGATCCTTTACAGTGCCGTAAACTTCGAAACAATTTATTGTTCTGCCAAAAGTCGATTTAGGAATCAGTTTCTGTCCCTCGCTTGTCCTCTAATTTTGTAAATAGAATAATAAACTGTTTAAAAAAAGTGTATACATACATCTTACGCAGTTGTGCAAAGTGAACTTGGGCGCGCGAACAGCGACAGAGAGCACGAGTCACCAGCGAAGTAAATAAACAACATACATTCACATTGAATTTATACATACGTGTAGTCTTATAAGGTTACATTTTGGTCTTAACTTTATCGTTTTGTGAGATACATGGATTTCCTATCTAAACGCCTTTCCTATCTAAACGTATTAAGCATCATTTCAGTAACAAAATACATACGTATATTTCGTACAAAGAGCAATGGCTGCGCTAAGTGAACGAGAAAGAATAACCATTCTCATGATGAGAGGCTGGGGTGATAACCAGCGATCTTTAGAGAATGTGCGAACCTTATTTAACGCATCATTTAGGGAGGGACGAGAACCGATTTCTAAATCTACTGTTAGCAGAACAATAAATCGTTTTGAAGTTCACGGTACTGTGAAGGATCTCCCAAGAGCAGGTCGTCCAGTAACAGCATCAACTGAAGAAAATGAGTTGAATGTCGCGCTGTCAATAACGGAAGATCCTCATACTTCCATCAGGAAAGTTAAACAGCAGCACGACTTATGTTACGGTACAGTACAACGGATCTTAACTAAAAACTTAAAATTTCACCCATACAAAGTTAGACTCGTACAACAATTGAATGAAGACGATCCTGATAGACGCCTACAGTTTGCGGAATTAATGATGAATCGAATAGATGCTGATGCCGGTTTCTTGAATCGCATCGTATTTTCTGATGAAGCTACATTCTTCTTAAATGGGGCAATCAATAGACATAACATGTCTTATTGGAGTGAAACCAATCCTAATTGGATGGTCGATAGCCGTTCTACTCAATATCCTGAAAAAGTAAACGTATGGGCAGGTATTATAAACAATGCGGTAGTTGGGCCCTTCTTCATCGAGGGTACCCTTACTGGTCAAAAATACCACGATATGTTGAGGGACGACATCATCCCTGCTATTCAGGTTATTGTAGGCGAGGATTTCGATCAGACTTGGTTTCAGCAAGATGGTGCAGCACCCCATTATGCAACAGATGTTCACAATTATTTGAGTGATGTATTCGCAGAACGGTGGATAGTTCGAAGGGGTGTAATAGAATGGCCACCAAGATCTCCGGATCTTACGCCCCTTGACTATTTTCTATGGGGTTATCTCAAAGATAGAGTGTATCGAACGAAACCGGTGAATATTGAGGAAGTAAAACAACGAATACGGGATGAGATCGCGGCTATAGAACCAGATATGATTAAAAAAGTCGTATCGACTTTTTATAATCGCTTGGGATATTGCCAAGAAGTTCATGGCAATCACTTTGAGCATAAGCTTCAGTAAAATACATAATTTCATCAAAATCTTAGTGTACCCATCTTGCCTTAACTGTCTGGGGACACCCACACACACACACACGCACACGCACACGCACACGCACACGCACAGGTGACGGCGAGGGGAACCACCTGAACAAAGCACCCCGAAGAGGTGTAAACCCGACCGTGCTACCTCCACGCGGTACATCTTGGGTAATGCTAAAGCCGGCGGTAGCATTGGAAACAATGTAAAAATATTACCCATACATACGGTATTTATAAACGTATCGGATGTAAAAAAAACATGTATATTTTTATCCGGGAACAATGATAATGCATTGCACTCTGGAAACTCTGGAAACATTACGAAAATGAAACGGGGTTCCAATTAAAAAAAAATAGTCTTGAGCTTAGAATAAGCCTCAAGGTAATTTTCAAGGTTAAATTCAATGGTGCCTCTTGCTGAGTTAATTCGCTGTTCCGGGAGTTTTAAGTTTGGCCTTGAAATGACATTGCCGAAAAAAACGGCCATAGCATATTTGGACGTAAAATTTTGTGCTCTCTCCGAATCCGTGAAAAAAAATAGCAGTTTCCATTAAAAAAAACAAACTTGACCTTGAAATAACCTTCAAGGTCATGTTCAAGGTCAAATTCAATATCGCCATTAAATAGCCAGGGAAAAATCCTGAAACTTTTGTCTGAAACATTTTCCTCGAAAATGCACTCCCGCTGAGATATTTTGCTGTTCCGGGACTTTTGGATCACCCTGTATTGTATATATATTGTATGTATGTATATTGTATATATATATATATATATATATATATATATATATATATATATATATATATATATATATATATATATATATATATATATATATATATATATATATGGGGTACTTATTTTCATATCTCCTTTACCAATAGTAAAATGGATTTTTCAGACTTTATTAACTCCGAACTAATTTTAAATCTTTCCCGTACATGGACATTACAATGTCGCGTTATTTACATTTTTTTCTCCTTGTATTTTCATCTATTTATTTCTTTGAACTGTCACCCCAAGAAGATCTCGAACGATTTTGAATACAAGCGGTTAAGAATTTTTAAAAACTTGTTTCTCTATATGAAACTGTAGTTTTTAAGAAAAAAGCCCATGGGTGCATTTTTTTAATAGCGGTTAGTGGTCCCATATCGACCCTGTGTACCATGAGGTTCATTCGATTCCACTCAGTAATGCTAATTTGATTAGAGAAAAATTGAAAGCTACAGTTTTTTGATTATTAAGATATATTTTTTAAAGTGAGCGGCGGTGGCTCAGTTGGTAGGGTATCGGCTTCGTAATCAGAAAACCCTGGTTCGATCCCGGCCTCTGCAATCTGTCATCGGGACACCTCTATATTTGTTTATAAGTGTCTAATAACGCCAAAGCTCGGGTGGTTCGGATTCCACCTTCATAAACGGTAGGTCCCGTCGCGATTTAGTCCCATTTGGGTTCACAAAAGTCGACGTAAAATAATATAAAAAAAAAAAAAATATTTTTTAAATATATAAAAACTGACATGCTGATCACGAAATGGCGACTGAAATGAGAAATATCTAATTGAAACTTAACTAATTTTTGTCTTGCAAACTATAAACTTTAGAGAAAATGATCTAAGAACAATTATGGTTTAGAACAAGTCCAAGAATACTCTCAATTTTTTCAGAGTGTATTGATACTATTTTTTATTTTTTGAAAATACGAAAAATCCAAATTTTTGTTATAAATATAATTTAAAAAAACTAAAAAAATTTGAGAGCATTCTTTAACCAATATAAGAAAATAAATGATCAGTGAATGTAAAAAAGTTTAGTATTCTTTTTTCTTCAAAACTATAGACTTTAGAGACAATTGTCTTAGTATAAAAATGTGTTAGAATTGGTTAAAGAACGTTCTTAATTTTTTTAAAGTTTTTTAAATGACATTTAAAACAATTTTGATTTTTCGAATTTATAAACAATTTTATAATTATACTCTGAAAAAAATTTGTGAGTATTCTTTAACTCATGCTAAAGTATAATTGTTCTTTGAAAATTTTCTCTAAAGTCTATAGTTTTCAAGAAAAAAATTTGTTGAGCTATAATTAGGAAGTTCTCATTGCGGTCGCCATTTTGTGATCAGCATGTTAGTTTTTAAATATTAAAAAAATATATGTTAATGCTACAGGTATTGGGAACATCTTTAATGAAGGAATTGTGTGATGGCAAGATACCCTTTCCATGAGAAAAAAATGTTTTAGAAAAAAGTACTATCGATTTTTCTCGTTTCTTTGACATTTAAATCGCCATATTTAATTTTCTAATTGATTTTGACGACGGCATTAAAAAGTGGGATCTCGAAAATAGTAAGACATGTACGGTCCATTTTTTTTGAACTTCGAGTTTCATACGAAATACTTAATTGAAATTGAAGTGAAAAAAGTGTGCTTCCAGGCGTTAAAAGTTTAACTAATATAAGTAGAAAAGATTCCTTTCTTTTTTCAGAAAAGTATAAATAATAATTAAAAACAGACCATTTAATCTTCATATTAAAGTAATTTTTAAACAATTCATGTTTGTCAAATATGATAAAATTTAATTTGAAATCTATCCGCGTATTTTGCCGTTTAGGAAGCCATGGTATTTCAGTAAATTTTTTTATTTTACGAAATATTTATGAGATTAATGTATTGTATAAGGTGTGATCAATTTTGATTGAATAAAACTAAATACTTATGTATTTACATTAATACATTTCAGATCAGCTGCGTGTTTAATACAATAATAAAAGTACATGTCATTGTGAGGTTAAAGATTTTTGTAAACTCTGGGCATAATTTGTAGACTAAATAAAAGAGTATAACTGAATTTTTCATAGATATTTTCATTGATAGTTTTTGTAATTATATGCTATTTTGTATGCGGAATTTAAAATCCGTTTAATATTCAATAAATTATGATTTATAATATGACAGTTTGTAAACTCCGTTACTGTAAACTCTGATAGGGGAGAGTGGGGCTACTTGTGCCACTTTTTTTCAAAGCGAAATTAAAGAACATTTTCGTCATTATATATCAGATGTTATAAGCTTAATTGATCTAGCATAACATTAAATTTACTTAATACTAGGCTTTATTGCTAAAATACCGCTAATTTATATGAAGAAAATCCATTTCTTAAAAGTTGATTAATGGCACACCCTGCCCCATTCATGGGGCACATTGTTCCACCTTGTTTAAATTTAAATATCCCTAATTTTCATTGATTAATTAACTGTGAAATTGAAAATATCCATTTTTCATTGGAAATTATTGACTCGGATCATATTCTGAGTCGTTCTTTGATTAAAGCGTGCCCTACAAATTCTAATCACCGAAACATAACCTAACGGTTCCTAATCATTATTATATTAAACATTATTCTTAAATTTTATATGTTAAATGTGAATTTTTTAATACATATGGGATTAAATTGATTCAATAAATTCATTTTCAATGCACTTATTTACATATAAATTAGTTTTTGTTTCGTTACGATTATGGCACAATCTGCCCCGCATCATATGTGGCACAAGGAGTCCCACTTGGACTTTTCCTCGTTTTAAGATAAATGTTATATTGTTGATTACTTTTTCAATATAATCGAGTAGTCAACAGTTAGCTAGGGTAGTAGGGTAGTTCGACGAAAAAAGTTATGATAAAAAGAAATTGCGAATAGAATATTACTTACGATACCCAAAATTCTACTTTAGTTTATAACTCATCTTTGAAGTTATAATTTTTTACAAAAATTTCTTATCGTTAGCATTATTGGGAATGTCGACTAGTGGATAATAAATCACGATTATTGGTTGGGTGCATTTCGAGAAATATCGAGTGGAACACTGTGCCCCATGGCACAACCAGCCCCACTCTCCCCTATAGTTATTTAATATAATTATTTCTAATATGTGAAAACATTTAAAGCATTGGTCATGAACAGTTTAAATCACATAATGTGTGATTGTAAGGAAAGTGACTTTTTGTATGTCCATGGATAATTCCCTATCAAATTTTTTGGATAATCATTTTTTACAAGAGGTAACTTATTGGTATAGTTTATTTCTATAAAAGCTCATAGAAAAGTATTAAAACATGAGTATAATTTTAATAAAAACTACATGAAACTGTTTAAAATGTCAGACCCGTGGTATGTCCAGAATATGTATTTCTACATTCCCGCATTACTCACGACTTAAATAAAAAATTATATTTTATCGTATCATACCATAAATGACGAAAGCAATGTATAAAATCAATTGTTTTATGTAAAATATTTCTATTTAGCAAATACATTTCTTTTACCGAACTTTTACTTTTGTCCCCAGATTTTGCCAAAGTTTCTATTTCTCAAAGAACGTTATATTTTCGATCATTAAATATGATAATAGAGTTATTTGCGTATAGTGTATGTAAAAAATGTGAACTCCTTTTGGTATCAAAACAATAACGGATCGAGATATTTATGAAATTTGGTGATTCCGCGAGTTGGAATTTGATGAGACCGCGACGCTGATTCAAACGGTCAGACCACTGATATATATGATATGGATAGGACATACACGGGTTTCGGCTACAGTCGAGCCAGACACTGAGCTCACCTGAGAATTTCGCCAGCATGCTGCCGCTATATCCCCACTCTCGAACGCAGCCTTTCTCCGACGATACACGAACCGGCCGAAGGTAATAGTGGGGCTAAGCGCGGTGGGGACGGTCGAGAGTGGGGATATAGCGGCAGCATGTTGGCGAAATTCTCAGGTGAGCTCAGTGTCTGGCTCGACTGTAGTAGATTTCTGAGACAGGAAGGAAAATAATAAATCCAGTGGGGGAACCTTTTCTAATTGGCTGCTTGAAATGACCGCGACTATTGCTACAATTCAAACACCCAAATTACATAAATCCAGATAAAATGTATTTATACTATACATATCGATGCCTCCGAAACAAAATATCATATTCTTACATTGATATCACATCTGCTGTAAAAAGAATCTTGTAAATTTACCACGTACAACATGGGACGAATTAATCCCCACGCTGTAAGAGAAACTTTCATGCGCTGATATTGTAAATTTACAGAGCTATTACGAAAGGTATTTTTATCATTGTAAAATGTGAACTCGTCATTGTATATTTACAGTCGAAATTTGAAGTTACAGGGTGCGGTAAAAGTTTTTGTAGAACAGATTAAAATTTCTCCGACCTAACGCGGAAAATTAGAGGTTATGTGAGAAAGCTACTCGCGTAATCTGCTGGTTGCTTGAATTAAATATATTTACGAAATTTTATCTATATGCAATTGGAGAAAATTGTACGCGAGACGTTCTTTAAACAAAAAATAATAGTAAAATAATAAATAAAAGTTGCAAAACACTTACTTCATTCACTTGTATTGTAATAGGCTATTCGATGCATATTACATGTTTACTGTGTTTTACTAATTACTGTCTGTATCATTATGATCTTATATACAGGGTGTACAAAAGTCCCGGGACGGTTGAATAACTTTCGAAAGAATAAAAATTTCAAAAATCGCCGAAATACGTGATTCGATTTTTCAAACAAGCAATCTTTTGAGAGGGGGTTTCGGCCCCCCAACCTCAAGGGGGGCGGGGGGCACGAGAGGGGCCAAAAATCTTAAATGGCAACATGGTTTGAGTGGGGGCTCATTTGAAAGGTATTTTCGAGACGAATTCAGATCACTGGTCATAGAGGGGGCTGCGATCATTTTTCGGAGAGATACAAGTAAAAGAGCTTTTCAATGTAACGTTCAGAAACGGGTTGACACCCGTTTAAGAATATTGTTTTACACGATTTTAAGTTTTTTAAGTTTTTTAAGTTTTTTAAGAATATTGAATTACACGATTCGGCGACTTCGAAATTTTCATTTTTTCAAACGTTAGTACGTCTAAGATCTGAAAAAGTCAAAAATATCTGCGAAAAATGATCGCAGCGCTCTCTATGACCAGTGATCTGATTTCATCTCGAAAATACCTTTCAAATGAGCCCCCACTCAAACCATGTTGCCATTTAAGATTTTTGGCCCCCCTCGTGCCCCCCGCCCCCCTTGAGGTTGGGGGGCCGAAACCCCCCCTCAAAAGATAGCTTGTTTGAAAAATCGAATCACGTGTTTCGGCGATTTTTGAAATTTTTATTCTTTCGAAAGTTATTCAACCGTCCCGGGACTTTTCGTACACCCTGTATACAATATATATATATATATATACATATATACATATAATTCGTCAAAGATATCTTGAAAGTTTCGAAAAGATCTCTGACGGATATCTTTTAGATATCTATAAGACATCTGTTAGATATATCGAAATAGTTATTTTCGTATCAAGGGCGTAAAAGACCTTATGAGCCCGTAGGTGATAGCCGCGCCCGAGGGGCTGGCGAAGACTACCCCTGGGGGGTAAAGGGTCGAAACGTCGAAATTTGATGAAAAACTATAGGGTAATTTTTTTGCCGAGGTGACCAAAATCAATACTTTTTCAGACAATAGTCATAAGCATTTTAAACTAGTTTTTATGGCATTATCGTTGACTTTAGGAAGAAAATGCGTACAACCTTTCTTGTAGAGAATTTCATCCTCTATCTTTTATGTTTGAAACATTTTTTAAATAAAATTTGTATTTTTCAAAATAAATGCAAAAAACTACGAAGAAACTTAATTGGGGCTATTTTTTTTAGTAATGGGCGGGTGGATCTGCGCCAAAATCTAATCAAATCTAAGTTATGCCAAGACGCGTATTTTAAAAAAAATTATGTCAATACGCTTATCCATTCGCGAGTTATTGCGAGAAAAAAAAACGGGACGTACGGACGTACGTACGTACAAGATCACGGAAACAAATTTTTTTATTGTTGATTTGGGTTCCTTAGGGTCTGAAACGTCGACATTTTATGAAAAACTATAGCGTAATTTTTTTGCCCGAAGTGACCAAATTCAATACTTCGACCAGACTTAGTCTGGGTCGAAGTAATATATTGTACAGTTTATAAATAAATAATCCTCATGTAAGATTTATGTAACTTTCATGATTATACGTACACTTACGGTAATAACGTCGAAGGCATATATGTACGGTATAAAAGGTACCTTGAATTTTATTGTTTGACATGTTTTAGTAAAAAATTACTATTTAAAAACCTTTCAAAAGTAAATTATTTTATTATTATCGGATTAATAATAACATAAACAAATTTCTCCAGGTAACGTATTTGATCATTTTTATTTTTTTTTTGTTAGCCAAGTCTTTTTGCAACATAAATAATTTTTTTATTTAATGTATAATTAATTATTATTATTAAATCATTATTTTATTCAATTTAGTTCTGTTTCGTTGTATGTTAATCATTAAATTAACTGTTTATTAAATTAAATGTTAAACGTTATTTAAAAACATAAAAAGTTAAAGAATTTTAACTTAACTTTTAAATTTTTATCTTTTAAGCTCTTAGCTATTTAAATGTTTAGCTTCCAGTTTTCAAGTTACGCTTACATTTAGCTTTAAACAAATAATTGTAAGTTAATAAAATATATTATAATGAGTCTTTTTGCAATATAAATAATCTTTTAATTTCATTTATTATTAATTTTTATTATTATTATTAATTGTTATTTGAAGTTATTTTAGTTAGTATTGTTTCGTTTTATGTTAATTATTAAATTAAATGCTAAACATTAATTAAAAACTGATAATATTCAATAAATTAACAAAACTTCAAAAAAATACTCATTTCAATATAACTTATTTTATCAGTTTAAAGTTAAATGTAAGCTTGACTTGAAAACTGGAACCTAAAAATTTAAATAGCTAAGAGTTAAAAACATAAAAATTAAAAAGTTATTATTGTTTTTTTCTATATTTAAATTTGTCATGCTGCTTTGTATTACAGATTAACGTTGTTAAACCTGTTTCAAAATATTTTAAGAATCGTACCAAACTACCTCATTCTTATAGTCAAGTAACAAACGTGAGGTAAGTATGTATATACTTATATAGGTATATGTGTACATATAACATTGTGGTAATATTTCTTGTTTGAAACTTACCTTTCAGATTTTAGAAGAAAATGTGTGTGAAGTATGCAAACAGTGATGATAGCATATGCTGACGTGTGCATGGGATGCAGGGTTCAGGATATACACAAAATAATGAACCACAAGTGAGTCTTAACAGATTTTATTCCAAATGTTTGTCATTTACAGACATTTTGAATGAAATTTTTTAATTCATAAAATTTACATTTGGTAGACAAATTAAAAAAGATAAATCGCTGATATATCCTCGTTGCTCTTCTTAAGATTTAACCCTCCTGTGCACCAGTTTTTCTTTTTCCATAAGGGAACAATGTAGTTTGGACGAGTATACTCGTCCTGGACCACAGGGGGGTTAAGATTTCTTAGTGCTGGTTGCTGGTCAATTTATTAAAGTAGAATTAACATTTAACTATATTAAAGCTATATTTTCTTATTCGAATACTGACCTTTTTTAGGTACCTGAGGAGATCTAAAAGTAAAAACCTTATCCTGCCAGAAGTAGTAAGGAATATGACACAGTATGATCATCGATTATTGCTTGTATTATGTTTCTGAACTAATTATAAAAACCCAATTAAAAGGAACAATATATCAAATTATGATCAAATGATGAACGAATATTAGAATTGCCTATGATGAATATTGAAATTACTCATATCTTAGTAAAGAATATCTTGTGTTATATTACACCTACCGGGTGGATATTGGTTGATGGAACATAGGTCTGTGTTATATATTCTAACTAGAGTAGTCGAGTAATCACGCGGTCATTCGGACTTGCTGCAATTTTGTAATTCCTTACAACACACAACTGAACAGATTGAAAGTCAACTGATAGGATCCCTATGTTCCGCCACCTGATATCCACACTGTATGTGTACATAAATTGCTATTAAAAGTATTTTTTTTATGGGTTTTTGGTTTATTTATGTACATGGGTACGTATATGATTAATTCCCCAGATTTTTTAACTTTCGAGCTGAATAAACGTTTTTTAAAAATGTTGATGGCACATCAACAGTATGTCATTTCTCGCAAAGCAGGATGCATAAAAAACAATAAAAACGTGGTGTGCACCAGTTCTTTTGCAATCTTATCATGGGAATGACAAAATTTTTATTAACTGCATAAGAAGATAATATAAAAATATAATAACACAGTAAAATTTTATTTACTATATCAGCAATTGTTAATTCGTCATATATGCCTCAATATGCATTATTATGCTAAAAATTTAGTTACCTAATGCGAACATTGTCTATTTACGTAATTCAAACAAATTAACGAAATATGTATTTTGATGAAACTTTCTCTTTATCGCTGCTTTTTCATAATTAAATTAAACGATTGAAATAGTACTTTCAGATTTAGTTAGAACACATATAAAACTAATGTTCACACTAGTAATATAGGATTGAGAATAAATTTTCTTGATGTGCTACTCATTTACGTATCTTCTTTAATTTGTGCACGTTTTACCTTGATCACTACTCCATAAGAAGTCTAGTTTCCATTGGCATTATGAAAGGAAGATTTTTCATGATTTTAAAAATTATTTTCACAAAACTTATTTGTATAAAGCAGCTGAAAGAAAAAAATGGGTTTTTGGTAAAAAGTTAGTACCTGTAATAGTTTCGGTAATAACTTTTTTTTTAATATAAGGCGCACCCATTAATTTAATACTTTTTAAAAGTTTAGTTATTGAACATGTTTTCACATGATTACGGGAAAGATGAAAACAGTTTTAATTTTTATACAGCCTTAACACGTAACGTTTTCTATACGAGTACCCTTGGCCATAGTATCATTTTGGCATATTTTAAGTAAATTGTGAATGCCTGCGACAACTAGCACATGGCCAGAACCTATGAGATTATGTGAGTAACTGTATTTCGAAGGTGTTACTTCATCGATCATTTCTCATAAAGGCTAGATTACGTATAAAATCACCAGTACCCGCAGTGTTAAAAAATCTGGGGAATTACTCATATACAAACAACTGTAGTTGTATTAACAGTATTTAATACCTTACCGGTTCTTGGCAACATGTGTACAGGAAGTTGTACTATGGATACTTACAGTCAACTGAAGATTGAGTTGCAGCACACTAAGATGCTGATACACCCAACATCATGTCTTGAATGTTTGTATTATTCGCCTCATGAATTTATGTGCATTGACCACTTTGGCCTTTGTAAACAACTGAAAGAAATAATTATTTGTATTATACTTATAATTTATTTCTGCCACAGGTACATGATTAAGGCGCAATACAGAGGAAAGATGATGGATGGATCATGGTAAGGACTCGACTGGTATGTCGCTGTAAGGTAGGTAAACGACGAACGAAAGCCAAGGCCGATGAACCGGTGAATCGACAATATCAACAATAATTAATATTACATAAAATATATCGAAATAAGAAAACGAATTTGTTTATAAATATTCAGCTAAAACAAGACTAATTAAATCGTTCGCGCCGAGGAATCATTGGCGCTTCCAAATAATTTGACGCGTCAAATGATTACGTACATTTGTGCCCACTAATATTTCAGACGCTACTTTCGTGTATGGAATAATTCGCATCATTACAAATGTTTTACAAATTTCATTGCACAGTTTCAGGACATGAATCGAGGCTTCGTCAGAAGTAGAATGCGAAACTAACATATCTCGGAATAAAGTGCACGAGTTATCTGGATATAGTTCTTCCGCAACTTTCGCGCACAATACAGCCGGAAAATTAACCTCCAGAATCGGTTTATTACCGTTCTTATTGTGTGCAATACGAAATAATTGTTCAGCTCGTATACAAATGACTAGAACAGATTTACTTGCAAACACTAAACCTCCTCGACTTTTGTACGAGACTAATGTATTATCTGCGCAGTGGGAACCGGGACTTTCAACGAGAGCTTCTATGCATTTATCACATTTTATTCTGCAGGATTTAGTCTTGGTCAATTTTCTTATAATCCAACCTGCTATGTACGCGATACAGTTTTTGGAAAATTGACTCAAGGATTCAGGATAGGTGTTATGAAAATTTAGAAATTCAGCCATATTTGAATGCTACTTCTTCGTTCTTGGAGTCATCATACGACGAAGCTTCGTACACATTCGTATTCCTTCGTCTGACCACCGTCGGTGGTACGCTTAACACAGCGGTTTCGTCCATTGCTTCTGCATTACCGTTACTTGCCTTTATTTCATGGCGTATTAGCAGTCTTCGGTAAGCAGAAACAAATTGTGCCGTTGTCGGATTTGGACACCACCGCCCACATCGACGGATGGCGCAGAAAAATAACTCCAAGTGGTCCTGACTTAGCTTGTACGTCAGCAAATAATCTAATTGAGGAGACTCGCATTTAACGTATTCCTCAAATATACCGATAACAGCGACCACTCCAGTTATAAGGCCTATGAAGGGAACGCGTCGTCTTGTCGAGGTCATTGCTTTCCCTGTGACATCTGACACCTCCTTCAGGTATTCAATGTCACTAGAGATTGTCTCTCGCCAGTAAATTTCATTGCTGGCCCGCAATGGCGACTTCGTCCCTTTCCCATGCGGGTCGCGTGAATTAAGAAAATCGCATAGGCGATCGATGCAACGAATAAACCTGATGGTCGCCTCACTGCCTTCAAAGCCTGGAAATCTTAAGGCTTATCACAAAAGTGAATAGCATCAGCTACACTACTACTTAGCGTTTGAGCTGCTAATGACACCTTCATTTTAGATTTCCAGTACTGTATGTGGCGTTTACGAAGACGATTTCCAGCCTGCAGGCCTTCATCGTCTTGTACTTGAGCCAACATACACACAAATTTCCAGTCAATGAGGTTACCATCTGGATTCTTCAGTTGTTTGAAATCGCCTAAACAATTTCTCATTAGCTTGAGCATGTGGCAGGCATCGAAGATAACCCAAACCTTTTTGTTCGTCTTCGGGTGAAGAAAAAAAGGCCGCGGGTTGTCAATATGAAAAGAGGCTCCCAATAACACCATGGCGGAAAAATGCTCGCTGGTTCAATCTAACGTCACCGAGATGGCTGTGACTTCAACATCTTCAAGACGTATTAACGTTTCTTTCACCAGTGCTGTCTTTGTTGACTTCATCCCACTAGTGAAAAAATACCCTAAAGGAATTTTCCAGTTGTCATCAACACTGGCAGCCATAAGGACTAATGCATCTGTTGATTCCTTAGTCGAAGTCTCGCCTTTCTCGGTGCAGTTAATGTACCCTCGTAAGGTGCCGTCTGGGGTACGTTGGTAGCCAGTTTTGATGCTGATTTCATCCAACATGAAACTGACGAGAATCTGCCGTTCTACTTTTTTGGCCTCGGTAACTTTACGACTCAGTGCGTTGAAGCTTTCGTCCGTAAATCCCGGTTCACACTTTATAGCTGCATACCAAGCCCGAATCGTGCGAGGATCCGGCAGTGCTTTGCAAAATTTCAATCGAACATAATCGTAACACTTTGGTGAGTAAAAATGCAGGGTCATGGCGAAGGAACGAATTGAAGGAGGGAACGTGGCTCGGAAAACATTTCTTGATGTTTTACCGCCGACTTTGCCGTTACAAAGTTTCGCCTGCGAACGAACCTCTTTCAAGCGATTTCTTCTGAACCGCTGCAAGAACAACGAAATGTCCTCCCCAGCAGTGGACTCCAGTTCATTGAGAATCAATTTAGAATTCTGTGATTTTTGCCTACACAATTCTGCCACGGTTCCTGAAAGTGAACGGATGCGTTCCTTCAATCTTCCAGTTCGTTGCCTTTCCAGCCTCAATTTCATGTAGAGTTCGTTATATTTCACCTTTAAATCATCGTGTTTCTTTTTCCACTCTTCATTGGAATGGTCATAAGAATGGTCATTATGACATATAGGATCATTTATAGGACAGTGTTTTCTCTTAGGAGGTCGTCGAGGAGCAGGATCAAGTTCTGTTTGAGGTATAAATTAATGGATTACATGCATAAATCAATAAACAAATGAACAAATAAATGAATGAATGAACGAAGGGACGAATTAATTAATAGGACAACGACAGAATTAATAAATGAGTGGATAAATAAATGTAAGAATGAACGAATTTAAAGAATCAATATAAATGCATGTACGCACACCTGGGCATATCTCTAAAACGTCAAACTTTAAACTAAAAAGGTAAATAAATAATAAAAAAATGACACATCTTTATTGTAGGATTGCAACAAATATTGTAATGCTTCTCTAAGAAGAGCAGTTTCGTGACCCTAAGATGGACACCATCCTTCATTTAATTTCAGAGGTGGGGAAAACATGATTTCTGAAATCATAAATCATGGATCACAAGTGATTAATGATTTAAAGATAAAAAATCACGAATCACCAGTTTTATCAACGAAAAAACAATCCAATTGGCTATTGGCCATTCTGCACCCACTTTTTTGGTAAGAAGGATACACTAAGAGAATTATTCTACGACTTTTTACAAATTACGCAAAGTAAAAGTCCAATACTGACCTAGTTCAAGTGGGATATAAGGAAAATGTGTAGAAAAGTCCCATACTTATGTTGGAGAAGTAATTACCATACTGGATTATAAGAACTCCTTTTTAGAACATAATGTTTTCAAATTTTTCTAACTGGAAAATGTAATACCCGTAATGCAATTAATGGGTTTGAGACAAATTCCTTCAAGTTTCTGAGAGCAAGTGGTATCAGAAACTTGAAGGAATCTGTCTAATACCCAACGGTTTAAATTATCATACTCAAAAGGGTAAAATAAAATGATTTAAAAAAGTCGAGTCGACGTTAAATTTGTTATTATTTTTTTTTAACTTTTTGAGCACGATAATTTCAACCAATGGGTTTAAGACAAATTGCTATAAGTTTCTGGAGGTAAAAGGTATCCATAAACTTGAGGGAATTTGTCTTAAACACATCGGTTGAAATTATCATGCTCAAAAAGCTGAAATGAAATAATACAAAATCTCATTACGACAGACCTTTTTGCACATTTGGGAAATGGCAATCTAATTCATTTGTGATATTTTATGACATATTTAGTTTTAAAATATGCGTGTTTAAATACAAATTGATTATAAATGAACACTACTAAATCAGATGAAAACTTTTTGCTGACATTGGCAAAATGTCGAGTCGACGTTAAATTTATTATGTTGCAACTTTTCATAATAACTGTATTATTATGTTAACACAAATATTGTTTTCATTGTTTACATAAATTGTATTTAGGAAATGGAGCCATAGGATTACCATAGACTACTTCTAAGTCTATGAGGATTACTTTCAAGTAAGAGGTTACAGGATTGGAAATGTAGTATTTGTCAATTCGAACAATCGAACGGCAAGCATAGATATATACAAATATTTTTATTACACTATTTCAATTTTTTTTCATATTCAAATTCTTAAATTATTCCGAGGACTTTTATGTTTTTTCCCATACTGTATAGAAGAAGACAACATCTAAATATTTTCTTGTCTTTATTCATACACTAGTATGGCACTTTTTACAGAAATTCTGGCAAAATATAAGTTGTGGCCTTTTACATTACCTTACACATATAGAAATTTGTATTGAATACAGAATAATAATATCTTAAAACTAATAATTTCAATACGTATGGTAATTATTCTTCACGTAAAATATAAAAGATTCCTATGAATGTTACAACTAACCACAACAGTGCTTATATCCAACTTTATCCAGCTAGTATGGCAATTTTAGGTAGAATAATTCTCTTAGTGTAGATGTTTCGTGAAAATATGATAAAGAATTAAGTAAACGTGTAAAAAATTAATTTAAACACCCTTACTTACGGGATGTTTGTTTTTGATTTTACACATGCTTTCGGTTACTTTTGGGAAAGTGTCCGTCTTGGGGTACTTTTTTTTTTAAATCAAATTTTTCACAATTTAGAAAAATAATAATAAACTTTGTGCCATGCAGAATCAAAAGTGATTGTACTTTCATATAGTATTTGATATTTTAATATATCTTACACGATATAACTTCTAGAGCATAAATTCGAAACTATATGTCCATTTTGGGGCACTCTATCCCCTCTATTATATATATTAACAAATATATTATGTATATTATTATAAAAATATAAATGTAAAAATGTATAGTTAAATATTTCTATTATTGCATACCAGACGTATCAAGAGAGGCTACCACTTGCAAGTCGTCTACTTCATTTAAGTGCGTCAGTTCAGGTTGAACTATTGGACTAATATGGATAGTGCCAGACTCTGCTTTAAATCAAGAAAATAACATATATACATTAAAATACACTATATTGAAAAATATTAAAATAAATGCAATAAAGAATTGTTAAAATATTTCAACATATTGCGGTCAAGAAGATTTTACAAGAATGGTTGCAACACCAGTTCTTACATATATTGAACTACTAATAGAATTAAACGATTATAAATGACAATTTGTACATTTCAAAATGGGGGACACAATATGGTGGACTAAAACTTGATTTTACGAGTTAATTGTCATTGACTACGAATCCGTACTCATCAGTTCAAAATTCGAAATGTCGGATACAATGTGGCAGATCAAAACTGAAAAAGTGAGGCGAATCGGATGAAACTCGTTACTCGGAATTTGTTTTGGATCGCTGATTACGAAACTGAATTTAATATTTCATTATTCAAAATGGCTAACCAAAATATTAGCAAAATTATAAACAACAGTATTTACAAAAATTTTGTAAACATATACGGCATTACAAAAATGAAAAAATGTAAATATGTTCATCATGCGCAGTTATTTTTATTTAAGACATATACATCTTATTAGTAAATAAAATTGGCATATATATATGCTTGATATTGTACCTGAAGACATAGTAGCTGCTGTAAATATAGTTGGGACTGCACTTATCCCTAGTTGCAACCATATGCCATGCTTTCCACTACGATAAAAACATTTCTTTTCAAAATGTTCAGAGCACACCATGCTTTCGTTGTTTACGACAACGTCAGGTATATGCTTTTTTATGTTATGCAGCCACTTTTCATGCAAAATTTCATTATCCTCAGGAAATCTGGGAAGAAGTAATAGGATATAGGAATAGGAGTAAATTATTACAATTTGGATAGAGTAAAAATTTTTTCATGATTTTGTATATGGGATATTTCTCAAACGACCATCCAGTGAATTCACTGTCCACGAGATGAGTGATATATTAATTTAATTTATGCGTGCTGGCTTGTAAAAGACCTCAGAATTAAATGTAATAATTCTTTTCACTTTGAATACAGATATATAAAGAAAAAATAAATATATAGATTATTAGTATAAAATACTATGTATTAAGACAAACATATCTAGCAACATCGCGAAATAAACAAATGAAAATTTAAATTTCACGAGCAAATACATATCGGTACACTTCCGACTTGCCTTTAGCTTTCCTCATTATATTTCTTATTAATTTTTTTTTAATATTTTCTATACATTATCTTTTTAATATATATAATGTTAAACAAAAGGAATTTATATTCATATATGAGTAAGAACTGCATTCCAGGCTCTTGCACTCGATATCTGTTCGCATTTAGTTTTTGTTCTAATGACAGTTTTTGATGGTTGCATTTATGATTTTGAAAATATTTCTTACTCATGCAGGTGTATTTTAATCTTTTTTAATTTATATATAATGTTAAACGAAAGGAATTTATATTCACATACAAGTAAGAATTGCATTCGAGATTCTGACACTCGATATCTATTTGCATTTGGATTTCATTCTAATGACAGTTTTTGATGATTGAATTTATGTTTTTGTAAGTACTTCTTACCCATACAGGTGTACATTAATCTTTTTTAATATGTATAATGTTACACAAACAGAATTTCTTTCGTTGAGTATACTTCTTATCCATGTACCATACAGTTCTTTTTCAACTTTTTGAATATATATATCACCTTAAACAAAAACAATCTCTATTCATATCCATATATGAATTTTATTGTAATGATTATTTTCGAAGTTTCAATTTATGTTTTTTTCATTATATGAATATATATTCATTCCTTTTGTTTAACATTATACATGTTAAAAAAGATTAAAATACATCTGTATAGGTAAGACATATATTTAAAAACATAAATTCAACAACGGAAACTGTCATTACTACAAAATTCACATGTGAATGATTATTGATTGTAAGTATCTTGAATGCACTTATATGAATATATGTATATTCCTTTCGGTTAACATTATATGTATTAAAAAATATTAAAATACACTTGAATTGATAAGATTTAAAAATATTTGCATTTGTATTTGCATTTATTACCGGTATGCGTACGCTATATATATACAGGGTCATCGAAAAGTATCGGACTCCCCTAATATCTTCAGTTAGAATGCACTTAGGAGAAAATGTCCAATAGCAAAGTTGTATGGTTTCAAGCGGGGAGTAAGATGATGACCTTGACTTTGACCTTGACCATGTCCTTCAAGGTCATTTCAAGGTCAATCTTATTTTTTTAAATAGAACCCCCTACATTTTATTGCATATTCTTATAGCTTATCTCGAGTGCTTTCCAAAGCACTATAATAAAATATTTTTTTATTAAGTACTTTTTGAGTTATAAAGGTTTGAAGTTAACAATTTTTTGACACAAAATGTAGAATATCTTGTAAAATATTATTTAGTTTTCAGTAATCATAACCTGTATACTTTTGTGCGCGGAATAATGAGACCAATTAATTAGTTTAAAGAAAATACATAACTCGCACACCACTCTTGCCTTAACTGGTCGGACTCGCACACCACTTAACAAATTGTTAACTTCAAACCTTTATAACTCAAAAAGTACTTAATAAAAAAATATGTTATTATAGTGTTTTGGAAAGCTCTCGAGATAAGCTATAAGAATATGCAATAAAATGTAGGGGGTTCTGTTTAAAAAAATAAGATTGACCTTGAAATGACCTTGAAGGACATGGTCAAGGTCAAAGTCAAGGTCATCATCTTACTTCCCGCTTGAAACCATACAACTTTGCTATTGGACATTTTCTCCTAAGTGCATTCTAACTGAAAATATTAGGGGGGTCCGATACTTTTCGATGACCCTGTATATACGGAAGATGGGGTAAAGAGGAACACCTTTTTATTTTGTAATATATAAGACAAAAAACAGTTATTATGCGTACTATACATAAATGCCACTAAAAACTATACCATTAAAAACTGATATTATAAAAACATTTTTGTATATATATATATGAGTAATTCCGCGATACTTTTAATATTTGGCATTAAAAAAAATTTTTTTTTTTACTTGCACCCACATGTAAAGTTATTTCTCTCATTTCAGGTGATACGAAGAGCAAAAATTTGATGGTGCTAACATTTTTTTTAAAACCGCACATTTTGTAGGAGCAACTTTAAAATTTTGAACAAAATAATTTTATTATCCATTTTCAAAACTTTGTTGAATCTGTAATTCTTAATGGATTTGATCAGTTCGGGGACTTTTGCCTCTTGAAGATAAAAAATAATTATTTGTACATGTAAATCTAAAAATATTAAACATCGAGATATAGCGCAGTACAACAATTTGGTGGCTCGTTCAAAAATCACTTTTCGACATTTTTGACAAAAAAAATATAACAATATACAAACTAATTATTACTGCCAAAATAATCAAAATAATATAATGCAGTAATTACCGAAAATAACATTATTTTTTGTTCAGTCTTTTTTTCAGACAGGTGCAAATAATATTGACTTGAGACTAGTGATACACCCTTAGTATCACTAGTCTCAAGTCTAATGTAAATTATTATTATTTACATTAATTACATACTTGTGAAATGTTCGTTTGCTGGAAGATCTCTTTTTGGCGTCACAACAGATGCACGTTATTCTTTTGAATATCGTGGGAATGCATCCAGGAACTATTTTTCGCCGTTGTTCTGATCCACAGAAACTGTCCGCAGTAAAATGATCGGAGCAAACCCTCATATTTACCGTTGGCTTGAAATTTTCTCCCATGTCCATATTCCGTAGCCAACTTTGCAATACGCCGGGTTCATTAATAGGGAGCCTGAATGACGTAAAATTATTAATAAATATTTCATTATCAAACGAGTAATGTTATAGGGTCTTGTTATAGACTCACAATCAGTATCAAAAAGTATGATTTAATTACAATGAATTAGAGTTATGAAGAATGTTTGCATTCTTATAGCGTTTTTAACTGACAGTGCTATAGTGGGCACTGAATGTATCTCTGCCTCATAAATTTACATGCATTAAATAAAAATAGATATGAACTGATGATCAAGATGAATGAATGAAAAAAAAAATAGGTTTTTGAAATTCACAATAAAAAAAAAAGAAACAAACGCTTATATTTATGAAAACATTCAATTATTTATACATTACCTATGTATGTAACGTTGTCCGGTGCTCTGTAAACGCATTTGTTGCTGTCTTCTTACAAACACAACAACATGTAGGCATTGTGGCATAACTCAAAAACACTAAAAACTTAGTAAATATAAACTTTGATTTCGGGGTTATGTGAAAATATGCGACAATATACATAGATATTTTACAACATATAATCGGACGCAATCGGAAGCATTCGCGTACCTTCGGAAAATGTCTCCCCTCCACTTTCCTTATTTTCCTTCCAACGAAGGCTTCAAAGTGTATCACTTTGTTCCGCCTTATGCCCTATCCATATCATATATATCAGTGGGTCAGACCCATGGCACTGAATATGGTAAGTGTTGAATAATGAAAAAATTATTATATAGTATTTTTTGCTAGGTATTGGCATGCACTTTTTAACTGGAAAAGGATATTTTGATACGATATTTATTTGGACCTGTATATTACCACTTTTTTCGAAATGTCAAACCCGTGGCATTCTTTTTTTTAGTGCAGTATATTCTGCTTCATGCGAATGAGATAAGAATTGAACATGTAATGTTTTGTCATTTGCTTCAAAACATCCATTCAAATTGCACGCAAATTTCGGAGAAAAATCTTACAAAACATTATAATTTTGTATATTATATTATTGTAGGAAATTTCGAATGAAAAGTAAAAAAAATATGATAATTCATTTATTATTGGGTTAATTTTCATATTTGTGCATAACATTTGTTGGTTTCTTTGAATATTGAAGTGATTTTGTTTGATTTTTTGAAAATTTACTCAAGGAAATCTATAAAAAAAAGTTAAAATTATTGAACAACAACGAGAAAAATGTAGCTGTACCATGGGGATAACTTTTTCTCATGTTATACATTAACAACAATTTTTAAAAACTTAAAATTAAGAAATTTAATTTTTTTAAATTTCCTGTAACGAAAAAAGCCACTTTCATTACAATCACCGATATATACTTCATATTAATGCTTTAGATAATATTTGATGAATGTTTTAATGCATAGTACCTGTTGAAATCATTCCCATTATGATAATCACTGCTAACACAGTCCTATGGGGAACTAGTTTTCAAGAATGAGTAAGAGTGATTCTAGTAGATTTCTGTGCTGTGAACGCATCTGACTTTGAAATTGCTCCAACAAGTCAGGATTTTTTGAAATTTTACATTAAATCGAAACGTAGTGTCGCGGAAAAGTATTTTTCGGCTTTCGCGAAATTGCGTCTATCGTGCAGGTTGGGACAGTCATGTCGTGTAAGTTGAGACAGCATGTTTTTTATTCCAAGACAATGCGATGCCATTTAAATGCTATTTTTTATAACATTTAATGCGTTGTGTTACATCCTAACGAAAATCGTAAATAGGTCATGCCATGAAACGCCGGCTTTTCTCCATCGATAAAAATAGAACAGATAAGAAAGGAACAAAGACGTTTTCTAAAAGAAAGATATTAGTGCACAAAACTAAAATGAACATTAGTAATGAACATTAAGTGAACCTAGTGATTAGTGAATAGCGTTAAGAACTAGATCATAAACTTAAGTTAAGAATAAAAATGAAATATGATTAAATAATACTCTAAACAATAATTAATTTCAGTCTTCGACGGGAATCCGTAGAGTCCACACTTGTTTACAAACGTTTCGCGCGCTCAGTGAATCCGTAAGACAACAATCGGTATCCACAGGGCCTAGGCCCTGCAGGTGACTAGATCGTAGAGGAGTGAAAGAAACAATGGAAGATGCCACTAGTCAACCCAATCCCCAAAACATCCCAACATTTGAAATATCCAGTGAATTCCTATCCAGGTTTGCTACAGTTACCCAAATCAATGCTTCTCCAAAACGTGATCAAGGGCTAATCATGGACTGCGTGGACAACCTCACAACGACAGACTACGTATGTGCAATTGGTGATTTAGTGCATCCAAAGAATATCATAAGTGCCTCAAGAGTGTCAAACATCAGAATATGTATATTCTTAGTGAACAAAACCCTAGTCGCAGATATAACAGATAAGTACCAGTACATTATAATCAAGGAACAAAAAGTTGTCTTGAGACCCCTCATATCAAGACTTAAAAGAGTCATTTTTTCGAACGTTCCGTCGGATTCCTAATTGTATCATAGAGAATATTCTTGACACGTTAAAAGTTAAACGATGTTCCGCAATAACGACACTTAGAGCTACCGTAGGAAAAGAAGAATATCGTCACATTACTTGCTTTAGAAGACAAATATACGTAAACCCAGAAGAAATAAAGTTAATTCCTGAATTGTTCAAAATCCGCTACCAGGAAATGGACTTCCATATATTTTCCTGCACTGATACACTCAGATGCTTTATTTGTAAACAAGACGGTCACCTAGCCAAGAATTGTACAAACATAAGCAATGAATTAATTCACACAGACACTACCGTAATGCATACAAATGAACAACAAAATAAACGCTCAAATGAATCAAAACAATGCGCTAGTAACGAAAACATGCACAACACAGGTTACTCGGAACTATGGACACAATCAAGAAATAAAATAAAAGAAAACAAGAGAACATTTTCTGACTTAAGCACAAGCGAATCGCAAAATGATATGGAGAGACATAAAAAAAAGCACACCAAATCCAAACATACCGACGCCATCACCGACAGGGTAGAAGAAACAGACCTCAGCGAGACCGAAACCAACGACTACCGACAACAACAAGAATATGAAGATAATGATACATCAAATTTTTCTGATGACCTTGATTTAAAATTAAGGGATCTAAAAACTCATCTTGACAACAAAAAAGAACTACTCAACTATATACAATTCAAAAGTATTGTTAGCACAAAGCAGCACAAAAGAGAGAGTAATACTACAAAATTGGTGGATCTGTGGATCTTTACCGACGCAGATGACCACTGCGCGAAGCGTCTCGGGAAGAAAATGGACACATAAAGTTCGGAGAATAAAAGGAACACCTTTTCTATTGGCACTGAACTCCGTTTATTAAATTCGCGTTACAAAATTCGACAACCGAACATCGCCCGCGAGATAAGAAAAATAATAATTTTTCTTGAATATCGCTCGCACGCATGAAGACGCAAAAACGATGCGTTGCAATTCCAAACGCTAGAAGACTCACTATATCGAATGGACTCGCCAAAAATGCGTGGCGCGACGAGCAATCGGAACTCACGTGTCCGGCAAATACCGCGCTAGTCGTAGAAAATAATAATTTGTTCATCCGCATGAATTAGATCACGTCGACATCCCTAGATGTCGACACATGTACATTTTTAAAGCGCTCGTGATTTAAACGTCGACTTGAACACACCGGCCACTTTGCTTGTACGGGATAAGCAAAATCAACGGAGAAGCAAAAAATCTTACAAAGTAATTATAAATGTCGCAAAATATTGAAAGGTTATGATATGTTAATCGCTTAGAACCTCTTCAAGTACATTAACAGGAAGTGGACATAACTGATGAATCGACCGTTTCAGACAATTAGACGCAGTTCGCAATTCGCAGACGCGTACAAGATTTTTATCGCCGTAGAAACATTTAGTGATTCGCCCGAGCTGCCAATGCGCAGGACGAAGATTATCATCCTTAACAATCACCAAATCTCCGACCTTTAAATTTGACTTAGCGTTTCGCCATTTTGGTCGCTTCTGTAAGGTATTCAGATAATCCAAACGCCATACCTTCCAGAAGCGATCTCGCATTTGCTGGATCAACTGGTACCGCGTCAAGGTCGATTCGTTTCGAAGCAGCATGCTCGGCTCTGGAAGCGCAAGAAGGGACGCGCCAATCAGAAAGTGACCCGGAGTTAAATAAGCCAATTCATCGGTATCGCTTGAAATTCCAGCGAGAGGTCGTGAATTTAGACACGCCTCGATCTGGCACAATAACGTCTCAAACTCTGCCACGGTGAGAGTATGTTCTCCTACCACACGATACAGGTGGTACTTAAAGGATTTGACACAGGCCTCCCAGATCCCACCGAAATGTGGCGAACGGGGAGGTATAAAACGCCAATCGATGTTTTCCGCTGACATTGCGGCGTTGATCAACGGATCGCGTAGCGCAGAACGAAGCATGGATACAAGTTCAGTGTGACCGCCTCGCAAATTTGGACCGTTGTCACTATAAACTTCCAAAGGAGTACCCCGACGTGAAATAAAACGTCGAAAGGTAGCTAAAAAGGCTGGCGCCGTAAGATCGTGTACCAACTCAAGATGTACTGCCCGCACAGTCATGCACACAAAGACGGCCACGTACATCTTTCGGGCATGATATCCTCTGCCAGCAAAGGCTCGGACTGCAAAGGGACCAGCATAGTCTATGCCGACCTTGAGGAAAGGTCGAGTGACAAGACTGACTCGGGGGTCCGGCAATGGAGCCATTTGTTGCTGTCCGAGGGTTGCGCGATATCGGGCACAAATTACACATCGAGCAAGCATCGATCGCACCACTACCTTAGACCGAATAAGCCAGAACTCTTCACGTAACAAGCGAGTTGTTAAGGCCGTTCCGCCATGCAAAGTGCGCAGATGAGCGTGTCGAACGATAAGGCGTACAAGAGGATCAAGAGCGAGGATAATAGGGAATTTTTGGTTAAATTGCAGAGGTGCATTTTTCAACCTCCCATCCATGCGGATAATTCCCTGATCATCTAAATAAGGAGACAACGCTGATAAGGGACTGGCTCGAGGAAGGGGAAGTCTTTTGCGCAACAATACAATCTCGGGACCAAACAATCGTGTTTGGATATACTTGATCCAATATCGTTTGGCTTCTTGCGCGAAAATTGTAGTACTCAATTCTACCTTTCTTTGTTTTCTAAGCAATGCAACAAAGCGTAGAACAAGAGACGTTATTCGCAATAGTCTGCCCCAATCGGAGAATTTAGACTCCAAGTCCCAATTTACCAGATTTACGGTGTGTACGGCTCTACGATTCATTTCGTACTCTACAGACTCGTCGACTGCCGGCGGATCATTCGATGGCCAAGCGTCTGTAGTCAGCCACTCTGGTCCATACCACCATAACGAAGACTCGGCCAATTCGGCAGCACTCACTCCACGAGAGGCCAAATCAGCGGGGTTTTGCTCGGATGGGACATAGCGCCACCGAGCACGAGGACAGTTTGTTTGAGTCGAAGATACTCGATTGGCCACAAATACCTTCCAACGAGACGGGGAGCTTTTGATCCAATCCAGAGTGACAGTCGAATCACTCCAAGCGTAAATTGAGATATCGGTCAAGTGCAATGCCTCAGAGATCCATTGCAATAGCCTGCTTAGCAATTCTGCTGCACATAGTTCTAAGCGTGGCACGGTGAGAACTTTTAAGGGGGCAACCTTGGTTTTGCTGGCTAGCAAGCAAGTTTGGAAGGAGTGACCTTGTTTCACTCGAAGGTATGCAACTGCTGCATAAGCTTTCTGAGAGGCATCGGCAAAGCCATGTATTTCAACATAACTATCTTCGAAGGTACCAAGCCAACGAGGTAAATGAATCACCGATAGATCGCGTAATTCGCTGCAGAAAGCTTCACATTCGAGCAATAAAGGGGAAGGTAACAAAGAATCCCAAGACGTGGTGAGTTTCCACAATTGTTGCATAATGCCCTTTCCCGTAATTATGAAAGGGGACAACCATCCCAATGGATCGTAGCATTTGGCCAAGAATGATAAAAAAGACCTTCTTGTCAAGATCTTTGGCACTGTTGCATCAATACGAAACGCAAATGCATCGTGACTGGGATCCCAGTAAATGCCGAGCACCTTGACATAACTGTCTTCCTGTAATTCGATTTTTTGAGAAGGCTCAACAATTTTAGGGTCCAGTTCTTCTAACAAGGCTGGGGAATTTGAGCTCCACTTATGGAGTGTGAAGGCGCCATTTTGGAAAAGTGAGATAATCTCGTCGCGTAACGTTCGACATTGTTCAATGGAGGACGCTCCGAAAAACGTATCGTCAACGAAAGTGTTTTCAATCACGATTGCGCTGGCCAAGGGATGATTCATTTTTTCATCAGTCGCTAATTGAACAAGGACTCTTTGAGCCAAATAAGGCGCAGCTGCAGTTCCATATGTAACTGTCAATAGGCGATAAAGACTAATCTCATTTTTCTCCGGGGGACTGTAATATATTAACTGATAGCGACTATCTTGATCCCGAACACGTATTTGGCGAAACATTTTTTGTATATCCGCCGAACAGACGAACCTATGTTGACGCCATCGCAAAATAATAGAGGGGAGATCCTGTTGGAGCTTGGGGCCGATAAACATACAGTCATTCAAGGACTTCCCATTATTAGATACCGCTGAGGCGTTAAAAACAACTCTCACCTTGGTTGAGGAACTTGTCGGTTTGATCACCGGGTGGTGAGGAATGACATAGTTCTGCTCGTCAGGAGCAGAGGGAACATAGGGACACATGTGTCCTAATGATCTGTACTCGTCAAGAAATTTGTTATAACTCGCGGACAACTCCGGGTCACGTCCTAATCGCCGCTCCATTCGTTTAAACATAGCTTGGGCTATGGAAGAGGAGCACCCTATATCCAGAGGAGGGGAAGTTTTAAACGGTAAGGCCACTATGTAACGTCCTGTTTCATCGCGAATGGTACTATCTTTAAAAATCTCTTCACAATACTTCTCCTCCTCGGTAAGGTGAACCTGGTTGGGAATTTCCTCGATTTTCCAAAATCGCTCAATAGCCTGATTTAAATTTTCATTAAACGATACATGTAAGGAGGTAATGTTCGAATGCGAATTGGTAGAAGGCTCGTCGATCGGTCCCCGCAACAACCATCCGAATATCGAATGAAGAGCTAATGGCTCGCCGGGAAATTTGAGCTTATCACGCAAAATGATATCGTCATAGCAGTCTACTCCTAAAATTAAGTCTATCGGTTGACTGCTGCAGGGATCCGGATCGGCGAGGGTTAATTGACAAACATTTTTCCAATTCTGAACATCAACGTACCGTCGCGGAGCGTAACTCGTTAATTTTGGAAGAATTAATACTTCCACATGTACAGACTTGTCCGGAAACGCTAAAGAGAACAATTCGAGGCGACTAGAATGCTTAATAATGCCCGTAGACGAGGCACCGATACCGGATATTGACGCTGAGCATGCCGAACGCGGAACGCGTAATATTTGGGCAGCTCTTTCAGAAATCAATGAGCATTCGGAGCCAGAATCTATCATCGCACGTAAACGCATTTCGGAACCATGTTGGGTTCGTGCGATCACCCAAGCAGTCGTCAGTAAAGCTGCACCCTTTAACCGCGAAGCGATACAACCCGAGTGATATTTCGTAAGTGTCGGCGGACTTAGTTCTGCCGTTGACGTGCATGAATCGCTAATTAAAGACGACGGAGAAATAATCTTTTCCGAATTAGGTGTTGACGTCACCGAGGGCAGCTGCGGCTGTGACTGTGTGAGCGCTTCATGCAAGAGAACGTGATGTCGTTTTTTGCAACTGGTACAAGAAGAACGGCGCTTGCACGTGGACGGTATGTGGCCTTTATTCAGACAATTATAGCAAAGGCGGTGTGATCTGACACACTCTAATCGCGCACTCGAAGTTAAATTTTTCAACTTTGGGCAATTTGAGATTACATGCGCTTGAGAGCACAAGTGGCAAATTCCGGACGTCGTAGTCACGTGAGTTGTGACTTTTGATTCACCGCCTTTGCTCTTTGTAACTTTTGACGATGAACTGTCTAAGGCAGTCGAAACCCCCGGTTTTACGTTCGCAACCGTTAATGCGTGAACCTTAGCATTTAAAAATCTTTCAAGTTCTGAATATTGTGGAAAACTGTCCCTCTTACCCACATGCTCTTCCCAACCCTTACGAATTTGTGGGTCAAGTCGGAGTAAAGTCATGACGACTAAAATTGAATCCGCAGAAAATTGTTCAATATTTTTTAGCGAAATCATTAATTCGCGAGTTTGAGAAATTAGAGATTCTAAACTTAAAACATTTTCGCCCATAGCCGGTTTCAATTTGAGCAATCGAACAATAAGGGAAAAGGTCATGACCTGAACGTCTTGATAATGATCACAGACAGTTTTCCACGCTTCGGCAAAATTTACGTCAGTAATTGAAAGATTTCTAATTAAGGATAAGGCTGTACCCGATAAACTCGATTTCAAATAATAAAATTTTTGAACGTTTGATAAAGAGTTCTCACGAATCACGAGCGCTTCAAAAAGATCTTTAAACTGGGGCCAATCCTTGAAATCTCCATCGAAGACAGGAAGGGAAATCTTCTCCAGACTACACCGTTGTGATGACTGCACTGGTGGAGCAGAAGGTGCGGTTCCTGAAGTCGAAGCCGTAGCAGCAGTTTCGTCCTGCAGTTGCGTGAGCCGATCAATGGTATCCAAGTGAAGTTCTTCCATTTCTCCAAATTCATCATCATTTACATAGTCATCGATATCGGTGCCTTCTTGATTCACCAACTCTCGATGAAGCGTGCGACACGATTCAAAAAATTTGCCGATTGATTGCAATTTGGTTGTAATTGTTGACGGCGATGAAGTAGTTGTTAACTTCCGTGATGAAGCACACATCCGAGTGAAAGAAAGGAAGTTTTGTCGTTGGACAATTAAAGGTGGACTGATCAGTCCCGCAGATCGCGTCCTTTTCACTTTGTCAGCATATGACGCATGTGATGACGGTTCACCCATTCTTCAAAATAATGCTCGCACAGAGTCCTCGAAAACAACACAATGAGCGTCACGACTCGTAAATAGTCAGCTGTTAAAGCCGTAGCGATGTTTGAAGCGGCACTCGGCTTTAATTTTCGATGAAGTATTCTCCTTCCCGTACGCACGAAGCACAGTCTATAAAGGACGGAGAAGTAGGAATCACAGCGGGGGGAGCTCCTAAGGGGAAGCTCCAAATTTCCGAAGTAGCCGAAAACGCGCGAAATCTGATTACCGCTGGCGGGGTTGTCGATCGAAGGTACGATCGAAGTAAGAATGACGAGTGGGGGAGTGTGACGTCACGTCAACGAACGCGCCGGAATCACTAAGCAATGGCGGATTTGCAAAATGAAATTTGTTGCGAAATTGCAAAATTATATGCAAATGCACTTAAGGCATTGACAAAATGAAAACGCGCGTTATAACAGGCAAATTTTCGAAAATGACGCGGTTAATTTAATCGCAAGTAAAATATTGCCGTTTCGACGCGAAAGTGAAAGACGTTAATAAAAATGAACGTGAAATGGCACACTCGCGGAGTCCAAAAAATCCATTCGTCACTTTAGTTTCACTCCCGAATCTTCGTTTCGGATTTAAGTCCACGTATCCGGCTCGAAGGACCAAAAATGTTAGCACAAAGCAGCACAAAAGAGAGAGTAATACTACAAAATTGGTGGATCTGTGGATCTTTACCGACGCAGATGACCACTGCGCGAAGCGTCTCGGGAAGAAAATGGACACATAAAGTTCGGAGAATAAAAGGAACACCTTTTCTATTGGCACTGAACTCCGTTTATTAAATTCGCGTTACAAAATTCGACAACCGAACATCGCCCGCGAGATAAGAAAAATAATAATTTTTCTTGAATATCGCTCGCACGCATGAAGACGCAAAAACGATGCGTTGCAATTCCAAACGCTAGAAGACTCACTATATCGAATGGACTCGCCAAAAATGCGTGGCGCGACGAGCAATCGGAACTCACGTGTCCGGCAAATACCGCGCTAGTCGTAGAAAATAATAATTTGTTCATCCGCATGAATTAGATCACGTCGACATCCCTAGATGTCGACACATGTACATTTTTAAAGCGCTCGTGATTTAAACGTCGACTTGAACAAGTATTATGGAAAATATTAAAGGTGTAAGTAATCCATCAGACATTATTCGAGAGTATACACCTAATATTCAAATGTTTATTGATTTCATTGAATCAACTGTTTACCCGACCTGCAACAATAAAGGCATAAGGAAAACATGTACCGTATTATGTAAACGACTTAAACAATCGATCAAATCAAACGATTAAAATAATTGAATAAACCGAAATAAGTGAAAAAAAAAAATTTAACCAAGATGGCGAACCTAATTCAATGGAATATAAATGGTTACCAAAATCATAAAGAAATTCTACAGTTTATTATCACAGAAAATAAGGCCGATATTATCTGTTTACAAGAGACAAATCTTAAAGAACAAAATACAATCAAAATTCGTAATTTCACCTGCTACAACAAAAACCGTAAAGACTGTATGCAGGCAAGCGGAGGTGTAGCTACGCTCGTCAATAACAACCTATATAAGAAAGAACTACAAATAACCACAGAGCTAGAAGCAGTCGCATGTAGAGTTTTAGTCAGAAACAAATTAATTACTCTTTGCAACGTTTATCTAAGTAACCGGTACGAATTAAAAGCAGGCGATCTAACCGATTTAGTCGCTCAGTTGCCAGAACCAATCATTTTACTGGGTGACTTCAATAGTCACAATAATATATGGGGATCGCACCAGACAGACAAGAGGGGTCAAATAGTGGAGGAGCTATTAAACAAACATGATTTAGTATTACTAAATGATTTTTCGCCAACATATTTCAACCTAGCCAATAACAAAAATAGCAATATCGATTTAACCATCTGCAGTAACACAATACCAGCCTCAGTGGAATGGCAAACGTTAGATGACTTATATGGCAGTGACCACTACTCAATCAAACTCGAAATAGACCAAACTAATACAAATATGATAGTGCACACCCCGAGATTTAAATACTACAAAGCAGATTGGGAAGGTTTCAAAAAAACAGTAGCAACAGAAATCATAACCTTAAACAAATTAATCGACGATAGCATCACAAACGACACCATCGACATAAATGAAATCGTTAACAAATTCAACGTAATAATATTAGATGCAGCAACTAAAAATATACCCAAAACCAAAGGTAAGATTCAGCGCAGGACAAACCCTTGGTGGAACAACGAATGTGAGAAAGTCGTGACAGAAGCCAAACAGGCGTTATTTAAATATAAAAGGCACAATACCTTAGAAAATAAAGTTGAGTACAAAAAGTTGAAAGCAATATCTAAAAGAACAATCAAAGAATGCAAAGAAAAATCCTGGCTACAATTTCTTCAATCCTTTAACGATAAAACACCTGCAAAGACAGTTTGGAACAAAATCAAAGCTATAGAAGGACGTAGGACACTCATTATCCCAGCTATTGAAGATGACGGCGAAATCATTAATAATCCAGCCATGATTGCTGACATATTAGCAGAAAATTTTGCAAAAAACTCTAGTGATGAGAACCACAACAAAGAGTTTCGTGAATTCAAATCTAGATACGAGGAAACACCACACCATACCGACGCAGTAAGCGGTATAGACAACCATAGCCCAATAAATCACAGTATAACAAGAATGGAATTAATAAATGCCTTAAATGCCACTAAAAATTCAAGCCCTGGTCCGGACCAAATATCCAACATACTAATAAAAAACATACCTACCGAAGGACTAGAATGTTTACTGAGAATATATAACTTAATCTGGTCCAACAACATATTTCCAGACTTATGGAAACAGGCCGTCGTTATTCCAATACTCAAACCAGGAAAAAACAAGTATAACAAAGACAGCTATCGTCCTATAGCACTCACTTGTTGCCCATGCAAACTCCTTGAAAAAGTAATAAACAAGAGACTAAGATGGCACCTAGAACTAAACAATATCATTAGCAAAACACAAAGCGGTTTCAGAGAAAACTGCTCAACCCTGGACTGTCTAGCACGACTCGAATCCGACATTTGCGAAGCATTAAATAACAAACAACATTTAATTGCCGTCTGCTTAGATATGGAAAAAGCCTATGACCTGATCTGGCAATACAGAGTACTACAAATATTAAGTAAACACAATGTAACAGGTAACACGTTCCACTTTATCAATCACTTCTTGAAAAACCGAAGCATCCAAGTTAAAGTGAATAACTCCCTATCCAAACAGGTCATAACCAATAACGGCGTACCACAAGGATCAGTAATAAGTGTCACATTGTTCTTACTCGCCATTAATGATATAACCAACTGTATCCATCCCCCAGTAGCCAACACAATATTTGCAGATGACCTCACAATATTTATTAAAGGCAAAAACATAAAGACTAGCCAAATAATATTACAAAAAACACTTAACAACCTGAACAAATTTTCGAACACAGCAGGCTTTAAGATACCACAAACGAAATCTGTAGCTATCATGTTTAGTAAACGGACCATTTCACCAGACCAACTTGAGCTGAATATCAATAACACACCAATGGAAGTAGTGAACAACGTTAAAATACTGGGACTCACGTTTGGTACCACACTTAATTGGAAAGCACACATCACAAAACTGAAAGCCCAATGTTATTCGAAGATAAATATCTTAAAGTGTATAGCTGGTAAAAATTTGGGAGCAAATCAAACCATCCTCTCCAACACCTACAAATCCTTAATACAGTCCAAATTAGACTACGGCAGTGTGATATATAGCTCAGCTGGCAACCAGATATTGAAATTACTCGAACCCGTCCTAAACACAAGTCAAAGGATAATTACAGGTGCCTACAAGACAAGTCCTACCTACAGTATATTAGCTGAAGGAAATTCAATGCCACTCCTGTTCAGAAGGAAAGAAGCTACAATGAAGTATGCTGTTAGATTACTGTCAGCACCTCAGAATCAAGCACACTATCTAATAGCAGATAAAAAAAATAACCAATGCTAATATAAAAAGGCACATCCCATTCTACCACAGAGTAAAAACCTACTTTGAAGAAATTAATATAGAAATCTCTGAACTACACACCCCAGTGATTCTGTACCAAGTCGAACGGCAAAACCAACGTGAAAAGAATATAACCGAATATGTCTCTACCAAAGAAGAGGTGCATACAAAAAATATCCAAACCTCGGAGTTCAGGCCAATAGTTATTAAAACAACTACAGGGAAAAATTGCGTTGGAGGGGTCGCCAAACTGCCAGGAGAAGTAAGAATCCTTTTACAATTTCCCCAATGGATCGGCAACGAATCCGCAGTAGAAAACCTGATACTAGAAGCAATCGATAGAATAAATGAGCTCGGGAACAAATTTATTGTTTACACATCCAACAATCAAGTGTTAAAAAATCTCCGTAAACCAACCAAAGGATCATCGCTGGAAATCGTTAACAAAATCTGCAAAGCTAATGGACGGATTATAATAAACTACTCTACACACGTGGACAACCCAGAACTACAAAAATCTGCAGAACAAGCCCTAGAATTAAGGTATCCGTTATCATCGTACAAATATAACAAGGAAGATATATTCAGGCATTTAAAGAAAAGTGTTCGAGAGCAATGGAATATCCACTGGACAAATAGCACAAGCAGTAGACAGCTTAAAAGAGTTAGAAAAGATATACTCACTCGAAACCCAGCGACCAAACTCACAAGGAAAGATCAAATCGTAATCACACGGCTTCGGATTGGACATAGCAGAATAACACATGAATACCTAATAAGCAAGAAAGACAAATATAAGTGCAACTATTGTCATTCAGAAATAAATGGCGACCATATCCTGCTTGACTGTCAGAATCTTACGATCCTTTGGAAACAGTGTAAGTTGGGGAACAACATCACGGAAATCCTCAATAATCCAAACCAAATTAAATACCTGCTAGTGTTTTTACAAAAATGTAATTATAAGTGCCTCGTATAAGTGTAGTGATAATCAGCAAAAATTTGTAACCAAAACTTATATATAACCATGTACATAAGTAGTCGCTAATACCCAATTGGGGGATGCGACGTTAAATAAATAAATAAAAAAAAAAAATAAATAATTAATTTTTGTTTCAAACTTAACCAAACTATTAAGTGTTTGGACTTTTTTTAACGCTAAATTCATAGCTAATCAAATGAAGTTAATTAAATTTCATTTTTTAATTTATACAATAAATTAGAAATTAGTTTTTAGATGCCTTTGGTCGAACAGAGAAGCCGCCCAATGCACACATGATACTTGAGAGTTTTATAGCCTACCCAATAAAACTACTGCACTCGGCGGAAATTCATTTTTAACGAATAGGAAAATTTAAAAGATAGACTTTAAACGCTAACCAGCGGTTGAGGTCGTTCCTAAACAACCCTAAATATTCCTTTCCCGTAAAACAAATAAAAAGAGAAATAAAATATATATTTATATATAAAAAATGTTTCATTCACAATCTCCCTTCTCTACAGTTAATTCCCCTCGACCTGACATCCCTATAAATCCTCTCCAATAACCGATGATGACGAAATGAGCAAAAAGGGATATGAGATCCACAAAATTAATCAATTACTGATTTAAAAAAGCTCAATACCGAGGTTATTTTTCCCTTTCTTCCTTCCTTTCCTTAAACTCATGATCATAGATCAGCTCCCAGGTAAAGGGCTTAAGTGCCTTGACCAAAAAAATGGACAACTAAATACGTTCCAGATCTGCTTCTCAGATCTAGGATATAACAGTTGAATTATATTTATTATTGAATTTTGTATTATATGCATGAAAAACATGCCTCGCAATCCGACTCGCTACAACTCCGTCGAATGCAATACCTATACACGCGCAGTGCACCTAAAATGCGCTAAAATACAAGTGAGTTTTTTTTCATACACAAATTATGATTCTGGTTGACTGACGGAATGTTACATGATCATTTAATAATAATTATATTAATAACATACATTTTTTTGATTATTTTTCATATTTTAGAAAGTGTCCCAACCTGCAAGGCAATTTCTTTTCGGCTCAAAAAGGTGTTTTTATTAAAATGGCTGTAACTTTTTACTCGAACACGATATCAAATAATTTTCTACAGCAAAGTTGTAGCCAATGACCATAACCTTTTTATTGGTGTTTTTTGTTGAACGTCATTTGCATCCGTTTCAATACCACCAAAAACAAAACTGGTCCCAACCTGTACGACAAGCCCTTACAATTTAAGGAAAAATCTATTTTGAAAATTGCAGATACGAATAAATAAATAAGCAATATATCAAAATTACATTTATGTTAATTTAAAAAATGCAACTTTGAAATGTGAAGGGAAACATTTGTCAAATGGTAAAGATATTTAAATTTTTCTCGAGGACCAAAAAATATATCATAATTACGAGAAAAAATATATTTAACGACTTTCAATTTCTTTAAACAATTACAATATTTTAAAAAGTATATAATAAATAATTTAAATAGCATTTAATAAAATATAATATTAACATAATAATAAAATTAATAACAACAGAAAAAAAAAAATAAAACGTGCGCTTGCCAGTACGCGATCTTCCAACGTCATGCATACGAGGCAAGCACTCTAACCAGTCGATTAAACGAACTTTGTTAAAATTGTTGTCGCAAAGCCGTTGATGAATTACGGCTGCACTCGTATTATATATTAATTAATTTGATTATGGCGGATAAATAAGAAGTAAAAACCTTGTCGCAATATTTTTCTAACGTTAGAAATGTTTTTGTTTATTACTGGTAGTTTAAACAATGTATTATCTTTTTATTATTATTTTTACAAAATCGTGTTTTTTTTTATTTTTACTATTTTTCAGAATATTTTTAAAACTTCATAAAAAAGATTTGTAAATACAAAGTTCCAACTAATGGACATTGGTATAGGTATAATTGCATTATTTACACATAATTTTGGATAACATAAACCACTATTTTATATACGTACAACAAATTATTACATATTAATTTGAATTTTGGCGGATAAGGAAGAAATAGAAACATTTTGGCGATATTGTCCTAACTGTAGAAAATTATTTGTTTATTACTACTAACCGCAGAATTTACGTTATCGGTTGCCTGACTTACCAGCTTATCAACAATAATCAGCCACAGTACCTCTATCAGCGCTACATTTGGCGACGTGATATCGCCTCCTCCCGTGAGCTTAGGTCAGGGGGGCGGTACTACGAATCCCCAATCATCGCACAGCTGTATTTGCTAATTCTTTCATAATTACTTCTAGCAAATTGTGAAACTCTCTTCCTCTCAATATTTCAAATAGCACTACAATTCAGTCCTTTAAGGGCAGACTTTTCGAATATTTATTGGAAGCTGATAAATCCGGCCGTAATGTGATACGGGCATATTAAATGCAGCAATCCTGACTATGTGTTAAGTTACTAATTACAAATGTATTGTATTACTAGATATTAATAAGTTATATAATTAATAGACATTGTAAAATTATATCTTAGTTACTGAGTGCGAAATTTGATTATTAGTTACAAGGTACTTTTTTTCATGTTATCTCTAAATAATTACTTTTATTTATGAACACTAGGGAATTAAGGTGCGTGCGCTTCGCGCTCGCCCCTCTCTGGGTTTTGGGATATGTATGAATGATGAAACGAGCTCCGCTAAATAAAAAATATGCTATTCTGATTTTTTTTGTATTTGTTATTATAATAATATTAGGAATGTATCATTAACAGGGCTGCTGTCGAATAAATAGTCGGTTTTTGCAAAAAACAAAAATTTCCCTTTACAACACGATCATCGATAATGAATATAACAAAGAAAACAGGTGACCGGAAGAGAAAGAATTGAAGTCCCTGGGTGTACATACGATAATTGGAGGTGTTAAGTCAAAGAATAACACCAACTGGTGGACAGATTTGAACTAAAATCAGTATCACTACTCACCAGGCATCATTGAATCATAAATGTTTCATCCATATAAAGTTTCATAAAAATAAAACAAAACTTGACTTTTATTATTCACAACTGAATCATCAAAAATGGAGATGCGACTTTTCTTCCGTAGTACGGTAGAAATTTGCCTGGGTTTGTTGCCTCGTAAACATTCAAATTTCATTTTCTCAGCTCGTGTCAGTTGGAGGGCACTCGGATATTTTGACTTCCTTTATCCTTTATCGAGGAAGCATTCGAAAGGAAAGGGCACTATGTTTACAAGGTTCGATCAAGTGAATGTACATGCAATGATAAAAATTTTTGAAATTAGCTTCCAGAACATGACATTAAATTTCATTAAATTTAAGTGAAGTTTCGTTAAATTTAATATATCACATGAAATTTAATGTCATGTTATGGAAACTAATTTCAAGATGTGTACATTAAATTTAATGTAATTTTTAACCTTGTGTTTAAAGCATAGATCTACTTTACCTTTTGCAAAAATATTGCCCTTTCCTTTTGGAAGCTTCCTTGATGAAGGATGTACTAATACGAATCAAAATATTTGTCTGTGCCCCGACCAACACGAGCTCAGAAGATAGGCATCCATACATGACTTCACTGGGTTTCGTAGTCTCGTAAGCATTCAAATTCCCTCAGTTATTTTAGTTACAACAGAGTAAAAAATTCTCATTGAATTTAATACATCATTAACCGACAAAGACTTCAAAAGAATAGAGCAGTATTATTTTTTAGAAGGGTATTCGATCCTCAGTGAATAATCAGAATATATTGACATTATATACATTCAAATCATAGGTGAATGCAGGTTACGTATGCTCAATTGATTAATTTTTTACTTTTGTAATGTAATTTTTATTCGCAGCCCTTATTCATATACAAAAGTAGAATTTATTTTTGCCCAGAAAGTTAAATTGGCATAAAAAGAATATATATTCCTAATTACATTATATAAGAAAAATATTATCAAATTTATATTTTTCATTTACAAATCTTTTGTAAATTTCTGAATTTTTTTTGTAATTTTTACTCAGCCTTTGTTTATACATAATAAGAAAACTGCTATTCAACATCAATTTAACTGGTTAAACATAAAGTCTGGCTAAATAAGAATTACACGACAAAAGTAATACATTAACCTGACTGGTTAAACATAAAGTCTGGCTAAATAAAAATTACACGACAAAAGTAAAACATTAACCTGAGAGAGAAACTTGCTGAGACGCGGCGTCTTCGCGTTGAAACTTTTTCAGGAACCTCTGTAAAAAACACAAAAATCTAAACAAAGAATCGCGGATCTAATGTAACTCTAAATATATACTTATCTAAATAATAAAAGTCGGGAAAACATCTTCGACGCGGGTCTCCTCGATCGTTGTCGTCGTTGCCGGCATGTCCACGTTCGCGGCGACGATGCTCCTTCGACATCTCCTCGACGTTGATTCGACTTTCCAAGCGAAACTGCGAACTCGACGAAACGAAAATTAACCTCGCGATTAACCTAGACACCGTTAAGCTGTCAAACATTCAACATGCAGATCGAAATGGTCTCGCTCGCACGCGGAAAGAAACGACGAACCGACCTCGTCCAATCCCGGCCCAAGTTATAGCGATAACAATAACCCGCGAGATCTTTCGATCATTTTCGACAGCGCTTCGACTTTTGCGACATTTTACGACATTTCGCGACTATTTTCGATTCGAGGGCTTGCTCCTTTTTATGTAGGGACTATTATCGCAATGTAAATTTTATCTTTATGTACACATAATCTGGTTGGCTTAAGGGAGACCATATCCCGCGCCATAAATAAACGAAACTATAACTATAATTTAGAAAATGGATTATATAATAATGCCTGTCACTGATAATGATGATTCTCACAAATAGAAATATCACCGAAATAAGTTACAAAAAATATATCATAATTACGAGAAAAAATATATTTAACGACTTTCAATTTCTTTAAACAATTACAATATTTTAAAAAGTATATAATAAGTAATTTAAATAGCATTTAATAAATTATAATATTATTTTTACCACATGCTTTTTTTAACTTTTATTATTTTTAAGCATTTTTTTAAAGCTAAATAAAAAAGACTTAGTAACAACAACATTCCAATACTGGACATTGAATAGGTATAGTTTTATTATAGTTACAGATCATTTTGCATAATATTAATTACTGTTTTGAATCGGAAAAAAATATTATTACACATCAATTTCATTTTTGGCGGATAAATAAGAAGTGAAAAACTGTGGCAATATTTTTATAACTTTGGAAAATTATGTATTCAATACTACTAGTTTAAACAATGTGTTACCTTTTTATTATTACTTCCATAATGTCGTTTTCGTAGCATTTTTTAATTTTAATTATATTTAAGCATTATTTAAAGCTTCATAAAATTGGAGTAAGCAAAAATAACATTCCAAGTTTGGAAAATAGATGGGTAGGGTATTAGTCACAAATCTTTTGTATAATATAAGCTACTATTTTATATACGTAAAAAGTATTGTGATATATTAATTTCATTTTTGACGGATAAAGAAGAATTAAAAACATTTTGGCAATATCTTCCTAACTGAAGAAATTTATTTATTTAATACAACTGTAATATACAACTATGTAAATAAAAGTAGAGAAAACATGTTTCAGTTTTATTTAACGCCATATTTGTCAAAATAAGTTACAGAAAATACCTTAAGTTAGGTTAAAAAGTATATTTAAAAAATTAAAAATTACTTTAAAAAATATACAATAAATAATTTAAATAGCATTTAAGAAATTGCAATAAACTCATAATTATAAAAATAAAAAAAAAAAAGCATCAGCGAGTACGCGAACTACAAAAGTTATGTTCATCAGTCGAGCGCTTTAACCACTCGGCTACTACAACCCTTTGCGAGATAAGCCGCGAAGCAGCTGATAAACTGCTAGTCGCAGTCATTTATTCGAAGCATGAACACGCAAGGACTGTAGATTTTCCGCTGGCGCTCGACTGTGCCTCCAGCCGCCAATCGCGCCGAACCTGCGCACATCGGTGCGCGAAAAATCCTCGATATCCCATGTACGATTCGCCGACCTCGAACGCTCCTAATATTTTTTCGATACTTGAGTATCGATATTTTGGTATCGATACTTTTTAAGTCGATACCATAAACGCCTCGGTATCGATGTTTTTATAACATTCGATACTTTGACAGCGATTATTTAGCCAGTATCGCCCATCTCTGGTTACCATAGTAACACGTGTATTTGCTTCCCAAATAATCGATATCGTACAAATCGATCATTTTAAATAAAAATTAGATTTGGCATATGGGATATCATGAAACTTAATGTACTTTATATGTACACTAGTAAATAACCCCTTCGTAAGATTCTAAAGTCGCCAATCGATAAAGTAGAAATCCATCCTACAAAATCAAAACTAAACATGTCAAAAATTTTAATTTTATAAAAAATCAGCTTTCGGAAATGTATAATTCTAATGTAAAATATGCGCGAGTGGAACCGGAACAGTGCGAATTAGGGTTAGGTTAGTTGAGATAGCGAGCGATACCGATCGGGAAAAGGTATAATTAATATTAAGGAAGCGTGCAAATTATTTGACTTCCGCATTCTGGAAGTTTCGGAAAAGTTCCGGGGAAAATGCATAAATAAGAGTGAAAAGCGTGCGTCAGCCCTCTTACCGCTCCGACTGCCGAACAAGTGTATACGAAAGTGTTGTTATCTCTGTCGCGTAGTAAAACCTATCGAAATAAATATATTTTCTTGGAACTTTACAACTTCAGAAGTGGGATCGTTTCAAATACCCAGAGATTCCGCAATATCGGGCGTAATCTTGTGTGACCGATTATCGATCCGCCTTTTCAGAAAAGATCAATTGGCTCAGCCTGTAACGGTTTTCGTCTCGTGCAACGTGATTGTCCGTTACGAGCACATGTTCCCGGTTTTACAGACACATAAGTGCTATTGGTTTTCTCAGGTGCAAACCAAGAAAAGTGGTAGAAAACCGAAAGACGATCGACGAAAAGGCAGAAAAGGCGAAAACGACGACGGAAGTTCGAAAAAATGCAAAGGAGCACTTTGGAGCTTTTGTCTCAGAAGACGACCGAAGAGCTCAGAGAGGAAGCCAGGAGGCTGGGTCTCGAGATTGCCGATACTCGAGAACGAGTGTTGCACAGCATCGTGGATCATCTCCAAAGGTATGCCCCGTCATTCGAAGATTTTCGAGGTCCACGAACGCAGCACGAACAGGTAGTTCGGACCGATGATTCTGCAGGTAATCGAGCATCAGAACGAATGGATGTGGATAGCTCACCCACTCCGTTAAATTCGAGGGATAATGCCCGGCAGGTGCCACCCGTAGGAAATGCCAATGATCGAGGTAATCTGGTCAACGAACCAAATGTGAGTACGGCTAATTCTGGTTATGACGCTTTAAACCGAAAAATAGAGGAGGTTATGGCAGTTGTGGTTAACTTGCAACGCCAAATGTATAATTCGCATTTAAATCGTCCACAGTTTTCGGTTCAGCAAGAACCCTCGATTAGTAATGAAGAAATGGAGAGTCGACCAAGCCATGTGGCTCATGGAGGTGCCGTTGAAGGTCTACGATGTGATCTTCCACTTCGAGTTCCAACGATGGGTGTTTCAGGGATCGGTGGCGCGGCGATCCAATTAGACACCTCACCACCCTGATACCAAAGTTTTCTGGTTCTGAGGACGAAAGCGTGACGAAGTGGCTCTCAAAGGTGCAGTGGGTCTCGACGATATATGGAGTGTCTCCACAAATCACGCTGTTGGCGGTAGTAAGCAGACTTACTGGTGACGCAGAACGGTGGTATGCGAGGCAACCAAATGTAGTCACGACTTCATGGGAAGCCGTGAGGGAAGGCCTCATAGATTATTTCGACAGAGCAGTATCGTTCAGTGAAGTTCTCAAGAAAGCTGAAGCCAGACGATGGGACAGTGGACGTGAGTCATTCGAGACTTACGTTAATGCGAAATTAGATGTGCTCCAACGACTGGCATTGCCGGAGACAGATGTAGTGAATTTGCTGGCGTCAGGAATAATGGTTCCAACCCTACGTGCTCAGGCTTTCGGGGTCAAGGACGAGAGATTGCCTGAATTTATTGACAGGATGAGGAGAGTGGTCGTTGGATCAGCTGATTTGACGTCAAGGTTTTCAAATCCAAAACCCTCGTCTAAAGTGGAGTCGAAAGCAACGTTCAAAGGTGGTGCAATGGTTTCAAGGTGCCAAAAGTATAGAAAAAGAGGGCATGTAGCGAACGAGTGTCGAGCAGGTGAAGTGACTTGTTTCCTCTGTCACGAGAAAGGACACAAGAAACCAGACTGTCCCAAGTTGAAAGGGAGAGTCAACGCAGTCACGTCGGAGTCTATCGTCGAGTCAGCCAGTGAGTCATCGGAGTCATCGGAGTCAACGGAAGCAGTAGCAGTACTTCAAGTCTACAACGAAAAGCAGTTTAAGACAGCGGTAACAAGCGTAAAAAAGTTAGCGAACGAAAATTGTTTTTGCACCGTGTTGATAGATACGGGTAGTCCGGTGTCATTGTTGAAAGCGTCAGTGTTCGATAGATTTTTAAAAAATAAAGGCTACGTATTACAAAAATCTGATAGGTCGTTATGTGGGTTAAAGAAAACTCCGCTGTCGGTGTTAGGAACCGTGTATACGTGTATAAATTTGAAACTTTTACCTGGACGTAGCATTCCGGTTAAATTTTATGTAGTATTAGATGACTCGTTCGAAATAGATATGATTGTCGGTTTTGACGTAATGACTGCCGAAGGGATAAATATTAAAATTAATAAAAATACGAATGCAAACGACAATGGAAAAGTCGTCGGGGATAGTTTCGAATTGTTGGCTATTGACGAGTATAGCGAAAAAGAGCAGACGATATGGGAACAGGTAGAGCAAAACCTGAATGAGTCAGTCGGTCAGGAACTAAGGTCGAAGTTAAAAAATGTTTTCGATAAAGTACAATCGACAGAAGTTCCCTTAGAAGATGATGACTACCAGGTTAGAATACGAATGAAGGACCATTCAGAGTTTGCTTTCGCCCCTAGGAGGTTCTTTTATCACGAAAAGAAACAGATCCGGGAAATTACTGACGATTTATTGAACCGAGGTATTATTAAAAAGAGTAACTCTCCGTATTGTTCGCGTATAGTACTGATAAAGAAAAAGGATGGTAGAGCACGAATGTGTGTCGATTTGCGTCCGCTTAATCAACGAGTATTAAAGCAAAAGTATCCATTTCCGGTGTGCGAAGACCATATTGGTCAACTAAAAGGCAAAAGTGTTTATACACACTTGGATATGAAGGACGGGTTTCACCAGATAAGGGTGCACCCGGAAGATACTAAGTATTTTAGTTTTGCCACTCCGGATGGGCAGTTTGAGTATACACGTTTGCCTTTTGGGTTTTGCGATGCTCCAGCGGAATTTCAAAAGAGAGTTAGTAGCGTCTTGGAGAGGTTAGTGCGTGAAGGGAAAATATTGGTATTTATCGATGACATTCTCATCGCTACTCAGACCGCCGATTAAAATCTTAGAGTGTTGGAAGAGGTTTTGATGTTATTCAAGAAATACCGTTTCGAGTTAAATGTGAATAAATCAAAATTTCTTGAGTCAAAGATAGAGTACCTGGGATACGTCATATCGAAAGATGCCATCACTATTAGTGATAGACATACGAAAGCTGTCTTAGATTTCCCTGAACCGTCGAATGCGAAACAACTGCAAAGTTTTATAGGCTTAGCTAATTATTTTCGAAAATTTGTCCGTGATTTTTCTCTTAAAATGAGACCGCTACAGAATCTCTTGAAGACAGGAGTGAAATTCGATTTTTCAGTGCAGTGCAAAAAAGCCTTCGAAAATATGCTTAAAATCTACTCTTAATAAATCGGTGAATTCTGTTAGCGAATGGACAGAGGAGTTACGTCATGTAGAATACGTATTGAATAATACTCTAAATAAAGCAATAGGCACGACTCCTAGCAAATTATTGTTGGGTTACGATCAACGACTGCACTCCGATAGACCAATTCGAGCCCTGGTTGATAGGTTACAATCAACGGATACTGATACTGTTACGGAAAGAAATAGAATAAGGGAAGCAGCGGATGAACCGAATGAGGCTATGCGAATGCGGAATAAAGTGTATTATGACGATAAGCACAAAAAACCAACGTTGTATAAAAAAGGAGAGTATGTATTAATTAGAAATATGCAAATTAAACCCGGTGTCAATAAAAAGCTAGTCGATAAGTATAAAGGACCGTATGTAATTAAAAAAGTGTTAGAGAATAATAGGTACGTAGTTAAAGATATTCCAGGTTTCAATCATACTCAGAAACCTTTGAATACTATTTTGTCATCTGATAAGTTGCGATATTGGATTAAACTGTGACAGGGTGTCACCGATCGACCCCTTGGCAGATCCTTCACGGTGGATGCCGCGGTTCCCTCGCGTGTCGAAAGTGTCCCGGAGCTCAGGATCACCTTCCTCAATTTTTTTTTTTATGATCAGTTTTATTAAGTCGGGTACTCGTCCGTCAGTCGCCGGTAAAGCGCCTGAACAGCTTTACCGTCACTTGCTCGGTTGCGCGTTCCGCCGGGAGCGTCACCACCTCCCGAGCACTCGAAACGCCCGAGCCCCTCTTTCCCCTGGCTGTCCCTCTCGGCAGCGCAGGAGGTATCACCCGATGGTAGGAGCCATCGTGGCCGTCGAGAAGGGACACCGCCCCTCTCTGACGCGCCTGCATCGTTCCCCCCTTTTTCGTCGCTGCGCGCCTGCATCATTCAGGCCCAGCATGCTAGCAAAAAAACCGTCTCATATTCCCCTTCTTTCCCTCGTGGCTGGCGACCTTACGCGCCTCCACTCATTCGGCAGTAGCCGTCCAGCTCTTGCCACCGCAAAGCTGCATTCTAGCAGCGTGGCTATCTTCGATTGCGTCACAGAACGCCTCTCTCTCTCTCTCTCTCTCTCTCTCTCTCTCTATCGCAGCATGTTAGCCGCCCGAGACGAAGACGGTGGCGACTTCCCCGACACCGCGAGTAGGTGGGGAAAAACCCGTTCGGACCCCGCTCTCTAATCCCCCCGTATCACCCCCGGTGATTCTCCGCTCCTGGTCGCTGGAGATGCGCGTACGGTTCCCGCGGGCATCCACCAAGCGCTATCGGCTCCCACTCGTCACTTCGTCTTCTGACGCGCTACGGAGCGGACCCCGAAAATTTGTTTGCGAGGAAATCGTGCATAAGAGAAACGTGTGTTTGCGAGGAACTTGGTGGCGTGCTTGAGTATAGTGCGGGGTGAAATTGTTCGTGATTGCCGATCTCTTAAGTGTGGGACCAACCGAACTATAACGGCTTACAACCGACCTCGGGAGCCCGGACCCCAAGACGACGTCGGCAGACACCAAGGTTACGACGCCTTCGCCGTCAGCGATCCCCGAGCCCTACATAGAAGCTGCGACTTCAACCGCGTAAGTACTTTGGAACCCCTATCCGAGGATGTGCCCCCGTTCGTGCGGAGAACGCGGAACTTTGTGCCCCGAATATTGCTTCCGGTCATTTTGCTTTTTAAGAAGCTCTACCGTCGCGTGATTAGCGAACCCCGCGGCTTTTGCGTATTATCGCGTTATCGCGTTCTTGTTTCTTGTCGCGACTCAAGACTTCATTGTATGTGTTTACGGAAATATAACCGTTAGTTCGTATGTAAAGATTTGGAATTATTTTACCCCCTTGCGTTTTTTTTTCATTAGTGATTTCTTCGGCTTTGCGTTCTGCCCTTTTCCACATCAGGAAAAGGATTACAAAACCATTAGTTGATAATAATAATAATGATAATGTGAGTGAAGAAACCGAAAAGACTGATAATGTTTAAAATGTACGGTGAACAATTATTTTGCTGATAATGTAAGTGATGTAACAAGACTGAAAAGAAATTTTGTGATGTTATGTTAGTATTAATGTTGTATTTTTATAAAATAGAAATTCGAGGTCGAATTTGTTTTAAAGGGGGTGAAACTATAAAATATGCGCGAGTGGAACCGGAACAGTGCGAATTAGGGTTAGGTTAGTTGAGATAGCGAGCGATACCGATCGGGAAAAGGTATAATTAATATTAAGGAAGCGTGCGAATTATTTGACTTCCGCATTCTGGAAGTTTCGGAAAAGTTCCGGGGAAAATGCATAAATAAGAGTGAAAAGCGTGCGTCAGCCCTCTTACCGCTCCGACTGCCGAACAAGTGTATACGAAAGTGTTGTTATCTCCGTCGCGTAGTAAAGCCTATCGAAATAAATATATTTTCTTGGAACTTTACACTAATAACGCCTATATAATATCAAAAAATAAGTAATTAAAATAATAATTAGCACTAAAATTAGAAGCAACTTAGGCGATCACCCGATGCCCTCGGGCTGGCTTCGTCGTTAATACGAGAAGTACTATTTTATTATATTTACATTTGGTCTGGAGATACAAAACCCAAATTGTAAAAATAATATACTACCGTTTGTAGATTTAGATATCTTTGAATTTATAACTATCATTAAACGCGTCCATGTGTATTACGTAATAATGTGCATTTTAGTAATCAATATGTGAAATGCATATGCGTGACATCAATGTTAAGTGGTTGTAGGATCAGTATGATAGTTTGAATTGCAATCTGAAATCATAACACTCACATCTGTGCGATTTTCAACCATATTGTATGCGTCTCATGATGAATACATTTGTTTCTTCAATTGCGGAAATATCACAAGCATAAGATGTTATTTCAGATGACTCCAAAATTACATCATTATGCACACATGCCATGCGTAATTACATCGTGAGTGCAAGATGATACATTTTAATTAAAAACTCACTGAATGAGAGCTACATGCGTCCGCATGCGCTGGTTATCTGGGTAAATGCATAAGAAGGAGAAGCATGTGAGTTGTTTGATGACCTGCATTATAAATTATATAAATAATGTCATACGCTTGATGGAATTTCCATTGAACTCGGAGAAGTGGTCGATTTTCTGATTAACCTGGATTTTGGCAATACGTAAATGTCTTTAATACGGTGATGTAATTTCAGAATTATGATGATGTATAGGTTTTGATGGTTGCAGACTGTAATTGTTTGTGTTGCGAGTAATAGTTATCATAAATTAATGATAGACGAGGTGTTCCCAGGGCTTTTTTGTGACATTGTAGTAGGCGCAGTTTGATCGTCTTAGTGTGTCGCTTCATTCATTGATAGTAAAATAAGAATGTATGACTATGTGTGTTTTTTGATTGAGTGAATTCGAATCGGATTTTAGCATATTGTATTACGATAGTATAAGAGGTACATAATAAAGACGAGTCGATGTGTTATACAATAACTTTCTTAATACTAGATTATTTGTCTGATGGCGAAGATTGCAGAGTATGCAATTTCGTTCGTAGCAAATGTTTCATTCATATTTAATATTTGTAGTCTAGAACGCGTAAAGTTAAAGGAATTCGAAGTTTCGTATGTCGCAATGATATAAAATGCATATTCGTAAGGTAAGGTTCATGAACTTATTATGATCTTGCAATTTTCGGTCGAGGCGTTGGTCGAGAATGAGCATGAAAATAATGTAGCGGAATAATGAGAAGTTAATGACGAAGATAAATGTAAAGCGTAAATCGAACGATTCTCGGTTCGTTAAATATTAATTGTTTCCTGATATCAATTTTTTATGGTCGATGCACTTTGGTTTTTGGGTAAGAGTCGTTCGGTTATTCGAAAGTGCTTTTTAGTTTTAATAGGTCAAATTTTACAATCGATTTTAAATTATTACATTTATAAACAATCTGAAAAGAGCAGTTTCAAAATGAAAAGAATATGCAAGTGGTTTTAGATGACAGGCTCCTCTGGTGGCTTACACCGTCCAGAATTGTTGAGAATCCTGATGAGGTTTTCTCACCCCAGAATCCGTGAGCTGTTGCAGTACTTATATATGACACTAATTCACTACTGCTCCACTTGCCATCGTGGATGAGTATATATAGGCGAGGGAATTAATGACGTCAGTGGATGACTTTTCCCGATTGCGAAAAGAAAACAAAGGACAAGCGCGATAGAGAAAGGGGGGAAACGCCGGGCCCCCCGCTAAATGTTAAAGGACAAAACAACGAAAGAAAAACGAGTATAAAGGAATGTACAGATTCAATCAAGAACGGAAAATAAGCGAATTTTTTTTTTGAAACATTTTTTTTCATATAAAATTTAAATTTGCTGAAAATGGTCTTAAAACTGATTGAAACTTGTAATAAACGGTAAAGGAATGTATTGTCACCCAATTTTGGGCTATCCTAAAAGTTTCAAGTCACTAGCTCATCGGTAAGTTAGTTTAAAATCGATTACAAGATTTGCACCGAACAAACAGAAAGACAGACAAGAATACGAGTTAATAAAAATGTAGTAAAATGATTGTCCGTCTATTAAATATAAGATCGTTGATGGTAATTAATTTTACCATTACTTCACTGAGCATAAAGGGTTGAAAAATGATTGCTGATGTACAAAATACAAGTTCGTTTAATGGTAATGAATGTTGCCATTAATTCACATATAAAAAAGCTTAACAAATTGTAGGCAATGTGAAAATGTAAAAGTATAGTGAATGCTACCATTGCTAGATTCATAACCGTGTAAAAAACTGTTTGGCAACATGCAAAACTAGTTATGTTATTAGTAATGAATGTGACATTAGCATGTACATAAACATAATGTAATAAAAGTTATCAGTCAGTGACTGGATTGTGGCGATTATACTATATATATATGGTTACTACCGCTATAACCTAAACGTCATTCCTAGCAGTTGACTCTGTGCCAAATCCCAAAAACATATATATCACGAGAAATTTAAATGCCAGCACAGACATTTAAACTGGGTTTTTAAATTTCGTTTAAAAACCCCTCAAGTGAACTGCACTGAACGTCCTGACTGAACTGCCCTGAACGTCATCACTGAACTGAACATCGTACAACTCCTCCTTAACGTCATAACTCTCGTCCTGGTTGTCAGCACTACTCGTTATTAACTCCACTTCATTCAGTGTTCCTCGTTAACTATTCTGCACTGTGTTCGCACGCCTCTTTTATAATACAGCTGGCCCGTGGTCGCGAAGCATAAAATTTTGGGAGTAGGAAAAGTGAAAGGAATTCATGGAAAGATGCTGGATTGTGGTTGTTCCGTCATATCTCTACTTTAACAAAATTTTAATTTCAATATTAATCCATTAGCGCGTATGGGATACCAGTGGCGCGATTTTGGGCACATGCGATTTTAACCGTTAGAATCAAACTTTTTCTTACTGGAAACTATGTACCCTATGATTCTAAGGGTAGCTAATCACGAATCCGAAGTCAGAATTGCAGAATTTAAAATAGCTGATCCAATATGGCGGTTCAAACATAGAAATAATGTTTTCAACGAACCAGTTGGACAAATCAATCTTGAATACGAATTCGAATTTGATGTCAGAATTGCAAAATTCAAAATGGCTGACTCAAAATAGCGGACATCGAGAAGCTAACTATTACATCGACAATCAGAATTTCACAAAAATCGATGCACATAAGTTTACGAGGTCGCTGATTACGAATCTGAAGTCGCAACTACAACATTTAAAATGGCTGATTCATACAAACACATTAATGTGAATGGCTGATTTAAATTCACATTCAGCGATCCCAAAAACATACGGAAACCAAATGTCGTTTATATGGAACGTTCAGAAGATTGATTTGTCCAACTGGTTTTTTGAAAAACATTCTTCCTATGTTTTTTAATCGTTTTTGTTGATCTAAAGTCTGGGGAAGTAATGACAAATTCTTAATGAAACATATTATCTTCATTTACGTGTCAGTCAAAAAAGAATAAATTATATTCGATATTATTGGACTACTGTTGAAGACGGTGAGTAGAGGGGTCACATTTTATTGCTCCGTATTTTATTTGGATAATTCCTTCTTAAAACACCATTTTGGAAGTTTACATTTACAGTGCTTGTTCTCCGGAACGGCTCGGATTGTTCTTGACGTGTGCTACTGTTTTTCCGAGTCATTTTTTCGGTGGAAACCGAAGTTTTGTGAATTTCTCAAGAGTGTACGAAACCGTTTTCCAACACCTCATATGACTTATGACTGCTGGTGACGTCACTCGTGTGTATTTCATGAAATTGGCCAATCAGCGGAGCAGAATTTACAAAAGTTCGAGGGAACTGCCAGTTGCAGTTTATTCCATCGAATTCGCAGTCTACTGTTTCAGTTAGTCATTAATGACCAAATCCTTAATTTTTTACTGAGTTCTTAAGTGGAGGTTGGCCTTGGATGTAAATATTCTGTTCTGTAAATTTATCTTCTGCCTTTAAATTAAACAGGTGGAAAAAATCAAAGATTTCCGAAGCCTTGCAGTGGGACTTATGCGCCTAACGGTGAGTCTGTTCCGTGTGTATACTACCTACCTACACATTTTGAGAAACAAAGCCTTCTTATATTATTAAATTCTTGTCTACAGAACGTCGCATTATTCTGGCTCCGAAATATCGTACTATAACGCGATTGATTGCCAGATAATTGTATTTTATTTTATTTATTGATCTTTCGACATTTATGAAGATTTGCGGTTTTTATAGCAAAGATATTTTGTATCCGGCATAGGTACATATAGTTTGGATCGCGAACGCTCTGTGATAGCTGACGTCATTGATTCTGACAGCTGTTCTTGCGACTTAGTTGGCAGTTTGAAAATTAGTTACTTCGCTTATGCTCCGCGAGAGTCAGCACGTCTTGGGGAAAACTTTACTGCCTATGCAGAAAAAGGAGTCGGACCCACATTTTTCGCCCGCTACGCCACTCTCTCGGACTGGTCCGAAGGAGATCTCACCAGTTCCAGAAAAATCTCTTTCTGCTACGGTGGGGCGGCCGTCGAAAGCGACTATTTGGAACACGCATAGGGACCAGTCGACGAACTCCATTCCGGATTTCTTTGCGCGCCAAAGTCCACCGCTTGTGACCTCAATCCACACCTCAGGTTTCTTCACTCCAGTCCATTCAACACTCTACAAGGTCACCACGTGTACAAGACTACTCAGTGTCCATAAACTATTGGAATATCTATGGGCCTCATAATTTTACCATGGCCACCAAGAATAAGCTAAATGGGATCAGCAATTTTTCCGAGACTTGGTGCGTTGACTCCACTTCTCTATCTCGAATTCACGAAACCAACATTTTTGCAGTTCCAGCCTCACGTGATGGATCCAGAGGAAGATTTAGCGGCGGTTTGTGTTCTTATGTTCGAGGATCGGGCTCGCTCATCACGATTGAATCCTCCTCCCACTGACTTTTTACATTAGTTTCAACCTCTGCGATATCGTTAATTCAAGGTTCTTTTTATTTTCCGCCATCATGCGGCCTTTCTGTCCAGTTGTTTTCCCTCCAATCTGTTCTAGACTCTCTTTTCCAAAAGTTTCCGGACTCTATGTTTATATTGGCAGGAGACTGCAATTCTCGGATGGGTGACCTTGACGTTGAGCGCGACTTTCCTCATCTATTTGAGGGCACTCAATTAAATGTAGATAGAAAATCTTGCGATAATAGATGTAATGCTCGTGGTAAGTGTTTGTACAATTTTATGTTCGACAACAATTTAATTCTTTTGAACTGCCGTTCGTTCGGAGACACACCAGCACAATTTACTTATTTTGATATAAACGGTCGTAGCATAGTAGATATGGTCTGGGTCTCCGCTAACCATTTACAATTTATTAACAATTTTTTTATAGGCCTTGACGGCGGAGGATCAGACCACCTTCCTGTTACTGTTGTATTGACCTTATGCTTGCCCGATTCATCGGTGTCCACCAAATCCCGCTCTATATCAGGAGTTAGGCGCAAAGTGGCTTGGACGCCGGAAGGCGCGTCGAAGTTTTCAAATTGTTTGCGGGAATTAAACCCTTTGAGTTGTACGTGGACCAGGCTACACAGAACCCGTCTTTTTCAGCGTTATGTATCGGTCTTTCAAATAACCTGGGATTAGTTAAATTGACAAGTGTCTAAGGAAATAAGTCGTGTTCCATGAGTCTTGGACCTCGGTAGTACGACGCAACCTGCAAGGATGCTCGTAAGCATATGAATAGAGCCCTACATCTTTTGCGTAAAAAAATTACGCTTGTCCTAAAGAATTAGCTTATCTTGCAGCCAAAAAGAACAATCTCTTTATGCTCTTCAAAAAGGGTGACCGTTCAGACCCCGCTAATTATCGAGCGATTGCAATTACAAATGCCCTTACAAAACTCTTTATGCAGATTTTTGCGACGAGACTGGAAAACTGGCTACACCAACGCGATGTGCTCCCCCAAGAACAGACGGGTTTTCGAAGTGGACGCTCTGCGGAGGATAACATTTTTATCCTAAATGCAGCGGTTCAAATTCAGCTAAGGAAGAAAGGTTCTAAGTATTACGACCTTTTCGTAAACTTCCGCAGACCGTGCGATTCTATCCCTCATGCCAAATTATGGCATAAACTTTATAATTTCGGAATAAGTACCAAGATGGTCAGGGTGCTTAAGGCATTTTATGATTCTGCAAGGTCTTTTGTCATCTGTGCTACCGGTTCCTCGGAATCTGTCAGAGTGACCGAGGGGGTCCTTTAGGGAGAAATATTGAGTCCGCTTCTTTTTATTCTCTATGTTTCTGATATAGTAATTTTCTTTCGTGAAAAAGGCTTGAGAGGCATTGATTACACTTCAACCTATGACCTAATGATGCTCCTTTTTGCTGATAATTTGGCGATTTTTTCCTACTCCTCTGCTGACCTAAGATCAAAACTGAGAGTCCTCTCTGAGTATTGCACCACCAATGGACTTACTGTTAACATCGCTAAAACTAAAATAGTTGTTTTCAGAAGGGGCGGTCCTCTAGATGCATCTTTTAGAAGTTTTTATTACGAAAACCAACAGTTAGAAGTGACGCCCACATATTCTTACCTAGGAACAATCGTCTCCTCATCGGCAAGTGGGATGAAGGTAGCAGAAAACGCTATAGCTAAGACTCCGCAAGCGACGGCATCTGATTTGGCTATAATGGCTTCTGCAAAGGGTGATTCGTGTCGTGCAGCTTTAAAGCTCTACGGTGCATCCATTGTATCTACACTACTCTACGCTGCTCCCTGGGCTCTCGGCCATCTCGATAAATGGGAATCGGCTCAAGTTGAATTTTTTAAAAAATGGCTTAGGCTTCCTCCATCTACACCGGCCTATCTTATCCATCTCGAACTAGGCCTCTACCCGATATCTGTCGAAATAGTAGGCAGAGCACTAAACCTAGTACTAAATCTGACGATTTGTGGGCCGACCTGTCGGTGGCAACCTGGGAGTCACGCCTACCACTGGCCTGCGAAGTTTTTGCAACAACCCAGCGCAATCGCGATCTCCATCGTTATTTTTCCTCCGACTCGGTCCAGATCTCTATTTTCAGACAATTTTCAGATTACTACTATATTCGATATTAACTTCAGCTTTTTCGCGAAATAAAAAAAGAAAATCCAATAAAACCATAAAACACAAAGGAGCGTCGTACATGATAATAATTTTCATTGAACAGAAAGTATAAACCTACTTAAATTATCCAAGGGCAAAATTAATAGCTACGAGTATAAACTTATTGTTAGAGAAAAGCCCCGAAAATAAAAAATGTGTACCATTAGGAATCTTTCACTATCTCTTTTATCTGTTGAATCAGAAAAAATTATTTCCAGGTATTGTGTGGTTATTATATGACCGGGAAAAGAATATGCAAAATGAATTTAAATTATTCCAAATTGAAATGAGAGAATTTGTTAGGTTAGAGTTCGATATTGGACATGGAAATTGAGATTCTAAACAGAATATAAATGATATCATATCTAACTGAAAGAATTTTTTTCATTAGGATCCTTTAGTTTAAACGCATCAGTTTTATGTGTATGCAGAAATTATATTGCAGGATGGTATCTCTTTATGAACCGATTTGAGAAAATACAGATTGATATTTAGTCAGATAGCTGGTTAACAAATAATAGTTTATGACCTTTTAATTATTTCTTGCTGCTTTTGTGTAAGTTAAAATTATCATTGGTATAAATCAACTCAAATTACTCTTTTGAGATACATGCTGAGGTTATTGTATTGGCCTTATTTTTTACTATTTACCGAGATCATCTTGTTATTATATTGTATCATTATTCCCAACAATGATCATTTAAAGTTTTATGATTTTACTGAATGTTCGAATTTCTGATGATTTTAACCTCAAGAGCAAGCGTTCAGTTATTCGAATAAAAACATGTGACTGTTTCGAAACATCCTTCCCGGCATATCGATTTGGGGTTTCAATTGTCAACGGGCCACGTATTCGATGTGAAACAGTCTCGTTTGGGGAGAATGCCCCCAAAATACATAAACTTTAAAATTCAATTTACAAACGAACCATGCCGTGCTGAAAATTATTTTTTGCACCATCGGCTTCAGAAAAAAATAAATCTTCATCAAGGTATATCTCTTATGGGTCATTGCAACAATACTCTGTATAAAAAATACCGTCTTTTTTAATACGGGGCCCCTTTTCGGTCGCCCCTCGCTATACGGCCGCGGGCTGCTACTCTGGCTACTAGTTTCACCGTCATAAGAGAAAGAAAAAGTAAAAGCATCAAATGCACTATTGCTTCACGGCGATTATGCAAAGAACTGGACAATAATCAATAAGACTGCAATTCAAGGCGCATATTGGATAAATAACCAAGTTTTTATTTTTAATGCCGTGTGTTATAAAGGGGATGAAGTTCGAAGTTTTGCCGTTGTCAGTGGTGACAAAAAACACGATACTGCACATGCGCTTTAAGCCCTGGATCATATTGTGTATCATGCTAAGACATTGTTTAACTGTGATTCTCCTTTAAAAGAAATTACGATGGTTACTGACGAGGCAGTTTCCCATTTTGAAAATAGTTACTAATTACATGAAATGTTTTTGTTTCCCTGTGATAAAAAATTGCTATTTTCTGCCACTGGTCATGAAAAAGTCGCGTGTGATGGAATTGGAGGCCTTGTTAAACAATACGCTACTTCACACAATTTGAAAGCTTCTAATTCGGCAAGTATCGCAAACGCAGAGGATTTCATTAAATATGTGAAGTTATACACTACTGCTATCACATTCATTTATGTATCGGCAGAAGAAATAACCGATATTCGGAATAAAAAAAAAACACCCGCGTGGTTGAATGTCCTAGTCGTAGTTGGAATTTAAAATTGCCATTTAGGGAAATCTGCGGTTGCATCAGAAACCGGAAAGAAGCACTGCTGTATTGCCAACACAGCAAATCATCAATTAAAACTAATAAAGTGATTTTATCAATTGATATCATGCATGTAAATAATTGAAGGTAGTTAATATTATTTATACAACAGTAATATATACTATTAATACAAACATTTCTTGTTTGTGTATTTATATGTATTATGTAAACATATTTTGCGTTGTGATCAGCGATTACGAAGAAATATAGATATTTTTATAAAATAATTTTTGTTACATATGAAGGTTTACCAGAAATCAATTTTTTTTGAAAAAGTACTTTATATGTGGACGAACTTGTAAAGAAAATTTTGAAAGATGGCGGTTTTTGAGAAAATAGATGTTATAGTATTTCAACAAAATGGCCGCCATTTTATTATTTAACGTAATAACAATGTTTTTAATGCAATTTGATAAAGAATACATTCCTACATTAGGTGCAAAAAGAAATATTGGAATACATTAATTATTCGTGAAAATATATGATATTTTATTAAAAATTGTATCAGTTTCGGCAAAAAGAGGTATTAAATTCGCAAGCTCCTAACATCGACACAACATTTCTTTTCAGCAAACGGTGAAATACTGGTCTCCTTATTTTCTTTGTTGAATCATATACTACGACATAAACTCATTCTAAGAACATAGATGACTAGAAGAAGAACTAAGAAGAAGGATGGAGCGGGGGAGGGGGGGGGGAAGAATATCGGAGCCACAACATCGGGTCTCCCGCCTCCACCCCCAACCCGAATGGAACACCTGCCTAAAAGAATTGGGCTTACCAGGTGGTAGAGATGACCCGAGGAGGATAGGGACTGGTGTCCGGCGATACCTGCGCTTCCTTGACCAGGGCATGTAACCGGAGGAAGCCAGGAATAAATCGCTGGAAAGGAGAGGGTGGACCTACCGCATTAGTTGGAACATCACCTCCCGCGACACTGAGGAAAAAGGGAAGGGAATCCACCATCCTCAGGAGACTCAAAAGAAACGGAGAACGGTGGAAAGAGGGCACGGCGCAACGAGAGTTGTACCGGGAAATAGTTACGCCGGTGCGGCCAAGAACATCAAGGTTGCTGTGCTCCTAAACGATTATCCGCGGGTATCCTTAAGCAAGGAGAACTTCACGGAGTTAGAGGAGGCAATATTGGAGGAAATGGCGAAGGGTGCGAACGTCAAGCTGGAGTTGGAAGGCATCCACTTCAGGCTCAGCATGCTAGTGATTGACTGTGAGAGCAGGGCACGGCATACTGGCTGAGGGGAATAGTACCAAGATTATCCGCGTGGAAGAGGGTCAAGCTACAAACGAGGGAGGGAGATGATATCCCGAAGCCGGTTGTAGTCACGATCTACTTCCCTAGGAGTGACGGCAAGGATACGAAAATGCTGCTGAATCTACTGGATGTTTCCAACAATGGGCTAACCATACCGGAGTGGGAAACGCTTAACACCAAAGAGGTGGGCAATGGGAGTGTCAGGTTCTGACACTGGCCATTGATCCTCAATCCCTTGAGACCACCATCAAGGGGGAAATAGGCTCCGGTATAGATTCGGTTGGGTACCCGTACATGGTGTGAAGAAAGGTTGTAGCGTAGCCGAAGAAGTGAGCGGCAGCACCAAGGAGATGGAGACCCAATTAGGGGTAGAAAGCGGTTCGGGGGAAGACACGGAAGCAGTAACAACTGATGAGCCACAGGTAGAAGGGGCAATGGAACTTTAAAACCTCAGGGAAACCGACTTAGTAGGGACATCGGAAACGAGTGAGGATATCGACCTGTCATTTCTAGACCTGAGTCCTGAGGGCTTGCCACCTCGGGAGGAAGGCGACGAGGTACAGGTACATATGGAGGATCGGAGACTGACACCCGATCGAGAAGAAGAGCAGTGACCAACGGGGCTGGCACCCGCGTTGCCTAGGTGAACATCCACCATGCGAAAGCTCCTTGGAGGTAATTGCAAGGGTGTTCATCAAACAACATCTTGGGCTGTCACTGCTGCAGGAACCCTGGGTCTACAGGGAACAAATCAGGCGATTAACCTGTAAGTACGCAAATGTCATATGGGGTACGGGACACGGGAATCCTCGTGCCTGTATAATGATAAGGAAAGGGATTAATAACACTTGTGTTACGACCCGACTACCATACTTACTTAAAGTATACGGTTCTCGGAGCCGTCAAAGGGCGGTCAACCACACGGGTTAATCTGGGTTGGTGAATGGAGACGGCCTGCTCTGAAAGAAATGATGGTGGAGAAGAAAGAAAACTCGTTTTATCCAGAAAAATGAAAAGTAAAATTTTATTGATTTTATTTAAAAGTAGAAATTTAAGACCGGTTTAGATTGGGTGGATCGGTGGGTGACAAAAGTTCGTAAGTGGACGGAAGAGGTTCGAGAGGAAGGGGAGGAGTAAATTTGACCGGAGACTTGGAGTGGGCGAGTAAGGGTTCTCGAATTGTGGAAGGGAGAGGTTCGACTGGAGGATTTTGTGGTGGAGTTTTCTGGTGGAAATTAGGGTCGAGAAACGATCTAAGGTTTGTTTTGGATTCCCTGACGGCTCGCTCGCGGAGGCTTTGCAGACGATGAAAATAGGCCGTATCCTTTTTATGTACCGGCACTGAAAAAAGAAGAGGTTGGTTTTCTACGATTCGGACTTGTATGAGTATCTTTTGAGGCCGGTATAGTAGGTTTTAGTATTTGTATGAATAAGTTCTATTAATGTAACGCGTTGGCGCTGTTATCAAATTCCCATATATTCGGGGATTCCCAAAAATGAATTTTGTCATGATTTCCTAGTTACGTGAGACGTAACACTTGTATTTCAGAATATATGACGAGAGACCTGATTCCCGTGAGAGCCCTCATTAACATCGATGGGCGACTCAGCGTTCTAGACTCGGCATATTTCCCGGGAGACAACAATATCATGCCACCGAAGGAGGTGCAGGACCTTGTCGAGTACTGCAAGAAACCGAGGCTACCACTAATAATCGGATGTGATGCCAACGCGCACAGTGAGATGTGGGAAGCACCAATACCAATGAAAGAGGCAAGAAACTTTTAGAATATCTAGTTAATGATGATTTAGTAATATTTAATGCAGGGACTGAACCCATATTTGTTATTAATAATAAAAGTGAAGTAATAGATATAACGGTAGGGAATACCCTTTCCACGAAAATATTAAGTAGCTGGAGAGTTTCAAAAGAACCCTCATTGTCGGTCCATAGAATAATCCTGTGGGAAATTGAGGGGCTAAACGTTAGGACTCCCCTGAGTAGGAATATTAGGAAAACAGATTGTACTTGTAGAGTACTGATAGAGGAGGCAAGTGAGGCAATAAAAACCTCGAGAACAGCAAAGATTGACAGGGATACTCTCTGGTGGAGCAAAAAGCTAGAAGACCTAATGGCCAAGGTATGCAAAAGCTTCAACAGAGCCAAAAGCTCAGGAGAATGGCAAGGGTATAGAACGATACTTAAGGAGTTTAGTATAGAAATTCGCAAGGCGAAGCGCAATAATTGCAGGAAATTTTGCGAACAAACAACGTATACCTCGGAGGCGGCTAGATTGCAGAAGGCGCTAGCGAAAAATAAAGGGGGAAAGGAAGTGTCCTTGAAGATGCTGGATGGGGAGTATACAGAAGATGGGAGGCAGAAGGCCCTCCTACTTCTGGTGACCCATTTTCCTGGAAGTAGAGAACCGACAACATAAGAAGCTGAGGGAAGACCGAGAAATCTTCGTCCAAAACCCCAAGACTAGAATAGTGCCAAAAACATCTTTACTGAACATCGAATTAAACGGGCTATTGATTCCTTTCAGCCGTATAAGTCGCCAGGTACTGATGGTATACCTTCCATTCTGCTTCAAAAGGGACTGGAAGAGCTAGTGATACCTTCGATAAGAATTTTTAGAAGTAGTTTGGCCTTTGGGTATATTCCAAGAGTTTGGAAGGTGGCCAAGGTTGTGTTCATCCCGAAAGTGGGCAATACGGACACCACATACCCCAAAGCGTATTGACCCATAAGTCTGACGTAGCTTATGCTGAAGGCGATGGAGAAGGTATTATTAGATAATCATATCAGGACTACAGTGGTAGAGGAAAGACCCCTTTAGCATACCCAGCATGCATATAGAGCTGGCAGGTCGACAGAAACCGCAATTTATCAGCTGGTAGAAGAAATAAGAAAGGCCCTAGAGGACCAGGAAATTGTTATCGGAGCCTTCCTGGATATCGAGGGTGCTTTTGAAAATACGTCACATGGGACTGTTGAGAGAGACTTCTGGTGGACTGGGTTATCGAGATGCTCACAACCAGGAAGGCGGAAACCCTGATAGAAGTGCAAGAAACTATCAGGGTATTAACTACTAGAGGATGCCCGCAGGGAGGGGTTATGTCGCTTTTGCTCTGGGGCCTGGTGGTGGATGAATTCCTGGAGGTACTGAACTCTCTAGGAATCAAAAACCAAGGCTATGCCGACGATATCGTAATCATAGCCAGAGGAAAATTTGAGGAGGTCCTGTACGACCTAATGCAAGGGGGACTGGACGTCATTAAGAACTGATGCAACAGGGTGGGCCTGCGGTTAAACGTGAGAAAGACCACTGTTGTACCATTCACAAGGAATGGAAGGCTCCCAGTGATAAAACCTATAGTTATAGGAAGACAGCCTGTGCATAAACTCGTATGAGCTCAGGTTGGAACTGGTCTGGGAGTGTATCGCCAAGCTAAATGAGCTGGGGAGAAAATAAGGTTACCATATTCTGGGTTTCGGCACACATGGGTATCGACGATAATGAGAAGGCGGACAAGCTTGCCAAGAAGGGCGCAGGTACGCCATTTTTAGGGCCGGAACCATTCTGTGGAATTGGTGAAAACAAGATCCAGGAAGCGGTCGGCAAGCAAATAGAAAATAAGAGAAGAACACTTTGAAGAAATCCATCTAGGTGTAGACAAGCGAAAGAACTCATTGGGGAAGCCTGCCAAGAGAGATTTAGGAAGATTACATTATGTAACAGGAACGAACTAACGGTGATGGTGGGATTCCTTACACGACATAATAGACTAAGGTTCCACCTCCATAACCTAGGATTGGAAGAAACGAAACTGTGCAGATTCTGCCAGGAGGACGAGGAAACATCAGCTCACATACTCGCAAACTGCCCAGCATTAGCTGCAAATAGAAGGGAAAGTTTCGGTTCACTCTATGTAAGCATGAATGAGGTCACATCATTGGAACTCAAACAGCTTCTTGAAGAACGGGGCTGGATATCGGGGAGATACTCTGAAGAAGCGGAGATAGCGGTCAGGGTAGTAAAGGGGGGCACAATAGATCTTATAGGTCAACTTGCGCGGTATCCCCCCAACTAGTATTCTATTCTATTCTAGTTGGTCTATTGATAATAATTTACCACTTGGTTTTAAAAAGTGTCATTCAATTAATTTTTGCAGCCTTCTCGCAGTTTGATTATTGTCTTAATGACTCTTCCTTAACTAGAGTTAAGTCTACGGCGGTCTTAGGTATTATTGTTAATCATTCTTTTACATTTACTGACCATATGAATACAATTATTACTGAAGCATTGCGGATATATTCTTATGAAGTGGGCAACGTATGATTTTTAAATCAAATAAAATTAAATCTTTATAAAATGCTTGTGTACTCTATTCTTACTTACGCATCGGTTATTTAGTCTCCGTATACTTAAGTAGCGTATTGCAAACTTGGTTGGTAATGTCCTCTAGTGGGGCGTGGAAGGAATATCATTCTTCGGCGCGCCATCGGCAAGACGGGACGGTTATCGGGCTCCTTGCCCTTCGCCGTCCTGCACGACTACATCATGCAGAATAAAAAATGTTTGTCGGCCGCGGTTATTTGGGAAATCCCTCGCCTGCACCGCCGACGCGTCAAAAAATAATAAAATTTCGCAGGGAGACAAAGCCCCCCTGCACATTTCCGAAGTGAATAATATCCGGATCGCTGGGAGTTCTGTGTTATTATACCCAGATCTTACCACCGATCCTCGTCAGCAGGGGGAGGTTTAAATGTCCATCCATCCCCCGGTTCAAGGTTAAAATTTCGCCGGCACGGGAATTTTGCTATAATTTTACCTGTGCCGGCTTGTCAAACTAAATTGCCGCTTCGCGGCCAAAAATAATACAAAAACAAAAAAAACGTCAGTCTCATCCCTGTGTTGGGGGCGGCTGCGTATTGTAGTCCCCGCCAGTTGTAGTCTGTGACCGTGCGCCAGTGCTTGCGGTGTTATACTGGTGCACGCCCGAGACATGCTCGACAAAGATGTCCTGGGACCATTCAATAGTGTAACCATCTGACTAACCATCAGCCGCCTCACCATCGCTTCGTATCTCGCATTGAGTGAGGCGGCCGATCACTCTTTCATTGGCGGGGTCCCAAGAACCGAGGGCACCGACGACGAAGGCATCCACCGTGCTTCATCGAACGCGATAATTCGATTTTCGAACGAAATGGTCACGTCGATCACGGTGATCATTCTCCCTATCCCGTGAATTCCCAAAAAATTGACGCTTGAAACAATGTGCGGCGGACCGGGCATCGCTCCACGTCGAAGCGAAACCACTACCACTTGCTGTCGACCCAGAATAGCGTGTTGGTATTGCCCCGTCTGACCCCCCCCTCTCCCCTAACCGTTCTAACCCTCTGCCGGATGCCAGGCTGGGGGAACCCTGGCAGCGCTTCCTCGCTGCCGACTCAGAAACGCCTCAATAATGGCCGTTTGCCTAGTACTGGGCGTGCTGACTAGGCGGGGCGGAGTCGCCGTACTTTGCTGCGGCTCGCTGCCACCGCCCGGTACGAGATTTTGCATTCCGGGATTATTGTGTAAGTCCATGAAGTGCTACCTCATCTTCTTCATGTCACTGAGGGTGAGGCCGCATTCCGCGCACCTAAACACTTTAACATACCCCGGATGCCTGATCCGAAGATGTTTGCTCAGGTACTCGTGCCTGGCATATATGTCACGACTCCTGACACCATGAGTATATGGTGTCCGGCCGTCGTGGAAAAATGGGCACGTGACATGTTGGGGAAGGGGGAATTCCACTACTATTTCCATACTGTCCTCCCCCATGGCGTGCCGCAGATGTCGGAGAAGGAAATAAATAGGTAAAAAATAAATAAATAAATTAAAATTTTACAATTAAAGCAGAAAAAAACAAAATATACATATATTACTGTACTATATGAAAACAAGGGGAGAAATAAATACAAAGGGAAAAAAATAAATAAATTAGGACTGGACCAAAATAAAGAAAACCAAAACTATAAATATTAGAACAGTTTCAAAGTGTAGACTCAAAAGAAAAATGATCGCACGTTTACACTTTCTTCTTAGCCATGACGCCGAGAAGAGATCCAAACAAATAAACAATCATAAGTACACATAATCGACACCGTCAACGGTTAGTCGCCGGCTTATGCCGTAGCAGGCGCAACGCAAACATTGTCTTATTTTCATGCAAGACAATATTTAGGAATCGTCGACCACGGAAAACCCATTCAGGGTGTTGATAACTACCGACCCTCGATAAATTATAATATAATCTCAACAGAATACGAAAGTCGCTCTGTAAATTAATGATATAACTTCATAAATTGTTAAAAATATGGTTTTATTCTGAGAAAGTGCTCACTAGTAAAATTGTTTCGATTCAATTTCGCGTGAGAAATCGACCTAATTTTTTTTTCTAAATAAGGGAAGTTGTGATAACTTTAGCAATATTTTGACAATATTTCTTAAGTAATGCAAAATCATTTTTCAGACTGATACTTATATTTAATCTGCGCATACTGTCTCACATGAGATTAACCACGTAGATTTTTTTTTTTAATCATGTCGATACTCCTATCCATTGGTGAAATATAGCACATAGACATGTGTGCACATACGGGCCGTCGCACATACGTGGCAAGATGGCAGGCAGACTTTTTCTGTTGTATTTTTCTGATCTTTACGATATTAAATATCGACATTTGATGTCCTACGTCTACAAATTAACAGGTTTGTCATCACTAACTCTTTATAAGTTGATTTCGACCATTGTATAACCTCAATGATATTTACTCTATCTTTCGATATCTCTAGCGACTAAACTATTAACTTGATATTACGGTTTTCCCTGATGTTTTTGTAGAAAATCGTATGAAACAAATTTATTTTTAGTTCAACTGAACTTCTGGTATCGTATTCAATGGGGTAACGGTAAGAGGAAAAAAGTACGTACTTTTACTTATTGGTTACATACTTAACCATTATGACTCCAACCACCTGTGGTTACACACGCGCCCATTCATCGTCGTGGCTCATGGTCGCCCGCAAAAAACTGAACTTTCCCCCGGGGGTCACAAAACGGCGCGGCACGCTATAAAGGAGGATGCCATACGAGCCGAGGCTCGTCGAATTTTTAAGAACGCCACACGCGCTGGTGTGCCCGCTATCTCAGCTCTGATTTTTCGTCTCGGCAAGGGAGAGGGCAGTATTCTTTGGTGCAAACGACACTAATTGGCGACAACGGAAAACGAGCATGATTCTTTTCTTTCACCACGCCCTCTCGCACATACCCGATAGGAGACGATACGCGATTCCCCGACGAGAGCTAGACAGGGACTTCCTAAACCCGATGCCTTGCGATTGATTAGAACAGGACGTAGACCCAATAACCGTTACTTGTTGACGAACTCGACAAGGACTTTAGTAACCCCACGCCTTGCGATGTACTCGATAAGGAGACTTTCCACATGCGATGCCTGTCGACGGCCGTAAACAGATCTTTCAAAGACGGAATGTTCGCCTATGAACTCGATAAGAAATTTAGTACGCTGCCTTGCCTGCCTTGTAATGAACTTATCACGTTTACTTTTCATCATTCGGCGAACTTCGCTCACCATGCGTCTTAATTACGGATTCGTTTTCATTATTATGATCAATTACCGGATCCGCACTCCCGGAAACGTTAAACAGAATCATATTACATCTGATTTTGTATTTACCCGAAATTTTTTGACGGATTACGAAAGATACCACCTTAAAAGGCGAAAGCGGTGGATGACAACCGGAAAAGCGCATAATAATTGGAAATTTGGCTATACGGAATGACTTCGAAGCTTTAGAATTGCTCGTATTCGGGGCTGACGGTACCTTCGTCGATCACCAGACGTACCTTCTGGATCCAGGGCTGCTACCGACGGACTACGATACTACGCTCTGGTGGTGATTTCACTCAAATGCCGCACTGTGGGATGTGGTCAGAAATATTATCAAATTTTTTCAGTTTTTACATAACTTTCCATGTGTAACACGTTGTAAAATTATTAGATTTATCTTAGTATTTACTACTTTGTTTCTTTCAATAACTTACAACTTTGTTTGTTTATTTGTAACATATGATTTAGCTGATAATACATTCTGATATCAATATGAAGAATAATTTATTTATTTTCTAAGATACTGAAATTTTATTAAGTTTGATCAAAAAATTTAGTTTGGTTTAATTTATTATAAGAATATTAACCATTTTATTAATAATTTACGAGAAAAACATGAATAAAATAGGTAGTCTGATTTTAACATATTCCTATATTTTTGACATCAGAAATTAATTTATCGTAAGGATCTTACATAAGATTTACAAAATGATCTGCGTTATTTTATATTATTCTATCAAATGCCAAGAAGTTTTTGAGAAACAAGATTAAGTTAATGGATTAGAAATAATTTGGTTTTATAATAAAATTCAAGTAAACAATACTACCAAAATTCATTATATTGTTATACAATAAAGAAAAATGATTAACCTAAATACACTCAGTAAGTTCATATCCCATACATTAACATAACATGATAAATTTAATTAGATCTATATAATTATTTATATAATTGATATAAATTTACATAATTAAATTTATCATTTGAAATCATTCCTGTAACATAATCAAACATAAATACAACGTCTCTCGTTTTTGTTACAAATCAAAACCCCTTAATTATAATATTCTTGAAAATTATTTTCTCTTTTGCCAAAATCCAAATAGTTCTTCCTTATTTTATCCGTAATTTTCATCCGCAAAAGAATTTGGTTAGAATAATTAAATTATTCCCGTCAAATCAATAAATTACATAGACGGTTCAAAACACATGTATATTTGGCAATTTTAATGAAGTTTTCCTTTAAATACCTTGACACATTCCAATGAACCTTCGGGTTGATCAATTTTTTTCGACCAACTCACCAGGAGGATTTGCTAATTAGGTCAGAATACCTGAATCCGGATCAGTTTGGAATCCAGTAATCTGCTGGTTGCCAGATTGCCATGAACAGCAGACTTTAACTATATTCCAGTATTTGAGGACTTGTCTCGACCTTGGCCTCGAATCAAAGTGAAACGACGTTGGTTCTCGGTGCCAGAACCCTGGTAAAGGTTGATCCCAAATTCAACATATGGAAACGTGTTGAAATTGTACACATTTTGTCTGGTTATCAACCAAACATCCCTGAATCAAGGTTTATGAATTTAATGATACTCCTTTCGAGCGACGCCATTATTTTACGCGTTCACAATTTGAAATAATCAAATGTAAATTTTAACTTACACTCGTGAAATATTTAAATAGAATGACACTTACCTCCCGCCTCTATCCTCGCAAACATTTGCAAAACTTAAATGTATTATTACAGATTTTTCTTTTTCTTTACACAAACAAGGTGTCGATCTGAACCGTCTTCGTCAAACGTTTCGAAAAGAAGAGAGCGTTCGTGCTCGCAAAATATGCAGAAGGACTAATATATCCCTTCCAATCACATTTTGTCCCTTCCGCTGATAATACATATTAGACACACAGCCCGATTAATTCCGAACGCAAAATCGTGTCGTACAATATTACATTATAAATAAGCACAACATAGACTGCGATTTATGATAAAGGCGCGTTCACATCGCATCCGCGTAATACATGAATATCGTATTCTACATTGCCGCAATAAATTTAATATACGCCGCCTTGTCCGGACCTATATTTATACAAATATTCCTTACAACGTATCGCAATAATTTTTTTTAAATGAAAGCTGTATCTTTGTAGATTAATGGAAAAATAAAAGAAAATCGACACTTGCTTTCATCACGTCAGTGTCAAGGACATTCGAAGGTCAAATTAAGAAAACTCCGCCAAAAAAATCTGCAGATATTCATGTATATGTTTTTGGTGTTGCTGATTCCGAATCCGGGGTCAGTTTGCCTCCATCACGTCAGGATCAAGGGCATTTAAAGGTGAAATTGACAAAAGTCGGCCAAAAAATCTGCATGAGTTCATGCATATGTTTTCACGGTTGCTGAGTCCGAATCCGAAGTTTTTTTTACACCAAAAGAACATCTACATAACATTTCATGGTTATTTTACGGTCATTTCAATGGGATATTTTAAGCCCATCAAAAGGTAAAAACGATAAAGTCTGACAGAAAGATCCGAAAAAAATATATATCCTGGTATTTGAAGATTCAAGATCCGTTTGTCTGCAAAATGTCAAATTCCAAGTCATGTGAAGGTGAAATGGAGAAAATAATATACACATATTTATGTATATGTAAGAGTATCCGTGTGTGCGTATATGAGTACATGCGTGAGCATCAAATGAATACCACGTGTTTGCAAAAATTCGCTGGAAATATATAATAATTATTATATAGCTACTAACATATTAACAAAAAGAAAACTTTCGACACCCCGGTAAAATTCAAAATCCTTCCTCGTCGGTGTGCAATGTAGACAAGGGAATATTGATATTAACTATTCTTAAAAGTGGATAATTCTCCAAAAGTTTAAAATTTACGGAAAAAATATCATCTACATTAAAAACATATGAAAGAAAATGCAGAAATCAATTATTTTATTTAGACTTTCATTTGGTATTTAACAATCTCATACGAACATTTTTTTTTTATTTCGGATATCACGTTGCTGATATTATACAAAATGCAAATGTAATTCTGTAATCTTCTTAAAATATTTTGAAAACCATAGTTTTTCGCGTTCATTCGGCTGAGAAGTTACAAATTTCATTAAAATTTATACTCGAAAATTAAGCAGTGCCTTCTTTTTAAATTGAGAACATGGCAAAAATGCGCATCAAAAAATTATCTTGCGACAGTGTTTTTGGATACAAAAATTCAATATTTAATTTTGAATTTTTTCCAACTATTTATCTTCTGAAGCGAAAAACTTGTTTGTTCAGAAGTGTAACGAAGATTTTTGAAAAATTATATGTCACATTCAACGAGAGGGAGGAAAATTTTACAAATCTACACAGGGGTTGTCATACAACAAGCTTCCTCTATAACTTAATGTCTAGTCACTTATGAGCATTATGGATATCATGCTGATTAATTTTGATTGAAAAGAAATTAACAGCCACTACAATCCCTATATAGAAATTAAAAAATAAGTAATAAAAACAAAAAGTTGAATGAACCGGAATTTGTTGCTCGTTTCGCGAGCTCAACGTGACCCATGGGAGGTCTAACGTATTTACATTTTGCTTGGTTACGTGAAATTTTTGTGAGTTTTCTCATTTTGACCTTCGAATGCCCTTGACCCTGACGTGATGGAGGCAAACGGACCCCGGATTTGGATTCAGCAAAACCAAAAACATATACATGAATTTTTGCAGACTTTTTAGCGAAGTTTTCTTAATTTGACCTTCGAATGTCCTTGACCCTGACGTGATGGAGGCAAACGGACCACGAATTTGGATTCAGCAACACCAAAAGCATATACATGAAATTTTGCAGATTTTGTTGGCGGAGTTTTCTTAATTTGCCCTTCGAATGCCCTTGACACAGACTAGCTGGAGGCAAGTGTGGATTTTCTTTTAATTTTCCATTAATCTACGTAGATACAGGTTTCATTTAAAAAAAAATTATTGCGATACGTGTTACACATGGAAAGTTATGTAAAAACTGAAAAAATTTGATAATATTTCTGACAATATCCCACAGTGCGCCATTCCGGGATCCCGTCATTCGGGGTGGGAGACCCCGTCACTCTTAGCACATTGCGCGAGTAGCTTCTCCTCCGTTCTTACTTCGCCGATTCTTCTAGAACGTTCTCGCAGTTTCGGCGCGTGCTTTCGCATTTCCTTTTTGTTCGATTCTTCGCGACAGTTCCAGAATCTCAGGGCATTATTTTCCCTACACGACCGTAATAAGCGACGTGCTTGACGAGAAGTAATGGATGTTTACGTCTTGTGATTTTAAAAGTCGAAAACAAGGTCGTCCATGAAACCGATTTCTATAAATTAACCCGTTTCTTCCTGAAATGTCCTAAATTTTACTTTTAGTTTAGGCCCTACGTTTTTAGAAAATTTTTTCAGAATAGCGGCTTAAACGTAAAAGAGGCGCGAATTTTGAGGATTTCTTAATTATCTAATCCCAAGTAATTGGGTTTTCAGCAGGAATCCATATTCAGATCGTACTAGATTCCTGTATCTGGTGGCATAAATAGTTATACTAAAAGATAGGAACGTTAGAAAGACGAAATTCAAGATGGCGGTTTCAACCCCGTATTTGGCTAGGAAAATTTTGCAAACATTGCCTAGCGCAAGTGGCTAAATGAATTTTCATGAAACTCCTTATATGTATTTTTAATGTTTTATGGTTCACTTCGTAGTAATTATTACTAAATATCGGCTTCGTGGCTCAGGCGGTTAACGCACTGGACTACGAAGTCGTAGGTCGTGAGTTCGATCCCCGTCCGGTGAACAATTTTTCGATTTCGTTTTTAAGCAGCAGCTTGGTGTAGGTTTCTGCAGTCCTACATTTCATACACAAATGTGAAGTATGGCGCCATCTTCATAAGTCGATCTGCAGCTCTCGCAAAATCTTACGATTAATAAAAATATGGCAAATATTAAGTAAAAGGCCGATTTCGCCCGTTAATTAATAATTCAAAAAAAAATATGAAGATTTAAGGCCGTAGATGAAGCAATCAGATGGTATTTTTTGCACTACTAATTTTTTTTTTTAATTTTCTCCAACGTTTGCTTCTAAAGCCAGAAACTCGCCTGGATTCATTAGAAGAATTGCAAATATGTCAGAGAAAATTTGGAAAGATGGAAAGGATGGAATTTTATACGAAACTGGTTTTTGGATTGTTCTCGATTTTCGAAAAAAATGGAGGGCCGAACTCGAGAGATTCGACAGGCCGGGAAACTTTAGAAAATTAAAAAAATTACTAGTGCAAAAAATACCATCTGATTGCTTCATCTACAGCCTTAAATCCTTATATGCATGTTTCTGAGGTCGCTGAAAACTACAAATTTGAAAAATTGATGATAAACGATTATTTTGTAGGTTTTGTACGTGGTATACGACTTTTTAAAAGCGCAAGGAAAAATTTCCGACGAAGTTTATAGAGTGTCCTCCTCGAGTTTGATCCAGGCTTCGGGACGATTAAGAAGTATTCGAGAGGATTGCGATAATAATGCTATATCGATGGAAGTAAACTCCACCTTGGAAAGCCGTAAACCACTCTTTTGTTACGATGCTCTATCAATTAACGGAATATTCACTTCAGAATAAAGGATAACTCCATTTATTACAAAAATTAAGAGAAAGAACTAATTACAACGTATATTTGGAATTTTGGCTCTTTTGGCTCGTACGCGCCGCTTAAAATTTGTTTGGCGTCCTATACCGCTTTATTTCGTCTATGTCGGCCGTATCCCTTTTTAAGCGGACACTAACTTAGCCCCACACGCTCATCTAATAATTAACACGGAATATAATTTTTATTTCAAATGAATTCCATTCAATTACGTTTTGGCTGAATTCAGTATACCTTAAACTTACAAAAAAAAAATATTTTCAATGTGTGCACTATATTTATAGTGATCAAAACCCAAAAAGTTTGGAAAACGAAAAAATTACTTTTATCGAAAAATACGACTTTTTAAAATATTGACAACAACTATTAGAATTAGAAACATGGAATATATCCAAAACCTGTTGCCGAACATGCATCATGTATGATTACATTCAAAGGTTATTTATATGTTTTGAAATTGTCCACGGTTTCGCAGAAATTTGACTTGTCCGGTTTAGCCCCGTTCTCCCCTAATATTAGACGACGTAAAAAAACTGATGGTGTACGATCACCAAGTTCTTCTTTTTATAGTAATGTGCGGAGTTTCTTTTCTTTCGATTCTGTTAGTCGTGTTATTAAAGCTGTTTTAAGTACGGTATATCTATTTAGTACTGGCGGCGCTTTAGTAATATCGGCTATTTCGATGGCAACTGAATGCTCTAGATGCTTGATTAGATGAGCATATTTAGTTTCTTCGGAAGCTATTTTAGCGAGCGAAAATTGTTCTTCTATATGTGCGAACCATAGTTCGGGGTCATTTGCCCAAAATGGCGACGCATGGATACCTATTCGATTAACTGTATCGTTTTGGTTACCCTGTATATTGCCGGAATTTAATGCCGAGTGTTCTAAATTATCACACATTTTGATTGCGAAAGAAAAAAAAATTAGATATCACTTAATAATTTCTAGTTTTGTCTTGTAAATGTCAAAAATTATCAAAGTTGTTTTTTTCTTTGTATAATTATTGAAATTTGTAAAATCGCAAAATAAGATGTGTTACGAACTTAAATGTTTTTAATTATTCAATAACGAAATTCCGTTGAGCATTTGCGTTCAATATATAAGCAGAAACTGTTATCCTCTCTGTTTTTTTTTAATACAGGAGCAGAATCCGTTAAGCGTTCGGGGTCACCAATGTAGGTTTTGTACGTGGTATACGACTTTTTAAAAGCGCAAGGAAAATTTTCCAACGACGTTTATAGAGTCTCCTTCTCGAGTTTGATCCAGGCTTCGGGACGATTGAGAAGTATTCGAGAGGATTGCGATAATAATGCTTTATCGATGGAAGTAAACTCAACCTTGGAAAGTCGGAAACCACTCTTTTGTTACGATGCTCTAGCAATTAACGGAATATTCACTCCAGAATAAAGGATAACTCCATTTATTACAAAAATTAGGAGAAAGAACTAATTACAACGTATATTTGGAATTTTGGCTCTTTTGGCTCGTACGCGCCGCTTAACATTTTTTTGGCGTCCTATACCTCTCTATTTTGTCAATGTCGGCCGTATCCCTTTTTAAGCGGACACTAATCAGCTGCCCTTCGATGCTGCGATCGCTGTTCCTACCAAGCAGGTGGAACAGGCGTGTAACCCTGGAACAGGTACGGTTGCCTGCCTTTCAGGTGGCACTACCGAATTCGTTGTTGACTTCCTAGTTGCTTCTTGTTGCCGGGTCGTAAGCCAAATGGATGTTGAAGGACTGCAGGACACGGTTGTAGTTACGGTTGCCTGCCTCGCGGGCGGCAATACCGTGTTTACGGTAACCTCTCCTTAATTCTAATGTCCGGTGATATGACTCGTCTTGCTGACAGAAGAACAACAGTTGGAACAGCTGTTGTCCGTCTGTTTTGTGGTTGTTCTGCCGCTCGACCTCGTTTTCGGTGCTGGATGCTGCAAAAATAAAAAGGTTACTATTTGAGTCCTGAAAAGGACTGTTAATTCCCAACGTTAAGTTCCTATCTGGCTGTAGTTGACAAAATTGAAGATCGCCGGATTACTGTGGTACAACCCTTGGAAGCTGGAGGCTGGTAGTTACGTCTTATGATTATCTGCTGTTGCAACCTTGGAAGTTGAAAACCAGTATATAAGATCTCTGTCCTGTAGTTGTCCACAGCGTTTGTCCTGTGTCAGGAGATTCGTCCTTCTTTGCCTGTATGGTAATCGTTGCCAACGTAGAATCGACTCGTATTTATACCTTGGACGCGTACTTCACTCTGCTTTAATTGGATGGTGCCCTTTGCGTGGGGTTTCCTCGCATGTAACGTATATCACAAAAAGTATGAGAAACCGATAAAAATATAATTTGTTAATTTTCAAGGTCCTGTTTAATTTTAGAAGTAAAACGTAAAAAAAATATCTAAAAAGATATTCTATCTAATTATGAATTTTTACTTTCCTTTACGGATGTCTACGACAGGAAAATCGGTTTTTTGTCTAAACTGTAATTTAACCTCGGACAGAATAAAAATATAATTAGTATTTTCTCCTATTAAAGATTGAATTACATTATTGTATGATAGTTCAACTAAAGTCGTTCTTTAATTCAGAAACGTTAACTATACGTTATACGGTATGAAACCCTAGAATCTATGGTGATTAGTGTGGTTTCGACACCAGCATCTTTGTTATAGTGCTATAAAGTTTCATACGAGTTCTATAGAACTCTTTTATAAGTTCGTAAAAAAACGATCTTGGTCTTAAAATTCATTTCGATCTTCGTTTCCATAAACTTTTAATGGTAAACCATGACTGGGCTTTCATAAGATCCGTACAGAACTTAATTTTTAGTTTAATTACAAAAAAAATGATTTTCGTTTAATTTTAGTTGAACGGTAATTTCGAAATCATATAATCCAATATAACTGTCGGAATTCTCGGAATTCCAGGGTGTTCGATGTTTAATTTTATATTCGTATTTTCAAATTATTAGTCGTCGTGTATATTTTCGCAGACCCACAACTTTGATGTTGTCCTGTTAGTAATATTAAAATTTCCAGAGTTGCCGCTTATTGAAACTGAAGTTTGTAGGTGTTAATTAATTAAAACTGTATACGACAACCTGTAAACAAATCGAAAAATTGAATTAATTTAAAATTACCTCGGCAGATTTTTTATTGTCTTAGAATCGTAAATAATCTTGTGGCATCACCAAAACAATATCAGACAAAAAATTGGATTGGCAATAACGTTTAGATTGTAGCTGGATGTAGCGATCGTACAAACACATATTCCATACATTTAACACTTTTTAATCCGCCTTGTAGTTTTAAACGGAATAAAATATTAACTTTCCATGCTTGTGAAAACAATGATTTTTTAGACGAAATTCGGAATATTTGTAAAAGAATAAACGAAATCTTTACTAATTAATACACGGAATACTAAAACATTAAATGTGTTATTGTATCGCAATATTAATTTTCGTTATTTCTATTTAACTGTTTTATATTATTGCATTCATTTTATCTCGACGACCAATTTCTGTTACATATTTTTAAATTACTTCTTAAATCATTTTCATTAAATTCAAACACTACTTAATCCTTTTTATGTTCTTAGGTGAATTAACATTTTTTACAGTACTTATAATTCTCGGTTATTAGATTGGTGTTATTAGACTGGTTATTATTTTCGTACTTCAACGAGACGGAAGTCTGTTGGATAACGCTTTTCTTCTACTGTCGGAAACATTTCAAGTTTAGCAGTTTTAAACCGCATGTTTCTTCACTATTCGAAAAGGAGCATACAAAAGTATACGATTTTTTCCAATATTTTCCTATCCTATTTTTGGCACGAATTAATTCTATATTTTTCTATCCTAACTAAAGTGGATAGAAATTGATAGGATTTGTTTCGATATTTATCTATACTACGTTCGTCACGAATTTCATTCCTTCAGTAAGAATTAAGAAGCATAGCAAATTTCAATTTTTTAAATTTTTTCCTCTTTGTATACAAAAAATTTTTTTTTATTTTTAATTTTATTATTATTTTTTATTTAATTCAAATATTTTTTAACTTTTTTAGTTGATTTAATTATCTTAAGAAAGTTGTTCTCAAGCGGTCACCTATCCACGTAGTGTTCCCCACCAAGAATACTTGACTAGAAACAACGATCGCGCGCGACACCGACCACTGGTCTACCACTGTCGATCACTATCACTAACGTAATATGATATGTCTGTTACACATTAAAAATTTTAAAAATTCTTAATTATCTCAAAAACGGCCAGAGATAAGCAAAATATGACAAAATTTTGGAGGCTATCAAAAGGGGGGATCCCATTGAGTCGGTTAATGCGTACATAAGAACGAATTTTGAAAATTAGCAAAACTGAAAATTTTCAAAATTCTCAAATATCTCGAAAACGGCAAGAGATAAGTAAAATCTGACAAAATTTTGGGGGGTGCATCGATAGGGGGGATGACCTGGAGTCGATTAGTTCATACATGCAAACAGATTTTTGAAATTTTCAAAACTGAAAATTTCCAAATTCTCAAATAACTCGAAAACGGCAAGAGATACGTAAAATCTGACAAAATTTTGGGGGGTGTATTGATAGGGGGGATGACCTCGAGTCGGTTAATTCATACATGTAAACAGATTTTAAAAATTTGCAAACCTGAAAATGTTTAAAATTCTGAAATATCTTGAAAATGGCAAGACATAAGCGAAATCTTGATAGTAAAACAATTTAAAAATGTTCATAATTCAGGAATACTCTGGAAGGATAAAAGCACTCGCATCACACGACTCGATGAAGCATTGAGAAGATTTTAAAATTAGTCCCACAAATGCCTCCAGAAGTATTCAAAAAGAAGTATCGGTGAGCATTGAAAATATTCGCATATACGCTTCCAAAAGAATTACGAAGCATTCGCAAACGATTCGATGACGATGCAATTAGACAAGGTTTGAATTCCAACCATCAAATATCGATTTTCATAGGAAATGATTCAGAATAGATCTATGATTCATAAGGATACAATTCATTTTTTAAGAGTACTAAAATGTATTCAAAATAAGCATACAAGTGTATTGTAAAGAATTCGAATATAGAAATAGATTCAAAATCTCGATGGCTATTTTTACAGTAAGATTAAATGTATTCATAAAGACTGCGATTGGTCACGTGACAACACATTCGCTGAATTAAAAAGTACTGGAAAGATAGAAAGTATACAAAAGCATTGTGTACTGTTATTGAATGTATTCACGAGTATAGGCTCAGGCGGCACAAAAAATTATTCAAAATAGAAAAAGATTGGAAAAATCAAGAAATGGGAATCAAAAAATGAAAATTGAATCTTTTTGTGAACATTGCTATCCTTTTCGGTTTGCTGGGATACACACACATGCGCGCGCGGACACACGCGCGTAGTGTTTTGTTCTTCAAGTGGTCTGTTCCATAGTTTTCGTTGTCCAGGTGTTCCGCACCATAGTTTTTCGCCGTCTCTAGATCGACTGCTCCATAGTTTTCGGTATCCAGGTGGTCCGCTCCATAGTTTTCGTTGTCCATGTGTTCTGCACCATAGTTTTTCGCCGTCTAGGTCGACCGCTCCACAGTTTTCGTTGTCCAGGTGTTCCGCACCATAGTTTTTCACCGTCTAGGTCGACTGCTCCATAGTTTTCGGTATCTAGGTGGTCCGCTACATAGTTTTCGTTGTCCAGGTGTTCCGCACCGTAGTTTTTCGCTGTCTAGATCGACCACTCCATAGTTTTCGGTATCTAGGCAGTTTACTCCATAGTTTTCGTTGTCCAGGTGTTCCGCACCATAGTTTTTCGCCGCCTAGGTCAACAGCTCCATAGTTTTCGATATCTAGGTGGTCCGCTTTATAGTTTTCGTTGTCCAGATGTTCCGCCCCATAGTTTTTCGCCTGGACGGTGAAAAACTACGGTGCGGAATACTTAGAGACCGAAAACTACGGAGCGGTCGACCTGGACGACGTAAAACGACGGTGCGGAATACCTAAACATCGAAAACTATGGAGTTGTCGACCTGAACGGCAAAAAACTACGGGGAGGAATACCTAGACACCGAAAACTACGGAGCGGTCGGCCTGGACGGCGAAAAACTGCGGTGCGGAATACCCAGACACCGAAAACTACGGAACGGTCGACCTGGACGACGAAAAACTACTGTGCGGAATATCTAGACACCGAAAACTACGGAGCGGTCGACCAAGACGTCAAAAACTACGGAGCGAAATACCTAGACACCAAAAACTACGGAGCGGTCGACCTGGACGTCAAAAACTACGGTGCGGAATACCTAGACACCGAAAACTGCGGAGCGGTCGACCTGGACCGTAAAAATATAAAAATCACATTTTGATTCGTTTTGATAGAATTTCTATAAATTTTTAGGATACATAATGATAAAAGTGTAATGAGATACTTTTGGATTGATTCTCTATACACGATTGGGATAGAAATTTATTGATTTTACCTAATGGATAGAAAAATATTAACATTGGTTTTACTTGAAGTATTCAGATAGGATAAGAATTGATAGATTTACATTATGTGCCAAAAATCGGATTCAAAAGAAAACGAATCACGCAGAATTTCTATACTTTTCTATGCTTTTCTATCCTCCTTTTCGAGTAGGGTTGCCCTACAAGAAAAAAGCGTGATGACGATGATGTGCATTGTTTTTTTTACTTTCGAGGTCCGCCGATAATTTTGAATTTTCAAACTACGACTGCAAAGCTTCTGTCCGTAACGGCTGATTTTAATATTGAATAACTTCGAAACTTTACTTTGTTGGACATTTCAAAGAAAAACCATTCTTCGAATTTTCGGTTTTTCGTCTAAACTGTGATTTGACCTCCGACAGAATAAAAAAAATAATTAGTATTTTCTCCTATTAAATATTGAATTACATTATTGTATGATAGTTCAACTTTAGTCGGTCATTAATTCAGAAACGATAATTATACGGTGGGAAACCATAGAATCTATGGTAATTAGTGTGGTTCCGACACCAGCATCTTTGTTATAGTGCTATAAAGTTTCATATGAGTTCTATAGAACTCTTTTATAAGTTCGTAAAAAAACGATCTTGGTCTTCAAATTCATTTCGATCTTCGTTTCCATAAACTTTTTATGGTAAACCATGACTGGGCTTTCATAAGATCCGTACAGAACTTAATTTTTAGTTTAATTACAAAAAAAAAATGATTTTCGTTTAATTTTAGTTGAACGGTAATTTCGGAATCAAATAATCCAATATAACTTTCGGAATTCTCGGAAATCCAGCGTGTTCGATGTTTCATTTTAAATTCGTATTTTCAAATTACTAGTCGTCGTGTATATTTTAGGAGACCCGCAACTTTGATGTTGTCCTGTTAGTAATATTAAAATTTCCAGAGTTGCCGATTATTGTAAATAGTCAACAGGGTTGCCGTTTATCGCAAATAATTATTTCGACTATTTTACTTGTGGTGCGTCGTTACGTGTCGTTGCATGTGGTCCCGAAGTTTTGCAGTAAATGTTGCAGGGTTGACCTTGACCTTCGGTGCATCGAAGAAATCCCCTGGAAGGCGGAGCTGTCCAAAAACCATTTCTGCTGCGGTAGATTTGCTGTCTTCCTTGTATGCAGATCTTACTCCTAACATAACCGTCGGTAGTATTGATGCACTAACATGGTTGCTTGTATTAAAGCGTTTTTTGTTTTAATGAAGGCTTTATCTCGTTCCGTCGACCACGTAATCGGTATGTTGCCTTTAATATTGTAACCTTTTAAGGCTTCGGTTAAAGGCCCTTGGATTAGTGCAGCGTGCGGAATGCATCTGCGATAAAAATTTATCATGCCCAGAAATCGTCCGAGTTGTTTAGCAGTTTCTGGACGCGGGAAATTTTCTATTGCTTGTATTTTATCCTTGAGATGCTCGATTCCGGTGACGGTTATTGTATAACTTGAAAAAGTTATTTTAATTGCACCTAGAATGCATTTGGCCGGGTTCACTGAAATGCCGTATTTATTTAGTCGATTAAACACGATGCGTAAATGTTCTTGGTGCTGTGTCTCGGATTCGGAGGCAATTAAAATGTCATCCAAGTAGACGTAAATGAAATCTAGGCCTTGTAGTACCTCATCAATGAATCTTTAGAAAGTTTGTGCAGCATTCCGTAGACCGAAAGGCATTTTTAAAAACTCGAATAATCCAAAAGGTGTGATTATTGCGGTTTTTGGTATATCCTCTGGTGTAACCGGAATCTGATTATAAGCTTTGATTAAATCGAAAGAAGAGAAAAAATTTTTCCCTGTGAGATTAGCCGAAAAATCCTCTAATCTTTTTATCGGATAGCAATCCGGTATAGTGCATGCGTTGAGTGCTCTGTAGTCGCCACATGGTCGCCATTCACCATTCTTTTTTTTAACCACGTGTAATGGTGAGGACCAGTTGCTGTCAGATCTTCGAAGTATGCCTAATGTTGCAAGTATTTTGAATTCTTTGCGAGAAGCTTCGAGTAAATCCCGTGCGAGTCTTCTCGCTCTCGCGAGCTAGTCGAAATATTTAGTGTAGCACAGTAAAATTTACAGGATATTGTGTTTTTATGTTAGTATAAGTCAAATAATCCCCAATATTTGAAGAATTTATAATATGTTGCTTCCTTATTTTTACTATGCCACTTCTCAAAGTGGAAGCGAAAGTTTCCGAACATATTCGAATGCTACCGAGTCTAACTGCGGTGAAAACAAAAGAGCAAAAATATGGCGGCCGAGTAGTCCATGCTCTGCTATCATATATAGTAAAATAAAAAGTTATGCGATTTTCGAACACGATAAATTAGCGACCAAAATGGGATCGAAAAATATCTTAATTTTAGGTCGGTGATAAATAGCCGACATTTGTTGCTCAGTTCCAAAATGTTTTTGGGATAAAAATAAAGGATTTAAACGAGGTCCAGATCCGTTCGGCTAGTAAAATAAAAAGTTATACGTCTTTTAAATGCATAAAAGTAGCGAGCAAAATGGAGGTGAAAATGGCTTAATTTGAGGTCGGTAGCAATAGCCGACATTTGTTGCTCACTTCCGACATGTTTTTGGGATGTAAATAAAGGATTTAAACGAGGTCCAGACCCGTTCGGCTAGTAAAATAAAAAGTTATACGATTTTCGAACACGATAAATTAGCGACCAAAATGAATTTATAATATGTTGCTTCATTATTTTTACTATGCCACTTCTCGAAGTGGAAGCAAAAGTTTCCGAAACTATTCGAATGCTACCGAGTCTAACTGCGGTGAAAACAAAAGAGCACCAATATGGCGGCCGAGTAGTCCGACGTACGGGTCTGAACTGGTCCGAACCGAGTAGTTTGGTGATTAACTGTTTTTGTTCTCGTTGCAGTAATTTCTTTTGAACAAGTTTGTCCAATTTAAACAGGGTGATATGAATTTGTGGATCAGTTATTAATAGTTCTTTTCCTATTGCTTTAAATTTTAATAAAATATAATTATTACTTTTTCAAATTGAAAGTAAAATAGAAATTTTTGTTTCGTGCATACAAATAATATACAACAAACATTGATATATCTTGTCAGCTGAAAGTAAATGTCGATAAGGCTGTTACGATTTTAAGAACTGTTGCTATTATTTATAGGCTTGCAATTTATTTCATCTATGCCCAATAAACGAGATCGTGTGCAAAATTTTCACGTATTTTCTGTTTACATTCGATTTGTTTCCATTTTGGAATGAACTGCATGTTACGAACGAAAGACGTCCGCAACGGGCCCTTGATGGGTCAGGTCAGGTTCTGACAGCAGCCGTGTCGGATGTGGGTCGCGGACAAAAACATGTCGGAACTGAGCAACATATGTCGGCTATTTGTTACCGACCTCAAATTGAGTCATCCCCCCCCCCCCCCAATTAGCTCGCTACTTTACTGGATTTCAAAAGCGTGCAACTTTTTATTTTTTTAGCCGAACTTGGCCGAACCTGGATTAAATCCTTTATTTATATCCCAAAATCATGTTGGATGTTACGACCGGTTGGTCGTAGGCAGCCGTAGCCATATTAATTAGCATCTATTATAAGTTATTACGAAATATACTTTAGTATTTAATAATTATGTATGACGATAGTGTTATAAGATAGGTTCCGGTCAAACGATATATTCGTGGGACCGAGAAAAAAGTAAGGCGCGAACGCGACACTCTTACTTCAAAGCGTAAGCATTTTTCGACTGGGAACCTGCCGAGCTGAATTCGCGCAATATAAGCCTCGCCGTCGGTTACCTGCCGAGGCTAGCAGGTTCCCAGGGCGAAGGATTGCTGACCAGGCATGAGAAACGTCAGACGATCCGCGAACCCTCCGTCGACGGATCCAAAAAGACGTGGACACTCTGGGATTCGGTGCTAGACTCCCGGAGAGATCACACCTCGCGCTCGTCCAGTTCCAATCTACGCGAGGTTCGAGAGTCGAGGTCCATCGAGGACTTAGGCGGTTTTCGCGATTACAAAATAGAGACTTAGCCGTAGCCGACCGAGGCTACTGAACGTCGGGAAACACAAGTGCGCGCCCCGTTCGATCGACTTAGCGTGCCGATACTTATGTACGGGTGCTGGACGTACATAAATAAATCCACCACTTAAATAAATATTCCCGTGCATATTTCATGTTACCCCGAAACATAACATAAATAATTTGGTGGCAGCGGTGGGGCTCCGCGCGCGATTGTGTGTTCGTTTCTTTAAAATCGAATTCGTGTCGAGTGTTAACCCCGTTCACGCGGAGACACCGAACCACCCTCCAGCTACCGAGGGTTTATAAACTTTGAAAATTTGAACAACTATAAAATAAAAACTGTATACATTTCAAACGCGAGTGTGAAATTAAAAATCCGCGCGTCGCGAATCGGATGCTAACAGGCAAACAAAAAAAAAAAAAAAAAAAAGGTGATTATATTTTTGTAAGTTTTATTTTGATTATATTGAGGTGAACCAAGAGAATAGTGGTACTTAGGTGGAAGAAAAGGAACCCACGGACAACCACGGGCTACAGTCAACAAGGATGAGGACAACGACAGCTAGATTCCTGTTCTACATAGCAGTTCTGAAAGTCATCGAAGGGTGAGTCGCGACTATTTCCCCCCTCAATAGTATTGCCGGTAAATTTGATAAATTTCGTTTGTTACAAAATTGTATTCATTGCTCGTACCCACACGCATTAACATATTTGGCCACGTCCATGTCCACATGAATTTCTACTTAATTTTATAAATAAGATAAAGGACATATTGGGGTCCCCAGCAGCCAAAAAAATACGTGATCGCAATATACCGTCGCGAAAAAAGAAACCGAAAACGGCGGATTTCGGAGAAACCTCGTCGAGCGACACAAGCTCGCGGGACCATTTCCCAGAAAATAGTTCAAATTCGCGCGATACTACCCCAGAGAAAAAGCCGTATTTAACGGAAAATTCTCCCAACAAAATTTTATATTTGCAAGAAACCTCCTCAGAGGAAGTTCCGGGGTCAACGATAACCAGCTCAGGTAAAAATCAGACTTCCGTAGACCAGAAACCAAGAATTATGGGGGACAATCAGACTGCCAACGGGCAATTTCTCCCAACGGGACCGTGCACATTGACATTACGGACGTCCGCGAATGACGTCATCGCCGGCGTGCCCGAATTTTATGGTAATAGGGAAACATATCCTTATTTTTCAAGCGCATGCCGGGATGCTTTAGCACAACTCCCAGAAGGTAGCCGACCTTTATTTAAATTATTACTTAGAGGGAAGATTAAGGGGAAGGCCGAAAGGTTCGCAAGACACAGCGGGTTATACGACACCATTGAGGCGCTCCTCAACGCCATGGACAAGGTCTATGGACAACGAGAGGACCCGCACATATACCTATCGAAAATTCCAACTTTTTTTCAGCGTAACGACGGAACTGCGGGAGACTTCGGTACGCGGATAACTGATATGTGCACGGATGCACTCGCCGCGATTGCCGCGTCAACAGAATTAACAGCCGATTGTAAAGCTAGTTTAACGGCGTTAATAAATAAAAAATCTTTAGAACAATTTATAGCGGGATTAAAGGGAGCTATGGAATTCAGGGTACGAGCGGAACGTCCAAGAACTTTGCAGGAAGCCACCGATCATGCCATTCTATTAGAACGCGTATATAGAGAGAAAGACGAACGGGCGGCCCCCCATTCGCATGTTTCCGCGAGAATAGTAAATGCCGAAGACAATTATCTGGCAAATTCGCGTTATGATATGTCAGAATACGTGTGTAGCTATTGCGATTTAGTCGGACACGGAGAGGAAACATGCGAATCTCGAGCATATAACGAGATAAATAGAATTAATTTTGATTTTTCTTTTCTGACATTTTCTTAAGTGAAAGTAATCATAATTTTTTTTTTTTTTTTTTTGTGCAATGGTGTATAAAATTCCGTTCTATGTGTGAATTTATTAGAAAAAATATGCTTAGGTAGGAAATTGTTCTTTTTACATCTGAGTAAGAAAATTCTTCTCATTATAGATGCCACTAATTTGTTGTTAATATTTTTCCACTCCTTTAGTAACAATAGAGTCTCCTTTCCATAATTAGATTGTATCCAATTAAAGAAATTCATCTTCGTCTATTATTTATGTAATAATATATCCAATAAATAGAATCTTATAACGAGATAGTTTGTAATTATTGCAAACGAATCGGTCATACACGGGATCGATGTTTAACACTGAACAGCGTTAACAGACGGGGTCAAACACGACAGACAAATCCAAATAGAAATACGGGTAATTATAATACGAATGTACACCAACACAGTTACAACTCGTCGCGAGACTTGCAAAATTTTAGTAGACACCCACGGTACTTAAATCAAAGTTCGCAAAACTTCGATAGGAACTTGGGGTACTCGAACCAAAATCGGCAAAATTTCAATGGCAATGCGGGAAATTATAACCGGCGAAATCCGAATTACAATCCACCGCGAAATTACAGCGGGAACATCCAAAATGAAGCAAAATGAACGCGGGGGAAACGTCCAACGACCCGAACAAAATTACGGGCGGGAAAATTCGCGGCGAAACGCTCAACAAATGAATGAACGTCCCAACGGTCAGGGCAGGCAAAGAGCCCAAAAACCTTTAAACTCCCAGGACACTCGAGCCGAGACTGCGGGATCGAGTGGGCCACGGAAGCAGTCGACAGCATCACAACAGATGAGACTGCTGAAATTAGCGGAGCCAATATCCGTTATGGGGATGCTGGGTTCTCCAGATGCCCAAGACTAGAGATATCGAGTAAGGATTTGCATTATACCCATGGTATGTTCCTCGTAGACACCGGTTCCGAAATAAATATTATTAAGCTCTCGAAATTACGTCGAGACATGTATCCGGACCGTACGGTAAAATTTCAACTTAGCGGAATCGGGGAGGGAATTATCAACACGTTTGGGTGCGCAAAGGACGGAATCCTCGGTGATCCATTTTTGCGAAAATATGACGTCAGTATAGACTATAGGAATGACGCATTTCAAAATGGGGGGCAAGTGTATCCATTCGCCGGGGCTTGCTGGGCGGAACTGCCTCCGCGAAGCCGGAAAGTAATTCGCGTGCGTATCACTAATGGTGTAAATTTCGGAATTTTGCCCAAGATTGATACAATGGAAGGCGTTTATATCGGAAATGCGTTAGTAGAAAATAAGAACGGATACGCGTATGTAATTGCCGCGAACACCACGGACGAAATAGTAAAAACAAATATCCCGGCAACGGCATTGGAAGAATGCGACATCGCAAGCGAGATCAGATTCGACAGCGACGAAACAGTCGACATAATCAACGACGATCGTCATTCGTCACAGCGCGCAACTGTCCATACTACTCACACACATGCGAGTCGGGCGAAACAAGTATTGGCGCTCATGGATTTAAGCGCATTGCTACACGACGAACGAGAGCACGTGGAGTCTCTCGTCGCGAAACACGCAAATCGGTTTCATCTGCCGGGCGAGCTGTTAAACGCAACTACGTTGTTCTCGCATCGAATACACACGACGGACGACGTACCGGTCCGCGCGAAGCGTTTCCGACACCCCCCCCCCCCATAATCAAGCAAGAAATGCAGCGGATCGTGGCGGAGCAAGAGGCCGCCGGAATCATAAGACACTCAACTTCGCCGTACGATTCACCAGCATGGGTCGTACCGAAGAAGGCAGGCCCAAACGGGGAAAAGAAATGGCGACTCGTCATCGATTTTCGGGCGTTGAACGAGAAAACGATCGGTGACGCGTACCCCATTCCCAATATCACCGACATTTTGGATCAACTCGGGCATGCATTATATTTTACTACACTCGACTTACGATCAGGATTCCACCAAATCGAAATGGACAAACGAGATGCACACAAGACGGAGTTCTCTACACCTTATGGGCATTACGAATATACACGTATGCCCATGGGAATAAAGAATGGTCCTAGTGCATTCCAAAGATTGATGGACCTAGCTTTATCAGGTTTACAAGGGATCGAAATGCTCGTATACTTAGATGACATCGTCATCTACGCGAAAAGCTTTGAAGAACTCGGTAAGAAATTTACCAGACTTATGAACCGATTGGCAAGGGCGAATTTAACTCTAGAGCCCCAGAAATGCAAGTTCCTGTGCAGAGAGGCAGGTTATTTAGGCCACATAATTAGCGAGAACCAAGTGAAACCATATCCCCGAAATTTAGAAGCGGTAGAAAAATTCCCGCGGCCCAAGAACCAGAAGCAGGTCAAACAATTTCTTGGCCTGGCAGGATACTATCGGAGATTTGTGGAAGACTTCGCAAAAATCGCATATCCACTCACATTTCTCCTACGAAAAACAACACCCTTTGTATGGAAGTAAGAACAAGAGGAAGCATTTGAGGTATTAAAAACAAAGTTATGCTCCCCCCCCCCCCCCTACTAAACCTGCCGGATTTTACAAGACCTTTTATAGTGACAACTGACGCATCAGGATATGGTCTAGGAGCGATTTTATCACAGGGAAAAATAGGAAAAGACACTCCAGTGGCATACGCGTCCAGAAATTTGAAAGACGCCGAAACTCGATATCCCACGGGAGATAAGGAGATGCTAGGCGTAGTTTTCGCGGTCGAACAATTTCGCCCTTGCATATACGGCAGAAAAATTACAATAGTCACAGACCACGAACCATTGATATACCTAAAAAATATGAAAGATTTAAAATTACGCATTCACAGATTTCGAACAAAACTGGAAGACTACGAATACGACGTTGAATAAAAACCGGGTAAATATAATGTAAATGCCGATGCATTATCACGAAACCCGCCCGACGGAATCGAACGTCCAGAAGATGGTAGTGACGAAAAAGAAAGCCCACCAGTAGCAGCAAACTTGTTACCACTGAGAAAACAAAAACCAATCGACCGAGGGTCAAAGCGACGGAAGGAAATCCACCAGTATAACACTCGCCGACGATCGGAGTCGAGATCGGGAAACCCAGCTGACCGCAAGATGAGACGGCTGGACGATAATACCGATGCCACAACAATACCAGATAATGGAAAAGAAACGTCGAAAGGAACTGTAAAATTGCCAAGGAAACCAAAGGGTTCCTCGGTAAGTAAATACTGGAGTTGGGAAATAATTGAAGCTGACGCGCAGAAAACCCCGATGAAACTTACAGATGCCGGGAAGACGCGATCAGCCAGGCGATTTACGCCACATAACCCGGCGAATTCGCACGAGAATCGACATGACGCGCAAAATGTCGCGGAGAATAATATACAAAACCCACCCACGCCAATACGGGCAGAGGAGCCGCACTTGGCCCCAACGTTAATAATGGATACCGATTCTCTAATGGAAGGTTCCGACGTTTCCCAAAATATCATTTCAGACATTACAAATTTTGTGGCGAATCGGGATGAGGATTATAGGGTCAGATGGGAAGACCGAATGGGCCATTGACCGACCGAATATATTGTCTCGGAAAAATACGAAAGTGTCAAAGAGGACGACCAGGGGATGACAGCGAGAGAAAAACATACAGTCTCCCCGCAACAATCGACAGCAGTGGAACCCTCCTCCGTGCGCAATGAAAGAGAAAAAGTAAATAGACCTTGGAAATATCGAATGGACATTAAGGTACAACGATTAGATGATAACGAAGGTGACAGTGAAAGCTCCGAAACTGAGAATAATTTAAAGAAACGTCGAAAGAAGAAATTACGAAAACCGGAGGAAAGGCGCAAAGAGCGCGAGAAACCAATTTCAGAAGATGCTGCAAAGACACCGGCTTGTCTCCCGAGCCATATTAAAAGAGGTACGATCATCTCTCCGCGGCGCGGGGAGAGAGAGAGTGAATGCATAGGTGGAAAAGACAGCGCTACAGCAGCCACATACGGCACAAGCAGCGAGAGAGAATTGTCTTCAACGGATGCAAGTGCATCAAGAGGACGACCGAGGGGCACTGAGGTCCGAGTTACCTCCTCTCCGGTTGTCGAGGAGAATGGGAATATTACAATGAATGAATCACATAACGATAGCTCTGAGAGTTCGGAACTAACTGAGCACACTGCTTCCCCCTCCTTGCCAAATAAAAAGTGCAGAGACGCGCATGGTGACAATGAAATGTCACTCGGCACAAACAAACATAAAAATTCTCCGCTGTATAATTACATAATAAACGAATATTGCGCTGAACCCTACGCGATACTAACACGAAATGAAGATGTCGCAATGGATGGAAATTGTCTATTCGACTCACTCATCAAATTACATCACCTCAATATGACTCCGGTGGAATTGCGAAAAACTCTATTAGAATTCGGAAAATTGAACGATTCCGCAGAACCGAAAAACACACAAAAGATACTTCTATCATTCAACGAATATGGTGATGACAACCACATTCGATTATTCGCCATGCACTTCGGCATAAATATCTGCGTACATTATAATGATGATCCCATCAAAACGAGATACTTTCATTTTAAAGTATCCAACACAACGAATTGGCACCATCTACACTTTGAAAATGAACATTACACGCCATTTCTGAAATTAGTGAGCGAAGAACCATCAGAAGAAAGGTTTTCACCCGATCCGGGAGGCGGACACTCCGATCCAGGAAACGGATCACCCGATCCGGGAGGCGGACCCTGCGATCCAGGAAACGGATCACCTGATCCGGGAGGGGGACCCTCCGATCCGGGAGACGATTCACCCGATCCGAGAAATGGATCACCCGACAAAAAGAGAAAAGATAATAATAATGATACTAATATGTCAGAAAACGAATATGACACTGAAAATAGGCCAGAAAATCAGCCTCTGCCAAGCTCAACAACTGACACTGTCGAAGAAATAGACGAACACCAGCCCCAAACACAGACACCGGATTCCCTTGAATCTGGCGAACCCGCCATTACTATGTCAAATAAACATCTGACAAGTGAAAAGGGCCATGTTGCATTTTTCACAACCGCTGATTGTCTTCTTGACAGTGAGGTGGGAAGGCTCCTGCAAGAGAAATCACTCATGACATCACAAAAATTAAAGAATGGCACTCCTACAATTGGCGAAGTCGTAGTAACCAAGACCGGGAGGTATTTCATGTTCGCCCTGATAGTAAAACCGACTATCAGCGAGAGAGCATCGAAATGCGCCATAAATTCATGTCTGAGGAAACTAAATAGAATAATTAAAGAAACCGGTATAAAAATATTGCACATGGGATACGATCTCGACATAATGGCAAAACAACAGTGGCTGAGTATTCCAGAGAACATTAGGACAAATATCAAGGTGAAATTATCCATTACCATATTCAAAGATTCACTAGCAGTACCTCGAGATATAGAACGATATTTGTTAATAAGAGAACACCATTGTTCTGCAATAGGTGGCCACAAGGGTATAAAAAAAACATACCGCCGCCTATCTCGAAATGACTACTGGAAAAACATGCTTACCGACGTGACGGAAGTAATAAATCGGTGCTATGAGTGTCAGCACAAAAAGGTAAATAGAAACAAAACACGACTACCAATGATGATTACCGACACACCAACGACAGCGTTCGATAAGGTAGCCATGGACCTATGGGGTCCGACTACCATGTCCCGAGACGGAAATAAATTCGTGCTCACAATACAGGACCTGCTAACAAAGTTCTCATTGGCAATACCTCTCCCCGATGGAACAGCGCTATCGGTAGCAAAAGCGTTTGCCACCGAATTCATTTGCAAATTCGGAGCACCTCGAGGGATACTAACAGACCAAGGCCAAAACTTTATGTCAGACACTATAAAAGAATTGGCCAAGCTATTCAATATAACAAAATACAATACGTCCGCCTATCATCCCCAATCAAACGGGAGCATAGAGAAGAGCCATGGTGTCCTAATAGAATATCTTCGATGTTTTGTTAAAAACCACAAAGACTGGGACAAGTGGATTCCGTACGCCATGCTGGCGTACAACGCTAGCACGCACGAGGGCACGAAATACTCTCCACACGAACTAGTATTCGGACAACCAGCCCGAGTACCCTCTAGCGTCGAACCGAGGGAAAAAATAATGACATATCCGGATTACGCAGAGGAACATCTTAAGAACATCCTCGAATTACAAACTTTAGCAGGACTAAACCTGAATCAGGCCAAACATCGGTCAAAAGCATACTATGACCGCAAACAGAACATCAAGTACTTCAGAGTGGGCGAATGTGTCATGTTGGAGAAAGAACTGCGACACGGGAAATTCGACGACACATTCGTCGGGCCATACGAAATAATTGAAATAGTTGGGCCCAGAAATGTCAAGATCCAACTGGATGAGACAAAAACAAAGGTTGTCCACATTGACAAACTAAGAAAAAGTCATGACGCTCTCATTATCAATGAGGAGATCGGGTCACAACCAGAAAGCGGCGCGTCAGAAATAGAAGTATAGTCAAGGCGGTCTGAAGGGATCGATGAGTAAAGACAACATAAATAATAAGAGTAAGACTAAACATAAATAATTTGATGGCTTTTCCTTTCTTCATAAAATAAAACACATATGTTTTATATAGCTTGCAACAGCGCAAGCAGTGGGTAAAGAAAAAAACGGTAGTAAAAGAAAATAATGTGATATAACGTTTCGATTTCGACTAAAACTAAGAGACTGTTACACAAATTTCATATTATTATCTATATTATTCGACATAAATAAGTTGAATTGAAAATATCTACGTTCTTCATGAAAATAATTGTATACAGCTTTCACGGTTGCATTTTTCGAAGAATCAAATGAAAGATTCTAAGGGTTCACTTAATATTACGTCAGATACAGTTGCTTGAAAATTTTTAGGCCCATTTTTTTTTCTCCATAAATACAACAGGCGAAAGCTGTTCTGAAAAATGAACAAATCGCGATCATAAAAATGTTTTTTTACTATCACGTTCCCAATCTTCGGATTTTTTTTGGCAAGATCAAAAAGAATATTAATTAATAATAATTAACGTTTAAATGTATTTGTACATTTTATAGATTTTCCTCGTCGTACAGAATGCATATCAATTTACAAATAAAATACAACCTTAAAAAAAAAAAGTCCGAAAAACAGTATTAGAGTCACATTTCCAGTAAATATTAAATAATGCGTGTACGAGGAATGTAATGTAATGCAATATAACGTAATGTAATGTAGGAGAAGGGAGGTTGGTTATCAAGGCAGTACTATAAATGAAACTATATTTTTAAATAAGTGTGGGGAGATGGAAGCGACGAATCCGTCGTGGCCAAAGAATAATGGCGTATGATTTTCACTCACACGTACGCTTGTTACAGGAAAATCGATGTAAGGTACAAACATACCCGAATCCAGGAGAGCCCAGGATTGTACTCCGAGGAGATCGCGCCAATGAGGTTGACACATACGGAGTGGCGCCTCGTGTCCAGAGTGCCTCTAGGGGCATACTTTGATAAAAAGGAGCGATTCCTGGAAACGCTAACGATTTTGGAAATCCAATGTGGTACATCAGCGCAACCATGTGGATTAAACGAAAGGATACATCAAGTTTATATGCATCTGAAGGATATCTCAAGAAGAAACATAAACGCCTTAGAAATCCTAACGGGTATAGAAACTCGACGGAAACGCGCCGTGTTTGGTGCCGTCGGAAAATTTCAAAAATCCTTTTCGGTACTGCTGAAGATGAGGAGACGGACCAGCTACGGGAACAAATGGGAGCGACAAGCGACAGACTCTCCGAGACGGCCACGCTCCTGAGTGAGCAAACCAAATTTATCGCCGTCGAATTTTCAGGCATCCGACATGAGTTGCAATCCGCCAATATATCATTTCAAGAGATCAAGTCACAACGCCAGCAAATCGAATCCTTCACCGAACAGGAGTGGCGAAATAACAAACTAGCACACATAATGGCAGTGCTGGAAGCGGAAATACATCGCTACGCATTAGAAGCAGACCAGCTCACAAACGCAATACTTTTTGCGAAGACGGGCCAAATTCACCCTGAATTTGTGTCAATGAGCAACCTAACGGATCACATCAAAGAAATCGTACATCTTACAGCAGATTGCGATTTCCCTATACAGTTTCCAAGACTAACACTCGACTCACTCCTGGAAATTTCCCAAATAAAGATAGCATACATGGACTCATCCATAGTATACCTGCTCTATATTCCATTGGTGTCACACACACATTTCACCATTCCAACACGATTACAAGCCGATTCCAGTACCACAAAATATCGGAAACGAAACGCGATCAGCATTTATCAAACCATCGGCCCAATACTCAGGCATATCCTATGACCGGAAACAATACGTACGTCTGACATCGGAAAATTATCGAAGATGCAAACAGGGAGACGGAATCTACGTATGTAAGAGAGATTTACCAATACATACGACAGACAACAATAACGAGTGTGAAGTGAGACTAATCACTGAAATCAAATTCAGTAACTTTGATAACTGCGACGTCCGCATTATGATTCAGGGAGCAACTTTTTGGATGAAATTACGTACCGAAAATATGTGGCTATACTCAGCTGCAATGCCGGAACCAATGAGAATAATATGCGGAAATACAGTCGTACAAACCATAACATTGAATGGTACAGGAGAAATTGGGCTCACGCCAGGATGCAAGGCCCAAACGACTAAAAAAACGCTGACACCATCCCAGACCATCCACTCCATATTCACCTTGGAACATAATGGATCTGTCATGCTAAACATCACGGAACTAATTCTAAAAGATACAATAGAAATGGGTGGACTAAAAGAGATTATCCGCCGCGAGGAGTCGAAACTTAGGGACCCTCGCATCGCACCGGGAACACTGGATAGCAATATCAAGTTCGGTGAACTTATAAACCGGGCACGCGAGCTAAGCCGAACAAGAGGCATAAACGAACGAGTTCGCCTGATAGAAAGCGCCACAATATACGGTGGCTCATCGCTGACATTCCTGATAATCATCGTGACACTAGTCCTCCTCTATACGTGCAGTCGACGCAGATTCAACTTCGGAGTACGAAACATACATGTCATTGCTACATCATCAAGACGCACCAGAGGGCGTAAAGTGAAATTCAACGTACAAGACACTGAAGTGAATATCGGAAACGTTAATGAGGCGGGAGACTTCCCGTCCGAACAGTGCGCGAGTGCGGAACAACAGAGAGTGGACCTGGATGTCATGCGTCGTTAGAATTAAGATTTTGGTAATAGTAGAAGCGGAAATGTAAAATCTTCAAAAGTATGTAAAACACTAACCATTTTACGCCAGCACCCACGCGAATAATTGGGAATACTAACCCACGTTCGTATATTAGTAGATACAACCACCCCTACCGTTGACGCGAAACGATTACAATACAATGTTATTTATGTTCTCTTAAATAATCATCCGGCTGCCAAGTAGGATTCGGGTGTGTAAGTACGGCGGAGGACCGCCGATTTTTCGGGGGATGGAGGTGTTACGACCGGTTGGTCGTAGGCAGCCGTAGCCATATTAATTAGCATCTATTATAAGTTATTACGAAATATACTTTAGTATTTAATAATTATGTATGACAATAGTGTTATAAGATAGGTTCCGGTCAAACGATATATTCGTGGGACCGAGAAAAAAGTAAGGCGCGAACGCGACACTCTTACTTCAAAGCGTAAGCATTTTTCGGCTGGGAACCTGCCGAGCTGAATTCGCGCAATATAAGCCTCGCCGTCGGTTACCTGCCGAGGCTAGCAGGTTCCCAGGGCGAAGGATTGCTGACCAGGCATGGGAAACGTCAGACGATCCGCGAACCCTCCGTCGACGGATCCAAAAAGACGTGGACACTCTGGGATTCGGTGCTAGACTCCCGGAGAGATCACACCTCGCGCTCGTCCAGTTCCAATCTACGCGAGGTTCGAGAGTCGAGGTCCATCGAGGACTTAGGCGGTTTTCGCGATTACAAAATAGAGACTTAGACGTAGCCGACCGAGGCTACTGAACGTCGGGAAACACAAGTGCGCGCCCCGTTCGTTCGACTTAGCGTGCCGATACTTATGTACGGGTGCTGGACGTACATAAATAAATCCACCCCTTAAATAAATATTCCCGTACATATTTCATGTTACCCCGAAACGTAACATTGGAAGTGAGCAACAAATGTCGGCTATTTGTTACCGACCTCAAATTAAGTCATTTGTCCCCCCCCCCCCATTTAGCTCGCTACTTTACTGGATTTCAAAAGCGGGTAACTTTTTATTTTTTAGCCGAACCTGACCGAACCTCGATTAAATCCTTTATTTCTATCCTAAAAATATATCGGAAGTGAGCAACAAATGTCGGCTATTTGTTAACGACCTGAAATTAAGTCATTTTTTCGATCCCATTTAGATCGCTAATTTATTGTGTTCGAAAATCGTATAACTTTTTATTTTACTAGCCGAACGGGTCTGGAACTCGTTTAAATCCTTTATTTACATCCCAAAAACATGTCGGAAGTGAGCAACAAATGTCGGCTATTGGTTACCTACCTCAAATTAAGTCATTTGCCCCCCCCCCCATTTAGCTCGCTACTTTACTGGATTTCAAAAGCGTGTAACTTTTTACTTTTTTAGCCGAACCTGGCCGAACCTCGATTAAATCCTTTATTTATATCCCAAAAATATGCCAAAAGTGAGCAACAAATGTCGGCAATTTGTTACCACCCCCAAATTAAGTCATTTTTCGATCCCATTTAGGTCGCTAATTTATCGTGTTCGAAAATCGTATAACTTTGTATTTTACTATCCGAACGGGTATGGACCTCGTTTAAATCCTTTACTTACATCCCAAAAACATGTCGGAAGTGAGCTACAAATGTCGGCTATTTGTTACCGATCTCAAATTAAGTCATTCCCCCCCCCCCCCCCCATTAGCTCGCTACTTTACTGGATTTCAATAGCGTGCAACTTTTTATTTTTTTAGCCGAACCTGGCCGAACCTCGATTGAATCCTTTATTTATATCCAAAAATCACGTTGGAAGTGAGCAACAAATGTCGACTATTTGTTACCGACCTCAAATTAAGACATTTGTCCCCCCCCCCCATTTAGCTCGCTACATTACTGGATTTCAAAAGCGTGTAACTTTTTATTTTTTAGCCGAACCTGGCCGAACCTCAATTAAATCCTTTATTTACACCCCAAAAACATGTCGGAAGTGAGCAACAAATGTCGGCTATTTGTTACCGTCTTGAAATTAACTCATTTTTCGTTCCCCTTTAGGTCACTAATTTATCGTGTTCAAATATCGTATATGATTTTATTTTACTAGCCGAACGGGTCTGGACCTCGTATCGTTTATTTACATCCCAAAAACATTTCGGAAGTGAGCTACAAATGTCGGCTATATGTTACCGACCTCAAATTAAGTCACCCCGCCCCCCCCCCATTTAGCTCGCTGCTTTACTGGATTTCAAAAGCGTGTAACTTTTGACTTTTTTATCCGAACCTGGCCGAACCTCGATTAAATCCTTTATTTACATCACAAAAACATTTCGGAAGGGAGCAACAAATGTCGGCTATTGGTTACCGACCTCAAATTAAGATCTTTTTTCCGTCCATTTAGTTTGCTACACCACTGGATTTCAAAAGCATGTAACATTTCATTTTTTTAGCCGAACCTGGCCGAACCTCGGTTAAATCCTTTATTTATATCCCAAAATCATGTTGGAAGTGAGCAACGAACGTCGGCTATTTGTTACCAACCTCAAACTAAGTCATACCCCCCACCCAAAATTAGCTCGCTACTTTAGTGGATTTCAAAAGCGTGTAACTTTTTATTTTTTTAGCCGAACCTGGCCGAACCTCTATTAAATCCTTTATTTATATCCCAAAAATATGTCGAAAGTGAGCAACAAATGTCGGTTATTTGTTACCGACCTCAAATTAAGTCATTTTACGATCCCATTTAGGTCGCTAATTTATCGTGTTCAAATATCGTATATGATTTTATTTTACTAGCCGAACGGGTCTGGACCTCGTATCGTTTATTTACATCCCAAAAACATTTCGGAAGTGAGCTACAAATGTCGGCTATTTGTTAGCGACCTCAAATTAAGTCATCCCCCCCCCCATTTAGCTCGCTACTTTACTGGATTTCAAAAGCGTGTAACTTTTTACTTTTTTAGCCGAACCTGGCCAAACCTCGATTAAATCCTTTATTTATATCCCAAAAATATGTCGGATGTGAGCGACAAATGTCTGCTATTTGTTACCGACCTCAAATTAAGTAATTTGTCCCCCCCCCCCATTTCGCTCGCTACTTTACTGCATTTCAAAGGCGTGTAACATTTAATTTTTTTAGCCGAACGTGGCCGAACCTCGATTAAATCCTTTATTTACATCCCAAAAACATTTCGGAAGTGAGCTACAAATGTCGGCTATTTGTTACCAACGTCAAATTAAGTCATTTTTCGATCCCATTTCGCTCGCTACTTTACTGCATTTCAAAGGCGTGTAACATTTAATTTTTTTAGCCGAACCTGGCCGAACCTCGATTAAATCCTTTATTTACATCCCAAAAACATTTCGGAAGTGAGCTACAAATGTCGGCTATTTGTTTCCGACCTCAAATGAAGTAATTTCCTTTCCCCCCTAACCATTTCGCTCACTACTTTACTGGATTTCAAAAGCGTGTAACTTTTTACTTTTTTAGCTGAACCTGGCCGAACCTCTATTAAATCCTTTATTTATATCCCAAAAATATGTCGGAAGTGAGCAACAAATGTCGGCTATTTGTTACCGACCTCATATTAAGTCATTTGTCCCCCCCACCATTTCGCTCGCTACTTTACTGGATTTCAAAAGCGTGTAACTTTTAATTTTTTTAGCCGAACCTGGCCGAACCTATATTAAATCCTTTATTTATATCCCAAACACATGTCGGAAGTGAGCAACAAATGTCGGCTATTTGTTACCGACCTCAAATTAAGTCATTTTTCGATCCCATTTAGGTCGCTAATTTATCGTGTTCGAAAATCGTATATCATTTTATTTTACTAGCCGAACGCGTCTGGACCCCGTTTTAATGCTTTATTTACAACCCAAAAACATGTCGGAAGTGAGCTACAAATGTCGGCTATTTGTTACCGACCTCAAATTAAGTCATTTCCCCTCCCCCCTAACCATTTCGCTCACTACTTTACTGGATTTCAAGCGTGTAACTTTTTACTTTTTTAGCCGAACCTGGCCGAACCTCTATTAAATCCTTTATTTACATCCCAAAAACATGTCGGAAGTGAGCTACAAATGTCGGCTTTTTGTTACCGTCCTCAAATTAAGTCATTTTTCGATCCCATTTATCTCGCTACTTTACTGGATTTCAAAAGCGTGTAACTTTTTAGTTTTTTAGCCGAACCTGGCCGAACCTCGATTAAATCCTTTATTTGTATCCCAAAAACATGTCGGAAGTGAGCAACAAATGCCGGCTATTTGTTACCGACCTCAAGTTAAGGCATTTGTCCCCCCCCCCCTTTTTTTAGCCGAACCTGGCCGAACCTCGATTAAATCCTTTATTTACATCCCAAAAACATGTCGGAAGTGAGCAACAAATGACGGCTATTTGTTACCGACCTCAAATTAAGTCATTTTTCGATCCCCCCTAACCATTTCGCTCACTACTTTACTGGATTTCAAAAGCGTGTAACTTTTTAGTATTTTAGCCGAATCTGGCCGAACCTCAATTAAATCCTTTATTTGTATCCCAAAAACATGTCGGAAGTGAGCAACAAATGCCGGCTATTTGTTATTGACCTCAAATAAGGTCATTTGCCCCCCCCCTTTTTTAGCCGAACCTGGCCGAACCTCGATTGAATCCTTTATTTACATCCCAAACACATGTCGGAAGTGAGCAACAAATGTCGGCTATTTGTTACCGACCTCAAATTAAGTCATCCCCCCCCCCGCATTTAACACGCTACTTTTCTGGATTTCAAAAGCGTGTAACTTTTTACTTTTTTAGCCGAACCTCGAATAAATCCTTTATTTATATCCCAAACACATGTCGGAAGTGAGCAACAAATGACGGCTATTTGTTACCGACCTCAAATTAAGTCATTTTTCGATCCCATTTAGCTCGCTACTTTACTGGATTCCAAAAGCGTGTAACTTTTTACTTTTTTAGCCGAACCTGGCCGAACCTCGAATAAATCCTTTATTTATATCCCAAACACATGTCGGAAGTGAGCAACAAATGTCGGCTATTTGTTACCGACCTCATATTAAGTCATTTGTCCCCCCCACCATTTCGCTCGCTACTTTACTGGATTTCAAAAGCGTGTAACTTTTAATTTTTTTAGTCGAACCTGGCCGAACCTCGATTAAATCCTTTATTCGTATCCCAAAAACATTTCGAAAGTGAGCCACAAATGTCGGCTATTTGTTACCAACGTCAAATTAAGTCATTTGTCCCCACCCCTCCCCTCCATTTAGCTCGCTACTTTACTGGATTTCAAAAGCGTGTAACTTTTCACTTTTTTAGCCGAACCTGGCCGAACCTATATTAAATCCTTTATTTATATCCCAAAGATATGTCGAAAGTGAGCAACAAATGTCGGCAATTTGTTACCACCCTCAAATTAAGTCATTTTTCGATCCCATTTAGGTCGCTAATTTATCGTGTTCGAAAATCGTATATCATTTTATTTTACTAGCCGAACGCGTCTGGACCCCGTTTTAATGCTTTATTTACAACCCAAAAACATGTCGGAAGTGAGCTACAAATGTCGGCTATTTGTTACCGACCTCAAATTAAGTCATTTCCCCTCCCCCCTAACCATTTCGCTCACTACTTTACTGGATTTCAAAAGCGTGTAACTTTTTAGTTTTTTAGCCGAACCTGGCCGAACCTCGATTAAATCCTTTATTTGTATCCCAAAAACATGTCGGAAGTGAGCAACAAATGTGGGCTATTTGTTACCGACCTCAAATTAAGTCATTTTTCGATCCCATTTAGCTCGCTACTTTACTGGATTTCAAAAGCGTGTAACTTTTTACTTTTTCAGCCGAACCTGGCCGAACCTCGATCAAGTCCTTTATTTGTATACCAAAAACATGTCCGAAGTTAGCAACAAATGTCGGCTATTTGTTACCAACGTCAAATTAAGTCATTTGTCCCCCCCCCCTCCCCTCCATTTAGCTCGCTACTTTACTGGATTTCAAAAGCGTGTAACTTTTCACTTTTTTAGCCGAACCTGGCCGAACCTATATTAAATCCTTTATTTATATCCCAAAAATATGTCGAAAGTGAGCAACAAATGTCGGCAATTTGTTACCACCCTCAAATTAAGTCATTTTTCGATCCCATTTAGGTCGCTAATTTATCGTGTTCGAAAATCGTATATCATTTTATTTTACTAGCCGAACGCGTCTGGACCCCGTTTTAATCCTTTATTTACAACCCAAAAACATGTCGGAAGTGAGCTACAAATGTCGGCTATTTGTTACCGACCTCAAATTAAGTAATTTCCTTTCCCCCCTAACCATTTCGCTCACTACTTTACTGGATTTCAAAAGCGTGTAACTTTTTACTTTTTTAGCCGAACCTGGCCGAACCTCTATTAAATCCTTTATTTATATCCCAAAAACATGTCGGAAGTGAGCTACAAATGTCGGCTATTTGTTACCGACCTCAAATTAAGTCATTTCCCCTCCCCCCTAACCATTTCGCTCACTACTTTATTGGATTTCAAAAGCGTGTAACTTTTTAGTTTTTTAGCCGAACCTGGCCGAACCTCGAATAAATCCTTTATTTACAACCCAAAAACATGTCGGAAGTGAGCTACAAATGTCGGCTATTTGTTACCGACCTCAAATTAAGTCATTTCCCCTCCCCCCTAACCATTTCGCTCGCTACTTTACTGGATTTCAAAAGCGTGTAACTTTTTACTTTTTTAGCCGAACCTGGCCGAACCTCGAATAAATCCTTTATTTATATCCCAAACACATGTCGGAAGTGAGCAACAAATGACGGCTATTTGTTACCGACCTCAAATTAAGTCATTTTTCGATCCCATTTAGCTCGCTACTTTACTGGATTTCAAAAGCGTGTAACTTTTTACTTTTTCAGCCGAACCTGGCCGAACCTCGATTAAGTCCTTTATTTGTATCCCAAAAACATGTCCGAAGTGAGCAACAAATGTCGGCTATTTGTTACCGACCTCAAATTAAGTAATTTGCCCCCCCCCCTCCCCAATTAGCTCGCTACTTTACTGGATTTCAAAAGCGTGTAACTTTTTACTTTTTTAGCCGAACCTGGCCGAACCTATATTAAATCATTTATTTGTATCCCAAAAACATGTCGGAAATGAGCAACAAATGTCGGCTATTTGTTACCAACGTCAAATTAAGTCATTTTTCGATCCCATTTAGGTCGCTAATTTATCGTGTTCGAAAATCGTATATCATTTTATTTTACTAGCCGAACGCGTCTGGACCCCGTTTTAATGCTTTATTTACAACCCAAAAACATGTCGGAAGTGAGCTACAAATGTCGGCTATTTGTTACCGACCTCAAATTAAGTCATTTCCCCTCCCCCCTAACCATTTCGCTCACTACTTTACTGGATTTCAAAAGCGTGTAACTTTTTAGTTTTTTAGCCGAACCTGGCCGAACCTCGATTAAATCCTTTATTTGTATCCCAAAAACATGTCGGAAATGAGCAACAAATGTCGGCTATTTGTTACCAACGTCAAATTAAGTAATTTGCCCCCCCCCTACCCTCCATTTAGCTCGCTACTTTACTGAATTTCAAAAGCGTGTAACTTTTTACTTTTTTAGCCGAACATGGCCAAACCTGGATTAAATCCTTTATTTGTATCCCGAAAACATGTCGAAAGTGTGCAACAAATGTCGGCAATTTGTTACCACCTTCAAATTAAGTCATTTTTCGATCCCATTTAGGTCGCTAATTTATCGTGTTCGAAAATCGTATATCATTTTATTTTACTAGCCGAACGGGTCTGGACCTCGTTTAAATCCTTTATTTACATCCCAAAAACATGTCGGAAGTGAGCTACAAATGTCGGCATTTTGTTACCGACCTCAAATTAAGTCATTTCCCCTCCCCCCTAACCATTATGCTCACTACTTTACTGGATTTCAAAAGCGTGTAACTGTTTAGTTTTTTAGACGAACATGGCTGTACATGGATTAAATCCTTTATTTATATCCCAAAAATATGCCAAAAGTGTGCAACAAATGTCGGCAATTTGTTACCACCCTGAAATTAAGTCATTTTTCGATCCCATTTAGCTCGCTACTTTACTGGATTTCAAAAGCGTGTAACTTTTTACTTTTTCAGCCGAACCTGGCCGAACCTCGATCAAGTCCTTTATTTGTATACCTGGGGGGGGGGGTGGGGGGGGGGGGGGGTGGGGGGGGGGGGGGGTGGGGGGGGGGGGGGGTGGGGGGGGGGGGGGGTGGGGGGGGGGGGGGGTGGGGGGGGGGGGGGGTGGGGGGGGGGGGGGGTGGGGGGGGGGGGGGGTGGGGGGGGGGGGGGGTGGGGGGGGGGGGGGGTGGGGGGGGGGGGGGGTGGGGGGGGGGGGGGGTGGGGGGGGGGGGGGGTGGGGGGGGGGGGGGGTGGGGGGGGGGGGGGGTGGGGGGGGGGGGGGGTGGGGGGGGGGGGGGGTGGGGGGGGGGGGGGGTGGGGGGGGGGGGGGGTGGGGGGGGGGGGGGGTGGGGGGGGGGGGGGGTGGGGGGGGGGGGGGGTGGGGGGGGGGGGGGGTGGGGGGGGGGGGGGGTGGGGGGGGGGGGGGGTGGGGGGGGGGGGGGGTGGGGGGGGGGGGGGGTGGGGGGGGGGGGGGGTGGGGGGGGGGGGGGGTGGGGGGGGGGGGGGGTGGGGGGGAGAACCTCTTCCGCCTCCTCACGAACTCTTTGCACCCACCAATCCACCCACTTTAAACGGAATTTGTATTCATAAAAAAGGATAATAAAAATCACTTTTTTTTTCTGCTAAAAGAGCTCTTTATTTTCCTTCCATTCTTTTCTTTTGAAGCAGGCCGCCTCCATTCGCCAACCCGAATCAACCTGTGTGGTTGAACGCCCTTTCACGATTCTGGGCACAACATACTTCGAGTAAGTATGTTAAATCAGGTCGTAACAGTGCATTCTGAAACCTAATGGTTTTAATTGTGAAGAATTAATTAAAAGGTTTAAGTGAAATATAAAATCCCATAGTACATAAATCATATTCATTTGAAGGCATTCCTTTTATTTTGACGGTTGTCGCGCATATTCCCCAAAATATTCTTTATATTATTAAGAACATTCCCACACTTAAATCACTCAAATATGTACACGTATGCATGCACTTGCAAACACGCATGTACTCACACACAATCATATCATAACTGTACTAATGAGAGCATTATGAAAGTAAGAGCTCCGATATCGCGTTCCAAACAATCCAACCAAATACGTTTTGTGTTTCATTCTAGTATTATATCGTAATTTGCTTGTGAACTGGCACAAAAAAAGGGGTAGGGGGTGGCAACATATTTAGGTCCATAGAGCTTTGATAGATGCATTATAACAATATAGTGTTTCTTAGATGTATAAAAATTAAAACTGATTTACACAGGTTTAACTAAAATGACAACGAAAACGGCTTCGGGGACTTTGAAGGAGGACTGTTCACGAGTGGAAATCCGTTTAGTTCGAAATCATCGCTGCTCCTTTTTTTGAGATATCTTAAAATTAGGTTTTGTGATTTATTTACAATTTACTGCATATTCGTGCGTATGACCATCATACTTTCTTATTAAGATCCACTAATAATATATACATATACATACATGACACACACAGACACACACACACACATGGCCCGCCGGAGTCTTGCTAGTTCCTTCTAACGGGCGCGTCCCCAGGTGGCGGATCGGGGAATGCTTGTAATAGGTATCGGAGAAATAAAATATCCGACGCGGACCAAAGAATTAGCTAGGGGAAGGAACCCCGATTAATAAACCAAATATGGCAGAACAGCGGCAAAAAGAAGTTTACGGTGCAGGGGTCGGATCCCCAGTACCGGCGTCGGGTACGAGTGCGCGAGCGGGCTCTCCGGCGTCGATATCAGGCAACCGCAGTGCTGCAGGGGTTGGTCACTCGGCCCCTGTAGCATCAGATGCTACAAGTGACAGTATGGTGATGGAAACCGGAGTGGGCTGTCTGGCGGCCTTCTTCCAGAAGATTTCCAACAGCATACCGGTGGACCCACCAGCAGTGGAGGACCCTGAGTCAGGAGGAGTCTCGTACGTCGACATCCTACGAAAGGTGAAAACTGCACCCGGACTCAAGAAATTGGGCGAAAGGGTAACGAGGATCCGGCGCACGAACGCGAAGGCAGGAGATCTCCTCCTGGAACTGGGCGAGGACGGAGCACCAACGGAGGAGCTCCGATCCGAGGTCGCGTCTCTCCTAAACGGGTCAGCTCTCATCCAGATGCTGACCCAAATAGAAGGCATAAAGATCACGGACCTGGACGAGGCCACAACCACGAACGAGGTGGCAGTCGCCCTCGACTCGGCCACCGGTCTGGATAGTGTGACCCCAGAGGCCATCAAACTCAGAGGCGCGTACTGCGACACTCAGGCGGCCATAGTCATACTCCCCGCCACAGTAGCAGAGAGGCTACTGGAGACGGGACGGCTGAGAGTTGGTTGGGTGAACTGCCGAGCACGGCTCCTAGAAATACCTCTTCGGTGCTACAGATGCCATGAGATCGGGCATATGGCAACGAACTGCAAGAGCTCAGCCGACCGGTCAGCTCAGTGCTTCCGATGTGGTAAGGAGGGCCACAAAATAGTGGACTGTGCGGCTAAACATCAGACTGCACAAGAGCTCGAAGTATCCAACAACAGTGGCTAAGGTGCTCCAGCTTAACCTCAACTACTGTGCTGTGGCCCAGAATCTGCTGTTCCAGCTGGTTAGAGAGGAAAAGGCCGATATTGCCATCATTAGTGAGCAGTACAGGGACCTAGAGGATTCAAAGTATGTAAGGGGCACTACCAGCAAGGCGGCCATCTGGGTCTGTGGAAATTTTCACATATCCAACAGGATGGTCACCCCCTTACCGAAATTCACATGGGTGGAGGTGGCTGGTATAAGATTATACAGCTGCTACCTTCCACCAAGCGACACCTACGAGGAATTCCTAGGGTCCCTGGGCGACATTGTTGAAAGTGCTAAGACCCCCCGACTACCAGTAGTAATCGGGGGAGATTTTAACGCTTGGTCAATAGAGTGGGGCAGCGCGAAGACTAACCAACGCGGCCGCGCCCTATTCGAGGCCTTTTCCACGCTGGAGGTCGAGATCGCTAACGTCGGAGCCAAACCAACCTACACCAAAGGCGATAAGGCATCCGTGGTTGATATTACCTTCATCGACCCTAAATTGATGAGGGAGGGTCACGAATGTAAAGTTAGCGACCAATACACAGGCAGCGACCATCATGCTGTGGTGTTTCAACTCCAGCGAACCAAAAGGCCAGCGCGGAACAGCAGAGAAGGGGAAAAAGAGAGATGGCACCTTCTAAATTAGATCCTGAGATATTTATCTGCTCACTCGAGAATACAGTGTTGGAGGGAACATCTGAAGAAAGGGCTCAAAGCCTCTCCCAGACCATATCATCGGCTTGCGATGACTCAATGGCCGCAAAATCATATCCTCGCAGCAGACCGCCAGTATACTGGTGGAACGAGGACATCGCAGATATCCGGCGAGAGTGTGTTAGAGCCAGAAGACTGCACCAGAGAGCTCTTCATAAACCGCAGTACCAACAACTAACGGCGGCCTACGAAGAAAAGAGGAAGAAGCTTAAAGCTGCCATCAAGATCGCGAAAAAAAGTGCTAGCAGGAACTCTGCGAGGAGGTAGACTGGGACCCTTGGGGCCGTCCGTATAAAACGGTCATGAGGAAATTCAAGCCCGAGGGAATGAATGCTCCATCTTGCCCACACTTCTTCTCCACAGAGTAATCCACCATCTGTTCCCAGAACATCAGGAACGATCCACCGGCACTGGTCTGTGGGCAGAACCTGGTGCAGTCGAGCCACTAGCCGTCACTGAAACCGAATTGAGGATGGCTGCTAAGAGGATATCTGCACGCAAAGCTCCGGGAATAGATGGAATCCCGGGTCTGGCGGTTAAGACCGCAGCGCTGGATGTCCCAGGTATCTTCCTGGAAACATTTACCGCAAGTCTGAAAGATGGATGCTTCCCGGTGCAATGGAAGCAACAAAGGTTGGTGCTGCTGTACAAGGGTTCTAAACCCTTGAACGAACCATCTGCACACCAACCACTTTGTATGCTGGACATTCTAGGGAAGCTGTACGAGCGGATAATATGTGCCAGGCTCGAAGCAGCCATCGATAAAGTTGGAAGTCTTTCCGACAATCAGTTCGGCTTCAGGAAGGGTCGCTCAACCATAGATGCAGTCGACCGGGTGAAGACGTTGGCCGCTAACACCATCAGTGCCAGTCATAATACCAGGCGAATGTGTGCCATCATCACGCTTGATATCAAGAACGCCTTTAACTCGGCCCGATGGGATTGCATCATGCTAGCCTTAGAAGAACTCAAGGTACCAATTTACCTTAGAAGGGTCATCTCTAGCTACCTGTCACCCCGGACCCTGTTTTATGACACCGATGACGGCAGGCGCTCCCACAGCATCACAGAAGGCGTGCCGTAGGTTTCGGTCCTAGGTCCCTTGCTCTGGAACGTCATGTATGACGGATTGCTCAAACAATCACTTCCAGAAGGGGTGACTATGGTAGCCTTTGCCGACGACGTTGCACTTATCGTCGTCACTAAAATCATAGAGGAGGTCTAATACCTCGGAGATGACGCAATTGAGGTGGTAGATAGCTGGTTGAAAAACCACGGACTCTGCCTGGCGGCTGAGAAAACAGAGGCGGTGCTCATCTCTCGTACTAAGAAGAGAAGGTACGCTACCTTCACGGTCGATGATAAGGGGATCGGAACGAAGGACACCATTAAATACCTTGGTATTATGCTCGACGCGCGATTGTCGTTCAAAGACCACCTGCAGTATGCAGGCACGAAAGCGCTAAAAGTGGCTCGCGTGCTGGGGTATATTATGCCCAATATAGAGGGACCAAAACAATACCGTCGATCCTTCCTTGCTTCAGTGGTGAGCTCCGTAATACTTTACGGAGCCCCCGTCTGGGCGAACGCCATTATAAGCAAGAAAAGCTATGGAGCCACTTGCCGACGGGCCTGCGGGGCAGTAGCGCTAAGAGTGGCCCGAGCGTATCGTACCGCGTCCGACATTGCCCTCTCAGTGATCTCGGGGTTCCCTCCCATAGATCTAATGGCAGCTGAGAGGGCTGAAAAGTACCGTGAAGTTAGGAGTATAGGCCAAGAATTGGCAAATGTCTCGGGAGGCCAAGGCAAATGGTCTGAAAGACTACTTGCCGAGTGGCAGCAACGATGGGACTCAGCAGCCAAAGGGCGCTGGACCCACCGTCTCATCCCGATTGTGGCAAAGTGGACATGCAGAGACCACGGATTCGTCACATTCCATCTGACCAAGGTACTTACTGGGCACGGATGTTTCCGCAGCTACCTCCATTGAATCCGCGTTTACGAAAACGCGGAGTGCCCGGTGTGCCCTGGCGTGGACGAGGACGTGGAACACGCCATCTTCCACTGTCCACGGTTCGCAGAGGAGCGGAAATCGCAGCAGAAATTTGGAGAAGACCCAATAACACCCGAGCGATTGGGTAGGGTCCTGCTCCTCTCACAGGAAGGATGGGACGCAGTGGTCCAACTCGCCACGTCCATCGTGGAGCAGCTGAGTGCTATCCGCAAAAATGAGGAGGGACGGATAGAAATACCATCACCTATCCGTCATGCGCCATGATATCGGCGAAGAACCTCTCGGGACTTAGGCTGCCTTCCTCGAAGTAATGCCTTAAGGCGGTTCCCGGGAAAGGACAAAACAGCCTTATGCGGCGGTGGTTTTAGCGGATGGGAGCTCCGCACTTCTGCTGGCACCGGCCGGCAGAGAAGGCTGGTAGAGCTTTCCATCGTCGCGTCGGAAAAACACACACACACACACACACACACACACACACACACACACACACACACACACACACACACACACACACACGCACACACCTATTGAAATATAACCTATGCAAACAATTTTTTGGAATAAGCCGAACAGTTGTGTGAGCCAGATGCGCGCGGAAGCCGTACCGTTTCCCGCAAGCGCAGTAGGACACGCGAAGAGTCTAGTAGCGGAGCGTTAAACGTTGGTGTACCTAGTCGGCCGGCAGTTGAGTTCGACTTGCTACATTTTCTCTTTCGACCTCCAGCCGTATAATTCATGTAATTCCTTTTTTATTTCGTGATTTTTTGTATGATCGATGTAAGACATTGTCTCATAGTATTTATAATTTATTATAGAAAAAATCATTAATCCTATGAGCAAATGTGATCATGAACAGTTAAATCTGCATTAAATTTAAGAATACTTCTACCAGTGTACAACGGACTTTCGTATGTGCATATGTTTATATACCCATACATATGTAAACATGCGTTCGTGCGTGTGTCATGTATGTACATGTATATTTTATAAGTGTGTTACGTCCTACGTAACGATTATGCTTCACCAATTTTTAACTTCACCTTCTTGTGCCGAAAACCAGTCGTAATGCATCTTTTCTTTGAAATGTATTAATACACTGATAAAATTAATCATTCTATTCCTTCATTGAACGCGCCTCATGCATGACGCAACACGCACGTACAAGTTTTCAGATATAGCCGTCTCTTCAAATTATAACATTATCTTTGTCTATGATTAAGCAATCTCCGCTTCTTAATACTCGATCAAGATATCATGAACTCCGTAAAATTTCGATGCATGTAATCAGTTGTATATATCGGCGTTTCAATGTAAACATAGATTCTAAGCGGAACATCAGTGTTAAATCTTATATAATCTTCGTTACAATGCTAATCTACGTCTCATAAATCACTCACCATAAGAAAATAGATATTGACTGGCAATACGATTAAGAAACCGATCCCGTTAAAAAAGAATACATGTATATTATAATCTTAATCCCAAAACAAACTAGCAAAAGTTGTATATGACCTTCAAGCAATCATGTAATTAATCGAAACTATTTTAATCCGACGCATACTACGATATTCATTTGTTCTGCGGTCAAGCATCTAAAAAAATCTATCACATGAATCAAGATATCTAATCAGAATCAGTGGAGGCTAGAAACATCAACGAAATATCCCGACTTTTCCAAGAAATCTACTCTTCTGGATTATCCCGTTTATCAGTCCCGAAATTCGGAGTCAGGGGGAGTCATATATAAATACAACCGCACTGCTAATAATTAACAGAGAGACATAAAACGCAAAGAGAGATTCAGACAGGCAGAGAGACTTCTTTCAACATTTCTGCACCTTCAAACACCAGCCCAGGGACTCGGAGACAACACCTACAAACAATTGATAGTGAGTATGTAAATAAACGAAAATAAAAACCCCGAACTCAATTCCCATCCACTATCCTTTCCCAACCTGAGACGAACGTGTTGGTTCACTCTAATATTTCTTTTGTAGAAAAGGGAGGAACAACACCTTAGGAAATATATTTCTTTTTTATTATTTTATCTTTTTAGTGATGATAGGAATTCTCGCGGCATCATTCTCAGAATGACGAACCGGGGAGTTCCGATCATCAGTAGGGACTTGTTTTTTTTATTAGTGATGCTGGCGACTTAACTAGGTGTCGTTCTCTGAACGTCGAGCCTTATTGAGCCGCAAGCATCAGTAGGGACTGTTAGGTCACCCCTATATAATTCTTTTGGGCATTTTAAGCCTCCCCTTCTATAGTTATTTCTTTTTAATTTTTTTCTCTTCTCCCCCTCACCGGGATATAGTTGTAAAGATCTCACCTTCTCCTGATCACTAATCACCCCTAAAAAAACCTTTCTCGCAACCCCTTTCTTTTCTCACCATTGGTAATTTTTTTTCAGTGAGGAAAATCAAGCCGCGAAATTTTTATCGCGTACGGAACCGGACTATATTGAGAGCCGCCAGAGCCATCGCCGCCGAAGCAGCAGAGGGCGCGGGTCAACCCACGCCTCCTCCCCCTGACCCACTCTTGATTTTGGGCCCATCGCAAACCAGCTCGACTCCGTCCTTCCGTCCACCTGTACCAACTGCTCCACTTCCCTCCCCGGAGGAACTTTTCCGTCCAACCGACCCACCCACATTCCAAGCTCCTTCCCTCATCCATAAATCCAGCCTCCACAGCCGAAACCTTGTCCAACATTTACGCCAAAAAAATAAAAACCATTTTCACTTGACATACTTGTTATTTATTTGTGTTCACCCTTTTCCCAATTTTAGTATAGTAGCCCTCGCTATGCTCTACAACCCGAGGTCTACCTTTTGATAGACCCGCCCTTTCCACGTCTTCATATGGGTTTTTTACACCTCATTTAGACGTAACAAAAATGGTGACAGCGTAATTCAAGCGACAACCTATACTTTTCGGAAAAAAAAACTTGAACCATAACAACCCCTACCCTACCTGCAAAGGCTTTGCTGACTGGCGGCTCAAATAAATAATTTCCTCATCGTATTTTCAAAATAATAATAATAATAATAATAATAAAGGGCTCAAAGGGAATGACGCGTAACGCAATGCGGCTATGCAAAAAGCTGCATCTTAGCCTATCTTCCCAAATGGCCTACTCTCACCTGCACGTGTGCTTATTAAAGCCGGTGGGCCCTGGACTCTTAGTAACCTTGCCAGAGATTGGGTAACCAACCCCAGTGGATGGCGAGGTAAGAGACAAACGAGAGAGGCATAACAACGGGGGGGGGGGGGGGGTAGGGCCAACCACCCTACTCCCTGTATTTGCGGTTAGAAGAAATACAACGCGCAGGGCTCCTGACCATCGGGCTGCTTCGGATGCAGCCCAGTCCCAAGGTGGAGGAGCCGAAACAGGTGTCCCGGGACGACGACCAGCTCATGTCCACGGACGATTTCAGTGGACGGAGGATCTCAGGCAAGATCTAATGCGCTGCTACGAGGAGAGCTGTCCGCAACAGAGAGGCTACATGGCGCGAATGCACAGTCGGTTTGCAGTAATGCATCGCTTTTCTCAACAACAACTGAGAGATTATGTGGCCTATCTGAGGCGGATAGGTTTCGTTGTTCTCAGCTGTCAACCGGTACCGGATGTGCGGGCAATAACAACTGAGCCCGTACGCGGTGCTGAGAGAGATGCTCCACATTATGAAAGCACGACACTCGTATTTAGGCAAAATTTGACAACAAAAATTTTGCCTAAACAACGAGAATTAGACAGAGCAAATAGCCTACTTCTGGATGCTCTTCCAGATGACTGCGACCTGTGGCAAGTCAATTGTGCCGTTTACGAGGTTGCAAGTGATCTGGTGACTCCGCGAAATCTGACACAGATATCGGGGGGTCGGCAGATTACAAAACGCATGTCTCAGTTGAACGGCAAGATTCGACTGACACGGAAACTCGCTTCCCGAGTTCAGTGTGTGCTTGACTATTTAACATCGGGCCGTTCATTTACGGCAAAAGTCAAGAAGTTCGCACAACAACTGCGGACGTACTATCACACATTGAACAAGCTGAAGTTGCCCAACATCAAGCAACGTTTGGCGGATAAAATTCGGGTTTTGGCGGATGCCAAAAAGAGGCTGCAAAGACGGGAGGATGGAATTCGACAAAATGCAATATTTTGGACGAATTCTTCCAACCTCTTTAAACATCGTATCGCAGCCTCAAGTGAGTTTCCGTCGATGGCCGCAGTTGAGGAATTCTGGGGGAGCATCTACGAGAAAACATCTAGGCTTAATGCAGGCATTCCAGGTATTGAAATCTTCACCGAGTTGTGCGACGAAGTCACACAACAAAGTGAAGATTGCCCACCCGTCAGTGCTTTAGAGGTGAAAAATGCCATCACAGGAGCGAGGAATTTCTCCTCGCCGGGCTGGGATGGAATTAACAAATATTGGTGGAAGAAGTTCACTTCTGTCCATCAATACCTAGCCCGAATATTCACCTCTTATATAAATGGAGACCAACCCATTCCGCACTGGCTGGTGGAGGGTCGAACGACACTGATCCCAAAATCGGGAGACTTGTCCGATCCGAACGTCACAATGCGGCACTTCGAGTGCTGTATTACCATCTTCGCAGCACTTATGGTATTGATGCAACCCCAGTTTTGCCGTACGTCGTATCTAAAAGTTGTTTGACACGAAGGGGGCATCCAGTGATAATTAAATTTACCCCCTCCCCCATCCCCTGGGGGTGGAGTGGGGGCAAAAACAATAAAACTTAAATAGGAACCCCCAGTTTTTATTGCAGATTTGGATTCTCCGGAAAAAAGTACACCAATTTGACCTAGGAGCTATTGCATTTTGGTTCACAGGTGGCGCTGTAATTGATAAAAATCCAAATTTATCTGAAGACATTGAAATACCTCGAGAACTATGCACAGAATCAAAAAAGTTGTCGGATGAAAGTTGTTCGACACGAAGGGGGGCATCCAGGGGGCAAATAGGGACAATTTGATCCCTTTATGAAAATTTAATATTAAAAATTCTCATATTGGAATTTTTAATATTAGAATTTAGTAATATCAATTGCGAAAATTGTTATTCTGAATATGAAATTTTAATAATGTCCATTCGAAAAATTAAGATTATGAATAATTGATATTCTTCATATTAAAAATCAAAACTGATTACATAAAAATTGTGCATACAATATGGAAGCAATTTTATAAATAAGTTTTCTACGTTCAATAAAATTACATTTTAGGTTTTAAATTTATTATTTAATAAACAAAAAGAGGACATCACGCAATCCATTAAAAAACGCGTCATGTCCCTTCACTCAGCTCATTCATTCTCTCTCTGTATGTTTTTTCCGAAATGAGAATAAATAAGCTGAGCATTGACGGTCAAACCAGCTTCTATTAAACAAAACGAAACTCTTACTTCATTTGGGGATTTCGTCGCCATCTACCGGACCCCGAGAGAACTCACGTGGTTTCATACATGTACATCGCTTGCATTTTGGCCATCACCGGCGCCGGTTCTGTTACATAACGCTAGAGGGCGACATAACTCGAAAATAAAGTAGCATATCATTTTATACATAAGTTGAGTCACACGTAACCAGTTCACCTACATTTTTCTCTACTTTCCTGATGGGAAGTAAATGGATATCGCGACTTTCTAATCCCCATATTAAAATTTAGTATTCACGGTCTCTCAGTGTAAGACTGTTTTTGAAGTCCATTGTATTGGTAGTAATTCGGTCGGAGGTCACTTTGCTTTTAGAATAACAACTTTCCGTTTACGTGACTATTTTTTGTCTACCCTTCATTGCTTAAATCGAATTGCAAGTTAAAAATGAATCCTGCTACAGTTCCCGAAAAAGTCGAAATGATTCTTATTTATGGTGAATGTTAGAGGAATATTGACGATGCTGTTGCGTTGTATGCTGAGCGATTTCCAGATAATGCTCGCTCGCTTTCTTTTTTTTACAAAGTTGTGAATGCCTTTCACTCTGATGACAGCGTACAAATGAAAAAAAGGAAGCGAAGATTAACAGTTACAGGAGAAGCTAACGAAGTAGCTGTACTAGCAGCTATTCACGAAAATCCACATGTAAGCACACGACAATTACATCGCGATTCCGGCATTTCCAGAGACAGTATTCAAAGAATATTGCATCGTCATAAGTTTCACCCATATCACATTTCACTGCACCAGGAACTAGATGGCGATGATTTTCATAACCGCGTGGTGTTTTGTGAATGGGCATTTCAAAAAATGCAAACGAACCACAATTTCTTTGCTAATGTATTATTTTCAGATGAATCTACATTCACGAACCATGGTGGTGTCAATAGGCATAATATGCATTATTAGAGCGTAGAAAATCCCCATTGGTTACGACAAGTTAATCATCAACGTCCTTGGTCGGTGAACGTTTGGTGTGGAATCATAGGAAATAAACTCATTGGTCCTTACTTCATTGAAGGTAATTTGAATGGAACAAAATATCGAGATTTCCTAGAACAAGAAGTACCATTACTACTTGAGGATGTTGCTATGGACGTCCGACGGACAATGTGGTTTCAGCATGATGGTTGCCCAGCACATTTTTCAAGAGTAGCAAGGGAAATACTAGACCGTGATTACAATGGTAGGTGGATTGGTAGAGGTGGCCCCATTAATTGGCCTGCGAGGTCACCTGATCTAACATCTCTGGATTTCTTCCTATGGGCTTACCTTAAAGGTAAGGTTTATGAACAAGTACCAACGACTCGTGAAAACATGGTGGAACGTATAAGAACTGCTTGCGCAGAAATTTCTGCAGATATGATTCTATCATGTATAAAGTCATTTGAAGAAAGAATAAATAAATGCATTGAAGTGGAAGGTCAACATTTCGAACACTTACTCAAGTAAGTGAACAGTGAGACAGTGAGAGGCAAGGGGACTCACGTAAAACAAGCACCCCAAAGGGAACAGAAAAATACTACGTCCACGTCGTTGTTCCTGGGTAACGCTAAATGTATTTTTTCCCGGCTTTGTTAGAATGACCGTGTTCCATATCCGCTACGCGGGCGAAAATTGTCAATATTGGAGAATCCAAATCTGCAATAAAAACTGGGGGTTCCTATTTAAGTTTTATTGTTTTTGCCCCCACTCCACCCCCACGGGATGGGGGAGGGGGTAAATTTCATTATTACTGGATGCCCCCCTTCGTGTCGAACAACTTTAATCCGAAAACTTTTATGATTCTGTGCATTGTTCTCGAGGTATTTCAATGTCTTCGGATAAATTTGGATTTTTATCGATTACAGCGCCACCTGTGAACCAAAATGCAATAGCTCCTAGGTCAAATTCGTGTACTTTTTTCCGGAGAATCCAAATCTGTAATAAAAAATGGGGGTTCCTATTTAAGTTTTATTGTTTTTGCCCCCACTCCACCTCCAGGGGATGGGGGAGGGGTAAATTTAATTATCACTGGATGCCCCCCTTCGTGTCGAACAACTTTCACCCGACAACTTTTTTGATTCTGTGCATAGTTCTCGAGATATTTCGATGTCTTCAGATAAATCGGCCACCCTGTATATATCAACTAAGGGAACAAATTCCCAAAATTGTAGAAGCTCACGACAAAAAATTGAAGGAAACAAGGCTTCAAAAGGGTCTGTGATACCTTAAAAAATTAGACAAAATTATCCAAGGAAAAACGGAGGTGAAAGAGGAGTCAAGCCACAACCTCGACACCAACCACCCCAACCTACACAACCTCAACATCCGACGAGACTGAGGCCAACGACGGACACCTCACGAATAATAGAACTAGTACAAATAGACTAATAATGCCTATTAACAAATAATAATTTATGTATATAACAACAACAATTTTCCAAATAAACATATGATTGAAGAAAAGTGCAAATTTTCCTTCTTGCGTCCCTTGACATAAGTCAAAATTCGAATCTTAAGCGTATACACATCTTCTTTTTATTTATAGAAAATTATACGTAGTCAGTCAACAAGTTTTTAAATTCTTACAACGAAAACCGGTTTGATAGATATATTTTAGTTAAATATCAGAACGTAGAGTCACGCGATTGAAAACACAAAATTTAAACGACGCAGAAAAAGAGCAACTTTTGGGACCGGGATTAACTACACATAGGAAACAGCGGAAAAAGAACAATAGTTGCGAGGAGAACCAAGAAGAAAACGTAGTACCGGACGATAACGATAAAAACGCGATAAGCGAGACAACAAAACCCGATCAAGACCGTGAAATGGAAAAAGACGGAAATACATTAGCCAAAAGTATAGGAAAAGAATTTGATAACTTGCAAACCAGCGTACAATCAGAAGAAGTACGAATCCAAAATTTAACGGATAAATTCACTGAATTAGTAAAAGAATTCGAAGAAATAGTGGACGATCCTAAGCCCCACGACAGCAGCGCAGAGAAAGAAAATAACCAGGCTCAAAATAACGAAAATTGGTATTCAAAAGTCAAACAACTATTCGACCTAAAGTCTAGCACTCCGATAAATTTTAACACATATTTACTACGCCAAGATAGAGTAAAGGGAGAAATAAACCAATCTCTCAAAAACATTCATTTTAATCATCCAGAGTACGAACAAATACACAAATTCCCAGAATCAGACACTGAAGACGAAATATACATAACGTTGAACAACTCAAAAATCCCAGTAGGAAACTCGTATACCTTTCCAGAAAAAATGGCACACCAACGCGATCGACTAACTCTGAATCACGCGATAGAAATCGTTCCAAGAGTCGATGGAGACCCGAAAACCTTCTACGCGTTCACCGACGGCTGCGAAGAAGCTAAAAGCATGCTACCGGTCGAATCGGAGCAAGACCTAGTCAAGCTAATTAAAAGCCGACTCAAGGGCGAAGCCCGATGAGCAGTAAGAAACAACACGTTTGAAACAGTCGCAGCATTACTAAAAAGTTTAAGGGAAGTATACGCGCCCGCAAATTCATTAAAATATATAAGGCAACAAATAGTAGGCATGCATCAATTTGACTTCGAGAGCGTATCAGAGTTCGGCAACCTCATAAGAGATACAAGTGATCGAATTTTTGAAGCTTACAAAACCGCGAGCGAAGACGGAATCGTGGCAGACGCAGAAAAACAACGAACAGAAGAAGAAGAAATACTAGAAACTTTTATAAACGGATTAAAACGAGAAATTGAAATGAGACTGGCACATTTAGAACTAACTGATTTACCAACAGCTATACACAAAGCGATTCAAGTAGAGAGGCGTATAAAACAAAATAAGTATTATAGAGGAACTTCCGAAGAAGATCCGAAAATAGAAGAAAGATCAAAAACGCAAAAAGTCAAATTAATAAATATAGAGAAAAAATGTCAAATTTGCAAAAAACTCGGACACGAGGCAGACACATGTTTTTTCAGAAATTTCCAACCACAAAGTAACTTACAAAATTTACAACAAAGCTATCCGGATTTCCGACAACAAAGTTATCGAAAGAACCAACATCAAGAGCAAAACTACCAACCCCCAAAACAAAATTATGGAAATAACCAATCTCGACATTTCCCGACCAACCAACAACTAAATTATCTTAACAACCACACCGGCAAAATTATCATAATAACCAACCACACAGGCAAAATTATCAAGGTAACCAAACAAGGAATTTTCAAAAAAATCAAGCAGAAAACTACAATAGCAATCAAATGCGAAACCATACAAATAACCGATCATCGAACCACAATTACACAAGAAGTACTGCGATATGCGATCGGAAATATTGCAAGAAATAAATAAAAGCCAAAACACTACAAAACAAACGGGAAACGGGAATGGTCTCCCCAGGATTGGCGAGCAGAGGGAGACCAGAAATATGCGCCAGATAAATTTCATAACAGCAGTCGAATCGGAAGCGGAGGAATAAAAACCGTATACCTCGATAAGACAGAAGCTCCAACAATAAAAATTAGCTCAAAGGACCTAAATACCGAAGTTACTCTTATGGTCGACACAGGAGCAAGTGTAAATATAATTAAGATAGGCAATATAAATGGAGAGACCTTAATAGATGAATCAGATATAGTAGATTTAAAAGGAATTACAGATCACCCCGTTTCAACAATGGGAGTAGTGACATTAGAAATATTAGGCAACAAGGTACAATTTCACGTTGTCAAGAACAGTTTCCCAATTAATACAGCAGGCATTCTAGATTCAGAATTCTTACATAAAAACCAAGTAACCATAAATTATAAAAAACACTACATCGAATGGGAAAATAACAAGATACACTTTTACGAGGAAAAAATGACAATACCAGCAAGATCCATTTCTACATTTTACATAAATATTGAAAATACAAATATAGAATATGGCTACGTACCACGTATTAACATTCTAGAAGGAATATATTTAGGCGAAGCAATAGTAAAAAATAATAACGGGCGAGGATACCTACAAATTTACAACACAATCAATGAAAAAACGGAAATAAAAATTCCAACAATGAAAATTGACGAATATGTTACTGCGGAAAATTACGATAAGGAAAAGGCCTACGAAACTCAAGAAACCAAAAGAAAACACAAAAATCAAAATCAATACAAAAATGAAAATGAAAATTACCAAAATGCAAATGAAAATGAAAATTACAAAAACAAAAACAAAAACAAAAACAAAAACAAAAACAAAAACAAAAACAAAAACAAAAACAAAAACAAAAATTACAAAAATAAAAATAAAAATGAAAATTATCAAACTATAAATAAAAAACAAAAATACGAAAACGAAAATGAAAAGGATTATAAAAATAAAAATGAAAACAAAAATTACCAAAATGAAAATGAAAATTACCAAAATAAAAACGTAAACAAAAATTATCAAAATAAAAACGAAAATTACCAAAATGAAAACGAAAATTACCAAAATGAAAATGAAAATTATCAAAATAAAAACGAAAATTACCAAAATGAAAATGAAAATTACCAAAATAAAAACGAAAATGAAAACAAAAATTATCAAAATAAAAACGAAAATTACCAAAATGAAAACGAAAATTATCAAAATGAAAATGAAAATTACCAAAATAAAAACGAAAACTGCGAAAACGAAACTAGGAATTACGAAAATTATGCAAATAAAACCAAAACAGGAAATGTCCATCGTCAAGATATAATTGAAAATACAAGTGGTCAAAACGAAGAAACAAATGAATTAACTGGAGAAGAAAACGAAAATTATGTGCCTATGAACAGAAACTATTACAACGATGTTATCGATTCAAAGGAACTCGATACCGATGTAGAAGATGAATTAATAAATTTAATCCTGAGACAATTCCCTAAATCTCATACCTCCTTAATACAAGAAGATCAGGACTCTTTTAATAAAAACATACAGGTTCTACTATTGCAAAAAGGATGGAAAAATGATAGAGCTACTGGCACTAAGGAAAACGTAAATGGAAAAGACGAAATCGGGATTAATCCAGACTTAAACAATTCATCGCACAAAAACTGTAACAACCAAACCATTGCTTGCAACAGTGAAGAAAGTAATGCAAAATTTAAGGAACATACAAAACAGAACGAATCCGAGGTTATGCCGACGAGCCACTTGAAAATCAGAACATGCAATATTTAGAGAAAATCAGAACTAAAAACCCGCACATAATACATGGAAATGAAAAATATAATAAACACACAAAACTGTTCACATACAATGAATACGTGAAATTAAAAGAGCTGGCATTAACCAAACTACCTAATCCAAGAATATACCATACAACAAAAGCAACAAAACGTGCTATACAAGTCAAAGAACTGCTTCGAATCCAACACTTAAATAAGGAGGAAATAAATAGCGTAGAGGAAATAATTAATAAACACGCAGACGTTTTTCACCTACCGGATGAACCACTAAGCTACACTAAACTTATAAAGCACAAAATAATTACCACGGATGATATACCAATAAATACGAAACAATATAGATTTCCACCGGTACATAAAGACGAAATCAACAAACAAATATCGGAACAATTAAATAGTGGAATAATCAAACCATCAAAATCACCCTACAACACCCCACTCTGGATAGTCCCGAAGAAAATGGATTCACATGGAAACAAAAAATGGAGAATGGTTTTAGACTTCAGAAAACTAAATGAAAAGTCAATAGACGACTCTTACCCTATACCAAACATAGTAGATATTTTAGATCAGTTGGGAGGTGCTAAGTATTTTTCAATATTCGATCTGGCATCAGGATTCCTACAAATAAAAATGGATGAAAAGGACTCGCAGAAAACGGCTTTCTCTACACCACACGGACACTATGAATTTAATAGAATGCCGTTCGGCTTAAAAAACGCCCCTGCCACATTCCAACGCCTTATGGATATCGTACTATCTGGCCTTCAAGGGAATGAACTCTTTGTATACTTAGATGACATAGTCATATATGCTTCATCCCTACGAGAACACGAAATAAAATGTGAAAAATTAATGAACAGACTAAGAGAAGCAAATTTGAAACTACAGCCCGATAAGTACGAATTCTTAAGGAAGGAAGTCTGTTACTTAGGTCACATAATCAGTGAAGATAGATTAAAGCCCGATCCAAACAAAATCAACTCCGTACAAAAGTTTCCAATCCCCAAAAATCAGAAAAATATTAGACAATTCCTAGGACTTGCAGGATATTATAGAAGATTCATAGAAAACTTCTCTAGCATAGCTAAACCGTTATCGAACTTACTAAAAGATAACACGCCTTTTAATTGGGGATCCGAAGAAAATAAAGCTTTTAACACACTACGCGAAAAACTGTGCAGCGCACCAGTCCTACAATATCCAAACTTCGACGAACCATTCTTAATCACAACGGATGCATCCGGATCTGCAATAGGCGCAATACTATAACAAGGAGAAATAGGAAAAGACAGGCCCGTAGCATACACATCTAGAGTTTTAAATGAACATGAAAAAAAATACGAAACATACGATAAAGAAGCACTTGCAATCTACTATGCAATATTGCATTTTAGACCATATATTTACGGAAAACACTTTACCGTAGTAACAGATCACAAACCCTTACATCCTTTAGAACAAAAAAAAGACCCAAACTCTAGAGTAGCAAAATGGATGTATAACTTATTAGAATACGAATTTGAAGTAATACATAAAGCAAGAAAATCAAACGTGAATGCTGATGCATTTTCTAGGAACCCAGTAGAAGTACTAAAAATCGAAAATGCTCAACAAAAACGGTGCCCAAGCCACATAATAGAAAGAATAATGAACAAAATGGGGTGGAATGGAGCAGTTATTGGAAAATATAATCAAGGAATAAGAGAACCAATAAAAGTGAAAACGCAAACGGTTAAGAGAGGTCTAGGATATAAAGGGATTGATAACGACTGGATCGAATATACACAGATCTTAAAACCAATACAGTTTATAAAAAGCAGACAGATACTAAATAAACCAAAAGCTCAAAAACAAACGCTACTGCATAATCCCATATATAACATAAAAATACCTCAAGCAGAAAACAAGAAAATAAATTATACAGGTCCATCTTATAATTTACCAGCTCACATTCCCTTCTGTTATAAATGTAACAAACTTAACCATTCAGGGGAAGAATGCATGAACACACGCAGGGAAGAAAATTTTGACCGAAATACGAAAACCTCAAAACTAATCGAAACTACTCAACCCCCGATTCCTGCTAATGATTCATCAGAAAGAAGAGATCAAGTACTAACTATTACCCGAACACGCGAAAATGAAATACCCATGCTACGAAGAAGCTTGCAAAATATCCGCGAACCAGACAGATATCAGAATTTTAATAAAGATAGGATAAAAAGGAACGCAAACATTAAGGGAAAGAAAAAAGGTAGACCGTTCAAAATCCAACACAAACCGAAAATTAACCGCGACACAAATGGAGATAATGGCAACAAAAGTCACCACTTCATAGGTGACATAGAGAGCGACGGAAACGATACGCTCTCCGATATAGACGAAGAAAATAATTCAGATTCCGATGACGAAGAGGAAGACGATTTCTCCGAGAATAATAGACAAAATAAGAACAAGAATATAATCGAAATAAAAAACCACCTGTATATGCAAAAAGACAACATTGCTTACTTTATAAACACATTAGGCCAACCTTGCGGAGTTGGATCATTAGAACTAAAAACTAGAAACGAATTACCGAAATTTAGTAATCTAAAGGTAAAAAGAATATTAACTATAAAGAAAAATAACAAATACCATATTGCACTATCAATAATCACAGACATAGGTGAAAGTCAACTAACCGTACAAAGAAACGCAAAAGCACTGATAAAATCCTTACGAGAAGAAACAGATAACCTAAAAATTAACTCACTCAGTATCGCGAAATCAAATGAAGTAGCCGGAGTGGAGTGGCTTTTTATCATTAGAGCAATAGAGTAACAATTCAAAAACTCGAATACGAAAATAATGATTTGTAACGGCAAGATAAAACACGTAGACGTGAAAAATAGATAAGCAGTAATCAAGGAATTCCATTCAACACCAATAGGTGGCCATAAAGGGATAAATAAAACGCTAAAAAGGATTAAGCAAATTTATTATTGGGGAAATATGAAATCAGATGTTGAGAAATTCATACAAACTTGCAAATCCTGCCAGCTGAAAAAACTAACAAGGCTTAAGACTAAACAACCAATGGTAATATCGGACACACCCAAACAAGCTCTAGAAAAAATAGCAATGGACATCGTAATACCAAACAGTAAAACAGAAGAAGGCTACGAAAACATACTGACGATACAGGATAATCTGACAAAATATCTAATAGCTATACCCCTAAAAAAAGCTACAGCTTCAGACATTCCGGAAGCCTTAGTAAAACGATTTATATGTATATTCGGAACCCTAAAAACCATACTAACAGACCAAGGCAAAAACTTTTTGAGTAAAATAATGAAAAAAATGGCAAAATTATTTAACATAAAACAAATTAAAACGACAGCTTTTCACCCCCAATCAAACGGATCTTTAGAACGATCGCACCACGTAATAAAAGGATACATAAAGCACTTTTCAGAAAAACACACCGACTGGGATAAATGGTTAGAATTGGCAACATTTTCTTACAATACTAGTATTCATGAAGGTACAAAATATACTCCTTTCGAATTAATGTTCGGAAGAATAGCCAAACTCCCATCAACAAGATCCATAAAAGACGAGACACAGATTACCTATAGTGACTATGTACAAAACCTAGCCTCAAAACTATACGACATACAGAAATACGCACAACAAAACTTGACAGCAGCTAAAATCAAAGCAAAACACTATTACGACAAAAACATAAACCCAATAACCCTCAAAATAGGAGATGCAGTTTTCTTACAGAAAAATCATAAAACTGGCAAACTTGACGATGAATATCAAGGCCCTTTTGAAGTATTACAAATTTTCGATAATGGAAACGTAAAAATAAAAATAAAGAATGATGAGAAAGTTGTCCATGCGAATAGATTAAAATACTCAAAAATACCTATTTCAAAAGAAAAGAAAAGAGATAGCGAGATTCCATCCTCTTCCTATAGACAATAAGATGCATCATTCTAGACGTTAAGAAACGCAATATACATACACACCCACACACGTCGCAGATACGCAACCGATAACAAAGTACAAAAAAAAAAAAAAAAAAAAAAAAAAAAAAAAAAAAAGCCACGTTTTTCAGGTAAATCACGAAATAAACACATCCGGAAACACACAAAAAAAACGAGAGATTATCAAAAAAAAAAAAAAATCGAAAGTAAAAATGAAGTACCCAATTCTACTCATAACAACGCTGATAACAAAAGCAATTGCTTTTATCGCATTTGACTGTGGAGCAAACGCCTCAAATATATCGACTATTTCATTACTTAGTATACGAGAATGCGAAATTGAGAAAAACCACGAGCAAGTAGACACAATAAAAGCTCAACTGTTACAAATCAAAGAATACGAGGAAATCGAAGTCACACAGTGCAAAATAGAAATAAACAGAGTAATACAATACTGCGGCATGCACTCACATAGTTCGGCAGTTTTGAATGGGATGGCAAGTTACATCCTTGACACACCTCGAGAAGAGTGCTATAACATACATCGAGCAGGAACAACAATCATAAATTCGAATACAATAATAACAGGAATAAAAGAAAATCATGTACATTCACGCGCTCTGACGATAGCTGGAAGAATCCAAACAGATGGCAGATGTAGCGGAGTAGAATACGCCGATCTGTATGGGTCATGGAGTAATGTGATCGTGCATGCAAGGAACAGCCAAAATTATAATACAAAAATACAAAACAAGAATAAACCTTAACGAAAATAAAATATATTTGAGATCTGGAATGGCATACCCCGCAACTGATAAGAAATGTTTATATCTAAAGGGAGGCAATACATATTGGGATTTGTTACCAGAAGACTTTTGCGGCTCCAACAAATATGACGTACTTTACGAAGGACAGATTAATAAAGCATACAATGAAGACAAAACCGTAGTATACTCGCTCACAACGGATGAAGTAACATTTGCACTAGCAGCGAAAGGGAGAAAAGGCGCATGCGGCTACGAAATAACAATGACAGAACATCCTAAACTACTAATACTTGAAGCAAATAGAGGAGAAGGATTCAAAAAGCTTCCATTAAAAACAACAAATTTAGACATTTTTACATACGTCAACTCAAAATTCGTATACGTTGAAAAACACCCAAGACACCAGATAAAACAATTATACTACGATGTTATATCACAAAGATGTGCTCTCGAGAAACAAGTGCTACAAAATTCACTATCACTAGCAGCACAATCACCTGACGAATTCACATACAATATAATGAAAGGCCCAGGATATATGGCAATAGCAGCCGGAGAAGTAGTGTACATTCTAAAATGTATACCGGTCGAAGTAAGCATAAGGAAGACCGACGAATGTTATTCGCATTTACCAATAAAGCATCAAAACGAAGATTTATTCATGACACCAAAAACCAGAATTATGATAAGAAAAGGAACACAAATAAACTGCAACAGCCTAGTCCCACCAATGTACGCAGTTAACAGCGTCTGGTATAAACTATTACCAAATCCGGTCGAAGCAATGAAACCCAACGAACTGAAACCACTTACGAGACAGAAATGGACTTATGTAAATCCTGAAAACTTAGCCACGAACGGTATATATAGCCAAGAAGATTTAAAAAAGCTAAAAGAACACATAATGTTCCTAGCAGAAAAACCAGCAGTATTAAACACAATTGCTAGAGGCATCACCGAACAAACTACAAACTATCAAGGCATCTCAATAACAAATATGATAAGCGTAAACAACATAGGTAAAATGATAAAATCCGCCACAGAAAAAGTATGGAAAAACTTCATGATATTCGGAACAACAACAGCAGGCATTATGGGAATTTTGTTAATAATAAAACTAATGAAGGCAGTAGTTGATACACTAATACGCGGATACACCTTGCATACCGCTTACGGATGGTCCGTATTTCTATTAGGAGCTATCTGGGATTCAGTAACACACTTACTCCTACATCTAGCAAAAAGAAGTAATAGTAACAACAATGGAAATAATAACGAATATAATGACCAAAACTACCAAGCACTCCCTCAAACTGAATTACAGGAAGTAAAAGTTATAAACAACGACAATATTCCGGAAGCAACAGCACCCAATCAACAAAAGATCCAAGAGACAGAGAATAATCAAATATACCATCTATATCCAGACTTACAAAACAGCGAAAATAACCTAGAAATGAGAGAAATAAAAAGCAAAAATCAAACGCCAACTGAAAACACGCGTATCGATAATAAAGCTTTTGCGTTAAAAAAATTATAAAAAAAAAAATAATTAAAAAAAAAAATAATAATAAAAAAAAAACAAACAAACAAAAACTAATCAATAAATATTAGATCTTATGTAAACAAATAGTCATAGGCAAGAAAATTCACGCACCTTCCTTCTCAAACACAGGAAACAAATCAAGACAGGATGGAAGCAATAAATATCATACACATGTACATCAACAAAATAGGAACAAGTCAATCAGACAGTATGATAATAAGGGATTGTGAGGAGTGGCACATGCTAAACGAAACTAGCTGCAACGAAAACGGAATCATTTGGAAAGTAGATTACAGACCATACAATATAGCGTCAAATAATTGTATTAAATTACACGAAAAAGGACAAACGTCTTCGGGTGGTATGCGGATTGAAAGCTAACTCAGGCACAGTAAAAATTACAGAAGAATGGCAACATGACAGAACTTGTAACAGTAAGAATTACCAAGTAAAGCACACTCGTGTATCATTCATTACGCTAGGTCAATACACCGGAAAAATAAACCTAGAAAAAAATGAAATTCACCTACCCGGAAGAATAACAGTCGATTTCGATAAAGGAAACTACGTAGAGCTCGGAAGCAAAACGTACATATGGATACCGCCATCATCATTAAGAGAAACAACTGCCACAACAGCAACATCAACACCAGCACCAATAATATTAACAACATCAACAGCAACGACAACGACAACGACAACATCAACAACCACCCCAAAGACTATAATAATATCGGATTCTGGTTGTAGAACACAAGAAACATGGAACCCCGATAACGTATATGAAACTAGCAATACAGAATATGCACCAATAATTACATCCATACACACCTTCATAAGCGAGAATAAAAATACGATACAAATCGGAACAGTTGGTCTGTATGGCCTAGGAACAACCATGCTACTGATAATATTAGGAGTGAAGTTACGAAATAGAAATAAGGCTCAGGAATACAAAAGAAGCTATATGAAAGAAGATAGACAGAACGACACGGTAACATTAATAGATAGCATTTATCATGCACCAACTAATGTAGAACGAATACCAAATGAAATAAGAGATGAACACTTCAAAACTAGAACAATCATAAACGTAGAGGAAGGCGATTACGAGCCGATGTATCAGCAACTAAGCGCACCCGCTAAGCATGTAACATTCAACCCGACAATAACAATAAAAACTACCACCGACGAAAACATGGACTTCAACACAGAGATATACGACACGCCGAAAAACATTCCAATCCGACAAAACACGTAATAATTCGGGAAGAGCAAAATGGTTTTTACAAATATTATTTTTTATTCTTTTATAATATCTAGTCTTCTGAAGCCCTTGGGAGACATCACATGGCCTCTGCAGATATTAGTATGTGATAATATTACGAATAGTGAAGGAACAAAGAATACGTTTCATTTTATTAATTTTTTATATTTGTCAAACAATTAGGATATACGTATAAATAAATAAATAAAATATGAACTTGAGCACACCGACGTATACATATAATAAAGATAATATACTAATTATATTTTTTGTTATTTAACCTTTCATTAAAAATTAAATAGTCGTAACGATAAAAACTCTTTACTCAGGAAGAAAAATAGCCATGGAATACGTAAAGTTGGATAATGTCGAAGTCCACGCACCTCGAATAGCTGTAATAAAATAAAAAAAAAAACACACTACAAAGCACCATACAAAGAAGCTCATTTAGTACAAGAAAAATTCAAATGTGTCACCACATCAATACATTACATAATGGATTATCGTGTAATTTGTAAAAAGTGTTATAGCAAAATAAACAAAAATAACAGAATGGGTTATGGGAAAATGAACAGACGGCACAGATGTATGGAAATTAAAGCATGTAACAACATCTTGTGCGAAGAATGCACTGATGTAACACATTGCCCAAGAAAATGTAATTCCTGCAATAACAATATAGCAGTGATAAACGACATCAACAATTGCAACAGTTGTTATTTCTACACACAAATGGCAGACGGAACAGTAAATCTACCAAGCATCAGCGAAAGAACTGCAGAAGACGAACAAACTTCATCACACAGTAGAAAAGAAGAATCTTGGGATTAATATAGACACATGCAAGTCTAAGAAAAAAAAAAATAATAAAATCCTTTATGTACAAATAAAATTTACTTATTGTAATAATAAAAGACATATTAGTAGAAAGAAAAGTTTTGTACAACTCCTTAATCACGTCTCAAAAATGTCATAATAATTTTTATTTATTTATTATTATTTTTTCTTCTCTTTTCTCTTTTAAGTCCTAAAAAATCATTAGATAATAAGTGTTGCGCCAGAGCCAAGCCGAAAGGCAGGTTAAAATATTACCATACCTTAAAGGAAGGTAGTATTCATTTAGCGTCCCGACGGGAGTCAAATCTCGCCATGTCTATAAGTGAATCGAAAACTCCGCAACAATTTTTTTAAAATTTTTGGTTTTCTCCAACGCGTTTTCGACTCAAAAGGAGCTTACAACGATTAAGACAAGACAAAACAATCATAACATACGAAGGAAACGTACAATGAACACAATCACACAATGAGGTATGTGTATGTATATATATATATATGTATACGCATTACAGTGTACTCATTAACGTAAGTCAAGCTATCTTTGACACAATATAAATATGCAGAAAATAAATAAGTTTCCTTTCTCCGAACAAAATACGTTTTCAGAATATAAGCACGTACCAACATAACGTTACTGACGCACACACAAACATAAACACAGTAAAAATCGCGAGCGACGGGCATGAAACAAATGTAACCAACGACAGTAATCGATAAGAGAGAAGAACATTTACATTTTCCCTATTACTAACAATTAAACAATCATGCAAAATAACAAGATAAATATCGCTTCCAGAGAAAAAATGGACTACCCACTCAACATTTTTGTGAGCTACCTCCAGATCAAAGGTAAAGACATATGGGCACACTTGGAAATCTTCAACGAGGAATGCCACTATGGGGAGGAAATGCTATCTACAGAAGATGAATTTTGGACATGCAGAGACTGCTACGATCTCATGGCACAAGAAGAAAAGGATAAATTTAAAAGACTTACAAACGTGCACATAACAGCAACGCAGGGAAACGACATAAGTTGCGCATTTTGTAACGAAGCGCTCCTGACAAACAGACCGGCCACACAATGCATAAGATGCCACAACGCGCACATTTGGAGGATAAACGATCGCATAAAAAATATGGAAATAGAACCACCTCGCATGAAGGAAGAACAGTCCACGAATTCCGACATCGTAGAGGACCTCCAGAAATAGCCATTCCAGATCCCGGCAGCGAGGACGAGGGATATCGCGAATGAAATAAGGATCACTTCACTTATTACATCTTTGAACCACTTATTAACTAAGAATCACTTATTTAACTGTGAACATCACCTGTATATATTAGTAATCAATAAAATAAGAACAAAAATACTGCAAAAACGAAAGGAAAAAATCTTTTCATCCCCGAACAAAAAAATGCACGACTACACCTCGCGAACGCTCGAAATAAACTAAGGTCTCAATAATGAATCAACGAAAAATGCAGTAGGTGTACCTATCTCCTACAAATAACCTTATCCTAAAACACACAACTAGTATAAACATCTAATAATTCCAGCTGAACCGATCAGAAACATTAGAAAACCAAGGCAACACCGTGACAATTAAATTCGATTACAGCACCAAAATAAAGTTATCGTAGACGAGAAACCCTATCTCTGTCTCATCGAAAAAAAAAACAAACAAAGCAAGATACGAAGCAAGAAGATAAAATACATAACTTACGAGTACTCAAACAAAATAATAATAGACATGACTATAGTAATAATGAATGACACTTACAAACTGCCAGTGCAAAAAATTCTATTTTTAGCCAACATGGTGGCAGATACAGCGAATAATTTATACAAGCAAAAGGATAAATTCTAATATATCCTAATATATTCTTTAACCGATAGTGGAAAACATTGCACAATAACTAATTATAAAAACTTAATAAAAAACGGTTATAATATAACGTTAGATATCGGAGAAAGCCAATTATTCAAACAAAATATTTAAAAAATATGCAGAAAACAATCGTGAAAATAATTATGCAAATGTACATTTACATCGTTTAAAACTAACAAGAAAGAAACCCACAGTTATTTACAGTTACACATTTTATTACAACATTTTTTTTTCAGGACCCACATTCAGAGTTCAGACAAGGAGCAAGCTAATAGAAAACATTATGTTTTCGCTTTGCAAGAATTATACATCTTTTAACATTTTTTTTCTCTCTTTGTTATTTCTAATAACCTTTTTCAAGATACTAGAATAACTCTTAACACAACATCTTTTGTAATGATAAATTTTTGTTTTCGAATTAACAGGAATCACAGAAAAAATAGAGAGAAAAAAAAGTATTACACGACTAGCATATTATATATCATTATAAACAACTAATGAAACTAATGAATGCTAATCCTCAATATTAATAAAATACTATATTGCACGGACTTTTTCAGCAAGGAAAAATGGCAAAAGAATTATAAATCTTTTTATGAATTCTGAAGTAATGCATGATCAAAATAATCGACACAAAATGCGGACAAATGTGAACAATACAAATTTTACTGAAATAAAGAATGAAACATAAATTAGATCTCAGAAGAGAATCTCGCCGTTAAGTTAGGTTTGCCACAATTTGGTGGAGAGCGATTTGAACATCATTAAATGTTAAGATATAGCAATAGCCAAAACATAATAAAATGTTAACATCAACTGTAATAACCAGTAATAACTTTTCGAACAACCTATGCACTTACAAATTTAGAAGTCGGAAATACACGACGACAAATCTATTTGTCTCATTGATAGCAGATGAAAGGTTGACTCAAAAATCAGGACTCAAAATTGAATATAGCTTTATGGGATCGAATATATCTGTACCGTTAATTCATCGTTCTAACTTAAAAGTAGATATACCATTTATATATTCAGATAAATTATAAAATCAAACTATTGAATGTTGTACCTTCAGATTGACATATATACTATTTATTCGCTATAGCTACTAATGAATGTAACAATATCAATTAGATATTTCGACAACCTGTACTCTAAATACATCAATATCATAAAATATAATATTATTAGGAACACATACTGCACAGTCTACAAGAATTTACACGATTAAGGGAAAAATGTACTCAATTCAACTCCTTACGACAAGATTCTACTTGAGATTACGAATCTACATACTACTTACGATAATATTGTCCAAAACAAAAAAAAATTCATTTATTAACTACGAAAATATTACAACGTAAAATAATTAAAATGTTCTTAACATCGGTACAGTGGATTACATCGTAGCTCATTGTAATATCATGAAAATGCGAAGCACAATATTGCATAACCCCATGCGTTTTAAAACAAATGTATTAGGGCTGTAGATATAGATAAAGCGTTAATGAACCACGTTAGCAAGCGACCAAATGCTTCTGCGAAAGTCGGAGGGCCAACTTTCAACTAAGAGGGGGGGTGTTACGTCCTACGTAACGATTATACTTCACCAATTTTCAACTTCATCTTCTCATGCCGAAGACCAGTCGTAATGCATCTTTTCTTTGAAATGTATTAATACACTGATAAAATTAATCATTCTATTCCTTCATAGCACGCGCCTCATGCATGACGCAACACGCACGTACAAGTTTTCAGATATAGCCGTCCCTTCAAATTATAACATTATCTTTGTCTATGATTAAGCAATCTCCGCTTCTTAATACTCGATCAAGATATCATGAACTCCGTAAAATTTCGATGCATGTAATCAGTTGTATATATCGGCGTTTCAATGTAAACATAGATTCTAAGCGGAACATCAGTGTTAAATCTTATATGATCTTCGTTACAATGCTAATCTACGTCTCATAAATCACTCACCATAAGAAAACAGATATTGACTGGCAATACGATTAAGAAACCGATCCCGTTAAAAAAGAATACATGTATATTATAATCTTAATCCCAAAACAAACTAGCAAAAGTTGTATATGACCTTCAAGCAATCATGTAATTAATCGAAACTATTTTAATCCGACGCATACTACGATATTCATTTGTTCTGCGGTCAAGCATCTAAAAAAATCTATCACATGAATCAAGATATCTAATCAGAATCAGTGGAGGCTAGAAACATCAACGAAATATCCCGACTTTTCCAAGAAATCTACTCTTCTGGATTATCCCGTTTATCAGTCCCGAAATTCGGAGTCAGGGGGAGTCATATATAAATACAACCGCACTGCTAATAATTAACAGAGAGACATAAAACGCAAAGAGAGATTCAGACAGGCAGAGAGACTTCTTTCAACATTTCTGCACCTTCAAACACCAGCCCAGGGACCCGCAGACAACATCTACAAACAATTGATAGTGAGTATGTAAATAAACGAAAATAAAAACCCCGAACTCAATTCCCATCCACTATCCTTTCCCAACCTGAGACGAACGTGTTGGTTCACTCCAATATTTCTTTTGTAGAAAGGGAGGAACAACACCTTAGGAAATATATTTCTTTTTTATTATTTTATCTTTTTAGTGATGATAGGAATTCTCGCGGCATCATTCTCTGAATGACGAACCGGGGAGTTCCGATCATCAGTAGGGACTTGTTTTTTTCATTAGTGATGCTGGCGACTTAACTAGGTGTCGTTCTCTGAACGTCGAGCCTTATTGAGCCGCAAGCATCAGTAGGGACTATTAGGTCACCCCTATATAATTCTTTTGGGCATTTTAAGCCTCCCCTTCTATAGTTATTTCTTTTTAATTTTTTTCTCTTCTCGCCCTCACCGAGATATAGTTGTAAGGATCTCACCTTCTCCTGATCACTAACCACCCCTAAAAAAACCTTTCTCGCAACCCCTTTCTTTTCTCACCATTGGTAATTTTTTTTCAGTGAGGAAAACCAAGCCGCGAAATTTTTTCCGCGTACGGAACCGGGCTATATTGAGAGCCGCCAGAGCCATCGCCGCCGAAGCAGCAGAGGGCGCGGGTCAACCCACGCCTCCTCCCCCGACCCACTCTTGATTTTCGGCCCATCGCAAACCAGCTCGACTCCGTCCTTCCGTCCACCTGTACCAACTGCTCCACTTCCCTCCCCGGAGGAACTTTTCCGACCAACCGACCCACCCACATTCCAAGCTCCTTCCCTCATCCATAAATCCAGCCTGAAATTCGATGCATTAATCAACATAAGTTCGACTAATTGCACGCTGGTCCGTTGGCCCGGATCCGGTAAGTGGGTATGGACTCAAATAAATGACTTGGTGCACTTTGAAACTTCCACTACTTTTATTCCACAGAGCGAAATACAATTTTTGTTACACCTACGCTAGAATTAAGTATGACTAGCAGATGTAGGACGACCGGGTATCGAACTTTTATTTTATTTTGTCTTAGTCCGAGAGCAAGCAATAATATTGCCGCCATGGACGCAATCATGAAACACGTGCGAAAATGTATAACCGCGAGGATTTCAAATTAATCGAGGCTTATCCGACAACCGAGACACGATCCGGATAACAATTCTGCGGAATTAGCATAACTTCCGTACCAAGATGTAATTGTTGTAAACATTAATTACAGTTTTTCGCAAGCGTATAAGAGCGCATGGAGAAAATACCTAGCGAGGCACGCGCGAAGGCGGATTCCTCCAAACAGGAGGAGTTCGTACCCGGGCCCTTTCAGGCACCCCCGAAAACCGGCGCCGCAGGTGGTCGTTATCTATAACTAATTTCGAAAGTGATCCGCGAAAATGCACAATCGCGATCGATAATGACACATCGATAAGCGAGCGAAATGAATATCAGTTCGAGCTCCAAGAGCGCGATTCGAGATGGCGCGACGATGTTGAAATTTGGGCGAGGCGTTGAATATAAACGACATCGCGCAACATACCGCCCGCCTTGCGGTATCGGTACCGCAACTTCCCGTACTTAAATCTAATGACTATATACTACGAAAAAGTAACTTAATCTAACAGTATGGGACATGGCTACGGGCCGTCATCAAGATCAATAGGCAACATTGCCAATTTAGTAATAGGTCGAGTATAGACAGATGTGGCAGTCTTGACTTTTACGGCGCGCGTCAACCCGTCTTGACCTGGGAAACACTCAACGACGCGAGCCAAGTCCCATTTAGCAGGGGGCAGATTGTCGTTTCGCAATAGGACCATCTGCCCGACAACGATCGGAGTTGAGACACTCATCCACTTTGAATAATGCTGGCCGGACGTCACGTAGTCACCCCACCAGCGTGTCCAAAAATAATCTAAAAGTTGGCGATACAATCTCCAGCGTGCGGACCGACAAATCGGGTAATCGGCAGTTAAAGGCGCGGGAGCAGACAGCAGCGGGCCGCCGATAAGGAAGTGACCGGGAGTCAACGTATCCAGACTCTCGATGTCATCATGCAAAGGTGCCAGCGGGCGCGAATTCATGCACGCTTCAACGCGGCATAAAAGCGTGGCTAATTCCTCGTATGTCGGTATGTGAGGCTCAAGCACTCGCTTGAGATGTCGCTGCATGGAGCGTACACTCGCCTCCCACAACCCACCGAAGTGAGGAGCGTGAGGCGGAATGAAACTCCATTCAACTCGATCCTCTACCAACCGCGAGCGAAGAATCTCAGATTTAATGGCGGCATGATATGCGGCTTTCATCTCCTTATCGGCACCCTGAAACCTAGTACCGCAATCGCTGTGCATTACGCTTGGAAGTCCCCGGCGCGCGATAAATCTTTGAAACGCTGCGAGAAATGCATCGGACGAGTAGCCGGTCACTACCTCCAAATGTACGGCGCGCGACGCCATACACACAAAAAGCGCGATATACGCGGGTTGCGATCTCGACCCCCGACCGCTAGCCAGACGTAAACGAACAGGTCCGGCGTAATCAACGCCGCATTCCACAAATGCGCGAATCGGACGGTTAAGACGAGCCGGCGGCATCGAACCCATCAGCTGGTTTGGAACCCTAGCGAGGTGTCGGGCACAAGGGATACAGTGGACGACTATATATTTAACTTGTTTGCGAACTTGTAATACCCATACCTGTATACGAAGGGTACTCAATGTTAACGTAATATCCCCATGAAGGCAGCGCCCATGCGCCTGGCGTGTGAGAAGAAGAGCAATGTAAAATGACCGGAAACTTGGCATCGTAACGGAGTTTTGACAATGATAAGCGCCCACCCACTCTTAACAACCCGTCAGCATCCAAAAACGGAGTTAGGATGGTCAGGTAACAAGTAATAGCATCCGTTTTCATTTTTCGGACTACCTGCTAGTAGCGTAACTTCCTGAGCGAACGCGGCTGCTTGACAAAGCGCGAGAATTCGAGTCTTTACTCGATCAAGCTCCGCAATGCGTGAAGGACCCATAGCGATGGCTTTCCCCTGAGCAGTCAAACGGAAGCAATACGCGAGGACACGACATAAGCGTGGCCAACTGGAAAATTGTTCGAATAAGCGCAGGGTGTCCTTCGATGGCACGTCTGCGTGATGAACGATAGTCCGTCTCTCGAGAGGCGCGTCCTCACTCAAATGAGAAGATACTGAGGGCCAATTAATGGGACTGGTGGCCAGCCAGGCAGGCCCTTGCCACCATAGGGTCGATGAGGCGAGCTCTGATGCAGACATGCCTCGAGATGCCAAATCGGCTGGGTTGTCAACGCCAGGAACGTGATGCCAAGGGATGTCGGGGTGGCTAGTCTGTATCTCCGCAACACGATTAGCGACGAATGTCTTCCAGTCTTTTGATTGCCCTTGAAGCCACGCGAGCACAATTGTCGAATCAGTCCAACATTGGATCGAACATTGAGCAAATGTCGGTACAGATCTGAGTCGTTGAAAAAGGCGGCTCAGTATGGCAGCGCCGCATAATTCCAAGCGCGGGATGCTGAGTTGTTTAATGGGAGTTACACGAGTCTTTGCCGTTAGCAAATGGACTTTGATGCCGCCCGAAGGCAACTCAGTCCGCACGTACACGACCGCCGCGTACACTTTCATGGAAGCGTCAGAAAACCCGTGTTACTCAAACTGACTTGACGACGAAGTTTCAAGCCAGCGGGGTATCGAGATTTCGTTCAATGACGGAAGATCTAAATAAAATTTAATCCAAACATCTTGAATATCGATCGGGAGCGAAGCGTCCCAAGTTGCCTGGCAGAACCAAAGGCGTTGCATTAAGTTTTTCGCAACAATGATCACTGGCGATAGCCAACCCAATGGATCAAATATACGGGCGATTTGAGATAAAACCGTGCGTTTCGTTAATTTTAGTGGAGGTGACAGGTTTAACGTAATACCATAGGCATCTGTGGCTGGACGCCACACGATACCCAAAATTTTTAAGTTGTCATCCTCCTGAAGCGTTTTATCGCACGACAGACCATGGTTTGACGGATTGATGTCGGCGAGTAAATCGACTGAATTGCTCGACCATTTCCGTAAACTGAAATGACCTTTCTTGAGTAGAGCAATGGTTTCATCGCGAATAGCGATAGCGTTTGATATTGAGTCGGCGCCAAACAGGATGTCGTCAACAAAAATGTGCGAATCTAACACAGCCTTCGCCCGCGGGAACGCGTCGCCCTCATCTGATACAAGTTGCTGTATAACGCGCAGCGCCAGAAATGGAGCGCTTGCTGTACCGTAAGTTACGGTCAATAATTGATATTCGGATACTGGGTCCGAGGGTTCCTGGCGCCACAAAATACGCTGAAGATTAATATCTCGCGGGTCTACTAAAATTTGTCGATACATCTTCTCCATATCCGCTGAATAAACGTACTTATAAGTACGCCATTGAATATGGAGAAGAGGCAGGTCGGCTTGCAACTTGGGGCCGGTGAGCAATAAGTCATTGAGTGACTTCTCGGAAACGGACTCGCGGACGCGTTAAATACGATCCGAGTCTTGGTGGTCGTGCTTGACGTTTTCACGACCGGATGATGCGGGAGAAAAACCACAGGAGCGCCTTCTGGTCGCGCAGGCGCCACCTGCATGTGACCGAGTGATTCATACTCGTTCATGAACTCATTGTAGACTATGCGTTCCTCTGGACGGCCTATTAAACGCCGTTCAATGGAATGTAAACATTTTAGCGCGGGACGATACGTATCACCGAGAGCAGTGGACGGCGTATCGCGCAGCGGTAGGCGGACTACATAGCGACCATCAGGAGCACGCGAGTGGGTCTCCGAGAAGTGACGCTCGCATCGTGCGTCTTCTTCACTAAGCGGATGCCCGATTTTGATTTCCTCCATCTCCCAAAACCGTGTAAGGGCGGTATTAAGGTCATCAATATTAACGTGCAAGTGATGCACTTGGATGGAGATTGATTCGGATGCCGCTGTTCGAGTGTTTGTCGAACCCGAAAGTACCCAACCAAAAATAGTGTTGAACGCGACCGGCTCGTCACGACGCCCACGTATAATTCCGTCAAGTAGCGTGTAAGCGTATATGTCCGCGCCAATGATTAAGTGAATGGGCGTCTCGTCAGTAGGGCTCCCATCAGCAAACTTAAGACCCTTGAGGTGAGGCCATTGCGATAACGGAAAGCGGAATTTAGGCGTGTAGGACGTCAAATTATCAATGACGAATGAGTCGGTCGATAATGCAACTTCGGAGTTGTCAATCGCGCTGACCGAGATTGGCAAAATCTGGCTAACGTTCGAAATGGTTTTTTGACCGATTCCACTAATTTGCATAGACGTCGAATATAATTTAGAGCGTACTTCGTTCGCAGCGGTTCGCGAGAGAAACGTATGCGTGGAACCAGGGTCGAGTAACGCTCGGAGTTTGACGACTCTTTGCGAGCTAGCAATGACCAGCACCCACGCAGTCGACAAGATAATGTTACCTGGCATCTGAGGTATGCCTAGATGCGATTGGACGAGGTTAAAGTCAATTTCTGCCGTTCCCGTATTCAACATAGGTGCTGCGTGTGTGTTAGTCTGCTTTCGTGGCTGCGAATGTAAAAGTGAGTGATGTCGCTTCTGACATTGAGTGCAAGTGCGTTCACTTTTACAGCGATCGATGCTATGGAACACCGATAGACAGTTTGAACATAGTTTATTTTGTTTAACGCAGTCCCAGCGTTGGGACACGGTTTTGCTATTAAATTGACCGCATTTATATATAGGGTGTACATCTTCGCACAAAATACATTTTCCAGTTCCTTTCACGCTCGTATGGTGACTGGTGGTTTTAGAAGCAAGGTTAGCTTTCGTTTGGAGTGGAGATTTTAGCGAACGACCAACTTTGTTATTGACCTTCGCGGCTTCAAGAGATCGGACCTTTAGTTTTAAGAACTTGATCATCTGAGAATAAGTCGCGTAATCTTCACCCTCCAACGAGAACTCCCACGCCTCGCGTGTATCAGAATCAAGTCGTTGACTAATTAAGTGTACTAGCACGTCGTCGCTCACGGGGCGACCAAGTTGAATCAAAGCGTCGACTGACTCTTGTACAGAATCGAGTAGATTACGTAAATCGGCGGAAGGCCCTTCGCGAGAAATTGCTTTTAATGAAAATAATTTATCTAATAATAACGTTAATAGGCGGCGTTTATTTTCATAGCGTTCCGTGATCACTTTCCACGCGTTATCAAAATTGTCAGCGCTGATCGGAATGTTTTTAATTAAAGCAGCGGCTTCGCCTTCTAAACTAGACTTCAGATAATACAGCCGCTGAAAAGCGTCGAAGGAATCATCGTTGATAATGAGCGCTTTAAAGTGATCACGGAATTCTATCCAATTGAGAAAATTACCGGAAAATTGAGGCAATTTTAATTTTGGTACTTGCGTTGACATGGTGATGACAGCGGAGAAACCAGCACAAGTGTCTGCAAAAATCTCTTCAGCAGTCCCGATGAAGTCATCCATAAAATATTCAGTGGCTGCAAATTACTTATGTGCTTTGTATGGGACCATGCTCACATGGCGAGCGCTGATCTTCTCCCATACTGATTGAATCAATGTTAAACGGGAGCGTGCTCGTTCCAGTGACAGCTTTCGGTCATCTAGGAATTTGACCGCGCGACGAATTGTCGCAAATGCATCATGCTGAAGACTCACGAGCTGTGAAAACTCAAAGTATTGAGGAGAAACATCAGCACTCCTGGTGATCGGCATGATTGTGCCTGTGCTAGTTTCAAAATAGCGTGCGCGTAGAACTATCGCGGGACATTATTTGTGATGACACGCGTGAATCCAAGCAAGTCCTCGAGCTCGGTGCAGTCCTCGCACGGGGAGAATCGAGACTGCGAGATTGTTGGTGTCACTTGCGGGGTTCACGGGAGGGGACTATTAAATCCAATTAAGAGTCTATGAGGCGTGACCAACATAACAACGGCTCACGCGTGGGGGATCGGATGCCGAAGCATAAAAGCGCGTAAGGAGGGAATCCCGAGATTTCCGCCTCCTCTTACTGACATCACGGAATGGTGACGTAGTGTCGCGGGAAAGCGCGTCTGCACTTGAATGCGTGAATTTTCGAGGCAACGGCGCCGGCGCACAAAATGGCGAAAGAAGACCGTCGATTTTCGAGCCGCCTGCCGTGACGTCACGTTGAGGCTGTGGCGACGAAAATACCGTTCGGAACGGCCGAAAACTGGCGATGATGACCGACGCGCTAAATGACGCTAATGATATGCGGGTCACGCGTTAAAAATTGCGCGCGAGCAAGTTTGAACTTTGTATTCAACTTAAGTTTGAATGCGCACTCCCGTATACACTGCAGTCCAATTAATCATCAATGTTTTTCAGAAAATCGTCCGTTTATTTTCTTTTGGTCCACTTTTCAGCACGGTACTTACGTGCATCCTGGCAGGATCGCCAATGAAATTCGATGCATTAATCAACATAAGTGCGACTAATTGCACGCTGATCCGTTGGCCCGGATCCGGTAAGTGGGTATGGACTCAAATAAATGACTTGGTGCACTTTGAAACTTCCACTACTTTTATTCCACAGAGCGAAATACAATTTTTGTTACACCTACGCTAGAATTAAGTATGACTAGCAGATGTAGGACGACCGGGTATCGAACTTTTATTTTATTTTGTCTTAGTCCGAGAGCAAGCAATAATATTGCCGCCATGGACGCAATCATGAAACACGTGCGAAAATGTATAACCGCGAGGATTTCAAATTAATCGAGGCTTATCCGACAACCGAGACACGATCCGGATAACAATTCTGCGGAATTAGCATAACTTCCGTACCAAGATGTAATTGTTGTAAACATTAATTACAGTTTTTCGCAAGCGTATAAGAGCGCATGGAGAAAACACCTAGCGAGGCACGCGCGAAGGCGGATTCCTCCAAACAGGAGGAGTTCGTACCCGGGCCCTTTCAGGCACCCCCGAAAACCGGCGCCGCAGGTGGTCGTTATCTATAACTAATTTCGAAAGTGATCCGCGAAAATGCACAATCGCGATCGATAATGACACATCGATAAGCGAGCGAAATGAATATCAGTTCGAGCTCCAAGAGCGCGATTCGAGATGGCGCGACGATGTTGAAATTTGGGCGAGGCGTTGAATATAAACGACATCGCGCAACACAGCCTCCACAGCCGAAACCTTGTCCAATATTTACGCCAATCTAAATAAAACCCATTTTCACTTGACATACTTGTTATTTATTTGTGTTGACCCTTTTCCCAATTTTAGTATAGTAGCCCTCGCTATCCTCTACAACCCGAGGTCTACCTTTTGGTAGACCCGCCCTTTCCACGTCTTCACATGGGTTTTTTACACCTCATTTGGACGTAACAAGTGGATCTTAATAAGAAAGTATGATTGTTATATGCACGAATATACTGTAAAATGTAAGTAAATCACAAAATCTAATTTTAAGATATCTCAAAAAAAAGAAGCCGCTTCGATTTCAATCTAAACGGATTTTCACTCGTGAACAGTCCTCCTTCAAAGTCCGCGAAGCCGTTTTCTTTGTCATTTTAGTTAAACCGGTTTGTGGTTTAAAATCACTGTGTGTGGCCTTTGTTGAAGTAAAATTGACAATAAGAAGCATTTTCAAAACGTTGATCGCGGCCACAGGCCAGCCGAAGTATCCATAAATAATACTTATAAAAGACTTACTTAACCCACTTGTATTATAGTATTATAGTATATAATTTGGGTAAAATTAAATTTATTGAATTTGTTATCTTTGTGGGGGATGAAACGGCGACATTTGATGGAAAACTATAGCGTAGTTTTTGTTGCCGAAGTGACCATATTAAAAAAATTCGTCGAAACCCGGGTCAATAAAGTAATAATAATACACTAAGAACTGAAAACACTACTTCGAACGTGCAATCTCATTCCGAGGCCAGTATATTCCTTTTCAACTCTTATGCTAGAATATACTATTACGTCAACTTGCTTACTTTTCTGTTCATTCATCTTCTGCGCCATTACTGTTGATTTTACAAAGAAAATGTGTCGAACTTTCTTTGCATAAAATTTTATGCTTTACCTTTTTACGAACAATTTTTAATGTGATTTGTGTTTTTGAAAATAAACCAAAAAACAATGTTTTCATATTTATACGTCATTTATGGAAATGACATATACCTTAACATAACCTTAAGAACGTATATATAAACATTTTTTTAGACAATCGATGGATTATGTTTTTTGTTGAAAGTATTTTTTGGGTGATTCGTATCTTTGATAAGAAACGCAAAACACGTATTTTTTGTTGTTTTTATTTGCACACGACATTTCCTTAATCTAGTGTGGATCGACTCCAAATACTAATTCTATCGCGTTAGCGATATATTGTGCGTGAAAAAAATTACACATACGGACGGACGTACGTACAAGATCACGGACACAAATTTTGAAGAAATTCAATACTTCGTCCCGTCCTATGGTCTGGGTAGATGTAAAATCTGTTTGCTATTGAGGAGAAAACAGAGTATATGTAATTGGAAATGCGGGATGTCGACAAAGGAATGTACATAATGTCGTATAAGTACAGAAATATAAAAAGTATCTTGATTGTTATAAATAAATAATTTATTACAAAATTAAAGTTATTATAACTTATACAAAAAATACTCACAAATATTTCTTGTTTTCATATACATCAGTTAAACCCAAAACATGGGGATGATCAATGAGTTTCATAATTGCAATTTCACGTTCTACTTTCTTTAAAACAGAATCTGACAGTTTTTCACGATTTATTATTTTAATGGCTACTTTTTTACCTAAAATGCAGTGAATACCTAGTTTGACATGTCCTGAAAAAAGGGGAAAGTCGAAACTACATAATAATGTATATTCATATGTGTGCTTATGTAAAGGTCATATATATATATATATATATATATATATATATTTATTATTTTTTAGTGTTTATTATATTAAAGTTCTGGAGTAAAATTTAACATAAAAAATATAAAACTTTACTAAGAAGTATGCCGAAGCTTAAGTTCATTGCTACTGATATTTTTTCAGTTCGATAGGAGCAATAGCTCGTATGTATGTTACGTAGCAATCTAATATTATATTACCGTTGTCTCCCGCTTGCCTTCTCCCCCTCCCCCCCATTTCGCATTGTTTCTCTTTGTCTCTTTCTCTCACTCCCACTCTATGTCCCTCCCTCTCTCTCTCTCTCTCTCTCTCTCTGTCTCTCTCTCTCTCTATCTATATATCTATCTATCTCTCTCTTTTCCTCTCTTATCTGTTGCTCCTGCTCTGCGCGTACACTGCCGATAACAGTTTAATAATTGGTCACATCTTTCATTTATCTAACTCGCACAGGACCTTGGGCTGATCATCTCCGCTGCGAATTTGAAATCAGTGTTTTGACACCATCTTTAAACTTTGAGGACCCACGGACCACCACGAGCGCTTCCCATTACGCTAATTACAATCAGAGAATTCGTGTGCGAGATTACGTCGCCACCATTAAACTTTGAGGACCCCCGGACCACCACGAGCCCTTTCCATTAGGCTACTGATTATCAGAGAATTCGTTTGAGGAATTACGTCGAAACGTGTTATTCTGTTATCCAGACATGCAGGATGTAATGGGAACTTCACTTTTCTCTCCCTCCTAATACCGGAGGTAAGGAGAGATGTTCTTGAACGACTAAAACTTCTATGTGTTACGATTTTTATGCTTTCGTAATTTATTAAATTCTCACAAGGCTCAGGAGTTATAAGATTGATTCTCGGTAGCTGAGAAACGTTTCTGGAATCTTCCGCATAAAGGGGATTGACGCCCCAAGTGATAAAAATAGCAGTGAATTTAGGAATAATAACTTTATTATTGAGAGGAATGCCAACCGTAGGTCGTACACTATCAAAACGAACGGGTGTGTAGGAACTTTGCAACTTTAAGTCCTGTGTTGATTCACGAAGAGTCGCGGATTAACGTGCCGTGAAGTCTCTAAGTTCCCGAATCTTGAACTGAATTCGTCGAGCTATGTGCTAAGTTGCGTGCGCGGGGCGTCTCTCCCTCAGAGATCCTGTCTGGATCGTACACGGCGCGACTCTTTCGGAGATGTTCGCTTTATCGTACACGGTGCGACTCTGCACCGAGATCTTCACGGCGTCATTCACGGGGCGACTCTGATTTCAGGCAATGCGATTGCCCTTTTTATATGGTAGATGTCGATGAGATCATCGTCCTTCGCGATGGACACCTGCACTTGTTTGTCACGTGCCATCTTCCACGAATTGCTTACCCCTTTGACCTATTGGTGACCTCGGCGATTCGCGGCACCTGTACTATTATGTGCGCGTGTGAGTCGCAATCTTATGGCTTGCCTTACTTCGAGCTTCGGCGTGGCACACTCCTTTCTTGACCGATTGGGCTTGCAGCTAGAGGAACCCGTGGTTCCTGTGTAAGTTATAACACGTGTGCAATCTATGTGCGACGCCGAATCGGGCCCTTCGGTGTGTGTGTGTGTGTGTGTGTGTGTGTGTGTGTCTTGTCGATCTTACAAAGACAAGTATTGTCTATGTTACGAGTGCTATTATCTGCGTATCCTGCATCGGTAACACGCCCGGGGTAGAAAACATTGACGATCCACCGTCAATCAACGCTCGTACAAAAAATCAATACGCAACTTAAATCATACGCGTGACCTTCAGTTGGCTATTGTTAGTAGAAAAAATGTTAAATTATTATCTTATTGGGTCATCTTATACATTCCAAAGTATCTTAATCTATGGTTAGTGATACATTTCTTGTATATTTATATGCGCTTAGGCGATGGTATTACTTATAAAGTTAAATGTTATTACGCATCCCGTAGTGGGAATGCAAAAAAAAATTATTATGTGACGCGTCACTAAGAGTCCGCTGTAGCCCTATGGCGCTTTCTTGACTCGTTCGGACGCCGGGCTACCCGTAACGTGGTCAGTGTTTAGTCTATTTATAACTTATACACACTTGACATTCCGCATCACTAACACTGTCTATTATGCTATTGCGCATTATGATGCCTATGTCGTTGTAAAAATGCATTTCTGAGTTTTGTTACTCCATGGAGATTTCACTATTGACACTTTCATGGAACAACCAAACATGACGATTGTTGTGAATACTTCGATGTATTATAATAGAAATATTCATTGAAATACTTATGTATAGTGAAATTGAAATGCCTATTGAAATACTTATGGAAACACTTATGTGTATTATAATTGGAATATTTTTGAAATACTTATGTATAGTGTAATTGAACTGGTTATTGGAACACTTATTGAAACACTTATGTGTATTATAATTGAAATACTTATTGAAATACCTATGTGTATTATAATTGAAAAACTTGTTGAAATACTCGTATGTGCGATTGAAGTTTCCAAAAAAATGTTTGATTTGAATATTATCCCTAAAGGTTAAGTGCTTTTTAAAGAAGAAAAATTTTGTATACGCAGAACTTCCATGTCATTTTGTTCGCGTATTCTTAATATAATCATGTCCTAGTGATCGTTTGATATAAGAATAAAAATAAAAAATAATTTCTATTTTTTTTGTACAACTAATGGTACATATAGGCGTTCCCCTTGTTGTGGCGGATTTTGGATATCTGCGTTCCGTAGCAAATCTTTATATCCTGGGTTATTTGGTGCATTTATTAAAAAAAAATTTTCCTAAATTTATATTCAGTGCATCAATTGTGTTTCGATATATTGAGGGGGAAAGTGGAAGGATTGAAGATCATAAGGTTCCTCCCATGCTGCAGTTGGGCCTCTTCGGCTTCTCTTCTTCTTAAGTGTGTTTATTCGTGAGGCCCACTCTGCGGGTTTCATTTTCCCGGCTTATCGCACCTTACGATAATGTTTGCTGGTAATGTAACTTGAGAGTTTCAAGTGTTTATATGATTCTTTCGCTTTTCTATACGATCCGTGCGGTCCTAGACAATAGAGATTCTGTTCTAGAAATGGCTTGTTTCAAAATTATTATCTTTCCACTTGAGCTAAGCAAGTGTGGATTAATTCAGTATCGGTAGTTGCACTTTCGTCTTCCTACGTTTCGATCTCGTCCAAATCTTTCATTCAGTTCTTATTGTGCTTTCCAAGATGATGCGTCGGCTGGTGGGTTCAGAGTGGATTACAGTGCCTACCGAATCATCGGCGCTCTCCTGCGTGCGGATTTCTTCCGAATGTGTCGTGGAGAGCGGAGTGCGACTCAGTGTTCTCCTTAATTAAAAAAATAAAAAATGTTTAGTTACATTTAACGAGTGTTTGTTTTTCGTCGTGTATGATTCTTCCCGTGCGTTTTTTTTTGTCTTTATCCTGTTATCTTTATCTTAACTTGCGGGGTTTTTTACGTTACCCTTTCACCGGGTATCAACCGTGTGTGAAGGTGGTGCGTTCCGGGGTGGCGTTGGTGCCCTCCCGGTGTCGTGGTATTGTTTCAGTGATTGTATTATGCAGATCTGCAATCGCCAGCTGATATCTGGTCCATGGATTCTGTGATTACATAATGGAGGAATTATGGTAAGTTCTAAAGATGCGTAAAAATGTAGTGTATCGTTTTATCAGGCTTTCATTTCTCCAATGTTCCGCGTATGTGTCTCCTTTACGTGTGGGTTAGCCAGTTGTCCACTTTTTTGTTTATTAATAATTTCGCTGTTCTTTCCCTGTTCGTTCGATTTTCTCTTCGTGCGTGCTGCGTTTCTTATGAACACTTGTTCGCGAAAGTACCCTTAAAGTTAAAATATTTCTATGTATAAAAAAAATTTTGTTTGTTTATTATCGTTTCAATATATATTTTTCTACATCTTATATTAATTTTCTATAAAGAAATATCCATCAACAGATCATGGTTCTTTTTTACTTTTTTAATGTGTACTATTTTGTTTTTCGTGCGTTCATGCGCAATTTTATATTTCGCTTGCCACTTATTTCAATAATTTCATAGGGCCCAGTGTATTCGTCGTCAACCTTACCCTTCCGGGGTTCTTTCAATAATAATACCATTTCCCCTTCGCGAAAATGGCAAATATTCAATTCTCGATCATAATATTTTTTTCCACCGATGTTTCATTTGTAAGAGATTCATCGCGGCTAATGTGCGTGCTTCCGTAATTCTCTCGGTTAATTCTGACAAATAATCGTCGTATGTAATGAGCTTCTCGCGGGTGGCGTGTGCACTTGGCAATCGTGCGTTTGTCCCATATACAAACTCGTGTGGCGAGTAGTTTGTCCCTTTATGAACACTCATGTTGTATGAAAACATGGCACATTGAAGCCAAATGTCCCAATCGCTACGTTTCTCGAAAAAATTTTTTAGGTAGTCGACCATTACCTGGTGACTCCTTTTTAAGCTCCCGTTGCTTTGTGGGTGGTAAGCAGATGTCACGAACGTTATTATTTTAAAAATTTTCGCAAATTCTTTCATGATCTTTGCGATAAAGCAACGACCTTGGTCGGCAAGAATGAATACAGGGGCTCCAAAACTGCAAATAAAATATTTTGCAAAAGCTTTCGCGACTTCTACTGCTGATGCCTCCGCTAACGGAATTCAAATGGAGTATTTCGTGAGTAGGTCTTGTATAATTAATACATACCAATTCCCACTCTCGGTGATGTCTGTTGGTCCTCATATATCACGGGCCACTTTGTCAAACGCGTTTCGTGGTGTGTCTGTAATGACCATTGGTAACCGTGATTTTACGCGCACGAGTTTTTTCCTATGACATCCGGCACATCTTTTTACGTATTCCGTGACGTCACTTTTCATGTTTCGCCAGAAAAACTTTTCGCATAAGCGAAGATACGTTTTGGTCACTCCTTTGTGACCCCCTATACCCGAATCATGGTGTTCTTTTATTATGGCGTATTGCTCGCTTACCGGTGGTATGGAACGGTTGTCCTTACAAAAGGTAATTATTAGTTCTCGTCGGCCAAGTAGTGATTGTATTGTATCTTGGATATCTCGCCATTGAATATGTTGGAACATTATTATGTTGCCCGATTAGTATGGATGAAATTTCAAATTTTGTTAAAAGGACATCCAATACATTGATGGATTTGACAACGTTTGATTTTATGACTCGATCATCAAGGTCTTGTTTAACAACAAGTCCGAAGAGTCGATACCTTTTTTATGTACTATCAGTTTACCGATTTTTAATCATTTGAGCGACAATTCGTTGGGATTAATTAAGTGTCGTGCCACGAAGCCTAGACCGATTTCGCTATCTAAATGTCCATTGGCCGTGGTAAAGTACATAATACGTCCCTTTTTATAGAATGCATGATCATTGATAGTATTTATTCTTAGTTTAGAATTGGCAGGCTCGTAAATGTCTTTATTTTTTCCAGCATCTTTGGGGCCGTAGGACTTCTATTTACGTTTCGGGCCATTTCCTCCACGTTGCTGTGTGGGGGGTGATCATCGTCGAGACGTTCGGATCGTGATCTGCCTCAATCGGCGCCGTTGCGTTCGGGAAATTCCCGACGTACGATGACGTAAGACCTAGAGCCGCGCCTGATAGTCCCAACATGCCTATGTACTCGGGTAAGAGTGTGGTGTAGTGTAGCCTATCGAGATGTAGATGGTGCGTTTGGTGTGCATTTTCCGGTTTTATGTGATAAAATTGTGTTTATCTGTCGGACTATACTCATGTATTTGTATTGAAATGTCGTGCGACTATCGTTAAGATGTTATCGTCGCCGAATTCCGATGAAGATTCCAGTATGGAAAATGCACGTACATATTCAGCCTAGGATAAGAGAAAATCGCTGTTTTTCAGTGTTTCTCTTTGTTCTTGAGGGCTCATGTGTAACATTTGCAATTTGATTAAGGAGGTAAAAAGGCAATTTCCGTCTTTTGCCACATCAGTATACTCTTTTAGAGTTTTGTAGGGTTCTCTACATGAGTTTGAGAGTGAATAATTCAAATGCCGAGACAATTCATCGTTCTCAGACGCGCGCATGGTCGTATCGTCGACCTGCATTACGCTATCTCCGATTTCGTTAGGCTCAACGGAGATTTCGTCGAGCTCCATGGACTCGTCAAGGATTTTCGTTTTGTCCCGATCTCCGGGCCGTTCGTTGATGCTCGGGTGAGCGTGACCCTCCCCGTCGACGGTAGCTTCTATATCTCTCTGCGCTTGCGAGTAAGAACTATTTTTAGATGGGCCCTTCTCCTTGGGCGTCGAATGAGGAAGTAAACGTATAGTTTTTTCGGGTGATTCGAGGGAAAAATCCGACGACCATGAATCTTCTAGGTTGTCGTTGTCCGGCGTATGATACTTTCGATTTTTCATTTTCGTCTTTTTCTTCGAGTTTTCTCTGACGCTTAGTTCTTCCATTTCAGAATACGTGGTTTCTGTATCCGGTTGTGACGTAAGTTCGTACTCAGTAGGGAATCCTTCTATTTCCCTCCAACGGCTTTGAACATCAGCTAACCGTTTCTTATAGTTTGAATTCGTTCCTGCTTCGGATACCACTTCATTTTTTATTATTTTGAGTTTTTCTTTTATCTGAGTTCGCTTTACTGTAGGGTCAATTTTCAAATAATCCGTTATATATTGTTTTCTTTGTTTTTTCTTCACCGGTGTAGGAGGTTTTTTCATTGAAGTTGATCCGTCTTGCTGTCTCGACCGAGTTTTTCCTTTATAATTTCCTAATTTCATGTAGGCTGGCAATTCGAGTTTTTCGACATCGGTTATGTATTTCTTTCGAGCTGTCTTTTCGACTCCCAGCATTTCTACATTGGAACTCTGGCTCTCTTTGTCGCAGTCAGTCACGTTGTCTTCAACATCTCCATACGTATCGGTTTCTTCATCGAAATCCTTACCACGTTTTTTCGGAGCAGGATTTCCTGGCCCGTCAGCATCTGAGATTCGGAGTCTCTGAGCGTTTTTTGGTCGTTTTTTGTTTTCTTTTTCATTTTTGTCGTCTTTAATTGTCATACACGATTTTTCAGTTTTTCGTGCGTTTTTTAATTTTTGTATCATTTTTTTCTCTTTATTTATTTTATTATCGACTATATCTATTTCATCGTCATTTTTATTTTCATTTTCGAGGTCGGATCTATCGATTGGGTTACGCGATAATGCGTCCGCGTTGACATTACGTTTCACCTCTTTATATACCACTTGTTATTCGTAATCTTCTAATTTGATGCGAAAACGGTGTAGTCTCAAATTCATATCCTTCATAGTTTTAAGGAATCTTAGCGGTTGATGATCCGTTACGAGAGTGAATTTTCGGCCATACAAATATGGACGGAACTGTTCTGCAGCGAACACGGCAGCTAACATTTCTTTTTCCGATGTAATGTATCGGATTTCTGCTCCTTTTAAACTTCGCGATGCGTAGGCGACTGCTAGATCCTCACCAATCTTGCCTTGTGATAAAACAGCGCCAAGTACACTCCCGAGGCGTCCGTAGTGACAACGAACGGCTCGTTGAAATTTGGTAACTGTAAGATTGGTGTATTACATAACAGATCCTTTAGTTTCTCGAACGCTTCTATCTGCTCAGCACCCCATGTAAACTTGACGTCCTGACGTAATAAGATAATTAACGGATGAATCCCTCAACAAATCGTCTATAATATCCCGCTAGTCTAAGAAATTGTTTAATGTTTTTTCGATTTTTGGGGACCGGATATTTTCTTATCGCTTCAATCTTTTTCGCACCCGGTTTTGGACTGTATTATATCCAATAGCGTGTCCCAAGTACGCAGCTTCCTTGCGTAGGAACTGACATTTATCGGGTTCCAACGTAAGATTTGCGTCTTGAAGTCGTTTCATGAGGCGTCGAAATTTAACCTCATGTTCATACAAATTTTTGGCGTATATAATTATGTACTCCAGGTGCACTAGTAGCTTGCCCTTGTAAGCCACTTAATACTAGATCCATAAGTCGCTGAAAATCGCTGGGGCCATTTTTTATTCCCATCGGCATTCTTACATATTGATAGTGACCGTTTGGGGTCGAAAACGCAGTTTTATGTGCGTCTCGCTCATCCATCATTATCTGATGGAACCCAGATTTAAGGTCGAGAGTTATATAATACACGGACTGCCCTAATTGATCCAAAACGTCCGTAATATTCGGAATTGGATAAGCATCCCCAATTGTTTTCTCATTGAGATCGCGAAAATCGATAACTAAACGCCATCGCTTTTCGCCGTTAGGGCCTGGTTTCTTAGGGACAACCCAAACAGGAGAGTCGTATGGAGAGCAGGCTGGTTTAATCAATCCTGCCTTGAACTGCTCGTCCACTTGTCGCTGCATTTCCGTTTTTATAGCGGGTGGGTGCCGGAAACGTTTAGCGCGTATCGGCACATTGTTTTTTGTATGAATGCGGTGTTTGAAGACGGAAGTCGCACCTAATGGTTCCCCTGGTAGGTGAAACATGTGAGCGTAGTCACATGTTTTCTTTACTCGTCCGACAAGCCGCTAAACATTTATCCGCTTCAAAACATCGTTATTGCTCTGTTTATCATGTCCCATAGCCACTTGTATTTTTGCGTGATTTAATTTTGATTATCTTCATAATTCTTGAGATCGTGCATGGTTTTTATAACATGATTTTCTCTTTGTATATTTTCTGCTGCTTCGCATTCTTTCAGTTCAATTCGTGGGACGGTAAATTTTATTTCGTAGTCATTCGTGTTTATGAGATAAAGATATGCGTATCTATCGCGATTTGTTACTAGGGCATTACCGAAAAATAAACCACTGCAGATGTTTACCTTCGGTACAAATCCGAAGTCTAAGTTGTGTAACGTTGAATTTTTCTTTATTTATTAACAAGATATACGTATACATGAAATTATTATAATTGCACACACTTTTAAATCCTTGGACGACACCCAAAAATGCGGTTTCCGCTGAACTGGTATGACCGTTAATTTTCTACACTTCCTCGCTATCTTCCTCGCGACCAAAGTCAGCCACTCACGCTCACTTCCGGTTTCTCATTTCTCCCCATCCACTCACGAATTCCAAAAAAAAAAACGATTTTCCAAACTTTAACTCGCTACTCGCCACTTCCGGTCTAACAATCACTCATCTCATTCATCCAACAGACCGCAAAAATCACACGAATCTCCCGTGCCTCTTTCGCCACTTCCGGTCCGAATCATTCAAATTTTTTTTTGTCATCCGATTCTCATTCATTTAATTTTTCGGCTATGCCGCCTTACCTTTTCTTTCTTTTCCTCTTCCTGTATCTCTTTCTCTAGCTCTATCTTCCTGTCACTCTCCTTCTCGCTACTCTCCTATCTCTGTCTCTCTCTCTTATCTCTCACTATCATTCTTCTTCTTATCTGTCTACCTCTCTCGCACCCTCACCTCACTCCACCCCACGACCACAGAATCAAATTTCAAACCGTCAACTTTTTCCACCGATGCGACTAATCTCTTTCTTCCTTCGACTCTCGCTATCACGACCGTACTAAATTTGAAAATCGTCATCGATACTGACCAATGACGATTTTCCACCTCTCTCGCTACTTTCCTTTTAAATTTAGAATAGTGCATTGGTGCGTAATATACCGCGCTAGTGTGTGTAGCGCCTGTATACATGCACACACGCGTGGTCAGCTAGCCGATCGTCGCCTCTCCGTCGAACGATGGGAGACGCCGTCGCCGACACAACAAACCGGCGATCGACGGGAGAGATCGAGCGTCCTTCTCTTACTACTACCCGGGCCGGCGCAACTCGCATGCCTCTCGCTCCCACTGCCGAGAGAGAACTTGCAGTTCTTACGACGCGTATTGTTTTTGCCCAAATATAATTAATATTATAGCAATTTCATTTTATTAATTAATATCGTGACTTTGTCACAATCCCCTCTCCTAAACCGCAATATCCCTTGGATATTTCGTTTATTATTCATATTAATGACTCACCTCCCAGTCCTCTGCTATTTTCTCTCTTCTTTCTCGTCGCTCGCCACATCCTCCTTTTCGCTACTCCTCTCGCTAATCTCTCTCCCCATTGTCTCGCTAATCTTCCTCCCCAATGTCTCGCTAATCTTCCTCCCCCCTTCCTTCCAATTCGACATTTATCCGGACCCCTCTCCCAGTTCGGTGAGTGGTCGGGAGGGGGTACTCCCGAACACAGACCGAACAATTAGTGACTGGGTGTCTGCGGGCAAATGCCGAATCCGGTCCAACAGCTCGAGGGTCTCCCGTAACCGGCTGTTGTCCCGTAGAGGTTGAGGGGATCTCTCTCGACTACTCTCATTCCGAGTACCATCATCGAGCCCGCGTGGTTCAGCCTGTCGACTTTGTCGACTTCCGCGGCGTTCTCGATCCCTCGGTACCTCGGCTTCCACTGGTGTCGCCCTCGCACTTAATTCCCTAAGGAACGCAAGGTGCGGGGCGGCGCAGCGGGGGCAAGAACGGAGATCTTCGCCCCGTCGACCACAGTTATGGCAATATCTTGCCCTCTGGGGCCGGGGACAATCCCGCCGAACATGCCCCCCTGCCAACAGTTGAAGCAGACGTACCTAGGGGGGTCCACCCGCGGGTCAAAGCGGATGGGGCAAAGGCCCCCGAACATGGCCCCCTCTCGTTTCGGCGCGTTTTCCCTTCTGGGAGATACCCTGGCCGATGATGGCACTCGGAGTGCTGTACTGGGTGGAACCGTTGGCGGGACCGCCGGAGTAGGAGGCAACACTACTATGGACCTAATTCGAGGTCCGGTGGGGGTTTGTCCCCGAGGAGTCTCCGGGGGGGATAAAGGGGGAGCGGGACCCGCCACATAATCATCCGCCGTCCAATGTCGGCGGGGGTTATACCGCGACCTACGGCGCGGCCGACGACGAGGCGGCGAGTCCGGATCCACCTCCTCCCTCCGTAACTCCTCCAGTGGCAAATCCGCCGAGCCTATTCCCCTGGTGATGGGCCTTCCCGTGACCACACCATCGGGTCGCGTGTCCATTTCTTCCGCTCCCCTTTGCTGCGCTAGTTCCGCCTCGAACTCCGGCGGAATCTCCGGTTCGGTATACACCGCCCCTGCCACCTCTCCCTCGGGCTCACTTCGCGTCGCTATTTCCTCCAAAATCGTCGTCAACTCTTGTACGGCCGCCTCGCTCGGTTGGGCTGCCTCTTCAGGGTTTTCCAGAGCCACTCTCTGCATTTCTCTCACCCATTCTTCCTCTGACTCATCTGCCCAAGAACCGTTTCATATCGTCAGATCCATCTATAACAAAAACCTTTACTTCGCATGCATTCATTATTTCTTTATAATGGACGACACATACGACACAGGTTCTGGACAGCACGTAAATCACATTCATTCTTGCCCCACTTCATTTCTTTTTAGACTTCTTGCTCCTACGTCGCTATCTCGCTACTTTCCCCGCACCGGAACAACAGGGTTACTTCGCGGAGGGATATACCGCTTTAAATCCGAAACGTGAACCTTGTTGTTAATGCGACTATCTCTCATCTCCAGACGGTACACAGTAGGGGATATGACCGCGGCTATACGAAATGGTCCCTCATATTTGGGGGCCAGCTTAGCCGAGAACCTTTGGGCTGCATTCGAAAGGAAATGAGTGCGTCGCATAACTTGATCACCAACATGGAATGTCGCTACCCTCTTACCCCGATTATACGCTCTTTCCTGTCTTGCTCGCTCGCTATCTATGTTTCTACTCACCAAGTCTCGCAACTCATCCAGTCTCTTCACCCTATCTATCCAAACCTCGGGGTCTAACTGCAATTTCAGCGTGACCCCTTCTACTGCTCGGCGCAAGCTTTTCACTGGACGTGGGTGCCGTCCAAAATTTAAGAATGCTGGAGACACTTTGGTAGTGGATTGAGTAGCCGTGTTTACGGCATGCCTAAACTCGTGGAGGTGCTTATCCCAATCCCTATGATCCTGCTTCACGTAAGTCGCTATCATGGTTTTAAGAACCCTGTTACTCCTTTCCACTGGATTTGCTTGAGGGTGATACGGTGGCGCGGTGACATGCCGTATCCCGAACTCATCTAGGACGGCCCGGACGGTTTTATTATCGAATTCCTTGCCGTTATCGGTGAGAAGGAATTCTGGAGTCTCCCACCGAAACACAATTAACTCCTCTAGTGCTCTCGCTACCGCCTTTCCATCTGCTGTACGCAGTGGTTTTAATTCGACCCAGCGGGTAAATAAATCTTGGAATACCAACAGGTATTTGTTCTGCGATTTGCTCGGCGAAAATTCCATCATGTCAGCGGCGACCACCGACCACGGTCGCTCCACGATTCGTTTACCCATCAATCCCTGTGGGCCCGACTGGGACACCTTATACCGTTGGCACTCCTCACATTGTTTGACGTAATTATACACGTCATACCAAACGCCCTTCCAGTAATATTCCCGAATCACTCTATCGTACGTTTTCTCCATTCCAAGGTGACCGGAGGAAACCTCTCTGTGGGCTTCGTCCATCACCCTAGTCCGGTATTCTTTAGGCACAACCAACTTCCATCCTTCCTCTTCCCACTCTATCGGATCCAGTAACTCGCAACATCGCCAACGGTATAATAAATGTCCTTCAACTCGCCAACCCTGGTACTTGGCCGGGTGTGCTACAACTTCATCTCGCAATGTTATATACGCCTCATCCTCTATACTCTCAAAGGCTGCGATACTCTCGTCATCCTGTTCCTGCATACGCGATAACGCATCCGGAACGCAGTGCCACGCCCCCTTGCGGTGCTTTATCTTACAGTTCCATTGCTGCAATTCCAGCGCTCAACGGGCTAGGCGGCCTGTGGGTTCCGGACGAGTTTGTAACCAAGTCAGAGCTTTATGGTCCGTAATTACCGTGAACTCATACCCTTCCACATACGGACGCAACTTCCTAATTGCCCATAATACCGCTAGACATTCACGTTCCGAAGTGGAGTAATTCCTTTCTGCAGGGCTTAACACCTTACTCGCAAATAATATCGGATGTTCCCCGTCCTCATGTTCTTGGGTCAATACTGCCCCCAATGCTACCCCGCTAGCGTCGCATTGAATCGTAAAAGGCTTACTGATATCCGGGCGAGCTAACACAGGGGCGGATATCAGCTGTTTCTTTAAAACCAGAAACGCTTCCTCTTGTTCATCTCCCCAACTCCATGGCTCCCCCTTTCGCAACAATTTTACGAGCGGTATTTTGGTCTCAACGTCTTTCTCTAAGAACCGAGAGTACCATCCTACCATTCCCAAAAATCGACGTAATTGTTTCACCGTTTGAGGAGCGGGATACTCTATAATAGGTGTTAATTTCTCAACATCTGGTCGCAACCCCTCACTATCTAACACAAAACCCAAATAGGTAACTCGCGAACACCCGAACTCACACTTCTCCTCGTTAATTTGTAGTCCTGCCTGGACTAACTTCCGCAACACCAACTCCAACCACCGCAAATGTTCCTCAAAATCCTCTGTCGCAATTATAATATCATCCAGATATCCGAAAATGTGTGGTTCGAATTCTGGTCCGAACAAGGCGTCAACCAGGCGTTGAAACATCATCGGAGCATTCGTCAACCCAAACGGCATCCGGACGAATTGCCACAGACCCGACCCTGGAACCGCAAAAGCTGTATACTTCCGGCTTTCCGGATCCACCGGAATTTGGTAGTATGCCTGCTTTAGATCTATCTTTGATAAATATCGAGCCCGTCGCAATTTGTCCAAGATCGAATCCATGTTTGATATCGGATATGCATCTTTTCGGGTGACTGCATTCAAATCCCGATAATCGATGCATATCCGGATCGACCCATCACTTTTCTTCACTATCACCGGCGCGCTACTCCAATCACTCGAGGATCTTTCGATAACCCCTTTCTCCGCTAACTCTCTCACCTCCTGTTGTGCTTTTTGTAACATCATGGGGGACATACGACGTGGTCGATGCTTAATCGGTGTCGCTTCCTCCACTTTGATATGATGCTCCGTTAGAGGAGTTAGCCCGGCGGTTTTCTCACTCCCTTTCAAGATACTCGCAACTAACTCGACTACCCTCTTCTCTTGATAATCATCCAACTCACTAATTCCGGCGCACTCCGCATGAATTGTGGGTTGCCCGGTGGGTCGTTCGATAAAGGTATGCCAGGGACCCTCAAACACTCGCCACTGCCTTCGCCCTTGTCGCACATCTAAACCAAGCACGCTCGCGAAATCCATCCCTAATATGATATCTGAGGTGACCCTTTCAGTAGCTCTAAACTCGACTTGTTGGGTATTACCATCAATCTCCATCTGTACAACTAACACTCCTAGAAACGGACTTACTTCCCCTGACACACTTCGCATTGTCGATTTCGTCGGTTTAAGTCTATCTCTGAATTTCTCCACTACCCGGGGACCTACAATGGAGACCATTGCCCATAACTCGGGGTTTCAACTCTTTGAGAGTATTGAACCAACGGTCCTACGGGCCTCGATATCGCTCTTGCATTATTTAGACCCGTGGTGGCCGGCTGAAACCGAGGGACATCCTTCCATTGCCCAGAAGTTCTCTGGCCTCGACCCGGGCTCACTTCCTCGGCCACCTGCACGTCAACAGTGTCTGGGGACGGGGGCCTGAGTTTTGGGGAACTTTCCTTTTTCCCCCTTTTCGGCTGGTTTTTCGGCGCCAGCATCCCTTCGGTCGACCGCGGTTCCGCAACTACCACACTCGCAATCTTCTTCACCTCCCGACCATCTTCCTCATTCAGAGCAGACTCTCGCATAGTGGACGTCGTACGCACGTAGGCACTACCAGACAATCTAGTTTTATCCTTGGTAGGAGGTTCGCGGTATCGGCGATCCATCTCTTGCAATTTCTCAAACCGCCCTCCCCATTTCTCCAAACTCGCAAAATCGATAATTTCTTTCTCGGCTAAATAGGCCCGATATTCAGGCGTGAGATTCCGGAAAACGATCCGCAATTGTTTGTCTATTGACGGGGGCCTTCGGAAGTAGCTCACGATGTGTCGGAAACAGGAGACGAATTGACCAATCGACTCCCTTTTTCCTCGAGTCCGATTTTTCAACTCGTCTTCTAAATCCTCCTCATTTATTTCTTCAATGAAAAACCTCCGAAACTCCTTCGCGAAATCTCGCCACGTTCGGAAATCTAAATGAGCAGTCCGATACCACCTACTCGCCCCACGATACAAAATAGCTAGAATCGCTCGGAAAAGATCTCGGTCGTCGAATCCGGATTGTTCCCTACAATCCTCTAACCGCGACAGAAACTCTTCCGCCGATTCCTTCTCTTCTCCAGCGAACTTCAATCCCCACTCTCGTAACGTTTTGGTACATCACAACTCACGGCCCACCTCTCTATCCCTACGTTGATGACGGACTACTCGTTCCCTAGCTTCATCCTCACTATCGCTAGAATATTCGTAGTCCATCAACAGCCTCCTCCTTCGAACACTGCTTCGCGTTGACCCCCCACTACTCGCTACACTCCGCCGGTCTGACACTTCTTCATGATCCCGATAATAGTCATGATTGTCCTCTCTACCATAATACCTATTTGTATTATTTTCTCGCTCCGGTACTACTTCTCAGAACCGTGGAACCCCCCTCTTTATAATTACCCCCTCTCCCTCTCTCGCAATCACGTGGAGCATCTAGTCTCCGATCTCTGCCCCTTGGATAAATTTCATTCTTTTCCCAGGAGACTGACCGTCTTTCTCGTTGTATTCTATCAAGTTGATAGAATATTCCTCTATTCCTAATTTCGAATTCGCGAAATACGCCGAGTTTCTTGGTGGAACAGAAATATCTGAATTTCTGTATTGAAGTGGCGGACCTCCTGGGAGCCCTTGTACTCAAACCATCCCCCATCAACGTCTTATAACCGAATTCGGTACCGCCCGCCGCTTCACCCAGACTCTCCCGATCTTCTTCTTCCCTCTCCAACACCTCTTGAACCTTTTTGGGACTACCTCGGGGTTTTCGTTGATACCGTTGTAACGATTCTTCTTCTGATTCGTCCATCAGATGTGAAATCGCTGTAACCGGTATCTCATCCCCCCTCTCATCCCAATCGTGGTACCATGGGACATCCAGGAAGTCGTCAAAAATCCGTAACTCCACTCGCAACAACCGATCTCGCAAAATTTTCTCGGGTCCTTTTCTACTAAGGCGGTGCCTCTCTAACTGTTCCTCCACCCCCGAAAGATTTAATTTATTTATTGAATTTTTAATTAATCTCACATCTCTCAACTCCCGCCCCATTGCCCTCATTCGCACTGAGTGCTCACCCACCTCAGTCGCCATTTTGTTTACTCCCACTCCTTCCTTTTCCACGACACAATTTGAATTACTCTGGCCTATATCAACCACACGCGATTCTACAGACTATACCCCCTTTCCATTTGAAATTTCGAATTTACTTTTATTTTCTCCCACGTTACTTTCCCCCCTCTTACTCGCTAGCTGTGAATTAAAATTTATTAACATACATGAAATGTTATTAAATACATTTTATATTGACATATATAACGTAAACTTATAATACATACATTTATCAATATAACAAAAATTTTTTTTTTAAATATTATCTATTATCCCAAGGAATTATTATCACCCACTCGTTCTACTCGCTTCTCGCTACACACTTTATTTAAAAAAAAAAAAATTAATTATCAATTAAAAAAAGTATAAAGTACTAATTAATTAATAAATAAAAAATTAAATAATTATAAATGAATCGGCTTCGTAGCTCAGGCGGTAGCGTGCTGGACTACGAAGTCGTAGGTCGTGAGTTCGATCCCCGGCTGGGCAATTTTTCGAAATTGTTTTCAGGCAGCAGTTCGCTATGTGTAAGACGAACCACGCTGTCTGTTTGGCATTTTCGAGGTATTGTCTTCAGGCGGAAATCGAGCCATGGCCGATGCTGTACTTAATGTGGGTTTCTGCAGTTTCCTACATTCTCGACAAATGTGAGTATGGCGCCATCTAAGACGACCTGCAGCTCTCGCAATGGTACTCACCTGTACCCAGACAAGCTCCCTGAGAGCTTTGGGACACCTCCATCGAGGTGGACGGTTGAGGGTAAAAAAAAAAAAAAAATAATAATAATAATAATAATAATAATTATTTATTTATAAAAATTAATAATAATAAAAAAATAAGTAAAAAATAATAATTATATAAATTAATTTAAAAAAAAACATTTAAATAATTAAAAAAAATTAAATAATTAATAAATAAAATAATAGTAATAATTAATCAATTATAAAAATTAATAAATAAATATAATTAATTAATTAAATTTCAATTAATTAACGACCAGTCACTAGCCGCGTCCTGTCACGGTCGCCATTTTGTAACGTTGAATTTTTCTTTATTTATTAACAAGATATACGTATACATGAAATTATTATAATTGCACACACTTTGAAATCCTTGGACGACACCCAAAAATGCGGTTTCCGCTGAACTGGTATGACCGTTAATTTTCTACACTTCCTCGCTATCTTCCTCGCGACCAAAGTCAGCCACTCACGCTCACTTCCGGTTTATTATTTCTCCCCATCCACTCACGAATTCCAAAAAAAAAAACGATTTACCAAACTTTAACTGGCCACTCGCCACTTCCGGTCTAACAATCACTCATCTCATTCATCCAACAGACCGCAAAAATCACACGAATCTCCCGTGCCTCTTTCACCACTTCCGGTCCGAATCATTCAATTTTTTTTTGTCATCCGATTCTCATTCATTTAATTTTTCGGCTATGCCGCCTTACCTTTTCTTTCTTTTCCTCTTCCTGTATCTCTTTCTCTCGCTCTATCTTCCTGTCACTCTCCTTCTCGCTACTCTCCTATCTCTGTCTCTCTCTCTTATCTCTCACTACCACTCTTTTTTTTATCTGTCTACCTCTCTCGCACCCTCACCTCACTCCACCTCTCTCGGTCCTTTCCTTTTAAATTTTGAATAGTGCATTGGTGCGTAATATACCGCGCTAGTGTGTGTAGCGCCTGTATACATGCACACACGCGTGGTCAGCTAGCCGATCGTCGCGCCGGTCCCTCTCTCTCTCTCTCTCTCTCTCTCTCTCTCTCTCTCTCCCTCTCTCTCCCTCTCTATCTCTCTCTCTCTCTCTATCGCAGCATGTAAGCCGCCCGAGACGAAGACGGAGGCGACTTTCCTAACCGCGCCGCGATTAGGTAGGGAAAACCCCGTTCGGACCCCGCTTCCTACTTCCCCCGTATCACCCCCGGTGATTCTCCGCTCCTGGTCGCTGGAGATGCGCGTACGGTTCCCGCGCGCATCTCCCAAGCGCTATCGGCCCCACTCACCACTTCGTTTTCGGACGCGATAGAGGACGGACCCCAACTTAGTGCGTGCAAAATTTTATCAGAAAACCACGTGTGTTCGAGCATTTTTTTCCTGGTTGCTTCCGACTGCGAATCGTCGCGTTTTGTGAGTGTGTGGCGTGCCAGGACTTTGGGTGGTGTGTGTGTCAGCGACTGCACCAGCTGCATCACCGGCTTCCTCCTCGACGGCGTTCAACGGCTCGGGACGAGTGACGCCATTTCCTGTCTTCGCCCGAACAGCATCGACGCCCGGGACCCCGTCGTCAGCGACCGGTAAGTCGCCATTGCGGCAACCACATTCGACCCCCCCCCCTTCCGGTCATTTGTCAAGAAACTCGCCGTCGTGTGATTTTTACGGACCCAGATTTTCTTTTGTATCGGGCTGAAATATAGTTTAGTGATAGAGTTATTTGAGTGATTTATTTGCGTTTCACCTCTCCTTTAACTACTATAAAAAATTAAAATTCGAGAGCATCATATAAGATTATAGTACATTCTAGAAAATACCAGCATTTTTGAAATTTTTTATGGAAGGTGGAACTAATTATTTCTTTTGATTTTGTGATCTATCCGAATCCGCTGCTAGTTTCAGCGTCCTCTAATGCGTTCCGGTTTGTTTAAAATAACGTAACTGTTCGGTTGTGATATTGAAACATTTTGTTGTCACGTAGGACTATCTACCTCCAACTGAACCAGTATTGTTGAAAAATTGACATTTATTTTTCTGCGTGTTCAAATTGTGTATCTTGGTCCATCATCGGCAATCCTTACATAGTACCGCCTCGATAGATCTCGAAGTATTTCGAAATTTCTAAGGGGAGGGGGGAGGGGCTTTTCTAATATCGAAGGGACGGGAGAGGGACAAAAACCCTGACTAGTGTAGACAAGAAACGGCCACATTTGCACTGAAAGAAATATGTTATTTGTTAATTTTTGAAAATGATCGTTTTCATCTGTAATCATTTGAATAAGATACTAAAGATATTTTTCAGAAAGTTGGTAATGAATAAATTGTTATATCTAATATGAAGAATCAAGAGGGTTTTCCATATAACTTGCGCGCCGAAGGTGAAGTGAACGACTGGTTAAGGAATAGTGGTCCTGCTATTGGGTACAAGTTTCCAATGTGAATAATGACTCTAAATACACTCGGTACGTTTGAACATTGCCTGAGCTCTTTAAGTTTTTGGATTAATTTTATTGTTGAAATTTGTAATTGGCAGATGGCACAATTTCCATTACACAATCAAATTCGGACGAGTTGACAAATTTTCGAAACAGTTAATAAGTACGATCGTTTATTAACCTTGTCAATTGAAGTTGTGAGTTTATCATATGCCGAAAAATATCCGGAATATTTTAGAGAATCTGCAAAATCATTAATAATTTAGTAATCAAGGTGAGCTTCTAATTTAATAGTATTTTTGACCCGTAATGAACGCGTAAGTCCAATAAGTTAATTTGTTTAACGTACGATGAAATGGGTCAATAATGAATCACAAAATTTCACTTTCTTGTCCTTCTTTACACGACAGGAAAAATCGGAAAATTTATGGAAACCCACACGGGATCTGTCCGGGCGGTACTCCGTGTAGTCCAGGAAACGGAAGTTTTGACCTGGCAATTTTTTCGACCTGCATCGATTTACTTGAAATTTTGACAGTAGGTGGGGAATAGCATAAGGATCAAAATCTAGATTGTGCCAGAGGGCGCTTTTACCGTAGGGGTGATTCCCACCCCTTCTCGAGGGTGGAATTTTTTTTATCAAAAATAACCCCAGGAATCGATAGAAGAACTAATTTTAAGCAAAAATGTTCTATAACATTTTTTTGTACGATCGATACTATGTTCGATTTTACTCTAAAAAAAGCATGTTTTTGAGCGATTTTTCACGAATATCTCAGAAAGAACACGTTGTAGCAAAAAAGTATCTAAAGTGAATGAAGGTAATTAAATAACAAAGAGAGTGTTTTTTTATTTTTTGTTTTAGGTGCTATAGAACCCAAGTTATGGCTTCCTTACAGGTCAAGCCGAATTGGATGATAGCAAACGTCGAACATTTCAACTTCAAATATCGGAAAAACTAACGTTTTTTTTTTTAAACATCTTATAAGACACTTTTTACAGTACTTGAAATGAGCTTTAAATTGAGCACCTAGTGGAGTCGTTTGGATGAATACTGACGGAGTTATGAACATAAAATTAGTTTCTTGATTTTTGGAAAAAAAAATCGGTAATAAAAGTGATGCCCTACCTGCCCAAATTGAAATTGAACGTAATCCTTTTGCAATGTACTTTATATAGGTATCAACAATATGTTCTGGAAGTTTTACCGGTTTTAGAAGCCTAAATTCCGAAAAATGTTTGATATACTGTCGAAAGAAAATATTGAATTTCTTAAAAAATTGGCTTTTTCTTTTAATTTCTGCAAAAATAACAAAGTTACGAAAAAATGATATTAGACAAAAAATGTAGGTCTTTTTATGCTGAACAATTTTTTTTTTTTCGTACGATTAAATTTGACTGAGTTATGGCCGTTTGAATGTCAAAACTAAGCACCGAAACTACCTTCCCTGACCCCTTTAAACTAGTGAATATAAAAAACTAAGGGCTATAAAATAATGAAACTCACAGGAGTTATAGAGCTTGGAATCCTCTAAAAAATGGCGTTTAAAGCGAATGTGTAACTTAAAAATTAAGGACGCTACGGCAAAAAAATCAATTTCATTTTTTCGGTACAATATACGAAGCGTGTAAATTACCTTCATTCTGATTTTGAGCATTTGTGAATGTACATGAATACGTATGCATGTGTGCGTGTATGTGTGTATATTGCATGAATAGGAATACGTTAGAAGGACCAGAACGTGATCCGAACTAACCACGTTTGAGAACCCTGGTGGCTTCCCGAGAGTGGGGGCGCCAGTAAGTATATGAAATCGGACAAGAGTATAGGGTACAGAGGTTCTCGGGAAGCCTCTGGCATTCTTTTGGTGTTCGACTGTATATGTGTGTGCGAACACATGTGCGTATATTACAATGTATTATATCACAATGAAACGAACGCTCGCAGCGCTAGGTGAAAGTTATAACATCTGCTTCGGTGCCTATGCGTGTGAGTATGTATATGTTCCTTTTGGAAGATCGTCAGTATATTTCTAAGCTTGAAGGGAATATAACGTGTTGTCGTGTCGTATCATTATTTACAATAATCATACAATTATATTTATTACGGCTAAAAATAAATAGGTGCACAGAAAAATTATGAATGATATTTGTAAAATGTTTGCAGTGAATCATAGGATTTTTTAAATTATAGGATTCGTCGTAACGTATTATTCGTCAGTAACACATAATACATCAAAGCCGTGTATATTCTATTAATGCGAATACTGTGTAATTCTATTGGTAAGTTTAGTTTTTATTTTCTAATATACTTATTGCGATTGTTTATTTAAAATTCAAGTTTTCGCTTTGACTTTGACAAACTGTATTGTATCTTGAAGTACTGTACGTTTAATTTTTTGTTAAAAAAAAAGTTTTTAAATTTTACATTTTTCAAAAGTTGTGGGCTTTCAATTGAGTACTTTAATGTATTAATTTAATTATATTTTCAGGATTCATCTTAAAATTGTAAAGTTTCGTTATAGAGCAAGCTAGTGCAAGCAGTAGTACCGACGAATTAGATGAAAAGTTGTGTGATATTTGCACTTCTAGAAGCGGCGAAAAACTTGTTAATGTAGGCGTAAAGGGCAAACAAAAATTGAAAGATGTATCAATTGAAAGAGGAGATCATAATTTTCAAAACTCGATTTTTCGAAACCACTGTATGTTCATAATTCCTGCAGAAGCCATTGTACACATCCAATTAATGTTGATGCTTTCAAGCGAAAAAGAGAAGAGGAACGAAAGTCTTCTATTAGTCCTCGGAAGCGAAAGTTAAGAAGGTCTGCAGACTTTGAGGACGCACAGGTTATTAATGTTAGCGGTCTCTTCTATTGGAAGAAAAATTGTCTTTTCTGTGGAGAAGAAGTTATCGAAGAAAATGAGAAGAAAAAACGCCAAGAGCTTAGAAGAAAAATAAATGTTATTCAATCTTCAGATTTTCTAAGCAGCACAGTACATAAACTTTCATTTTTACAAGACGATTTTCATCGAAAAATTTATAAGCGTCTTTGTGATGCAAGAGATCTTGTAAGTTTGCAAGCAAAATATCATCATGACTGTTTACTTAAGTTCATCAATCAATATGCTGAGACAATAACAATTCCTAAAGCGTCATACTCAAGTAAAATAGAACAAGTAATGGAAGAGATCTTCGAATTTATGCTTTCTAGTAAAGAATGTCAATTTACCATTACGCAACTGAAAGAAGCTGTAAAATTGTCAGATATGATTCCTAGTGACAATACAATAAAACAACGTTTACAAATTAGATTTTCGGATCAAATTGTCTTCTCAAGTAGGATGGGTGGAGCGACTTACGTATGTTTCGCAAATAACTTGTACGATATACTTACTGATGCGTGGTACAATAACAGGAAGGAAAGTATCGAGGAGGAAGAAAATATATTGATTGATTCTGCTTCTCAATTAGTCCGTCGGAAAATTAGGAGTACAATATGTCGCATGGATGAATATCCTGCCAGTGACAAGGTCTTCGATAATATTGACGAAAATATTCCACCTCATTTGCTTCAATTTTTGCATAATGTTATTTACAAAGATAAAAACAAAATGACAGCAATAATATACGGTATTGTAGAAGAATTTTTTCTATTGCTCACGTCATTGTGTCTGCTGCTCGGCCAAACAGTTTCATTTCTCGTCTCCAACTTGCTGTAGGTTCTACATTGTACCGAAATTTTGGGTCCAAAAAAATGATCGACATATGCTATCAGCTTGGATTTTCCTGCAGTTACTCCGAAGTGAAGTTATATGAAATGTGTACCTCTGGTCAAATGGACAGACAATTGACAGACCCATTTATACAAATCCTTAGCGATAATAGTGATTTCAATGTTTGTACACTAGATGGCAAAGGGACATTCCATAAGTTAGGTTCAATAGAGATCATTACACCAGCTGCTAGTCTACAAGAAAGACATCCTATAGTACGCTTACCTACATCTGAAATTCCTAAAGAGTCTGAATTGGTAGAAAAAAATAAAATTGATCTCCTATCCTATACCAAAAAATCAAGAAGTGGTTTAAGCCTTATAAAAGTTGAAAGTATTGGAAAAGACCCTTCATTTCAAGCAACAATGATTGTTTAGCTGAATAATCTGTGGATGTTTTATAAGTACATAAAAGACAATAACTTCGGGGGATGGAACGGATTTATGTTAATGCTCTCTACTAGTCGAAACAATTATGAAGTATCAGTGATAAATTTGTTACTATTTATTAACGGATCGCCTAGTGATTATAACACCTTGTACACTGCTTTGGAAAATGCTTATAGAATAGTTTTGAAAGAAGGCATGAAAACTTGCTTCATCACATTTGATCAGCCGCTGTATATCAAGGCTCGCGATATAGTGGCAGCAAACATTTTTGACCAAATTTTGGTTGTCGTACGTCTTGGAGGTTTTCATCTTTTAATGTCCTACTTAGGGTGCATTGGAGAAATAATGGGTGTATCTGGTCTCAAGTTCATTTTATCTCTCATATTTGCAGAAGGATCAGTTGACAAAATATTGAATGGACTTTCCTATGCTCGTGCAGTACGAGCTCATATTCTATTATAGCAAGCATTATCATTACTAATGTTTGATGAATTGAAAGATGTCAGCGTTGAATATAAAGAACTTATTGAAAATGAATATAATTTTACCTGTGACATGAATATTCATGAAATATGTTCGAATGAGGCATTTAAAAGACTTAATGAGTTATTTGAAAGTCATCTTGAAAAAATCGAAAGACGGGGAAAAACATGCAAATTATGGGTCCAATATTTTCGAATGGTTTCTTTGATGAAACAATTTCTCGCTGCTGAAAGAATGGGGGATTGGGAATCACATCATGAATGTATCGAACTAATGTTACCTTTCTTCCATGCAGCTGGCCACTTCAACTACGCTAAATCTTCCAGGTTGTATCTACAAGACATGAGAAGTTTAAAAGATAAAATAGATCCTCTTGAATATAAAAAATTCACTGACGATGGTTTTTTTACTTCTCGTAGAAGTAATGTGTATTGGTCTGGAATTTTTTCAGATCAAACGATTGAACAAACACGTTTAAACGAGGTTGTACAGAAAGCGTAGTATTCAAATGGATAAAACGTATTACATATACCAAAGATATTATTGAAGGCCTAGAAAAATATTGTAATTTAGAATTCAGTAAAAGTTGTCAACATGTCGATTCCAGAGATGCAAGGGTTAAGAGAGACATGACAGATGTTCAGACTCTACGACAATTTTTATTAGAACATAACCCATTTGAAGATATTGATAATTTGAGAAATATCGTCACTGGATTGATTGGAACGGAAGAGATAAATTGTCATAATGCTTTGGCTGTCGGAACTCATGCAATGCGAGCAATCGATGGCAAGTATTTTAATGATATTAAACTATCTAAAAAAGACAAAGTAATTTCACTGCATGGTGTTAATAGTAAAGTAAAAATTGGCAACAATACGATTCCTATCGATCCACTTTTATTATTCCAACGAATTTGTGTGATGAAAAAAAGCGACGAAGAATTAGCATGCTACTTAAAATTTGAATTAGCTCCGTATCCTCTATCTTTGTTTGACGATGTATGAATGAGGAAAACAGCTAAAGCTTCATTGTATCCATTATTTGAATCTGTTGACGTCATTTTAGATAAAAATAAATCTCAGTATATTATCGATAGAGGTATGCTATTGTACCGCGTTAAATGGCCATCAAATTGTACGTTTCAACGGGTTTTCCAAGAGTTCATATTATATCTGAAAAGTAATTTCGGCGATCACATTTTTGTTATCTTTGATGGTTATAATGAACAAACTACGAAAGGTGATAGAAAGAAACCGTCGTTGGCACAAATGTACAGTCGGTGACACTGATGCCTGGGGCACAAACACATACAAGTTATAGGCGCACATGTAACAACACCCGTATGAAATTCGCGCCAAATTTTGACAGAATTCACAATAACCTTAGTTGAGATGGTGGTTTCGTAATCTTTTATAATTTTAGTGTTAATTAAAATAATATTTTGTATTTATGTCAGGAAAACTTTTGTGAAAACTTCAGTGATAATGTCAAGAAAAGTTAAACTTCCAGTCGAGAATAGCCCGAATCACTGATTGAGAATACCAGGATATTTAAGGTAAGTTTTGAATAATTATTAAGAGAATAATCTCACATTAGTTGGCATCATAAATTTTATTATAGTATTCAATTTATTATTTGAATGAAATCAAATTTTCTAAGATGCCTGTTTAATTCATAAATTTTAGGTTAGCTTAGAAGACGACGGCGAGAACGACGACGGCAACGAGAACGAGAACGAGGGTGACGACGTGAACGAGACCTAGGACGAAGAGAAGGTGACGGAGAACGCCGGCGACGACGAGAACGACACAAGGACGACGACGATTACGAACTTTAAGAAAAAGGTAACCTAAAATCATACATTTTAAATTTTGGAGCAATGATTGAAATTAATGAGCAAAAGATTAAAATTAAAACTAATTCAGCAGTTATTTCGAAATTTGATTCGAGATAGTATTATTCTAAGAAGCGCGGAAAGTCCGAATATGATTTCACGTTACTTTTTTCCGATTTTCTTGTTCAATTGTAAAAGTATTTCACTGAAAATTTCTGTGATTAAAATATATTTAATTAATATAATTAAAATAGTAATTCGGTTTCCGTGAAATACTTTTACAATCGAACAAGAAAAACGAAAAACAGTAACTTAATATCATATTCGGACTTTCCGCTGTTATTTTTTTGAACGGATGATTTTAAATTTGAAGTCTTTGTTAACAGTGTTAATAAATATATTATTATTCATATATTTTGGAGTGTCTATTGAATTTCTTAAATTTTAGGACGTCGACGACGACGGCGACGACGACGACGGCGACGACGACGACGACGACGACGACGACGACGACGACGACGACGACGACGATGACGATGAAGGTAATTTAGACAGACATTAGTTGAATTAATTTTATATTTAATCTTTTAGATGTTGAGTCGCTGTTTTCGTTTTGGAGCATATGTTTATTTTGTTAACGTTTTCTTAAATTTTAGGACGACGACGACGACGACGACGACGACGACGACGACGACGACGACGACGACGACGACGACGACGACGATGACGACGATGAAGGTAATTTAGACAGACATTAGTTGAGTTAATTTTATATTTAATCTTTTAGATGTTGAGTCGCTTTTTTCGTTTTGGAGCATATGTTTATTTTGTTAACGTTTTCTTAAATTTTAGGACGACGACGACGACTATGACGACGGCGACGACGACGACGACGACGACGACGACGACGACGACGATGAAGGTAATTTAGACAGACATTAGTTGAGTTAATTTTATATTTAATCCTTTAGATGTTGAGTCGCTTTTTTCGTTTTGGAGCATATGTTTATTTTGTTAATGTTTTTTGAATTTTAGGATGTCGATGACGAGGGAAACACGACGGCGACGAGAACGAGAACAAAAAGAAGGATAATGACGAAAACGAGAACTAGACCGAGGACTAGTGAATTGTAACTGGGTCATCAGTGAAGATTACGATGAAGACCGCGCCCAAGAATAAAATACCGCATTTGCAGTTTCCAAACCACCGGCAAAAACGTTTTTTCTCGTGTAATTCATAACATATTATGAATTGTTCATTTTAAATATGTTATTAAAAAGATTGTTTGCTATTTATGAAATAAAATAAAGATATTATTTTGTTTTAAAATTAAATAAAATGACGCTCTATGCTATTTAACCATTAACATTTATTAACTGAAATTAATAATAGTTTCTATTCAATAAGGCAACCAATAACAATTTTTCTGTATTATTTCTTGCAGCCTATTAGGCATTGAGTTGACTAGATTGGCACAAATTTGTGGCTGTGCCCGAAGCCTATTCCAAACATTTGTGACGTGTTCGATAAGCCGGTCTTTTGTCCTCAACTCTCCTGATCGTGATTCCCTGATCATTATGGCCCATAAGTTTTTGATGGGATTCAAATCAGGAGATTTGCTTGGCCAATTGATTTTAGATATTTCAGGGTGGTTCTCGAACCATGTCCGGACCACCCTGGACGTGTGCACAGGACTATTATCCTGCACGAAGAAAATTTCCCCATTTCTTTCAGGAAATCGGTTTCGTGCGCTTGGGAGCATTAGGTTCTGCATTATGCCTTCGTACTCTTTCCCGTTCATCCGTGGTGATGTTTGAGTGATGTCCATTACTCCTGCTGCACTCATGCATCCCCAGAAGCTGCATGTAATTCTCCCACTATGTTTTTCCTCCACCACATATTTCGGATCTAGCCGTTTTCCCTTAGGACGCCAGACATGCATCCTGCCGTCTTCAGCAGTACTAAATACCTGTAAATTTAGAAGAATGCCATGATGTATAATTATATCATGTCGATAAATTCAATATTTAACCTCTTAAGAGGGTACAAAAGGGGTAAAGTAGTGCATAAGTAGTACTGATTTATCAACTTATCGACGTAACATGAAATATATTAATTAAAATTATATTCGGACTTTCCGAGGTTCTTAGGTTATTACCATCACGAATCAAATTTCTAAATAGCTGCTGCATTAGTTTTAAATTTAATCTTTTGGATGTTTAGACATTGCTCCAAAAAATTTAAAAATTATTAACAATATTAATGTATTTACTACGAAAGTCATATTGATTTTGTTTAGGCTATTTTAATTTTTGTTCAATGTCTGAACATACAAAAGATTAAAATTAAAAATAATTCAGCAGCAATTTCGAAATTTTATTCGTGATGGTAATAACCTAAGAACCGCTTTTTGTCCGTTTTTCTTGTTCTATTGGAAAAATATTTCACTGAAAATTTCTGTGATTAAAGTATATTTAATTAATGTAATTAGAAACGGACAAGAATAATGGAAAAAGTAATTTAAAATCATATTCGGACTTTCCGAGGTTCTGATGTTACTACCATCACGAATCAAACTTCAAAATTGCTACTGAATTAGTTTTAATTTTAATCTTCTGGATATGCAGACATTTCTCCAAAATTATATATAATTCAACAGCTATTTCGAAATTTCTTAATTATATTTTTAGCGAATAAATTAAATATAAAAGTATCCAAAAGTTTTGAGCCCGTGCGTGCCTGCGTGAGTTCGTGCGTGCATGCGTGCGCGCGCGCGCGCGCACGTGTCTGTGTGTGTGTGTGTGTGTGTGTGTGTGTGTGTGTGTGTGTGTGTGTGTGTGTGTGTGTGTGTGTGTGTGTGTGTGTATGTTAGATCCCTTCTCGTCTGAAAATATCCACTTATTCCATTCTTCTTGAGGTTTGTTTATGTGCGTGTTCGCAAATGCTACTCGTTGCACCCTGTGATTCTCCGTAAACGAGCATTTTCGCGCTGGAACGTGAGGTTCCAAACCGCCTTGTTTAAGTCGACGAATTACCGTTCTTGTACTGATATTTTGGTTAATATTATTAACCACATCCGCTACAGACATGAAGGGAATATCTTCAATGATGTTTAACATCCTCATATCTTCCTGCGCATTAGTTTTTCGAATTCCGTGATTTCGGGACCTATGGTCTGCCAAACCCGCCGATCCATTTTCTCGAAATTTTTTTTTCCATAATTGCACAGTCTTCACATTGCAACCTACTATTTCTGCCACTTCTCTACTACTCTTCCCTGCCTCGGACAATCCAGCGATTCGTCCACGAGTTGCTTCGTTGTAATTTGCGAAGCGGTTTCGAAGTTGCTCACCCATGTTGAAATGTCAATCACTTCATTAAACAGAAGACATACGCAACACATACTCTCTCTCTCTCTCTCTCTCTCTCTCTCTCTCTCTCTCTCTCTCTCTCTCTCTGTCTAAGTATCTGTCTCTATCTCTCTATCTCTGTTTCTGTTTCTCTGTCTCTCTCTGTCTCTGTCTCTATCTTCCTGTCTGTATCTCTCTATCTCTGTCTCTGCCTAAGTCTCTCTGTTTCTGTTTTTCTGTCTCTCTCTTTCTCTGTCTCTATGTTCCTGTCTGTCTCTGTGTATTTATCTCTCTCTCTCACACTCTCTCTTCCTCTACATGCATATCATTTAGTTATTAAAACGTTTATTAAGTCATTCATTTTTAATTATTTTTGTTTAGTATTACATGTATTTACATGTATTTTTTTACTACCACACTAATCATAGGTTAATTAATTAGGTTAATCTTAGCTAATCTAAAGCCATTTTTAGGCGTTAACAATAATAATTAAGTACTTTTAAAATTAAAAGATTTTAAACCTTCACACTTTTAACACTTTTAACACTTTTTTCATTTTTTTAATCTTCTCGTTCCACTAAATTCCTTTCGTTCATCTTCTCCAGTAATTTCCGTTCATCCTCCATTTTGTTCATCTTCGTCTTTTCTGGTCGGTTATCCCACATCTAAACAACATTATTTTATATTATATTTTATATTATATTTTATTTCATGTTCGATATCTAACATATCTACAAAAATTGTTCAATTTTATGTCTCTGTCAGTCTATCTTTTACATTTTTATAATTTATATATTTTTCTAAATGCATTTTTTAAAATTATACATATATTTTTTTACTAAGTTATAATAATATATTTTTATATTATATTTTTATATTTACCTCCTTCCAAAATTCCGGGTCACGCTGGAAGCTCCTGCTCCTGAGATTACATATTTTGGCTACGACGCGCCACCAGAAGTTAATAAGCATAGGATGTTTTCCAGCGTCGTTCATCCACAGGTAATCATGATGTGTAAGAAAATCAATTAATTCTTCTATTTGCCCTCGGGATGGGCCGTCCCTTCGAGGTTTCTGCACTTTTGGCCTATACAAAATGCAAAACACAAATATATTATATTAAATTATATTAAATTATATTAAAGTACACAATAAGAAATTAACTTACATAATTATAATTTGTTGCAGTTATATCACCGACTACGTCCTTCTGACTTTGTTGACCGACTGTTTTTGGCTACCGTTGCTAAGGAATAATCATTGTTTCTTGTCTTTAATTCTGACGTGAGAATTTAACCGCGAAAATTTTATTCGATTGGTTTCGAATCTCAATTTCAATCGATATACTTAAGTTAATTAGTTGAGCTATTTAAAAATTATTTAATCACATTCTTGGCGAAGAAAATAAATTTTAAACTATCCAGCAGTTTTTTTTTTAATTTTGTCAATATTTACTACGAAAGTAATTAAAACAGACATTGCTCCAAAATTTATAAAACGGAAAGTCCGAATATGATTTTAAGTCACTTTTTCCCGTTTTTCTTGTTCGATTGTAAAAGTATTTCACTGAAACCGAATTACTATTATAATTGTAATTAAAGTATTAAAATTTAGGTAATTAAAATTTCAGTGAAATACTTTTACAATGGAACAGGAAAAGCGGGAGAAAGTGACTTAAAATCATATTCGGACTTTTCGTTTTCTAAATTTTTGAGCAATATCTGTTTTAATTACTTTCGTAGTAAATATCGACAAAATTAAAAAAAAAACTGTTGGATAGTTTAAAATTTATTTTCTTCGTCAAAAAATGTGGTTAAATAATTTCTAAATAGCTCAACTAATTAACTTAAATATATTGATTAAAATTGAGATTTGAAACCAATCGAATAAAATTTTCGCGGTTAAATTGTCACCTCAGAATTAAAGGAAAGAAACAATGATTATTCCTTAGCAATGGTAGCCAATAGTCAGTCAACAAAGTAAGAAGGACGTAGTCAGTGATATAATTACAACAAATTATAATTATGTAAGTTAATTTCTTATTGTGTAATTTAGTATAATTTAATATAATTTAATATAATATATTTGTGTGTTTGCATCTTATACAGGCCAAAAGTGCAGAAATCACGAAGGGACGTCCCATCCCGAGCAGAGCTGCCAGAACGCGACGAGAAGTTACCCCTTCCACGCGTGTCGGGAGACGAAAGGTGTGCATGGAAGGGGTAACTTTTCGTCGCGATCTGGCAGCTCTGATCCCGAGGGAAAATTGAAGAATTGCTTGATTTTGTTACAAATCATGATTACCTATGGATAAACGAAGCTCGAAAACATCCAATGCTCGTAGCGAAGAGATGTAATATCAGGAGCAGGAGCTTCCAACACGACGCAGAGTTTTGGAAGGAGGTAAATATAAAAATATAATATAAAAACATCTGAATATAACTTAATAAAAAAATATATGTATACTTTAGAAACATTTTTTTTTAAAATATATAAATTATAAAAATGTAAAACATAGACAAACAGAGTAAAATTGAACAATTTTATTTATAGATATGGTAGATATAGAATATGAATTAAAATATAATATAAAATACATTATAAAATAATGTTTTTTAGATGTGGGATAACCGACCAGAAAACGCGAGGATGAACGAACGGAATTTACTGGAACGAGAAGATTAAAAAAATGAAAAATTGTTACAAGTGTTAAAAGTGTTAAAAGTGTTTCAAATGTTAAAAGTGTAAAGGTTTAAAATGTTTTAATAACCAAATGATATGCATGTAGAGTGAGAGAACATCGTTGAAGATAATCCCTTCATGTCTGCAGCGGATGTTGTTAATGATATTAACGCAAATATCAGTACGAGAACAGTAATTCGTCGACTTTAATAAGGCGGTTTGCAACCTCACGTTACAGTGCGAAAATGCTCGTTGACGGAAAATCACGGGATGCAATGAGTAGCATTTCGGAACATGCACACGCACACGCACGCACAAGGCGCAAAACTTTTGGATACTTTTGTATTTAATTTATTCGCTAAAAATATAATTAAGAAATTTCGAAATAGCTGTTGAATTATTTATAATTTTGATCATTTGGATATTCAGACATTGCTCCAAAATTAAAAAAAAAGCTAAAATTCAATATACATACATACATATATCGATTTTGTTTAGGTTATTTAAATTTTTGAGAAATGTCTCAACATTCAAAAGATTAAAATTAAAACTAATTCAGCAGCTATTTCGAAATTTGATTTGATGGTACCAACTAACAACATCAGAACCTCGAAAAGTCCGGATATGATTTTAGGTTACTTTTTTCCGTTTTTCTTACATATTTCATTACATATATAGCTAACAATCTTTTTAATAACATATTTAAAATGAACATTTCATAATATGTTATGAATTACACGAGAAAAAACGTTTTTAACACTCCGGGCATGCATCTCGATTTCTCTCCCCACGGCGAAACCTTCGGGAGCGAATTATCGAGCTCCACGCCCGTCGTCTTAAAATGTATCCTATGCACCATGTGCGAAATATCGATCTCCGACGAGTGTGATCGATAATTGCGCCCTTGGTGCATAATATACTATTTTGCCGGTGGTTTGGAAACTGCAAATGCGGTATTTTATTCTTGGGCGCGGTCTTCATCGTAGTCTTCACTGATGACCCAGTTACAATTCACTAGTCCTCGGTCTAGTTCTCGTTCTCGTCGCCGTCGTGTTTCCCTCGTCATCCTAAAATTCAAAAAACGTTAACAAAACAAACATATGCTCCAAAACGAAAAAAGCGACTCAACATCTAAAGGATTAAATATAAAATTAACTCAACTAATGTCTGTCTAAATTACCTTCATCGTCGTCGTCGTCGTCGTCGTCGTCGTGGACGTCCTAAAATTTAAGAAATTCAATAGACACTGCTCCAAATATATGAATAATAATATATTTATTAACACTGTTAACAAAGACTTCAAATTTAAAACCATCCAAACGTTTTGTCAAAATTTGTCGATATTTACTACGAAAGTAATTAAAACAGACATAGCTATAAAGTTTAAAAAAAGTTAACAAAATCAATATTACTTTCGTTGTAAATATGGACAATTATAATTTTAAATTCAATTTCTTCGTTAAAAATGTAATTAAAAAAATTCGGAATAGCTGTTGAATTATTTATAATTTTAATCTTTTGCATATTCAGATATTGCTCCAAAATTTAAAAAATAAAAAACGCTAATATTCAATATACATTATATTGATTTTGTTAATGTTTTTGGAATTTTGAAGCTATGTCTGAACATCCAAAATATTAATTAATTAAAAGTAAATTTAATTTTAAAGTTCTTCAATTATAGTATTCATAAAAAACATTTTCAATGGCTAGAAAAATATTAATAATTAAGGTAAAAAATGGTATTAAGATAAGAACCTCGGAAAGTCTGAATATGATATCAAGGTACTGTTTTTCGTTTTTCTTGTTCGATTGTAAAAGTATTTCACGGAAACCGAATTACTATTTTAATTATATTAATTAAATATATTTTAATCACAGAAATTTTCAGTGAAATACTTTTACAATTGAACAAGAAAATCTGAAAAAAGTAAGGTGAAATCATATTCGGACTTTCCGCGCTTCTTAGAATAATACTATCTCGAATCAAATTTCGAAATAACTGCTGAATTAGTTTTAATTTTAATCGTTTGCTCATTAATTTCAATTATTGCTCCAAAATTTAAAATGTATGATTTTAGGTTACCTTTTTCTTAAAGTTCGTAATCGTCGTCGTCCTTGTGTCGTTCTCGCCGTCGCCGGCGTTCTCCGTCACCTTCTCTTCGTCCTAGATCTCGTTCGCGTCGTCACTCTCGTTCTCGTTCTCGTTGCCGTCGTCGTTCTCGCCGTCGTCTTCTACGCTAACCTAAAATTTATGAATTAAACAGGCATCTTAGAAAATTTGATTTCATTCAAATAATAAATTGTATACTATAATAAAATTTATGATGCCAACTAATGTGAGATTATTCTCTTAATAATTATTCAAAACTTACCTTAAATATCCTGGTATTCTCAATCAGTGATTTGGGCTATTCTCGACTGGAAGTTTAACTTTTCTTGACATTATCACTGAAGTTTTCACAAAAGTTTTCCTGACATAAATACAAAATATTATTTTAATCAATACTAAAATTATAAAAGATTACGAAACCACCATCTCAACTAAGGTTATTGTGAATTCTGTCAAAATTTGGCGCGAATTTCATACGGGTGTTGTTACATGTGCGCCTATAACTTGTATGTGTTTGTGCCCCAGGCATCATTGTCACCGTCTGTACTTTAAAAGTATATCAATTTACGCCAAACCTGCCTGTTTCTGTAAGTCAAGAGAAATTTTTATCTAATTACGAAAATAAAAGCAAATTCATCGAACAACTTATGGTAGAATTAGAGAAACAATGTATTCGCTGCTATCAAGGTGAAGGTGATGCTGACGGATTAGTTGTTGAAATAGCTCTGCAGGACCACTCAGATTTACAGAATGTCATAGTAGCGGAAGATGTCCATATACTTGTCGTTTTAACTGCCAAAGCGAAAGTAGAGAAAGAAATTTATTTTCTGAAACTGGGGAAACAAAATGTTCCCACAGTAGTATACTCTTCTCTAAGTTTTAAAATTGGATACCCAAACAGTGCGAAGTGGATAGCTTTTTCACACTCATTCACGGGATGCGATACGATATCGGCATTTTATAATAAGGGGAAAAAAAATTTTTCGATCTTATAGAAAAGAGACCCGATATTAGGGAGAAGGCCGAGATATTCTATAGTACTGTTGCCGAACCTGCACAAATTTTAGAAGCCGGCAGGTATTGCGCAATATTCATGTACAGTGCTGCTAGAGACACACAGCCAAATAAATTGAAAAAAGTTGACTTGAAGGTTTTTCTCGGGCAACTGCGTTATGACACTTTCATTAAGGCAACAACAAAAAATAGCGCCGTCAAATTATCTTCTCTTTCCACCTACCATAGACGCTTTAGAACAACACACTAAAAGAACCTATCTCCAGATTCAACAATGGCTGGGAAATAAGAGCATTCGGCCTACAGACTGGGGATGGAATTTAAAAGATGGCTCCTTGTATCCCATAACAACAAAAGAGCCTCCCGCACCTGAAGACCTACTCAGGATGATTTTCTGCAATTGCAAGAAATTTGTCGTTTTGGTCCGCCATATTGGATCCGCCATTTTGAATTTTGTAAATCTGACTTCGGATTCGTAATCAGCGACCCCATAAACCCCCTAGTAACAAGTTTCAAGCAAATCCAGCCATAATTTGTCATTTTGGTCCGCTATATTGAATCCGCCATTTTGAATTTTGTAAACCTGACTTCGGATTCGTAATCAACAACCCCAAAAACCCCCGAGTAAAAGTTTCAAGCCAATTCGGGACATTTTATATGGATTTATAGATTATTTGCAATAAGGGGTAGTTTTCACCCTTCAAAAATGAAAAGCGCCCATCGGCACAATATAGATTTTGAAGAGGGGGGTATACTGAGCTTAACCCTAAATTTTCATGCAAATCGATGCAGGTCGCAAAAATTGCCAGGTTTTGCAATATTTTAGGCCCCATTTCCTGGACTAGTGAGGATTGCTGATATTGGGCCAAGACATACAGTTTGAACACGAAGAAAAAATAGTAAGTGTTAAATGGTAAACCCTCTTAAGAGATTGAAAAATGAGAAACAACGGAAAGATATATTGTTAAATAGTAAAACAGAAATAACGAAAATTAAGGAAACTAAATATCACTAAAATTATCAATAAAGCATTTCAAAAATATTAAAATTAATATAAGGAAATATTGTAAACAAAAAATGAAAAATTGATTCATAACTATACAATGTGCTGTTATATCCCAAATCTGAGAAGCAGATCTGGAACATATTTACTTGGCCATTTTTTGGTCAAGACACTTAAGCCCTTTACCTGGGAGCTGGCCTATGATCATGAGTTGAAGGAAAGGAAGATTATGAATAAAACATTTTATAAATGTAAATATATATATTTTATTTCTCTTTTTATTTGTTTACGGGAAAGGAATATTTAGGGTTGTTTAGGAACGACCTCAACCGCTGAGTAGCGTTTAAAGTCGTCACTGCCCCTCAACCGCTGAGTAGCGTTTAAAGTGCAGTAAAGATCTGGTTCGAGGAGGCTGAATTTATACAGAATTTTTACGTATACTTGCATGCGTTGGACGAAAAGAGAAGATGAGATAGGAAATACATATCTTATTGGTTAAAAACTTTTGGCGGCAAGAGTTTTCTAGCGGAAGTCTATCTTTTAAATTTTCCTATTCGTTAAAAATGAATTTCCGCCGAGTGCAGTAGTTTTATTGGGTAGGCCATAAAACTCTCAAGTATCGTGTGTGCATTGGGCGGCTTCTCTGTTCGACCAAAGGCATCTAAAAACTAATTTCTAATTTAGTGTATAAATTAAAAAATGAAATTTAATTAACTTCATTTGATTAGGTTTTAAATTATCGTTAAAAAAAGTCCAAACACTTAATAGTTTGGTTTAATTTGAAACAAAAATTAATTATTGTTTTTGAGTATTGTTTAATCATATTTCATTTTTATTCTAAACTTAAGTTTATGATCTAGTTCTTAACACTATTCACTAATCACTAGGTTCACTTAATGTTCATTATTAATTTAATTTATGAATTGAATACATAAATATGGAGCCATTCGATGATATCTGTTCTTGATGCGTTTACTTATTTTGTAAGGCATCTGAAGCACATTTTCACTGCGAGGCGCCATCTATAATTAAAATATTTATTTCTTTAATGCAAAAGCTGGATATAGGTTTTCAGTGGGTCGAGGAGGTGCAGATGTGTTTACGTCGTTCTGAGATGGAGATAAGGTTATCTCCTGATTTGTTGGAGTTAAAAGTTCCATTTCGTTATCTTCTTTAGGTTTTCCTTTAGAAAGGTGGAGCAGAAGGTGAGTGAAAGAGTCCCAAATAGCTGCGATAAGCAGTAAAGACCATCCGTAAACGGAGTGTAGAGCGTAACCATGTACGATCGTGTCCACGGCTAATTTTATCAATCGAAAAATCAAAACCAACATTAATAGTCCTGCACTCACGTTGCCAAATTTGACAAATTTATCCCAATAAACACCCCAGGTGTTTTCGGATATGATATTTAATGAATCCGCATCCAATAGATGTTTGAGCGATATACCCGCGTCTACCATGCCTTGTCCTGTGATTCCACGAGCTACAGAATTAAGGATGGCTGCTTTTTCGGCGGGGAACAAAATATGTTTCCTCAGTTCGCCCAGAGTTTTTTCTGAGTAGATTCCCGTAGATCCAAGATTCTCCAGATTTGTATACTTCCAAGTGGCTTGATCATTCGGTTTGAGCATAGTTGGAACGGTGGCCTCAATATAATGGCGCATTACTTTGTACCAGATTCCATTTAGTCGGTACATTGGAGGTGCTGCTAAATTACATATTATTTGTACTCCTGACTCTACTAATACATGCGTGCGTGGTCGTAGAAATAAACTTTGGTTTCCTCGGGTGACGGGAATGTCAATATAACATTCAGATGTTTGTCGAACTCTTACTTCTACAGGTATGCATTTGATGATGTGAATTGCCTCACCGGCAGACATAGCCATATATCCCGGACCTCTCATAATGTTGAAGGCGAATTCGTCTGGATTGCTGGCGGCGATGGACAAACTGTTTTTTAAAACTTGCTGTTCTAATGTGCAACGTTGTACTAAAATATCGTAATATAAAGATTTTAACTCGCTACGAACGTGTTTCTCTACATAGATAAACTTACTATTAACATATGCAAAAATGTCAACGTTTTCTACCTTGATTTTTTTTACAGTTGATACGATTGGTCGTCTGCCTGAAAATGGCGCTATAAACAATTTCGGATGTTCGGTTTGAAATATTGGATATCCGCATAATTTTCGCTCGCTTTTTATTGTCAACGCAAAAGTAATATCTTCCGTTTCTACGGTTATTATTACTGGTGCGTCTCAATTGTTAATTTCCTCTATACGAGAGGATATTCCTTCATACAGAACGTCATATTTATTGAAATCGCAACTATCTTTCTCTAAAAGATCCCAGTAAGTGTAACCTCGTTCTAAATCAAAACACGAACCCTCTCTAATGGAACAAGTGGTTCCAGTTTTTAAATGTGCCCGTCCGGTTTTTAAATTAAGAGATACCGTGTCTGTATGTAGGATTATTTCTACTACCGCTTGTACTATTACATTGTTCCATGATCCGTATGGATCAGAATAATGCGCGCCGTTACAACTTCCATCGGCTGTGACAGTTCCCGCGAGCATTACATTTCTAATATTTAGCTGGCCAACGCTCAGGCCCGAAATTATTACATTATTTCCTAATACTATAGTATTGGTATTATGAATATTTTTACATTGATCGTGCGAAAGTTCTACGATATATTCGGTTATTCCGTTTAATACAGGCGATGCATTCACATGCATTCCACAATACGTAATATGTCTCTTAACTAATACTTTGAACTGAATTGCCTTCGTCGTTGAATATTCTGCGAGTTGCAACAACTGAATATATAATAAAGTGTGATTAACCGTTGGTTCTGGAATTTCACACTCTCCAACATCCAGCAATGATAAAGTAGTTATATTTAATTGCGGACTCCCTCAGTCATACCCAATTAGATCTGCGCCGTAAGTTACTGATGCTAATAAAAATATCGACCATATAATCTGTGAATTGATCATCTTGTCTTTGTTGGATAAATCTCCTAAAATCAGACGTGGTTTTTATTAGATTATGATGTTATAGGTGATTTTTTTAATCTATTGATATTAACTACTACTGTTTTTTCCTTATTTCTAGCTTTCTTTTGAATATTGATTTTTACGTTATTCTTATTTATTATTTCTAATACTTCATGGGGGCCTGTGTACTGATTTTGTAATTTATGAATTTTTCCACCCTTGAGTAAAAATACAAAATCGCCCGGTCTTAGAGTAAGAGGATTTATGTTTCTATCATAATATTCTATAGACTTAGTCTTAGATGCTTGTAAATTACTCCTAGCTACCTGTCTAATATTATGTAATTTGGTTACTAAATCGGATAAATATTGATTATATGTATCTGAATGGGTATCGGCTAGAGCGTCGTCACTCGAAATGGGTCTCGCTAATCTACCGAATACTAATTCATATGGTGTATGTTTAGTGCCTTCGTGAATGCTAGTATTGTAAGAGAACATTGCGAACTCCAACAACTCATCCCATTCATTTTCGACATTAGCATACTGTTTTAGATATTGGGCTAAAACATGATGTGATCGTTCTAATGAACCATTCGATTGCGGATGAAAAGCTGTGGTTTGACAATTTTTTATTCTGAATTTCTTTGACACTTTTTTCATCAGTATACTAAGAAACTTTCTACCCTGATCCGTTAGAACTATTCTAGGAGCTCCAAATACGCATATGAAGTTTTTAATAAATGCATCTGATATAGTTTCCGCAGTGGCGTTTTTCAAGGCGACGCCTATAGAATATTTTGTAAGTGCGTCTTGCATCGTTAGTATGCATTCATTTCCGGAACTAGTTTGAGGTAAAGGCCCTACTATATCTAAAGCTATTTTATCAAATGCTGTCCTTGGTGTATCAGTGATAACCATAGGGTTTTTTGTTTTTACACGAACTAATTTCTTTAATTGGCAGTCTAAACAATTACGTATAAAATCCTGAATATCTGTTTTCATATTTTCCCAAAAATGATATTGTCTAATTCTATTGTATGTTTTTGTAACGCCTTTGTGTCCACCCATCATTGACGCATGATATTCCTCTAAAATTCTTTGTCTATTTTCTTGTCCTAGGTATTTTACATCACCGTGACATATAATTAATTTAGTATTAATTCTATTAAAAACTTGAGCTAATTCATTATGTACTATTTCCCATTCAACATACTTAACTTTTTTTGATTTACAAATGCTAATCGATCGCAAGTCTAATTCCCTTAATAAATTTTCTAGTTCATTTATTACATTTTTTATTATTTTAGCTGAATCTATCAAATTTTTGCAAATCTTTGGTACTATCAAAGCTATATGATATTTTCCGTTTTTATTTGTATAACTAATTTTCCCTATTTCTAATGTTTTAAACTGGCATATTTCATGCCTGTATTTTAATATTTCTGAACCTGCATCCTCGGGTTCGTTGTTTTCGTTTATGAAATATAAGAAATTATCCTTACGCATGTATATCTGATCCCGAGAGTTTATAATATTTTTCGAAAATCGACGGACCTTTTCATAATTTTGCTGCACATTTTCTAAATCGTACGTATTTTCTAGAGTCGGAGATTCAGCATTATCTAGTGATATCAAATCATCATTTTCACTGCCTTCGTCGGAAGCTGAATCTTCCGATTCACTATCGCTTTTATAATCAGTTTCCTGGGAAACTCCGGTGGATAGTTTTTGTATTTTGGGATCGTCGTCTGGACGTGTCATGAGTTTATGACGATCACTTCTGTTTGGTTGGTCGCTTTGACGAGGCCGTTCGTGTACCTCGGCAACTACTGTCAATTGGTTTGAATTATTTGCATTCGTTTCCGAAGTGTAATCGTCGTTATCATACTCATTTATTTTTATGTTTTCATTGGAATAATCCTTCGTGATTGTCTCGTTGGATACCTTATCACTTTTCAGTTTCACATTTTTTTCTTCGACGTATGGTTTAGAAGTAGAAGGAAGTTTTTTTATGGCTGTTGACAGTTCTAAATTTTTTTTTAAACGCTCACTTCGTCGCAACATCTGGGGTTTTTGTAGAAGGTGTAGTTCAGTTTTCTTTGGTCTGCCTCTCGGACGAGGTGGTTCAAAACTGTGTGTAGTGTTTATAGCAAATACCGGGTTTCGTGATAATGCATCAGCATTTACATTAGTTTTGCCGGCTTTATAGAGTACATCGTAAGTGTATTCCGCGAGTTTTAATCTCCATTTTAAAACACGAGAATTGGCATTTTCTGTTGTTCGAAACCAAATTAGTGGCTTGTGATCAGTGACTAAGGTAAATCTTCTTCCGTATATATATGGTCGAAATTGTGAAATGGCGTATACTATGGCTAGTGCTTCCTTTTCGTAAATGTCATGATTTTTTTTCACAATCATTTAACACTCGTGAAATGTATGCTATTGTTCGGTCTTTGCCAATTTCTCCTTGAGATAATATTCCACCTATCGCGAAACCTGAAGCGTCAGTTGTAATAATAAATGGTTTTGAAAAATCAGGATATTGTAATATCGGTTCAGAAATGAGTTTATCTTTTAAAATGTTAAATGCAATTTCTTGTTTTGTTTTCCAATTAAAGGCAACATCATCTTTTAATAAATTATCTAAAGGGTTAGCTATTTTTGAGAAATCTTTAATAAATCGTCTATAGTAACCGGATAAGCCTAAGAATTGGCGAATATTCTTTTGATTTTTAGGAATTGGAAATTGTTGTACTGCTTTCAGAGTTTCAGGATTGGGCTTAATTCCGTCTTTACCGATAACGTGTCCTAAATAGACTACTTCGTGTCGTAGAATTTTACATTTTTCGGGTTGGAGTTTTAAGTTTGCTTCGCGAAGTCGTGCCATTAGTTTATGCATTTTCACTTCGTGTTCGCTTAATGATGATGCGTATACGACTATGTCGTCCAAATAAACGAAGAGTTCTATCCCTTGTAAACCTGTAAGGATAACGTCCATTAGTCGTTGGAACGTCGCTGGAGCATTTTTTAATCCAAACGGCATTCTTTGAAATTGATAGTGACCATAAGGAGTTGAAAAGGCTGTTTTATGCGCATCTTCCGGATGCATTTTTATCTGGGGAAAACCATTTGCTAGATCAAACACAGAGAAATATTTTGCTCCACCGAGTTGATCTATGATATCTATAATGTTTGGAAGGGGATAAGAATCACCGATTGTTTTCTCATTTACCTTACGGAAATCGAGGACCATGCGCCAGCGTTTGTTTCCTTCGGCGTCGGCCTTTTTTGGAACGACCCATACGGGTACGTTGTATGGAGATTTGGAAGGTTTTATGATGCCTTGTTCGAGAAGTTCGGAAACTTGTTTGTTTACTTCGTCTTTGTGGATTGCAGGATATCGGTATTGCCTAGTGTTTATGGGCGCATCATCTGTTGTTATAATTCGATGTTGTAATACATCTGTGCCGTTTAATTCATCACCCGGTAAGTAAAAGCAATCAGTACTTTCCATTAATATATTTTCGGCACTGTATCTTTCTTCAGGATTCAGATGTTCTAAATTAATCAGTTTTAATAATTCGTTGATTCTTTCATTTTTTGTCGAATTTATGTTAAATATTCTATTGTTTTTTGATTCTTGTTTCTTTCGATTTTGATATTCTTCGTATGTCAAGATTTCATCGAAACTTTCGTTTTTCGTTTTATTTTGATTTAGTATTTTTTTATTTGGATTTAGTAATTTTTCGTTTTCATTTTGACTTAGCAATTTTTCGTTGTTATTTAGATTTAGTAATTTTTTGTTTTCATTTTGATTTAGTAATTTTTCGTTTTTATTTAGATTTAGTAATTTTTTGTTTTCATTTTGATTTAGTAATTTTTCGTTTTTATTTAATTTGAAGATTTGTGGATTATCCCTTTTTGGTTCACTTAGATTTAGAGAGTTTTTATTTGCTCCGTTATTTTCTTCGGAGGTTTTTAGAGCTGATTCACTTTGATTCAGTGGATTTTGATTTAGTAGATTTTGATTTGCTCCGCTATTTTTTTCGGAGGTTTTTATTAATAGTGAATCAGTTGTATTTGAATTTTGACTCTCGTTTATGTTCCCTACTTCTTCGATTTCCAATGTAGGAATTTCCAAATCAAATTCTTCTTCCGTCGTATTAAATACCGAAAAATATGTTTTTCCGCGTGTATTCTTGACAAGAGCCTTTCCTGCGTAAATTCCTTGCCCTATCTTTAAGTCCGGTAAATGTCCGACTCAATCGTGGTACTCCTCGGGGGAATGCGTTGAGTGTCATAAAAATCAAAGCACACAGCCTTCTCATCTCCATAGAGATCCAAGACGTTCGGCTTGAGAAGTCTCCCTCGGAGCGCCCGTTGGGAGGGGACCGTGCAAGTTTCCCTGATTTTGTGTTTTCTGGGAGTTATTAAATTCCCGTTTACGACATTCGTTTACAGTATGCCCAGGATTTTTGCAATAATTCCAGAATTTTTTATTATTATAGTTATTATTATGGTTATTATTCGCGTTATTAAATTGCCAGTGGTTTTTAAGGGTTTTTTGGTCAAAATTAGTTTCTCTCAAATGTGTATTTTGCTGTCTAGGAAATAATTGTTGAGGTTGTTGACTAACGTTTCTTTTATGGTAGGGATTTGAAACACGGGAAGAATTGCGGGTGTTTGCTTCTTGACTCGCGGCACCTCTGAACCAGCAGGTAGTGGCGTCATGACCTGGTTTTTTACAGATTTGGCATGTTACTATTTCCGTTTTTTGTATTATATTTGTTTTTTTAATTTTATCGCATGTATTCTCATTATCAGTTCGAAGGAGTTTTAATGCAGCTAGTTTTTTTCGATTGTAATAATCGAAGGTACGGCTTCATCGAGTTTCGAAAATTTTTTATTAAGTCGCAATTGAAAATCGGGTAATAATCCATCCGTGAACGCATCGACAATTTCTTGATCGATGGAAGCTATTTGTTCTTCGCTTAAATCATTTTCAATTTCTATTTTTCGCGCCTCGAGGATGCCTATTTCACGCACTTTATTAGCATAGGAAATCGTATCTTCGTTTTCCCTTTAAAATATTTTGCCTAATTCGCGTCGAATTTGATTTGCGGATAAAGCCGGAGCATATATACTTTTAATATATTTCGAAAAATCAGCCAGTTTTTCATATTTTTGTCCAGTTATTACGCGCCTAGCTTCACCTGTTAAACGCGTTCTAATTAATTTTACGAGGTTTGCTTCTGCAGATTCTGGAAGCATTAACAATGCTTCATCGCATCCTTCTAGAAAGGTGTAGACTGAAATATTTTTCCCGTCAAAGATAGGTACGCATTCGAGAGCGTCCCGAAGCGTGACTGTTTGTGTATTTTGAGCCATTTCGTTTGAATAATCTACCTTAATTTTTATATCGGTTGCTAAATTGTTATGTATTTTCTTTTCTAAGTTTTTTGGATCTTGGTCGAAAATTGATCTATCTACCGTGGTATTAGAACGAAGTGCGCGATCTTGAGGTTTTGGAGAGTGTTCGACCGGCATAATTTCCAATCATGATCATTGATTTATCCCACCGCTGTCACCAATTTTGTTATATCCCAAATCTGAGAAGCAGATCTGGAACATATTTAGTTGGCCATTTTTTGGTCAAGGCACTTAAGCCCTTTACCTGGGAGCTGGCCTATGATCATGAGTGGAAGGAAAGGAAGATTATGAATAAAACATTTTATAAATGTAAATATATATATTTTATTTCTCTTTTTATTTGTTTACGGGAAAGGAATATTTAGGGTTGTTTAGGAACGACCTCAACCGCTGAGTAGCGTTTAAAGTCGTCACTGCCCCTCAACCGCTGTGTAGCGTTTAAAGTGCAGTAAAGATCTGGTTCGAGGAGGCTGAATTTATACAGAATTTTTACGTATACTTGCATGCGTTGGACGAAAAGAGAAGATGAGATAGGAAATACATATCTTATTGGTTAAAAACTTTTGGCGGCAAGAGTTTTCTAGCGGAAGTCTATCTTTTAAATTTTCCTATTCGTTAAAAATGAATTTCCGCCGAGTGCAGTAGTTTTATTGGGTAGGCCATAAAACTCTCAAGTATCGTGTGTGCATTGGGCGGCTTCGAAACAAAAATTAATTATTGTTTTTGAGTATTATTTAATCATATTTCATTTTTATTCTTAACTTAAGTTTATGATCTAGTTCTTAACACTATTCACTAATCACTAGGTTCACTTAATGTTCATTATTAATGTTCTTTTTAGTTTTGTGCACTAATATTTTTCTTGTAGAAAACGTCTTTGTTTCCTTCTTATCTCTTCTATTTTTATCGATGGAGAAAACCCGGCGTTTTATGGCATGACCTAGTTACGATTTTCGTTAGGATGTAACAGTGCATTTCGAGTTCTAATTAATTTCCACCCATAATTAATAGGATTTCATAATTTTAGATTTTTAATCGATCGCTTAATCATATTTAAACACCTCCATATTAATCACTAAAAACCTTTATTCACGAATATTACTACTAACGGGTCAAAAATACTATTAAATTAGAAGCTCACCTTCAATATGTTGTGAGATCTGCTTTTCACTGAAAAGTGTTCACTTGACTTCGGAAGATATTTAGTAAAGTGTATTATTACGAAATGTCATCAAGCACCGAAGTTATTCGTATTGCTGACAGTTCTTACGTAGTTAAAAGTTGATATTTTGTAGGCTAATACTTCATTAAGATGTAAATAATTCCAGCATTCATATTCATTTAGAAGCTTGGTGAGTTTTGGTAGTAAGTAATTTTATTAAAATCTTTCTCAGCACAATGACGATATTTTAGATGCTTATAATACATTAGGTCGTCAAGAATTTCAGTACTAACGTTAGCTTGGAAGCTTAATGACGTTTCGTCAAAAAAACAATTTACTAAAAATCTCCCGAAGCATCGTGAATAATTCTGATTGAAAAGGATGTTTTGTAGGATGTTTTGTAGGATATATTTTGTAGGATAATATATGATTAAGACCTAAACAATTTCAGCGCTAATATTCGTTTTGAAGCGTAGTGAGTTTTAGTTGTCAGTAATTTTATTAAAATCCCCCAAAGCATCGTGAATTAAAAATTAATTAATTAATTTAATATCAGTTAAATTTTGATATTTTGGAGTCTGATAATTAACTATGACCTAAACAATTTTAGCATCGTTATTCTCTCAGAAATTTAGCGAGTTTTAATAGTAAGCCATTATATTAAAATCCCCTTCAAAGCGTTGTGAATAATTTTCGGTGAAATGGTGATATTTTCGATGCTGATAATCCATTAAGTCGTAAAAGTTTCAGTAATAAGATTAACTTAGTAGCCTAATGACATTTCATAGTAAAACACTTTACTATGTAAGTAGTATAGGGCCCCCGATAGCCAGACGTAAACACCCCCCACTCCTCCACCTTGAGGCAGGTCTGGCGCCAGACGGCACGCGCGCCTTGGGATAGGTCAGGGGTTAATGACCTCATAATTAGATGATAATGGTTATTAATGGGCAATTAATGTCAAAACAAGCAATAAAAATGTCAATAAATAATGTTAATAGGGTAATTAATGTCAAATAAATATTAATTTATGACCGTAAATACCATGGCCGACATGTGAGGTAGGCCAGTCGTCTGACGTAAACAAAAACGTAAGGACAACCTTTGACACGACGGTGAGGTAGGTCATGGTTCAGCGACCTGATACACGAGTGCTTCGTGGTTAATTGTTGTATAAACAAATAATAAAGACGATAATAAATATCGATAATTGGGTAATTAAAGTCAGATGAGTGTTGATAATGATGATTAATTGATAGTTTGCGTATAAACAAATAATAAAGAAGGCAATAAATGACGATAATGACCTTGCGATATACATATAGGTACGTGGGTCCCTTTGGCGAAAAGTTGAAGTAGATCACGGTTCAACGACCTTTCAACGTCTATGTATTAGTTTTCGTTTTTTGTTATGATGAATAAACGGTAGAGCCGACATCCCACTTCCTCCGTATTGTGTATTAATATTTACCTACACAACACTCCACTGACTTTTATATGTACACATGTGGCGTATGTGTCACTCCACTTGCAGGTCGAAACAAGAAACTGAAATTTCTTACGCCGTCGTTGGAACGCACATGTGGCTTATATTCGAAAGTCCCGGTTTTCTAGGAAAATCTTGACGACGAGGGGGAGATAAGGTTCTAGAAGTAAGTTAGAATAAGTTATGTGTAAAAAAATAATATAGATTGTAATAAATTATGATATCGGTCTTGCGACAATCAGTTTTGTTTGGGGCCCTTTGACGAAAAGTTGAGGGAGGTCATGCAGTATTATATTTTTCTTGGAAATCACTCAAAATACGATAGAGGAGATACGATGTCTTCCTATGAACTTCGAATGGGAAGAAAAGCAACTGAAGAAATTACGTAATAGTATGTGCTTACCTTTTTGTCTTAAATTAATAATTACACAAAGGACATAATTATTTTTATTTTTATTTTTATCAATAATAAATGGAATATCAAAAACAATTTCGCTTATATTGCTAATTTTTCCTAAGTAACGAGAAAACTATTGTTTTTTACAATAATTTACATTTTTACAGCTTTGTTACACTTTATGCTTTGTATCCAAAAGAACGCGAATATCTAGTCGAAAAAGACTTCTTTTTTTAAAAACTATTTTACATGTTGTTTCTTCTTTGCGCGTTTCAACTTCGTGAATTTCGGTTCGTCGTATCGCACTGAATCGAATTTTTATTTTTGGTGGTGTAGTAGCAGTAGTAGTACTAGTATAAGTATCATTTCCCATAATTAGCTGATAAATCGAATCGAAATTGATTTTATTTCCATTTTCGCAATTTAACGAAATCCCCTTGACCTTACACGTATCGGAGTATTTCCCGTTACTAGTTTGTACGCGATAAGTATAAAATTTAGGACTTCCCGAGATAAAAGTCTGAATGTAAGAACCTGGACCGTAAACCGCTAATTCATCAGTCAAATGTCCGAGAACAGTCCCGAGCTTTGGGTCGTATTGTTTGGCTGATGTGCGTCCTCCTGATAAGTAAATTACCGAGGCGGTATCAAAATAAAGTACGCGAAACGGTCCAATTTTTCTAGGTAGCTGTAGAGTTTCAGGTGAGCTTGAGTTGTCACTGAATCCGCTAACACGACATTTGTGCAATTTGACGATGACGATGTTTCTTTGGTTTGTTATGGTGATCCACCCCCACTGCTCCTTGTTATTTACTAATATTTACCAACACATTGCGTAGATGACCTTTAAATACATGTTGCGCACCTGACAGTTCACTTGTAGGTCGAAAACGAGAGACTTTAATTTCATACGACGTTGAAATGCACACACGTGGTTTTTACTAGAGAGACCCCGTTTTCTAGGAAAATCTTGAAGACGAGGGAGAGATAAGACTCTAAAAGTAAGATAGAAATCGTACTATACAAAATAATACATATAATAATATACATGTATAAACTAGGATAATTAATGTCGAAAATGTTCGATTTTGTAATCTGGAAACCGTATAGATAACTACTTGATTGTAACACTTTCTCGGAAATCCCCGGAAAATACGAAGGGGAGATATGATAAAGGTAAAACCAGGAAAGATTCGATTTATTAAAAACACGTTTTATTCAAACATAGCAGATTTGAAATGCACGGTGATCTTAAAAAATTTGAATAAACCAGCCTTACACCTACAAAAACTGACGAACGTGAAGTAACGTCTGCTAACGTATAATAACAATCCCCGTTAAATAGAAAATCGAAAAGATACATTTTCATTAAGTCTGTTTCGTTCTATTTTTGTTTTCTTTTTCAATATCCTTATATGTAATTTGTAGTTGAAGTATTGATGTATGTACACTGATGGTGTATACATATGTTTCGGATATTAAAAAGATCTGCAAATTTTGTATCATTTTTCACGTAACCTCAAAATTCTCGAGAAACATCAGAAAAACATCAGAAAAACGTGTTTTTAATTTTTAAAATGACATTGTTTGTAATCAAATTTACAAGACGTTTTCACTGTCTGATAGCTAGACCAGTGCAGTTACTCCAATATCAAACAGAAAGTTGAAAAAATTAATAACAGTAAATCAAGAAACGTATCCGAATGTCTGTCAAAAGCCGCCCTCCTAATCAAAAATATTAAATGGAGAATTTTTAGATATTAAGAAGATATACAACTTTTACCTACATCAGTGATTTCATTAAAAAATTACAGCTTATTCGGAACTAAAAATGTTAAGTCTCACGTAAAGTTAATGAAACAAATCTATTTGTTTGTAAGAAAATAAAAATGAAAAACACAGATTTTTCGATGTTTTTCAAAAACTTTAAGGTTAGGAGAAACATGATGTATATAAAGGTTGTACATATTTATAATCTCTAAAATATTCCTACACCACAATATACAAATACTCCAACCATTTATTGTATATAATACGATTGTTGAAAAAAAAGCATAAATAGAAAGAAACGGTATTATCTAAAACAGTGTATCTTTTCGATTTTTTTTTCACGGGGTTTATTTTTATACATTAGCAGAAGTTACTTCACGACGTTAGTTTCGGGTGCAGGGCGGCTTTATTCAAATTTTATTACACAATACCGTGATACGTACAAAAATGTATCATTTTTAGTATTTCCAGAATATTAATTTTTACTAAAAAATGGATCGTGCCACTTGCTCACAATATAATCGGTATTTTTTCTATTATCATTACAGAAATTCTGGTGATATTGACCGCACACAAAAAAGTAACGCTATGAAGACATTTGTCGACCCATCGGATTGTTTTGCAATTTCGTCGAAGGCGGCGAATGTGGTGCTTGATAAATGGAGACGAACCATACATGTCAAAGAAGATTCCATTAGAAAATTCGTCAACATAGAATGCTACCTAGTGCGTGCGTGAACCTGGTTTTATCGGACGTGTTAGCGATTATACCGCAGGTTTCGTCTATACCAGAGTAATCGGATCTGCCGGATACACGCCTGTCGGGATTTAACCCTTTGAAACATACATTTTTCTTAACACGGAATGAAACGATTTCAGCTTAATGGCTGAAAATCTTTACTCGGTAGTTTTCGGGGTCACTGATTACGAATCTGACGTCCGATTTTCAAAATTCAATATGGGGGATCCATGATGGCCAACCAATAGTAACGTTATTTATTTTCAACAAACACTCGTTTTACACCCTCGAATTGTACAATTTTAACATTCCGGTTAATAATATGAGGTTAGTATCGCAATCCGCGACATTCCGATCCGCCATTTGGATCCACCGTATTGAATTTCGAAAATATGAGTTCAGATCAGCGGCCCGCGAAAACGGCTAAAGTACCCAATTGCGTCGTGTTTGAGTGGCGTTTTCGTCTCAACATACGTGTTTTGTAAAAAAATCCACCAAATTTACAATTTTTTTATTATTTTAAACAATATGACATAATAATTAATGATAAATATTGATTTATTTATGTTTCTAGCATGTACTCAAACTTAATAAGCAAAAAATTTAAAAAAATTAATGAATTATTACCTGAAATATGTAAAAACTGCATTACGAAAACGATGGATCGACACCGTGCTTGTAAGGGTTAAAGATCGTAATACATAGGCTGGAGATCGTTTTCCGTTACAGTTGTCCTGTTTTTGTTTTTGCGTTTTTGCTTGTTTTCTCTCACAGCCACTGTCCTCTGCGACGACGATACTTTTTGACAAGTTTTTTCATAAGCTTGTAGCTTTTAAAATATATCGGAATTTTTACCAAATCGAGGAGTACCGGCGAGCTGCCACAAACATTTGTTGACGATGGAATGTGATGTGATACGTTTCGCACGAAGACTACGGATAAATTTTTCGCGTCCAACTGGTTAACAATATCGACAATGTCAGACCCGATAAGCTCATAACCGTGTATGGTTACACCTTCATTTTTCCACGTTTCGTGCGATGTAGATGTAGTTCAGTAATTTCAAATTTTTGTAAGAACTTCGGAGAAAACAATCGGATTTGTCAGTGAAATTATGTCCTTCTCCTTGAATGTTACTGCATATCAAGCTCCGTCCCGGATGTTTGCACCGTTCTCTTATCATCACTCGCCCTGTGTACTTCACTTTCTGGAACTAGTATCATTTTCTTTGCATACACTATAAAGGCAATGTCTTTTAATCACCGTTGTTGCCGATTAATTTCGAGAAAATGGCGCTGATAACCGATGCCAGAAGAATCGGTATTTACCACCACCACCACCACCGCCGATCTGTCTAAACCTCTTTTTATCGTTTCTTTTCTTGGAAAAGACGAGTGTTCGTAACATTTTTTGCTTTCAAAGTAAACTCTTCTACCGCGATTTTAAAAAAACGACAACCCACGCAATACATTGAGCGTACACACGCAGATATATTTGACGAGTTTTCTGTCGGCGGTTTTGAGCAGAGCTGTACGTTGTCGTTTATCCGCGGGACACAGAGCGTTCAATAAAGTGAGATATTTTTTTCAGAGAATGAAAAACACGAAATACTGTCGTATCCTTTTTGTGCACGATCTATGGCTTTGCGATTTCTTGCGATGAGATGACTTTTGTTATTTTTATGTTTTTCAACAGTCGATACCATAATCGAGATTTACTGGATACTAAAAATGATAATTATCTGTACATTTTTTTCAAAACTTTTTGGCTTTCATCTACGTACATCCGCGTATACAACGTGAGGTTGTTCGTTCGGAAATATACATGGGCCCAATCTGAAATCATCCGGTATAGTTTTCTGAAGATCTAAGAGGAGATAACCGCGTGAGCGACAAGTTGCATCTCTGTAAGCTTCTGGCAGAAACTTTGAATTTTCCGAACATACTTGACGTGCGAGAAGTTGAATTTGAACCCTGTCTCGACGATTTTTAAACTAATGCAGCTATTCGGTATTAGGTGAAATGTCGCGCCGTTTACGACCCTGACCAACAATATATTGCGTAATGTAAATTACACTCATAATTTTACGGTGACTGTCTTTAGTATAAAGAGTCCATACTGGTGTTATGCGATAATTCGCTCAAAAGATCGTCGATTATAATTAATTTTTGCTACTGTTGTTCTTTTGAATAATCATCGAGGTTCGGTAGACCTTCTAGAAATTCGAATTCACGTTGCGTTGCAGGTGATTTGTCACCTAAAAACATTTTTTACGATACTCATCTTACCATTAGGCTTAATAAAATATCATCCGATCGCAGGAAACGTAAGCTAATAATAACAAATTTATTAACGATTTTGTCACATACCATACACGTCCACCGATGTTTCCATCCCGTGTCCACCGACAGTTTTAAACTTGAAGACTTTTTTTTCAGATCAACCGTACACTATACTCGGTCTTAAACAAATTAATGTTAAAATAAAATAAAACAATAACAATAATAACAACTAATTTTATACTAATAAATATACATCGCGCCAACACAGTCTTACAACCGGGGCGTCGCGTCGCGGGCACGGGGCGCGCGGCTCTCGCAAGCTCATTTATCGCAAGTAGCTCCTAAACCTCCGGGGGGCTTTTGCAAGCTTGACAATCGCGAATTTCGAAATGGGGGACCGCGCTGAACAAGCTTATCAGGGTCCCCCTCTTCCATAGCACCGCGGGGGCTTTCGCAAGCTTGACAATCGCGACTTTCGAAGAGGGGGACCGCGCTCAACAATCTTTTCAGGGTCCCTCTCTTCGATAGCACCGATTGCAAGACATCAAATCCGCGTTATACATGTCTTGTGCGGAATATACTCTTGTATCTCTTTGAAGAAATACTTGTACACATCGATCGTAATGCACAAATCCATATTTGATGAACTGAGAAATCTTGTGATCTGTGTCGATGTACGAATGAAAAATCAAAATAAACTGTTCGCGGAGGTACAAAAAATAAATATTTACCGTGCGATTTACATGTCGAGCAAATCCTTCTAAATAACTGTGAACAAATTTGTAATTATATCAAACACAAGTGTCAGAGCGTTTCTTTGCAGATGATCTTTTAATGTAACTGTATATGAACTCATTGTATTATTTTTAGATATAACACAGCCCAACAAAATTTTGTTGCCCTACAAGTAAGAGTCGTTTCTGACAAGATTTTTGTTCCGGAATCCAAATACGACCGCCAAAATATCCAATTGGCTCTAGTTTTTGAGATATTGAAGAAGGTAAAAAATTTGACTTTCGGCATTTTTTAGTATCTATTCACAGCCTCCAAAAAATTGTGTTTTTCCACTGGTAAAAGTAAATTTTCATATACTTTTTCACGCAGAATCCAAATATGCATGCGGAAATATTGAAGTGGATCTACTTTTTGCCCAAATTCTAGGTCAAAAAAGGTAAAAATCTTGTTTTAGGATATCTTCCATGGGTATGCGGTGCCAATAATTAAAAATGCAAAATGACACATTCAATATGTCCGCCTAACTTTTTATCGCCTTGACTACTTACCGAGAAAAACAGGAAAAAATGCCCGAAAACACGATTTTTTTCCCCTTTGACCTTCAATTTGGGCAAAAACAACGGTTAATTCAATATTTTGGATTACATATTTTGATTCTGTTGTCAAAGTCCTATCAGAATTGACTCGTACTGTTGGAACAACAGCATTTTTTTAGGATGTGAATAAGTGCTGAAAATGCCTGAAATCGGATTTTTTATCCCTTTGACCTTCAATATCTGATAAACTAGAGCCAATTGGATATTTTGGCGGGCATACTTGGTTTCTGGAGCAAAAATCCTACCAGAAGCGAGGCTTCCTTATAGAGCAACATGAAATTCTCAAAAATTTGTTGGGCTGTGTAATCATCGAAAATACAAAATCTACCATTAACACGGTACAGTAAAATTGATATAAATAATATAACGTACCATTTTTTATAAAACAATTTTATGTTTGAACATAAATTAAATTACTTATTAAAATTTAAACCTGTTTATATGAAACGACATTCACCTAAAATCTTGCAGCAAAATTTATTGGAAGGACCTATTTTATAAGATGATCCCTGTCTTAGATAGTATTTAATCGTGGTGTTCGTCGTTGCTTACGTCAATTTCTACCAGTTGCATGTTTTTTTTGTATAATATATCTCTTGTATGTATTTTTCTCCTTAGTGGTACATGTATGTGTATGTATGAATGTATACATCTTTCTTCAAAATTTCTTACGCATATTCGACAAATGACATGTATAACATGGATTTGTTGCGTTGTAAGCGGTGCGATCGAAGAGGAGGACCCTGAAAGGATTGTTGAGCGCGGTCCCCCATTTCGAAATTCGCGATTGTCAAGCTTGCAAAAGCCCCCCGGAGGTTTAGGAGCTACTTGCGATAAATGAGCTTGCGAGAGCCGCACGCCCCGTGCCCGCGACGCCCCAGTTGTAAGACTGTGTTGGCGCGATGTATATTTATTAGTATAAAATTAGTTGTTATTATTGTTATTGTTTTATTTTATTTTAACATTAATTTGTTTAAGACGGAGTATAGTGTACGGTTGATCTGAAAAAAAGGCGATAAAAAGTTAGGCGGACATATTGAATCTGTCATTTTGCATTTTTAATTTTTGGCACCGCATACCCATGGAAGATATCCTAAAACAAGATTTTTACCTTTTTTGACCTAGAATTTGGGCAAAAAGTAGATCCACTTCAATATTTCCGCATGCATATTTGGATTCTGCGTGAAAAAGTATATGAAAATTTACTTTTACCAGTGGAAAAACACAATTTTTTGGAGGCTGTGAATAGATACTAAAAAATGCCGAAAGTCAAATTTTTTACCTTCTTCAATATCTCAAAAACTAGAGCCAATTGGATATTTTGGCGGTCGTATTTGGATTCCGGAACAAAAATCTTGTCAGAAACGACTCTTACTTGTAGGGCAATAAAATTTTGTTGGGCTGTGTTATATCTAAAAATAATACAATGAGTTCATATACAGTTACATTAAAAGATCATCTGCAAAGAAACGCTCTGACACTTGTGTTTGATATAATTACAAATTTGTTCACAGTTATTTAGAAGGATTTGCTCGACATGTAAATCGCACGGTAAATATTTATTTTTTGTACTTCCGCGAACAGTTTATTTAGATTTTTCATTCGTACATCGACACAGATCACAAGATTTCTCAGTTCATCAAATATGGATTTGTGCATTACGATCGATGTGTACAAGTATTTCTTCAAAGAGATACAAGAGTATATTCCGCACAAGACATGTATAACGCGGATTTGATGTCTTAAAATCGGTGCTATCGAAGAGAGGGACCCTGAAAAGATTGTTGAGCGCGGTCCCCCTCTTCGAAAGTCGCGATTGTCAAGCTTGCGAAAGCCCCCGCGGTGCTATGGAAGAGGGGGACCCTGATAAGCTTGTTCAGCGCGGTCCCCCATTTCGAAATTCGCGATTGTCAAGCTTGCAAAAGCCCCCCGGAGGTTTAGGAGCTACTTGCGATAAATGAGCTTGCGAGAGCCGCGCGCCCCGTGCCCGCGACGCGACGCCCCGGTTGTAAGACTGTGTTGGCGCGATGTATATTTATTAGTATAAAATTAGTTGTTATTATTGTTATTGTTTTATTTTATTTTAACATTAATTTGTTTAAGACCGAGTATAGTGTACGGTTGATCTGAAAAAAAAGTCTTCAAGTTTAAAACTGTCGGTGGACACGGGATGGAAACATCGGTGGACGTGTATGGTATGTGACAAAATCGTTAATAAATTTGTTATTATTAGCTTACGTTTCCTGCGATCGGATGATATTTTATTAAGCCTAATGGTAAGATGAGTATCGTAAAAAATGTTTTTAGGTGACAAATCACCTGCAACGCAACGTGAATTCGAATTTCTAGAAGGTCTACCGAACCTCGATGATTATTCAAAAGAACAACAGTAGCAAAAATTAATTATAATCGACGCTCTTTTGAGCGAATTATCGCATAACACCAGTATGGACTCTTTATATTAAAGACAGTCACCGTAAAATTATGAGTGTAATTTACATTACGCAATATATTGTTGGTCAGGGTCGTGAACGGCGCGACATTTCACTTAATACCGAATAGCTGCATTAGTTTTAAAATCGTCGAGATAGGGTTCAAATTCAACATCTCGCACGTCAAGTATGTTCGGAAAATTCAAAGTTTCTGCCAGAAGCTTATAGAGATGCAACTCGTCGCTCACGCGGTTATCTCCTCTTAGATCTTCAGAAAACCATACCGGATGATTTCAGATTGGGCCCATGTATATTTCCGAACGAACAACCTCACGTTGTATACGCGGATGTACGTAGATGAAAGCCAACAAGTTTTGAAAAAAATGTACAGATAATTATCATTTTTAGTATCCAGTAAATCGCGATTATGGTATCGACTGTTGAAAAACATAAAAATAACAAAAGTCATCTCATCGCAAGAAATCGCAAAGCCATAGATCGTGCACAAAAAGGATACGACAGTATTTCGTGTTTTTCATTCTCTGAAAAAAATATCTCACTTTATTGAACGCTCTGTGTCCCGCGGATAAACGACAACGTACAGCTCTGCAGAAAACCGCCGACAGAAAACTCGTCAAATATATCTGCGTGTGTGCGCTCAATGTATTGCGTGGGTTGTCGTTTCTTTAAAATCGCGGTAGAAGAGTTTACTTTGAAAGCAAAAAATGTTACGAACACTCGTCTTTTCCGCGAAAAGAAACGATAAAAAGAGGTTTAGACAGATCGGCGGTGGTGGTGGTGGTGGTAAATACCGATTCTTCTGGCATCGGTTATCAGCGCCATTTTCTCGAAATTAATCGGCAACAACGGTGATTAACAGACATTGCCTTTATAGTGTATGCAAAGAAAATGATACTAGTTCCAGAAAGTGAAGTACACAGGGCGAGTGATGATAAGAGAACGGTGCAAACATCCGGGACGGAGCTTGATATGAAGTAACATTCAAGGAGAAGGACATAGTTTCACTGACAAATCCGATTGTTTTCTCCAAAGTTCTAACAAAAATTTGAAATTACTGAACTACATCAATATCGCACGAAACGTGGAAAAATGAAGGTGTAACCATACACGGTTATGAGCTTATCGGGTCTGACATTGTCGATGTTTTTAACCAGTTGGACGCGAAAAATGTATCCGTAGTCTTCGTGCGAAACGTATCACATCACATTCCATCGTCAACAAATGTTTGTGGCAGCTCGCCGGTACTCCTCGATTTGGTAAAAATTCCGATATATTTTAAAAGCTACAAGCTTATGAAAAAACTTGTCAAAAAGTATCGTCGTCGCAGAGGACAGTGGCTATGAGAGAAAACAAGCAAAAACGCAAAAACAAAAACAGGACAACGGTTTCGGAAAACGATCTCGAGCCTATCTATTACGATCTTTAACCCTTACAAGCACGGTGTCGATCCATCGTTTTTGTAATGCAGTTTTTACATATTTCAGGTAATAATTCATTAATTTTTTTAAATTTTTTGCTTCTTAAGTTTGAGTACATGCTAGAAACATAAATAAATCAATATTTATCATTAATTATTGTCATATTGTTTAAAATAATAAAAAAATTGTAAATTTGGTGGATTTTTTTACAAAACACGTATGTTGAGACGAAAACGCCACTCAAACACGACGCAATTGGGTACTTTAGCCGTTTTCGCGGGCCGCTGATCTGAACTCATATTTTCGAAATTCAATACGGTGGATCCAAATGGCGGATCGGAATGTCGCGGATTGCGATACTAACCTCATATTATTAACCGGAATGTTAAAATTGTACAATTCGAGGGTGTAAAATGAGTGTTTGTTGAAAATAAATAACGTTACTATTGGTTGGCCATCATGGATCCCCCATATTGAATTTTGAAAATCGGACGTCAGATTCGTAATCAGTGACCCCGAAAACCACCGAGTAAAGATTTTCAGCCATTAAGCTGAAATCGTTTCATTCCGTGTTAAGAAAAATGTATGTTTCAAAGGGTTAAATCCCGACAGGCGTGTATCCGGCAGATCCGATTACTCTGGTATAGACGAAACCTGCGGTATAATCGCTAACACGTCCGATAAAACCAGGTTCACGCACGCACTAGGTAGCATTCTATGTTGACGAATTTTCTAATGGAATCTTCTTTGACATGTATGGTTCGTCTCCATTTATCAGGCACCACATTCGCCGCCTTCGACGAAATTGCAAGACAATCCGATGGGTCGACAAATGTCTTCATAGCGTTACTTTTTTGTGTGCGGTCAATATCACCAGAATTTCTGTAATGATAATAGAAAAAATAACGATTATATTGTGAGCAAGTGGCACGATCCATTTTTTAGTAAAAATTAATATTCTGGAAATACTAAAAATGATACATTTTTGTACGTATCACGGTATTGTGTAATAAAATTTGAATAAAGCCGCCCTGCACCCGAAACTAACGTCGTGAAGTAACTTCTGCTAATGTATAAAAATAAACCCCGTGAAAAAAAATCGAAAAGATACACTGTTTTAGATAATACCGTTTCTTTCTATTTATGCTTTTTTTCAACAATCGTATTATATACAATAAATGGTTGGAGTATTTGTATATTGTGGTGTCGGAATATTTTAGAGATTATAAATATGTACAACCTTTATATACATCATGTTTCTCCTAACCTTAAAGTTTTTGAAAAACATCGAAAAAAACTGCGTTTTTCATTTTTATTTTCTTACAAATAAATAGATTTGTTTCATTAACTTTACGTGAGACTTAACATTTTTTGTTCCGAATAAGCTGTAATTTTTTAATGAAATCACTGATGTAGGTAAAAGTTGTATATCTTCTTAATATCTAAAAATTCTCCATTTAATATTTTTGATTAGGAGGGCGGCTTTTGACAGACATTCGGATACGTTTCTTGATTTACTGTTATTAATTTTTTCAACTTTCTGTTTGATATTGGAGTAACTGCACTGGTCTAGCTATCAGACAGTGAAAACGTCTTGTAAATTTGATTACAAACAATGTCATTTTAAAAATTAAAAACACGTTTTTCTGATGTTTTTCTGATGTTTCTCGAGAATTTTGAGGTTACGTGAAAAATGATACAAAATTTGCAGATCTTTTTAATATCCGAAACATATGTATATACCATCAGTGTACATACATCAATACTTCAACTACAAATTACATATAAGGATATTGAAAAAGAAAACAAAAATAGAACGAAACAGACTTAATGAAAATGTATCTTTTCGATTTTCTATTTAACGGGGATTGTTATTATACGTTAGCAGACGTTACTTCACGTTCGTCAGTTTTTGTAGGTGTAAGGCTGGTTTATTCAAATTTTTTAAGATCACCGTGCATTTCAAATCTGCTATGTTTGAATAAAACGTGTTTTTAATAAATCGAATCTTTCCTGGTTTTACCTTTATCATATCTCCCCTTCGTATTTTTCGGGGATTTCCGAGAAAGTGTTACAATCAAGTAGTTGTCTATACGGTTTCCAGATTACAAAATCGAACATTTTCGACTTTAATTATCCTAGTTTATACATGTATATTATTATATGTATTATTTTGTATAGTACGATTTCTATCTTACTTTTAGAGTCTTATCTCTCCCTCGTCTTCAAGATTTTCCTAGAAAACGGGGTCTCTCTAGTAAAAACCACGTGTGTGCATTTCAACGTCGTATGAAATTAAAGTCTCTCGTTTTCGACCTACAAGTGAACTGTCAGGTGCGCAACATGTATTTAAAGGTCATCTACGCAATGTGTTGGTAAATATTAGTAAATAACAAGGAGCAGTGGGGGTGGATCACCATAACAAACCAAAGAAACATCATCATCGTCAAATTGCACAAATGTCGTGTTAGCGGATTCAGTGACAACTCAAGCTCACCTGAAACTTTACAGCTACCTAGAAAAATTGGACCGTGTCGCGTACTTTATTTTGATACCGACTCGGTAATTTACTTATCGGGAGGACACACATCAGCCAAACAATACGACCCAAAGCTCGGGACTGTTCTCGGACATTTGACTGATGAATTAGCGGTTTACGGTCCAGGTTCTTACATTCAGACTTTTATCTCGGGAAGTCCTAAATTTTATACTTATCGCGTACAAAGTAGTAACGGGAAATACTCCGATACGTGTAAGGTCAAGGGGATTTCGTTAAATTGCGAAAATGGAAATAAAATCAATTTCGACTCGATTTATCAGCTAATTATGGGAAATGATACTTATACTAGTACTACTACTGCTACTACACCACCAAAAATAAAAATTCGATTCAGTGCGATACGACGAACCGAAATTCACGAAGTTGTAACGCGCAAAGAAGAAACAACATGTAAAATAGTTTTTAAAAAAAGAAGTCTTTCTCGACTAGATATTCGCGTTCTTTTGGATACAAAGCATAAAGTGTAACAAAGCTGTAAAAATGTAAATTATTGTAAAAAACAATAGTTTTCTCGTTACTTAGGAAAAATTAGCAATATAAGCGAAATTGTTTTTGATATTCCATTTATTAATGATAAAAATAAAAATAATAATAAAAATAAAAATAGTTATGTCCTTTGTGTAATTATTAATTTAAGACAACAAGGTAAGCACATACTATTACGTAATCTCTTCAGTTGCTTTTCTTCCCATTCAAAGTTCATAGGAAGACATCGTATCTCCTCTTTCTTATTTTGAGTGATTTCCAAGAAAAATATAATAGTGCATGACCTCCCTCAACTTTTCGTCAAGGGGCCCCAAACAAAACTGATTGCCGCAAGACCGATATCGTAATTTATTACAATCTATATTATTTTTTTACACATAACTTATTCTAACTTACTTCTAGAACCTTATCTCCCCCTCGTCGTCAAGATTTTCTTAGAAAACCGGGGCTTTCGAATATAAGCCACATGTGCGTTCCAACGACGGCGTAAGAAATTTCAGTTTCTTGTTTCGACCTGCAAGTGGAGTGACACATACGCCACATGTGTACATATAAAGGTCAGGGGAGTGTTGTGTAGGTAAATATTAATACACAATACGAGTCGGCGTGATGGTCGTGCGGGCTAAGGCGTCAGTCTTAGTCCGCCCGAACTGAACGTCGCGAAGGGCCCGAGTTCGAATCCCCGTCCTGCAATTTTCTCTGCTTATGTCCAGTGGGGAATAACCGGTGAACCTTGCTGGGCGAAGGTACGAATTTGGGACCGCTGCCGACCCCCGTCGGCAGTTATCGGTACCGTCAGCGTCTTATCCGCGGTCGGTACGTCGTGGGTCTTATCTCGGATAAAGATGGGATAAGCCCCGCGTCGTACTCGCTAAGGCACAGACCGTCGAATCTGCTGGTGGTACCGATATTGGTGTAGGGGGGACTGGCTCTGGTTGGGTGTTGTGTCTGCCTATAGTTCTGTCTTGTAATGTCTGTCTCTGTCCTGTACCTCTCCACCCGAGAGCCGACCCGCAAACAGACATATTCGTCATTAACGCGGGGGAAAGTTTCCTGTCCTTTGTCCTTTGTCCTTTGTCCTTAATACACAATACGGAGGAAGTGGGATGTCGGCTCTACCGTTTATTCATCATAACAAAAAACGAAAACTAATACATAGACGTTGAAAGGTCGTTGAACCGTGATCTACCTCAACTTTTCGCCAAAGGGACCCACGTACCTATATATATATCGCAAGGTCATTATCCTGATTTATTACCTTCTTTATTATTTGTTTATACGCAAACTATCAATTAATCATCATTATCAACACTCATCTGACTTTAATTACCCAATTATCGATATTTACTATCGTCTTTATTATTTGTTTATATAACAATTAACCACGAAGCACTCGTGTATCAGGTCGCTGAACCATGACCTACCTCACCATCATGCCAAACGTTGTCCGTACGTTTTTGTTTACGTCAGACGACTGGCCTATCTCACATGGTGGCCATGGTGTTATTTACGGTCATAAATTATTATTTATTTGACATTAATTACCCTATTAACATTATTTATTGACATTTTTATTGCTTGTTTTGACATTAATTGCCCATTAATAACCATTATCATCTAATTATGAGGTCATTAACCCCTGACCTATCCCAAGGCGCGCGTGCCGTCTGGCGCCAGACCTGCCTCAAGGTGGAGGAGTGGGGGGTGTTTACGTCTGGCTATCGGTAGCCCTATACTACTTATGTATCTTCCAAAGCATTGATATTCAATTACAAACTTAGTGAGTTTGGCTACCTAATTTTCTGAATATCCCCCAAACTGTAGTGAATAATTTTCAGTGAAATGGTGCTATTTTGGAATCTGATACCTAATGAAGACTTCTGATCTTATGAAAAAATATCATCATTGAGATCCACTTCATTACCGTTTGTTGTAACTTATTTTATTAAAATGTCTAAAAGCGTCCGAAATAGTGTGAATCACTTTTCCAACCACCGAGCCACCACTGTCTCTCTGAACGCAACTGCGATCTCCACTTCTAATTAATTTGGGAGTTCGGGAACCCAGAGATAATGTTAGGTCGCTAGTGATTATTATGAGAACAATCCTTCTCGGGATCACCAATCAGTAGAAAAACCTTTAAAAATTGCTGATGACAGAGTCTACATTCTCCCGAGTACTTTGATCATTTTATGTTGTGTTGTGATACTTGCTCATTATCGCTGATTAATAATGTCTACTATTAAATAATTCGTATGCAAATCTACATATCGTACATTAGTTAGTTTGAAATAATTAAATTCATATAAATTTAATTAAAATACTTCATCAAATTACGTACTTATTAAGCATAACGAGTATTCCTCAAAATATTCCGAATATTCATCTGTACATGAACTAGATATTCTTTATTCTTTAAATTTCTTTTAGTGATTTCACTCTTTCAGACCGATCAGAGTAAAACCCGAGCAACTCTTTAAATAGGAGTGAAGATTTTCACTCCAGTAACAATTAAAATCAGCTTCTAAATGTTTACTCTAATCGAGTCGATCGGTTTTCACTCTAGGAAATTTAAGGAGTAAATTGCCCTTTACTAGTAATTTCTATAATAGTTTTTAATTAACAGCGCAATTTATTTACGAAGTTGAGAGTTGTGCCGAATCATCTATCGAAATATTTTTGAATATTTTGAAAAATAAATATTGATTATTTTTTAATTTTTATTTTGAGTGGAGATTACGTGAAGCTTTTATTTCACGTTCTTGAGACGAATAAATGTTATCTACCTTCATTTCATTACAGCCGTTAAATTTATTTTACTAATTTTTAGATATTTCATTGATAATTGTTCGTAATTTTGATTTTCGGACATTTACGGTCGGTTTCGGCAGTGTTTAATTTTATTTCATTTTATTTTACTTTTCAACTTTTTGTTTCTTTATCCTTGCGTAAGTTTTCATTATAAATTTAATGTAAAAATTTATATTTTTCGAAAGTTACATAATTTATTTGATTTCATTATTTTATTATTTATTTAGCATATTTTATTTTCTACCAATTATTTGTAATTTCCAATTTTTTTTGAAAGTTGTAATCAATTTCTAGGGTGTTTTATTTATTCACAGCAGAAAATGAGACAGATTTCCTTTTTAAAATTTTCCAATCCTGTAATGAGCGACATGCAGGTTAGAAATTTCGAATGCGATCGATATTTCGCCGGCAGTCGTTCCTTGACTCTCGTAGCTGCCCTGAAAACAAAAAGACGCGGTTCATCGCCGATGCGCGTTTCTTCTTTTTCATGTTCGATGTTCGTCAATAATACGACTGTTTGAATTTCTGCGCGACAATCAAAGTCCAGGGCTCCTATTGGCTGGCTTTAATTGTGAATATCTTGAAAACTATACATCCCTGATTTTTTTTTTATTTGGAAAACAGTCTTAGAATTAATCAAGGAATCTACTATTTCCCGGAAGTCATTCAATGGAGAATCATCCTGTATATACAAATGAATTCTTGCCACATGAATTCTACGAACTTTTAAAAAAAATCAAAAAAACTTGCTAAAAATAAAGGATTTAAGATTCGGCGTAGAGGCTCATCTATCCAAATGTCATCGAGCAATGGACCTACTTCTATGATAAATTCTGTAGAAGACTTAGAATCTCTACAGCATAAGATCTGACACTTACGGGGCAATTCAATATCTAATATAAGAGCAAAGTCATTCCGTAGCAATCAAGTGCAGAATTCCAGTAATTTTCAACTTCAGGATAATAAAGTTGTAATATCTACCTATTATCAGATGCTAGAGGAATTCGGACAAAATGGCAGATAATAGAAATAACGTACATCTTATGGATCCCCATCCTGAGGTCATCATTCTTACGGAAACTTGGATGCGTAATGACATTTCAGTGTCCGAATTGGGATTCTCTCATGGAGGTGGTGTCTTGATTGCAGCCTAATCGAAATTGTCATGTAGGATTATCTCTTCAACCAATTTCTTATTTTCGGAACACTTAATCATTTTAATTTCATCGCAATCGTCTCAAATGTTAATGTCCGTATCTTATTTTTCACCATCTGCGACTGTCGAAGATTTTAGTTTATTTGCTGATTTAATTGTTAACATTGCGCTTCAGTTTAATAATGTTCCGTGGGCAATTTATGGCGATTTTAATCTTCCAAATATTGTATGGGATAAGTCGAAGGTTTAAAAATATTGGTTATGACCCACCTGATGTAAAACAGGCTGCGTTTAATTATAATTATCTCTTTTCTTTTCTTAATTTAATTCAGCATTTCCCTGTTCATCCCAGCAAAGGTTATACTTTAGATCTTATGTTTTCTTATATTCTTAATACCTCATATTATTCTAGTTCGACTTTCTTATCCCAACAGACTGTCATCACTTACATGTAATTTTTTATTTTCCATTTGATAGTCCACAAAGTTCTTCTTATAATTTTACGTTATTAAATTTTAATAAATCAAACTTTACTGAGATAAACAGGGATCTAGCGGTAGCTGAATGGATGAATGCATTAAACGAAGTGGACGTGGAAAAATCGCTTTGTAACTTTTACAATATTCTGCAAAACAGTATTTTAAAACATACTCCATTAATGCGATTAACGACTAGTCACTTCCCTCCTTGGTATAATCGCGAATTAAAAGAACTTGTGTTCAGGATGAAAGAAGTTCACAGGAAGTGGAAAAGGTTTCGAGAGCTTGTAGACTTTACTGAATTCAAACGTCTTCTTGCGAACTGCACAAGAGACTTTAAAGCACTTTACAACACGCACATGGCAGATATTGAAACGAGACCTAAAAAATATCAAAGCTTTTTGGTCATTTATTAATTCTACACGTCATTATAATTCATTGCCTTCTACTATGATTTTTCGTGACAATTTCTCCTCAAATAAAAAGGATATAGCTAATTTTGAATTCAGTTCTGTCTATTCTACAGATATAAATTTTAATCCTTTATTGGAACACACTGTCCCAATAAATTAGATAAATAATTCTATTATTTCTGTTACCGAGATTAGAGATGCCATTTTTAACTTGAAATCGACGTGCACATTAGGTTCTGATGTAATTCCATCTATTATAATAATGAGCTGTTTTACTTCTCTGATTAATCTATTATGTCACCTGTTTAATACTTCATTAAACCAAAGAGTATTACCATCAAAATAGAGACATATTCATCACGTCAATTTTTAAGAACGGGGGTAGAAATAATATCGAAAATTATCGACCAGTAGCAGTAATCAGCTGTGTACCTAAGCTTTTTGATTCCATCGTAGCTAATAAATTATATAAAGAATTAACTGCATACATTATTCAAAATCAACACGGTTTTACCAGAGGGAAATCAACGGTTACGAATTTTCTGTTATGTTCAGATTTTGTTTCTAATGCCTTGAATATTAACCCACTAGTAGATACTATTTACTTAGACTTTTCTGAAGCCTTTGATACTAAATCATTCTAACCTTTTGAGTAAGCTTAATCATCTGGGTTTTAGCGGCTCTTTTGTGCGTTGGCTTGAGTCCTACTTGTCGAATCGGACTCAAAGAATAAAAATCAAGAACGACATTTCATTGTCCTGCACAGTTCCCTCTGGTGCGCCACGGACATCTCACTTAGGACCAATTCTTTTTAATTTCTACATTAATAATATCTGTAAATTTATTCGACACTCAAAGTTCTTGATTTTTGCTGATGGCGTTAAAATCTTTTCTAAAAATATCCGAGGGATTCGTCAAAACTGCAGATGGACTTGGATTCGATTGAATTATGGTCTAAGCGGAATGCCCTCAATTTAAATATAAATAAATGCAAATGCATAAGTTTTGGTCGGTGTTCACGGCAATTTGAATTGGCTTATAAGTGTAATATTGAGGCTTTAACAAGAGTTGTCAAACATGTTGATATCGGGGTCATTTCGTGATAATTTCTCCTTTACGGATTATTTAATACATTCAAATTCTAAAGCGTCTAGGATGTTAGAATTTATACAAAGGGCAACTAAGGTCTTTAAACCCCCTGAGACAATTGCATATCTTATACGGTCATTAGGGGTCATTCAAGTATTACGTCAGCATGTTGGGGGGGGGGGAGGGGCTGTAAAATCCTGACACATACTGACATGGGGGGGGGGGAGATGACGAAATCTTACGTCAGCATGTATACAATATATTATTACTGTGCCATTAGTAACCTATTTTATTTTTCCGCCTTGTTACGATGGTACTCTTGAGTTATCGGTAGAGTATTAACCAATTTTCCGAAATTCAGGCATTGCATTCGTAATTCTAACTACTATATACGATCTCATAAAAACTACAAAAGACATTACTTGAATACACCGAGAATTTTCGGAAATAAATGATTTTTCTTTATTTTCAAAAAGACTTGGTCAATTGACAATCAATTTATTTGGTATTTTTCAGGAATTCGTATGTAATTAGAATTGTCTTTACTGCACCGGAATCTTAAATAATTGATTCACTTATTTTTAATTTACGGTTTTTAATTCCGCTGCGTGCGACCTTATCGAGGAAATAGAGAAATTTGATTATTAATCAAATGGAATAACGGATTTACTTTTTGAACACGTTCACAAAAACACATTTTTCCATAATGCAAATATTCAGAAAATAGTTTTAATTTGTTTAGAAGTTCTTAAATTCTCAATAGTATAATTCATATTTCTTCGTGTAGGTATTATTGTTTTATTATGGAGGAGTTAAAAACATTCTAAGTGTTATTTCATAGAAAAATATGGATAAACGAAGGTATTTGAAAAATCCTAATATGATTAGTCCAAAATGACCCAATTCCTTTTTCCGCCGCCAGGATCGCATTCTGCCGAACGAATAGATCGAATAGAACTGCATGCCATCTAATGTACACCCAATCGCGTTAATTCGTGTTGTCACTAGGCCGGTCAAAACTTTAAAGTGCACAGAAATCTAGTTGAATTTGTATGATTCATGACCGAATGAAGGTTTTGATTCGATGACAGTTTTGATTCGATCGTGAACCATACAAATTCAACTAGATTTCTGTGCACGAAGTTGCAGAGTGGCTTTCAGAGGGGGAAGTGGATGTACTCGAAGAAAATACTGATCTTAGTCAAGAAGAATCTCATCAAGCTATCGACAAACTTAATGAATGGCTCACGAGTTCCTGGTCACATGAACCTAGTTCCTAATATAAATGTCTTTAAATAATAGTTATCAGCAGATTCTCTTACAATATAAAAGAAATGTGATTTAATCTTAAGAATAAATTTTATAAATAAAATATTAGAAAAATTATTATAGCAGTAGTATTAATATAATGAAATAATAATAGCTGGGGGGGGGGGTGGAACAGTAGAAGCTGACGTAAGTTGGGGGGGGGGGGGTGAAGAATTCTGACATACACTGACATGGGGGGAGGGGGGGGGTCAAATTTGATAAAAAATTTGCTGACGTAATACTTGAATGGCCCCTTAGTACTGCGACATTTAATATATATATGCGGCCCATAACTGGTCGCCGTTTACTGAGGTTGATATTAATATGTTGTACTTCGACGTTCCACGTGTCGACTTCGCACAATTTTCTCTATTCTGCGGTGCACGTTTATGACTGCAAATCAAAACAAATATTGATTGCTGCGTCGGATTAAGTCGTCCTCGTCAATATTCGAATCAATCGAGTCCGATATGATATCGGATTTTGACGTCAACTTCACGCTCAACTAGAGTACATTACACATGAAGTAGAGCATCGCCGTCATTACTTCACGGAAAAGCGCTACGCAACTTCGCAGCTCTTATACTTGGATGCCATGACGGATATGGAAGAAGCACTTAGATAGCTGACCCCCCTGATGGTTCGTCTCCGGATTTTGAATCAACAAGTTTTGTTGGCCGAGCCTCTCGCTCAGCAAAAATCGAAGTTATCTACCGGCACGTCGCGTAAAAATACGTTATCTGTCCAATCTATATATAAACGGTTTAAGAATTTATCGATTTCTAAGCGAATTGATTTTGTGAAGCAACAGTCTTTATGTTGGAATTGTCTTGGGCCACACGCGGTTGCCCAATGCCAAAGTTTACATGCGTGCTTTATCTGCCGGAAAAGGCAAGATGTACGCTGTTGCATCGAAAGCAGAACTCCGAAAGGGCATCGGTATCCGGTGTACCGATAACCTCCACGACGAATGCGTCGGACGGTTCAACGCTTAACCAGAATGATACGGTGTTTACTAATTTCGCCTAGAATGCTCCGATACAGTCGTCGGTCATTCATTCTACCATGTATGTTCAAGTTCATTTTACAAACGGTCGCGCGCTCACAGCGGAGCTCTGCTTGATCAGTGGTCCACCTGGACATTTATTTCCGAGCCCCTCGCGAATGCTCTTGACACGCGAATCATCCGCGTGTCAACGTCGATTAGTGTCACGGGAGGAGTCTCCACTGGCTCTGCCAATTGTGCTGCGGATATTCGAATATTCTCCATTCACGACTCCGATCCTTCGTTTCGTACAGACGCGATTATCACATCCTATGCCCAAGTACCAAACGAAGTATTTTCGACTGGCCGGGCCGTAGCTTCGCACCCTCAATTAGCTGATCCTAACCCTAGCAGCTCTGACCTGATCAATCTGATCATCGGCTCGGACCTCTGCGGGAAATTATTATTGGATGGCCTAATCAAAGAACCGGCTGGACATTCAACAGCCCAAAATACTGTTTATGGGTAGATCTTATCTTATCGATCCACCCACTCAATCGGTCCCGCCCGAAACTGCACTGCACAGACATCTCGGAATTACAGGACGGTCTGCAGAGATTCTGGAAAGTGGAGGCTTCCCTCTAGTAAGGCTCTTTCCGGTGATGACGAGGATTGTGTCATGATGTGCCATTAGAAGAGCATACGCGCGTCAGAATTCTGACCACTCATACATCAGAGTCACTGAACCTTTGAGGTCTCGTCCTGGTGGCGGTTTCTTCGAATCGTGTCGTACATCCTTCGATGGAGAGCCTGTGTATTGGGACAAATGCCTCGAGGTAACCTCACCTCGAATGAAATTCGCCGCGCTGAAACTGTCATTTATAGATGGCTACAGACAGTAACCTTTGCTACTGACCTTGATGACCTGCGAAATCAGAAAAATCTCTCTGCTAAAAGCAAGCTTCGCTCCCTCGCTCCGTATATTGCTAAGGACGGCTTATTGCGTATGTGAGGTCGCTTGGACAATTCCGAATTGTCGTTCTCTACTAAGCACCCGATCATTCTACGTACGCACCCCGTAGTTCGGTTCATACTCAGACACACCCACCTCAAGTGTTTGCACGGCGGTGCGAATCTAACGCCTCGTACCCTTCGTGAGACTATTTCGGTTCTCCCAGCGAAGAAACTCATGCGCTCGGTGATTTATCATTGCGTAACATGCGCTAAACTTAAGGCCGAACTTAGCTCGCAGACTATGGGAAACCTGCCGGCACCGCTCAAGATCCGCCCGAAAGACCCTTCTGTCATTGCGGCGTGGACTATGCGGGTCCGTATCAGGCTAGCGTTAATGGCGGTCGCGGCCAAATCCCATCTATCGTGGACTGCCTTTTTGTGTGTTTCGCTGAAAAGGCCGTGCACATTGAGCTAGTATCCGACTATTCCGCTCCTGCGTTCCTGGCTGCCTTTGAGCGCTTCGTATCTCGACGTGGTCATCCATCATGTATGTACAGCGATCAAGGCATCACGTTCGTAGGAGCTGACAACGAATTAGCAACGATTATCCATCGAACCATTGAAGATGAGGCATTTCGCGATTTGCGTGCGAAAGATCGAGTTGACTGGCATTTCATACCCCCGGCAGCACCTCACTTTGGTGGCCTTTGGGAGACTAGCATAAAAAGCGTCATATTCCATCTCGATCGCATCTTGATTGGACGTACTCCCACCTTTGAGGAGCTTACGACGCTACTCTGTCAGATCGAGGCCGTGTTAAACTCGCTCCCTCTAACCCTTCTCCCCGAGGATCCTGATGATCTAGCGACTCTCACACCTGGTTAATTCCTGATTGGGTGTCCCCTGACGGCAGTGCCCGAACCTTCCTTACTGACGATCCCTGTAAATCGACTGTCACGATGGCAGCAAGGAGGCAAATGTTTGAGCAATTTTGGCGATTATGGTCATCTGATTATTTGCTCTCGCTGCAGCAGCGCGCTAAATGGCATGTCTCGAATAAGCCTATAGCGATTGCGCAACTTGTATCGCTTAGAAGAATGTCCACCGATGAAGTGGCCATGAGCTCGTGTAATCGAATGTTCGCCCGGGTTCGATGGTATTGTTTGCATCTTCAACGTGCGTACCGCGATATCGACGTACATCCGGCCTTTCAGTCAACTAGCGCGATTACCGGTAGATGTCGATAAACATTAGTACTCAAGAGATTTGTAATACCGCTTAGTATTTAAGTCATTTTCATTGCCACAATGATAACTTCTATCTCGGTTTACAGGCTTAGTCGCTGCAACGAGGGGGACGATGTTGCTTTTCGCATTTAGTTTATTGCGGGTTTTCTAGTTGCTACGGCGAACGAACGTATTTCCGATTCGCGCCCTCTTTACTGTTGTGGCCCATTCTATTTCCGCCTAAATTCAGGCAGATTTTCCGAGACGTTCGAACGATCAACGCGCGACCCGTTCTGGAATCGATAAATGTATATCGGCGCTTCCGCATCTTTTAGATCGCGATTCGCCATAAAAAATCAAAAACTTGTTTAGGGAGTTCGCGGTATGCGGAATCTGTATATTATTCTTTTATGTTATAATTGTGCGAATAAATGTGCATTTTGGATTAAGACTGGAAAAACCACAGGTGTGATTTATTTTCCTTGCTTACATATTTATTTATTTATTTATTTATTTATTTATATACGGGAAATCGCCAAAAGGTATGACCATGATTCCAGTGTGGAAAATAAATCACATCTATGGTTTTTCTAGTCTTAATCCAACATGCACATTCATATTTATATATATATATATATATTGTGACCCCCGCCCCCAACTTCTTCGCTTCCGCCCGTCCGTCGTCATCGCTCGTGGCCGCCTGCAAAAACCGAACTTTTTCCGGGGGGCCACAAAAATCCGCACGGCGCGCCGGATGGTAAGAGAGGGCGCCAGCTCGACAAATTTATGGGCGCACCGTGCGGGCTGGTGTGCCCGCTAGCTCAGCCCCGAGTTCCCGGCTCGGCAAGGGAGAGGGCGGTATTCTCTGGCGCAGACTAACGACTCCGCGACCACGGCCGACGGAACCGTGCTCGTCTGATACTCACGCGCCCTCCCCAATACGACACTATCCTGCCTACACGAATCTACACGAATCTCATACCGAAACTACACTGAACGACGTTATCTGCAGCACACGAAACTTTACCGAAACCGACCAAATTGACAGATTATACCCCTTTACTGAAATCTACTAAACGCGAACAACTCACCGAAATTACGCTACCCGAAACCCACTCGGATTTACCGCATGAATTAACAAACCGATTAATTACCGAATTCCCTAATCTAACCATCAGCACTTTCGTTACTAAATTGACACGGATCACCCGGACGCTATCGTTTACCGCGGACACTGCTATTCAAGTTAACACACTTACACTTATACGCAACAACTTTAGCGTCTCCGTAGAAACAGTTAGCCTCACGTACAAAAACATAACAAAAAGACGGCACTATCTTCCGGCAGTGCGAGATAGCCTTGGCCCCACAAAGATTGCTCGTGAATCGGCAATCTAGGTAACTTTACCGCGCGGAGGGCCCGGTCCAGTTAGCATCGCACGGATGGTCCTTTCCTTGTCGACAGATCGGCTGGAGTATTACCCAAGAAAAACCTTCTTATTGCACAAAAAGTCCGCTCGTTAATTTGTAATATATCACCGCCTCACAAGAGGGGCAGGATAACAGATATCCACAATGTTCACTCTAACAGAGTGAAAAGATAACCAAGAAGCTCAAGATACGACCACTCACAAGAGCGACCCAGCGAACCAAGGTTAAATTAACAAGCTTGCGTTTTCGATAAAAAGAAGCTAGACTATGAAGTTAAAATGTCGACCATGCTAATCAACGGGTCGCCAAGCCAACTGAAGATCGCGTCGCGGACCGCGGATCGGAACCGGCGGTCATCTTGTCGGCGTCGCGATGTGACTTCACAGAGCATCACGTTCGGCGGACTTTGCTTTTCACGCGTCCTAATTCCGTTTTCGTTACCATCTCTATTTCCGATCACCGGACACGCACTTTCGAACGACAGAGATAACCACACTAGATTCGATCTTACGTTCGCCCAAACCACTAGTCATTCCTCCCGGATACCGAACGATCACAAAAGATAAACACGTGACGGCTTTTTCCTGAAGTCCTTGAAAGGACGAAGTTATCCTCTTACCGAAGCATCTCACGGAATTTTAAGAGAAAGATCTTCGATCGCGTTTCTGATAGTTAACGATACCGACGCCGTGGCCTTTGGGCTTCGTACTTCCGAAAGTAACGAGAACTAGACAATCGTAAGATAACCACATTTTTACCGAATATTTCGAATAAAATGACAAGAGGTAACCACAGTCGCGTTAAAGAATCTACTCGAGATATTCTCTGCGAAAGGAAAGATTCCCGGAAGATAACCATAGACAGCTTCGCGGCTAAAGCAGCAATTTACCGAAACGCGATACGAACCGAAGACCTGACTCAGATAACCGAAGGCGATTCGCGTTTTTCACTTTCACTTTGACTCGCGAAACGGCAACGGACAATCGGAAAAGTGCATTTTATTTAAACAGCCGTGAACATAAAGAATCGAATTATTGGCGTACGGAAGACTTCGTAGCCGAAAAGTATTCGTGCTCAGGGCTGTTGGTACCTTTTGATGACCAGGCGTACCTATCGGCTCCAGAGCTGCTACCAACGGACTGGCCGTCCCCTCCCGGTACTATTTTCTTAATCCTTCTCGAATGTTCACGAAGTTTCGGCACGTCGCCCTCGCGTACCCTCTCCTTCACGAACATTCCAGAATCTCCACGCGTCGCCCCCCCCCCCTTGATGATATACCCTGGATGTTTAGGTCTCGTACTTCTGGAAATCGAAAACAAGGCCGTCCTTGATCCGACTTCCAAAACAAAGCAAATACGAATACCCATGTTTATGCCTGAAATATTTATCGCATGCAATATATTATTTCAGGGAATAATCAAATTAAAATTAAATACTGAATAATAAGTCCGAATTACACCTACTTTTATAATTATCAATTATTAATTCTTAACATACTAATTCCACTTCTAAATTGTCGACTTATTAAAAATTAGTGCTTCTTCGGAGCAGTCCCCCATATAATGACAACATTTCCCCTTGGATAAAAGCCTCCCGGTAGATTCATAACAAACATCTAATTCTAAATTGTTGCCATATTAAAAATTAGCGCTTCTTCGGAGCAGTCCCCCGTATAATGACAACATCCCCCCTTGGATTAAAGCCTCCCGGCAGATTCATAACAAATATCAATCCGAATTCTAAAATTGTTTCCATATTCAAAATTAGCGCTTCTTCGGAGCAGTCCCCCCTATAATGACAACATTTCCCCTTGAATAAAAGCCTCCCGGTAGATTCTTAACATATAGGTGCCATTCAAAAAGAGCCGAATGACGTCATCAGCAAAATAAACACTAGCGCTTCTTCGGAGCAGTCCCCCCTACAAGGTGATCAGATCATTTCGGAAATTGCACCCATTCTAAATATTAGCGATTCTTGAAGACCAGTCCCCCCTGAAATTATCTCCGTGTTGAGTCTCGTGATAGATAGCACTGTAACGTGTTTTGCCACTCGACTCAACACGGGGATATATATATCTGGGACGCTCCGCGTCAAGCGGGTCAAACCTCTGCCCAAAATTGGTATGGACGGATTTTCACGTATGAGGGCTCAAAATGTTCGGTTTTAAAAGGGAAATCGAAAGTCGTGTGGCATATATGCATATTTCAAAATGGCGTCATAGTTATGACGGCTTAAAGATGTAAATACAAAATTTCGGTTCCGTCAGAGGTTGACAAAACTGCGTAAAGTTGCTGAATTCATCTAAAACTCGCTATGCATGTGTAACTTAAACTTTTAACGTCGGAATATACAAAAGTAAGTCATGAACTTGAAGCGATATTTCGGTATTTAAAAATTGGAAGAAAAATGGTACATTGATCATTTCTAATATTTTACAACCTGCTGTTTCGATTGATGTAACAAAATAAAATCACCATTTTTAAATAAAACATTACACACGAGTTTTTTAAAATCAGATATATTTCTTTAAATAACTGCAACACCAAATTAAAAAATAATACCTTTAATTATGATATATATAGTGTCAAAATATATAGGCTACGAGATAGAATTAAGAAAATAGTCGAGATACTAATAACCCATTAACACCCAGAATTTTTTATTCTTTTCGAACGATGTTTTAGAAACCAAAGCATCGAATAAATCAGACTCGAATTAAGACGTCAGTTCATATTCCAATGTTTTTGGGGTCGCTCATCAAGATGCCGCGGTCAAAATTGAGATTCAACCAGCAGAAAATTCAATATGGCGCTAAATTTGAGGAAAAATTCTGAAAAACTCGGAAATATTTTTTTCAACAATTTTTTTGAGTCACTTAGAATTACAGGATGCAGCTGAAACTATGCACGATAGTGCACGGAATACTTGAATTGTAAGGACAAAAAATTGTTCTTTATCGTACATCACTGTAACATCTTCAAAATGGTAGAAATGTTATAACATTCTGTAAATTATAATTTTTTAAAAATATTTGATCACAATACTTATAAAATGTTGTGAAAATCACTATCTTTATGTTTTTGTATCGCTTATTACGAATCCGTCATCGGATTCTCGAAATTCAGAATGACGGAATCAATATGGCGGAAACATAACGCTCCACAGTTTTCAGCATCCAGCCGATGAAGCTGAAATTAGCAGTGGGTCTGCAGCAGCAGATTCGGATTAAGAAAAGGTTTTCAACTACGTAATTATTTCTTTATAAGAAGCAGCGATTCTGAGACCGTAACACGGTTAGAAAAAAATTACGTTTATCAATTACCATACTGCTAGTTTCAATTTCATATCCATACCGCTTAATAGTTTTCGTTGTCCAGGTGTTCTGCGCCATAGTTCTTCATTATACAGGTGTGCCGATCCATATTTTTCGTCGTCCGGGTGTACTGCTTCGTAGTTTTTGACATACCGGTGTGCCATTCCGTAGTTGTGCCCACTTGCCCAACGAAAAATTAAGAAGTGGGATAATTTGATGTCGAAAACTATGGAGTGGTCTGGGCACATCTAGACTGCGAATGCTGGTCTGCAGTGGGGGCCGAAATTTTGAAAATAATAATTTTCATTCATAAGTATTTTATTTTAAATTAATTAACTGGGTCTACTGAATGCAGTTCAATTATAGATTATACGAAACGAACTCAGCCAAACCCTGGCGGAAAAAAATTATTTTGCAGAGAAAATGTCTCAAAAGCATTCGAAAATACGGAGATTTCTCTGTAATTACTCCAGGTTTTGAGACATTCTCTCCGCAAATGACATTTACGGAGAAAATGCGGAGAAAATGTTGGGGGCTGCAGGGTCGGGACTACTAGTTTATGTTAGGTTTTATACAAATTTATTCAATTGCGCAATTTTGACACAGTAAATTATATAGCAGATGCTTTCGTTTGTTAAAGTTATTCATCGACTGGTAAGTTCCAAAGAGAACGAATTACCATCTTCCCCTATTATGTACCTAATAACATAATAACTGAAATTAGTTAATCGACATATTCTAGAATGTAATACATCATTTCTGTATTTACCTTTGTGATTTCTACCAAGGGACAAAATATATGTCGCCAATTAGGTAACCGGAGATACAGGTTAACCTATGAAAATAGAGACAAAAATAGCGGACCCTTGGTGTACTTAAATATGTGGGTGTTCGGTATTTCCCCCCCCCCCCCCCTACGTCCTTGTACTGTTAAAATAGAAAAGCTGCATTATTTATAGATCTAAGTGTACTTACGGGCAGGACTTGGACCTTGTTCTTCTTCTTCATTTGATTCGGCTTCTTCATCGTCATTTAATTCGGTTTCTCCATCGTCATTTAATTCGGCTTCGTCTTCTTCACACATACTTCCATCATCATTATACGTAGCACCTTGAGCTCGTTCTAGCAATTATTAACGATATCGCGAGAAGAAATTTATTGACGGTAGTGCGAGAAATGAATAGACTCGCTGTGACCCATAAAATTGGCCAAATCTTTAACTTCTGTGTTAGATAAATTCAGTGATATACACTCGTTCGCTATGTGCTTTCTCAGTAATGTGCCCCTAATTGATCAAGATTATCAGCGTCACATACACTTGCAAATTTTCGCATCAGCCTGCAAGCGTCGGCATGTTTGTCGGAACTGCAGCGATTCCCGGGTAAAAAAAAACGTAAGGATTGTTAGTGGAAACTGTTGCTTCATCGCGATGTCGCAGAACTAGATTAAGACATTGAATTGTAGCCTGATCCAATAATAATGCAAAGGTTCTATTTTTCTCACCGCGAATCAATATTCTCTTGTATTTTTTAACTAGTTCCTTCGAAGTATCATATAAAGCGCGAAATACATCAGGATACGTTTTCTCATCAATGGCTTGAATTTTTTTTGAAATTGTCAATCCTTAATCTTTCGATTTCTCCCGCTCAACGCTTACTAAATAGCTGTAAACATGTTAAGCATGATTCAAGAAGAGATTTCCACGTTATGTACTGAAACTTCTTTTTCAATGTTTAATAAGCTGAAGACCGCGATTTAAAGAGGTAATTATTGAGCTTTATAATATCTTCTTTACTTGGTAATGTGTGATCTTTTTGACGATTTATCTCTGCTTGTATTTCATTCATAGCTTTAAGGACTTGCCTACCATAGAATCCTTTGAATGCTGTCATGAAGTCGTCAGCAAATTGGATTTTATCTTTTCCGTCAATTTTCAATTTTCGGAAGATTGACGATTACGCATTATTATTAATTTCTGCAGCATTAGAGGGAACTTTATACGTATCCTTCTCTTCGTCATACTGACCTAACACATTAACCGTTTTCTCAAAATCGTTATATAATGCCGGATCGTAAATTAATGCCAAATTGATGCCAAAAATAAACGAGCAACCCGTATTAATTTTGAACTTATAAGTTATGCTTTATTTTGCTTTTCTTGCCGATATTTCATAGTTTCCGTATTTCCACACACAACCAATAACCAGTCGTTTCTGATTGTCGTACCTACATCATCGATCCGCAAACTGCCAGCCACTTCAATAAAGCGAGAGTCCGCTCTCTCGTGAATGTCCCCCAACGTCATTCTCGATATGGCGCGGACACTACGAGTGAGTGCATGGGATTGTTGCGTACAAATATGAACATGCTTGTGTACCGTTGCTTTAGCGTACAAACCGTACAACGTTTGGGGCAGCGCATGAAATTCGACACAAGTTTAGGCGGTCCATTTTCCTTTGGATGTCATACGAGGATAAGATCCTCGCCGGGGTTTGCTGCAAGATCATTTGGATGACTTCCATTATTTCTAATGACATTAAGGAACTTTCGACGACATTTTTCCCTTTCTGTAAGAGGCTTATTTTGTCAGGCACTTGTTATTTTAATTTCTTTAGTTTTTTAACACTCGTTTCATCAGAATGCCTTGCAATCAAATGTCTCGGCAATCTCTGAACCTTTTTGTTACAGTATTTACATTTATAGACTTTTTTATTTGTTTTTCCTTTTGCATTTTTTCGTGCTTTTTCTACATAAGTCTCACGCCCCCTTCAAATGGCTAGTCCTACGGATTTTGTGTTAATCAATACGTTAAAAGATTTCGATAATATAACGCTTACTTGTTCATACTTGTATTATTTGATTCGCGCGATTCATTTAATGCTGCATTCGGAACTTCATTTTCACTGCATGTTTCTTGAATTTCGTCAATTTCTCTATCCAGATTACTGAAGGAGTCGCACATTTTCTCATCGTCAGAGATTTCCGATCTCAAATCGCAATCATCGCCAGGATCGTACTCCAAAACCGACATATAACTGTCTACCGTGTTTCTTTTATTTTCATATTCTCCACCAATCGCAATCGGTTCATCGTCACTACTACTATTTATTGTAGACTATGTAGACTGATTCAGACTTCAATCGCAGCAGCTTTTATCATAGCTCGAAGTGGAAAAGTTTAACATACGAGCCACTACTTGTGGGGGTATGTTATTCAGTGATTTGAAATCGTCGAAAAATAAAGGACGTTTTTTGATCATTCAAGATGGAAGATAAATTTCGTTATTTTTTAGGTAATAAACATTTAAAAATATGCAAATTAATTTATCGGATTATCAAGGACACGTGCTCACCAAGCTTGTCAAAATAAATATTTCTATCTTTTTATTTTGAGATACCTTATCAAATGCAAAACGTATTTCCAAAACAGTGCGACTAAAAATAATTATACAAAAGGACAAAAAGGACAAAGGACAGGTAATTTCCCCCCGCGTTAATGACAATTATAGTCTATTTGCGGGTCGGCTCTCGGGTGGAGAGGTACTGGACAAATACGGTATATGACAGAACTAGATACACAACACAGCAGCCACCCAGAGCCAGTCCCCCCTGCCCCAATATCGGTACCACCAACAGATTCGGCGGTATATGCCATAGCGAGTACGCAGCGGTGCTTATCCCATCTTTATCCGATATAAGACCCACGACGTAGCGACCGCGAGTAAGACGCTGACGGTACCGATAACTGCCGACGGGGATCGGCAACGGTCCCAAATTCGCACCTTCGCCCAGCAAGGTTCCCCGGTTATTCCGCACTGGACATAAGCAGAGAAAATTGCACGGGCGGGGATTCGAACTCGGGACCTTCGCGACGCTCAGTTCAGGCGGACTAAGATTTACGCCTTAGCCCGCACGACCATCACGTCGACAAAAATAATTATACAAAAATGATCTAATGCATTGCGTTAAAGAGAATGAATCACTTAATGAGAACCTACGATTATGGAAAAAAACAAAGAAAAGAATAAATTATAGTCATCTCTCTTTCTCTCTGTGTATGTGGCTTTCTTTCCCCGCATTAGGACCTAGTGACCGTAGCATAATAAAAAAAAATCAGCATTACGTTCTGTCCCTCACGTCTTGCGCCCCTCTATCCTACCTTATGGATTTAGGCATATTATGAAGAAGTATAATTACTATTCTAAATGCTTCAATTTTAAGGGGAGGTTCTACGACGAAAGCCCGAAAACGTAACTGAATTTCATGATTTTTTTTGAGCGAATGTAAATATTTAGTGACAAATTTTTTTGTGGCATTTATTAATATATATTTTAAGAATAATACAACATTTTTTCAAAAAAAATAATCCAAAATGTCGGCTGTAGGCCTCGCTGATCCAAGCCACCCGCAGCGAGAGCCGATGTGCGCTGCACACTCTGCAGCCATCCCAAGTGATCTGAAACACAAAAATCAAAAAAATTCTTAAACTAGATGAAATTTGGGGGCCTTATAGATTTCCGATTTTTAAAAAACGCTTTTAAACCAAAATGGCGGCTCTTTTAACAAAAAACCCTGTTTTTCCTCGTTTTGTGTTGCTTTAACGTTAAAAAATAAGTAATAAAAAATTTTTTTTTTTGAAAAAACGCTTCCTGAAGGCCGCCTAAATTGAAAAAGCTTTAATTTAAGCCGTGAATCGTCAAAATCGGCCAAGCCGTTCAAGCGGAATCGTGTGCAGCGCGCAAAAAAAAGGTGTTTCGAGAAAAACACGTTTAAAGTTCGATGAAGGAAAAATCGTAATGTTTGTTTTTTAATACTTACATCTAATCTGCTATTCCAGGGCCATACAGGGTACCTTCCTCATCCTCAAAAATCATATTTTGCTGCACTTGGGCGTTGATTTTCTCAATTCTGGCTTTCTTTTCAATCTCCGAAGCCGCTCCGAGGGCATTTATACCTGTTTTTGGACCGACGCACTCTCTCGCCTAATTCGCTATAACTCGTATAATAAATTAGATAGCGCAATATCCTTTTCACTACACATTTTTAAGACCCTAAGGATGAAAATAAAGCAAAAAAAAAATTTTTCGTCGATTTGAAGTAGAACCTCCCCTTAATTATATTCTAATTAACAATCGTGTGCATTTAAGAAAATATTTGGACTACACAACATGCTTCAGTCATCTCACGAGAGAGCTGGAAAATCAATCTGAACATTCCATTTTTGTTCCCTTTCTATTTACATTTAATTGTTCATAAAATTAATTATTTGTTACTAACAATTATTTAACATTATAAATGAGGATTTATGTTCATTTTTATTAAATTTATATATAAGATATTAAAGGCCCTATGAATAATTCAGATAAAATTGCAACTAAAACTTTCAACATTTTTCAGCTGTTCAGAAAACATCAGAGAATTATCGAAAAACGGATTTCCTTTCCACGATGTGCGTTTATTATTAATTCCTCCACACTATAAGACTCCCCGCGTGCTCAATTTTGATCGCAACGTAACGTACAAGGTTTAAAATTCTTCGCCTTCTCGAGCTCTACAACTTTTTGTTGCATGGTATTTCGTTAACTATTTAACGAAATGAATTAGAAGCCAAACAGAGCAAAAATCGGCATTTTTCTCTTTCTATGACTATAACAAGAGAAATATTTATCGCAGGAAGAAATGTCTCAGAGGTAAATTACAGGACTTGAAATAGCCTTTAAAATGAGTCCTCATTCGTCGAAATAGATGCAACCCGAGCCGAGTGATTGTAAAAATAGTCATCTTTCTTTGGGAATTTCAATGCTGAATAACTTTTGTCAAAGGAAAAATGTTCTTGGAATTTACTAAAGAATGTTCCGGTGGACCGTCAATGATAACCCTGTATATTAATTTGGATAATTTATTTTTTTTTAAATAATACAAATCGTATAAGATTTATTGTATTGGTCTTCAAGATAGAAGATAATTCAAGTTTTTTTGCCGGAAGAGAATTGTGGTGGAAGAAATTTGGGTTCAGACTTTTGATTTTTCCTTCAGTTCTGGCCTAGGTCAGTAATCGGCCAAAATTACGTGACCCACTAGGGTGTACAGTGACGTTTTTTTTTTAGGTCACGGTATATAAAAGTTGGAAATTTATTATTTTTTGTTGTTGTTTTTTGGGTATCTCTCGTTTCGGTGTGTTTTTTTCCCTTTTGTGAAAAGAACGGTGAAAAATGTCACGAGAGAATGAAGAAGAGTTAACTCCGAAGCAAGAGTTGAAGGATTTGCCAGTTGAGCAATGGGCGTTCGATTTGGACGAAGAAGAGCTAGGAAGTGCCTTGACAGAGCAGAAAGACTCTACCGACGAATGATGAGAGACTGTACTCAGTTGGACTGTAGAAGATGACTGTAATATTGAGACGTATCGGAACTCTTTGCTGGCCACGTTTTTGGAAAAAACAATTCCGATTTTTGCAAAAAATTCGGGGTAGGTACCATGTTACCAAGCAATAGGTGCGAAACGAGCCCATCGTCCTACGCACGTGTAAGACATTCGGGCGGCCATTAAAGGGAAGATTCGCCGATGAGAAGGACGACACAGATTGGCGGGACGAGCCATTTCGCGCGCGCATGCCCGAAGCCCCGGCAGTGTTACGGATGTCGTCGAATCGGAACGATTCGCCGAGAATGCAACGAGTGCATGGAAGTACAAGTTCTCCCCACCCGACCCGCTGTCACGTTTCAGCCCCCGCAGGGGACTTGTGGAAGAGAGCGGAGCGGGTTATCTCCGTCCACAATTTAATTGTGGAAGAGTGAGGGGTCGAAGTGCCCGAGCTCGAAGAGGAGCAATGCTTTTGAAAGATCCGCTTCTCTTAGCAAGTTTTGAGAATTGACGACCTCACGGACCCGATCGTTCGGCTGGTCTGTGCCGACGAATGCCTGATCGTGAAACGACTCGAGAGACCCACCGTACTGGGGAGCTAGGGTGCGGTGTCAAGCCCCTGCCGGCGGGTTCCACACGGGGGAGCGCTACGGCGTGCCGTGTCCGTGCAGGCAGTAACCGCAGAAAGGGTTGGCCTCTAGCGGGCCGTGGCAACGTTAGAAAGGTTCTCTGAACCAACAGAAGCATCAAGGCAGGCAGCTTGTTGCTAATAAATGTGGTAGCTGACTTGTTGTATATCTTTTTTAAGTGTGCACAACCAGCGGTGCCGGCGCATCACTAAAATTTGGCCCCATTCCCCCATGGGGGGGGGGGGTGTTTTAAACCCGAACGGGAGGCAAGACACCTTAAATAACTGCACTCAGGTGTCACGTTTCAGATGGAGAACAATTGCGCCACCAAGAGAGGAGCGGGAATATGCCCGGAGAGGGAGGTACTTCGATATGTAAAGGAGAAATGGGGCATCCCGCTGGCGCCAACGAGTACGAGCTCCGTCAACGAAGAAGAGAGTGCCGCTGCCGGAAGAGGCGGCAAGGATAGAAGACTGTATTTTGACCTGGTCATCGCCGGAGTCAAAGTCCGAGGACTTTGTGATACAGGCGCATCGCGATAATTTGTCGGACTAGGAATTGCCGGTCTGCATCGCGAAGTGCCACCGGCCATACAGCGAGGATAACGGGACAGCTACTGATGGCCGTCGACGTGGGCAATCGGACCGAGCGGGTTTCCTTTCGCGTCGCGACCACGCTAAATTACGATGCCATCCTCGGGCTGGATTTTCTGAAGAAAATGAGAATCACGGTCGACTGCGAGAAAAGAGAATGGAGGATTTGAGACGCAAATGGCGGCTGTTCGCTATCGCAGAAGAAGCGACGTTATATGCCGAATGTACCGCTGGCAGAGATTACTTCAAGCCAGGAGCAACAGCTGAATTCATTCAGCTGTTGTGCCCTCCACCAGCCACACTAGGGACCACTCCATTGCTAGAGCACGTCATAGACGTAGGAGACGCGCGACCCATAAAGCATCGGTTTCGCCGTATATCGCCGGTCGTAGAGTAGCATCGACAGAAGTGGGCCACACTTTGGTTTTCATGCTACAGGATGTTCAAAAGTTAATATTTTTGAAAACTAAAGGGTCGATTTGTAGATAGATGTATTAGCTAACTTTTGGCAAAGACATATTTAAAATTTTTTAATTTTAACATATTGTTTTACGTTGGTAATTATAAAAAAGAGAAATTTGCGATTTCACGATTTTGCAGACAAAAGTGGGCCACCAAAGTTTTTCCTAGCAATAGGGGTATAAATTCCGGGTTTCCTGATAGGGTCTAAACGTACTTAAATGCATATACCTTAATATTTTGTAATTTTTGGTCCCAAGATTCTTGCTAATTAACCATTCGAATTTCATACATTCGAAGCGAAGGGGAGTTTAACTTTCGATTTTCTTGATAAGATCTAAACGTTCTTAAATTCAAAACAAAAGATATTTACACTAATATTTTTTAATTTTTGTTGCCAAGGGTACGTATCCGTTGCATTTTCATCAGTCATTATTTAAAAAAATAATTTCACCTTCGAGTCGAATCCAGAACCCCAATTATATAAATCCCTTTTTGCGTGCCCTATTTCTTTTAATTGTTAATTTATTATTTTAAATTGTAAATATATTTATTGTTTTATTAATTTGTTTAAAATTTGATTTATTAACCCGACCGTAAAATCGCGGTTATAATAGTTCCAGCGCAAGAATGTCTTTGATTTTCTGATATAATCTTCTATTATATTAATTGACTTCCTTCTGAAATTTCAGGTCATGTATTTCACGTCATTTTCTACGAATTCATCCCTTCCATAGGATTCCTGTTTTTCAGAACTGTATTGTAATAAATTTCCTTCCTACCCAACGGCAGGCTCAGTCATAGTGGTTGAAGTTTCGTTATTGGTTGAAGTAGGTGTATCTTGAGTAGAATGTTGGTGGGGTAGACTGTAAGATAATTAGTGATATTATAATATTAATCTATTTTTTTCTACGAATCTCTCCCTTCCATATGAAATCTGATAGTCAAACGTACCTTTCCTTCCGCCGATTTTGGCACGGAGCAACTACCTCGGAAAAGGCTGGTAGGAGTATATCCTACCCTGAACCAGCTACCTGGGAAAAGGAAAATGAAACCATGCTGCTTTCTTTTTTCTAAAGGCTTCCCCTTCCCTTTCATTGTTCTTGCTTTTCCTTCTATATCGTTTACGGTTTCTATATAAAGTGTTTTCACATTTGATTTCATTCAGTCTCCAACTAGCATTCTGGCTAGCTAGGCAGTCATCCATATAGATCGGGTAAGAAGTACGAAGTTACGCTGGGAGTACAAAGTACGGTATGTATTATATTGCGTGTCCGGGGTCATCGAACATGTAGTCCAGGTAACGCGCCCCGTAGTTTTTAATTTTTAACATTGAAACCATTCTTACCTACTTGTGACTTTAAAATCCACGTACAAATAGTTTGAAAATATAGTATTTTTACTTTTTTGTCATTTGTTACTTGGTCTACTATATAATAGGCTGTATATTAAAGCAAGTTTACTGGCTTAAAAAAAGATAAAAATAATATATAAGCAATGAATGTCATATCGGCAAATCTCCCAAACTGCCGGCATTTTGATTAAAAACATAATTAATTTTCAAAAATATTAGTGGCACAATTGAAAGTAATATAATTTAAAAAAATTTTCGGTTGGCACGGAGTTGGGCCGCCTACGGCATCATTGGTCCGACCTTGATAACCGTAATTAGCCTAACCAACGAAATGATAACCACAAATTTCATTTGACATACTTTATTTTCTATGGTTGGCACTACATTGGTTGCCACGGTTGGACCAACTTTGGGAAATTTTATAAAATGAAACTGACGGTCGGGTAAGTCTGGGGACAGAACTGGGCCAACAGTCGGTGGTACTCGCATAAAAATAAATTACCATAAAAGGCCCAACGGTAGGGCCAGTTGAGGGGAAAAGTGGGGTTAATAATTCTGAATTGTATAATTTAAATCTATTTGTATATATTAACCAACCAACAAGTCGAATATGGACCAAAGTGGGACCAATAATCGGCTTTACTGTGTTGCGAACGACTTTTATGAGTTTGCCCGATCGTCGGGGTATATACGCTCCAAAGTTGTGCTGACTGCGGCTGCAAGTTGGTGATACTCTGGGAGCCGACTATGGGAAAAGGTAGCTCGGCCAACCTTCAACCAACTGTTTGACTACGGGTGCCAACGTTAATTCGCACATGGGGTAATAGCTCATTGTAATCCCTGTACATCCTTAATGGGAGGCACAATTCTCAAAATCAGCTCTAAGAATTACATCTTTAAAAAATTTGAAACATTTGATATTTTGAATTATCACATTTTACTTCCATGTTTATAATCGGATAACTCAAAGAACCAAAATGACATTTTATGATTAAAGTAAATGTAACTGTCAAGTTCTTTCTTATGTATTTTTTTGACACTCCTCGCGGGAATGTGAAAGCATTCAATTTTTTGCATAAAAACCAATGTTGCACCTATGCATCGAAATATACTATTGTCAAACTCAGTGAGCAAGATGCAATTTTGCGCACTCTATTTTTTAATAGTATATTACTCAACGAGGGAGGTAAAATAAAGAATGTCTCAGACTGCGTGTAATTTTTACCCGAGGTGAAGCCGAGGGTGAAAAACATGTAGTCTCAGGCATTCTTTTTTACTTCCCGACGGAAGTATACGATTTTTCTTCACGACAGGGAGGAAAAGAAGTAACTTTCCTCCCGCTTGCGGGAGAAAAGTTGCTGCTTTCGTCCCAGTGTGATGAAAAAACATTTTTCTTCACACCGGGAGGAAAGCAGCAACTTTCCTCCCGCAAGCGGAAGGAAAGATGCCGCTTATCCTCCCGGCCATATAGAAATATCGTATACTTCCCTCGGGAAGTAAAAAAGAATGCCTCAGACTGCCTGTTTCTCACCCTCGGCTTCACCTAGGGTAAAAATTACACGCAGTCTGAGACATTCTTTATTTTACCTCCCTCGTTGAGTAATATACTATTTCGCACTCGTTAGAAAACATATCGTTAGATACTGGTGAGCAAAATGCTTCTTCTGCGACTTTCTCACATTTGCAAAAAGATCATATTGCTGACCAGTATCGATATAACTATTATTTTTTGTGAATTTTTTTATAATGTTAGCGTAAAAATATTATGAGAATGCGCTTGCCATCCTCGGCTTCGACCCGGGCACAATGTCTGACAGGATAATAGTACTTACGAAAGTACTTCTATAAATATGGATATGATCAAAGGCTGAGCAAGCCATATTTGATTGTTGAAAAACCGAGTATGGAAAGAAAAATGTGGTTTATGCATCTCAACAACGTTATAGATGATATTATACAGAACAGAATATCATACACAGCGTTGACTCCATCCGAGAATACGATGCTACAAAACAGAAGAATTAATAGCTGTGTAACGAACTGTAACGAATATGAAAGTCGAATATCTATACTTATTTTAGACCATACAACAATGGCCCACTTCGAAGTAATGATAACGTGGTTACGAAGTTGGCCCAACGTGGGAAAGGGAGGTGGTTTTTAGTGGGTCGGCACATCATCGCCAATCCCACACTACCTGTCAGTGCGGATCCTGATCGGTGTTTTTTTTTAAATTTTCCCCTACCCTCGAAAAAAAAAATTGGTTTTTACTTCAATCATTTACTAATTTTTTAATTTCTAATAAATTCATTTCAGAGTAGAAGATTTATTGATTTTTAAATTAAGTTTTTGATTTTGTAATTTGCATATTACTTTTCGACTAATGTCCTAAATTTTCAAACAATTCATTGATTTTGGATTAATCAATTTTATTTTTCAAATATTTGTCAAAATTATTATATCGACGGCTCCTATCCATATAATGCAATCTCAGAAAGTTATTCTATAAAAGGCTATTTCATGATGAATTCAATATACCACTAAAATAAGAACATGTTCATGTAGCTGAAGAATTGACAATAAAAAATTAGTCGAGGAAGTACTATACTGCAAAAACAAGTGTCTCATTTTTGAGATATTTTGTCCCCATTTTTTAGACATTTAAGGTGTTTTGTGTCCTCACTTTTGAATATGTGTCTCAATGTAAGACATTAAACGTCTTGCACCGAGACACGAATGTCTTGCACCGAGACACGAATGTCTTGCACCGAGACACAAATGTCTTACATTGAGACACAACAAAAATCATCCATTTTATAGTGAAACACGATTGATGTTTTAACAGACATGAAACACGTAAGTGTCTTATTCTAAAACACGAACTTGGACCAGTTTTTGCAGTGTAAACTCGATATTTCAGCTCGACATTTCTGCTCGACCTGGGTTGCTTTTGAGATAACATTATATTGAATTTTAACCGAGATGGCAATATATTGAACTGAATTATAGAGAAGTCACATATAATATTTTACAACCAATCGGAAATATTTGATATTCATCACTTTGCCCCGTTTCCCCCGCGCGAAGTACTTCGCACACTCAAATCAGTGCGCGAAAAATTTCCCTCACGGAGTCAAAAAAAATAGTATACGATACACGTGCACCGCAGGTGACTTTCGCACTCGTTACACTCGTGAGCAAATCACCTACTTCGCGCACTTGTATTGTAATATACTATTCACGAAAAAAATTATGGCTGTATTTTTTATTATTTTGAACAAACTCTCGCATGGATTTTCAAATTCGTCGCATTTTTGCCGAAAAAAAATTCGTTAAACCCCATAAATAATAATGTCATACACATTAAAGTCCTAGGTACCAAAATTTTACCGGTCCCTCCCCTTAAAAATAACTGCAAAAATTACTTCTTTTGCCTGTTGTTGCCCCATATTAATTTTGTTGTTAATTTAACCAGTAATAACCGATAACTACGAAATACAATATTCACTGAATTCATAAATGCGAATTGTAAACAGCTATTGTAATTTAATGCGAAAACATGCCAACAAATATTGCAAACATTACAAATATTATCACTCAATTATTAATTAACACCCAGAGATACACATGCACGTGCACGCACGCGAACGCGCACGCTCGCGCACACGCACACGCACACGCACGCACGAATACGCCCGCACACAATTTAACCGTGTCTTTGTGTGCCTTAGAAACGGGAAGTACTGTATGCGTACAAATTTTCTATATAGATGAAAAGGAAGTTTTAATTTTCGAAAAATGATATATATGGAACTAATGCACGTCTTGTAATGAATCAAAAACGTATTTTTACAGAATTTTTTGCAATTTATGAAAAAAATCCCTATATTGTACAATTGTATAAAGATCACGTATTCTCATGAAATATTTTTATATTATGCTCAAATACGTCCAAATATTATGATATAATGAAATTACGAAAAAAAAATTGTAAAAAAGGAAAGCATGTAAAATAGCAAAAAATTAAAAAATTTAAATTTTTCGGTCGAAACAAAATTTTTTTAGATTCTTTGGGTCATTCTGTATAAGAAATGTCTCTTGTGAATTTTTCGTAAAAATTTCCAAAAAAATATCATTTTTAATAGTTTGGCAATTTTTATCTCCGAAAATACGCATTTCAGGAAAAATTCAAAAGAGACAATTCTTGCAGAGAATGACCCAAAGAATCTAAAAAATTTTGTTTAAACTGAAAAATTTAAATTTTTTAATTTTTTGTAAAAAATGACACTATTTAGCGATTTTTCATGGGCTCCATTAATTTAAAAAAAAAAATTTTTTAACGATATTTTATTTAATGCTTTGATCGTTACCATGTGTAATTTCTTGAGTTCCATTTATTCGCAATAGATAAAAAAGTCACCAATAGCAATCCAGTTAAATTATTTCAACTATAAAAATTGGCATTAACTGGCTGCTGAGTCGCCAACATCATGTCATTTATTATACCACAAATACATTTTTACTTCAATGGAATAAAATAATAGCAACAAAATGACTAATAACATGCCATTAATTGGTTATCATTGGCTGAATCACCGCCATCGTCATATGAATTGGCTGACAAAACGTCACCAAAACTATATTTTTTTAAAAATATAATTTCAATAGAAATCTTCAATATATAATTGGTATTAGTATCGCCACCATGCAATTCATTTCAACTAAAAATTCAATACTTCCTCCAAACCTGTGATGTATGCTCCTGGTGATATTATCACATAAAAAAAGAATGTGGCATGTCGATACCTATGCAGTGATATGGGAAATCGACAAATTTATTTTTGAAACATATGCGATATTTTGAATTATCATATTTTACTTCCATGTTTATAATCGGATAGCTCGCCTTCGGCTCGGGCCACAACACGCACATTCGTAGAAAACAATTTTACACCCTTGTATATTTTTTTTTGTAAAAAAAGAATTTTACTGTAACAAAAACAATGTTAATTTTGAGGTGCTCGGACAGATGCATGTGTTCATTTCACGTAAACAAGGAGCACCTATTAAACTTCGAAAATCAACACTCTAACAACGAATATAGTGTAACGTCTATATTCGTTGACTATAAGAAACGCCAAACGCTATATATGGAATTGTTCAATAAGACTCTCGATAATCTGGAACACTCCATGGTTACGTGCTTCGTAGATTATTGTCCATAAGAATTCATAATGTAAAAATTCTTGAATTATATTTATCAATTTGAAAATATTCACATCCATTATAATAGAAAAACACCGAACAGGTCACACTCCGAGCGAGCGTTAGCGAGCGAGGACATACAGCTAGTATATATTAACAGATTTCATAAAGAGAATTAAACCGCAATTCATTTATATACTCTGCGAAATCGGTTTATAGTACAAGGCGTACTTACCAGTTTGTCCTTTTCCTAAAGTTTTTTCCAATCTGTATGGTCCAACGTATTGGCAAAGTTGTAACCCTTCCGCATAAGATTGTTTTTCGGTTAAATGATAAGCCGCCATATCAACTTCTTTAAAATATGCACTATCACGATACTGGAATCTGACATTAGCCGATAAATTACGCAATATATATTCCAAAATATTTGGTTTTGTATTTATCGTTGACGACCAGTGTTTTATCTCTTCTTCAAAAAAATATAATTAAAATATATTAGTTTTATTATTATTGGCATTACATTATTTTCTATATTAGATATTGAACCCTCTATTTTCATAACTAAACTTATAGAATATGAAATCATCAGAACAATGTAATAACGAATTCATTTGGACATAATTGCAATACTTGTCAATTAATATATCTAGTGGTACTAATTTTGTCTAGGAGATAATTAGTAAGTTCAAATAGTACCTAGTGTACATCTATCACGGATTTATTAACAATTATGAAATTCTGCAAATTCTCTATTCACTGATGAATATTTTTTTGTATTTTTATTGTATTGTATTTATTAATCTCATATGGGGATACATTCTGTTGAGAGGTGAGTTTCGAAATAGACCGAGCTGAGTTCGCATGGTACGGAGAATGTTACAAAAAATTTTTATAAAAAATAAAATAGACGCGAAACGCAGAAGAGATGTACAAAATTAAGAGCAGCGAAAAAAAGACAAAATTAAACCAAAAGAATGTGCTAAGTTTAGATAATACTAGTCGCCTAATAGGAATGTTCTTCTCACGTGCGTTGCCCTCACGAATCTAAATAACGTCTTCACCAAGATAAGATCGGAGTTGCAGGTTAGAATACAAAAAATGTGATTCGAAGAACACGCGGGTACAAATGCAGCAAAATCGCGTCTGACTAGTGCAAGCGAAGGGCATTCTGTAAAAATGTACGTAGAGAATCGGGAACATTCATGTTGCACAAAGAGCATGGCGATTGTGGGTTATATCTGAGACGCATACCGGAGACTGACAGATTGGCAACTGTCCATTTTCAGAATTAAGGATCGCGAGAAAAAAAGCATTCCAGTCTTCGTCTGACACTTGGCGACGTAATGTTGGTTTGGAACGAAATTGACGTATTTCCCACAAAAAATCTGCGGAGTTACGGACTTCCGCAAATGTGCCAGCGATGTTATAAAAACGGTTTTTGGCTCTTAACAGGTTCGAATAAGATCTGCGAGATTCCCTCAACATTCCGATGCAGCCGCACGTGTATCCAGCCTCTCTCATACTTCTTAGAGCATGAGTAAGAGATCTCTTAGCGGAAAGACATTCCTCATCGAACCACTGTTTTTCGAAAACGACAGGTGGTATGTTATCGCGGATAACATGGTCTTTTAATAAGCCGAAAGATAGCGCAGAACCGCGAATGGCTTCTATTAAATGGCTATAGTACACGTCGAGTTCATTACAGTCCGTAGGAATGGCGTTCTGAAGCGTGGCCGCGTAAGACTATGTCGTAAAAGCACTGTTTGACCCGTTCGAGGACTTTTGAAAACGAGTCACGCGACGGATTATAAAACGTTGAGCGGGTGCGTGTAAGGTTTATCTTCGGAAAGATAAAGTGCTACAAACAACGGCAAATGGTCAGAGCCGTAAAGATCATCGCCGATCGTAAGGTCGTGGATATATTGTACATGCGATATCGAGACTCAGACAAGGTCAACGACACTGAAACCTTTTTGTCCGAGAAAACTATAATGCACCGGGAAGTCACTGGATGTTCGGCCGTTTAATAAGGCTAAATTGTTTTTGGACATAAAATCAGACAATAGGGTTCCGCGTCGGTTGAGAGTCTCGTTGTAAGATCGTCTACGGACTCGCACAGAATATTTCTAAAAAAATTGAGTTACATCGCTTAATGCGTCTAAAGGGGCCACTCGGCAGTTGAAATCGCCTCCTAAGATGAAAATAATGTATGAAAACTGATCATTCTGTAAATCTAAAACAGGTTGTAAGGAAGAGAGCCGAGGTTCTAAATCGGAAAGTGGAGAAAAGAAAAAAGATCCTACAATTAGATTAAACGGTTGCATATTTTAATTTATAAAAAAAACAGCGAGGTGACGAGTTTAAAAAGGTAAAACTGGAGTTAGGGTTAATTAGGGATAGACGGTCTACTGGACTACTGGAGCAGGATGGCTGGTGAGTTAATCATCGAATGATCAGTAGGCAGAACCTCTGTGCAAATTTCGAAATCCCGCCAAGTTTCCGAAAAATGTATAATTTTGTGCGCGGAATAAAAAGAATATTAGATATTAAAAAAAAAACGTGAGCGTTCCAAAAAACTATTTTTAACAAATTATGACGAATAAACGTCTTGGTAAAAACTGGCGATGATGCTGCGGCAGAAGATGACGACGGTGACTCGTTGATGATAGACAGAGGACGTGGATGAATTTAAAACCTGTATCGCCTGATGACGGAAGTGATTCGGTGTCCATGGCTGAAGGTCTTACGTAGACATTTGACATCTTCTGTCCAGAGTTGGTTTGCGCTCGACTCACGGAAAATAAGCGGAAGGAGGCCGAATTTTTCTCTACTGAAGTTACGAAGCATGGAAATGTTATATTCCTGGTTTTCTTCTGACCATTTCAGCCATACGTTGTTTGTGGCTATTGCATTTGCTCT